>JACMZG010000022.1:14748522-14783522 GCA_018340805.1 Microvelia longipes
AATTGTGTTTATTTCATAGTGGTCAGATATTCACGAAATAACACCGCTCATTCTTCATTAACACTAGTGACACAACAAACAATGTTTTCAAAGTATTAAAATGAATCTTTAACAATTATTTATTATGTCATTTGATACTACCGATTCGATATAAGTTGTGCTTGCCAAGAATGATGGCAGTAAGAGCACCGCTCGTCTCTAGTAAATACTTTATATTATATTCTTCGGAATTAATTGAAGGTCAGAGTGAGTTCAGGCCCTATCGGCGCCCTGATGAGTTAGACGTAACGAAACAAAATAGGACATGACATTATATCGAGCCATCAATGATGACGAATGTCGAATGATGGAACAGTTGCAGATGTAACATTGCATTTTGCTAGTAACATTTCCTAGGTGACTCTCGCACAATTATATAGTGCTCACTCTTGTGCTAAACTCCAGCTCCATTGGACGATATTCCAGTTATTAAATAAATTAATACATTTATACATGTCATTCGATAACAATAGAAATGCTGATTGTGAGGCGAAACTTTAAGTAAATTTATTAAGACTTTTACAGCACTACATACAAGTCAAATTGTAAATCCATCAGTGTATCATAAATTTTTGAAAATTTACATTATTATATTTTCAGTCAATAATGTCAGTTAACTCCACAAAATATTTTCCTGGACAGCACCACAAGCAGAATTAAAGAGTGCACTAATTTTCAATCCTTCACCTTAACTGTCTAGCATAAAAAACTGGGCGATCCATTACTAAAACACACACACACAGACAATAAAACTTGGTGTTAAAATGCTTTAAAACACCTGAAACGGATAATTTAATGAAATCTCAGTTTTAGATTCATTACAACAAACACATTTATTTTCCTAATAAGAACGGTTTAAATAAGGAAAAGTAACTAAATAATTAATAACAAAACTTAGAACTAAATGTTAAAAAACAGAAATCAATGATAATTAAAATCACTCAACAAGATACTTTAGTCAGCATAACTTAATAATGATACTACTAAAAAAAGAATGAAACATAGCTTAAAAAGGAAATTACAACTTGACTCCTTATCAGTAAAACTTTCAGAACAGAGCTTAGTGAAACCCCGAGTACTCTATTGTTTCTAAATAGTCAGTTTAAATAGTTTAACAAACAACTCCTAGTTAGAGGGAGGTTGAAATGCAAAACCTAAACATGCCTCGGTGCACTAACTAGAGATTTTAGTTGAACCAAAGATATAATTATCATAAAATTACATGACATGTATATTAACATACATAAGTAGATACTGAACATACAGAATTAACGTACATAAGTAACATAAGCACAACAAAGTAGTCATATCACAATATAGTCCATATTATTTATAATATAATATATTATATAAGTGTATAACACAGTTAGTGCACACTATAAGCACAATAAGGGACACTACAATACTATACTTTATAGTATAGTAGGTTATACTTTTAAGTGTAAGTGTACTTATGTATACTTAAGTGTAAGAATACAGTGATGCGATGAAATGTAACCTGTTTACATTAAAGTGAAAGTATATAAGTGTGCACGTAAAGGTGTATTAGTTTGATGTATTAACCTAAAGGTAAAAGTGTTAGTGCATAATAAAAACGATATCAATATTTTCAACTTGATTACTACAACCAAATTGAAAATGTGCGTGTAATAATCACTAGTCCCTCAATAGTGAATCCATATTCCACTTTTAATGATTCCATGGTTAAAATTTGTGCCTTACTAATCATGGCGTAAATCAGCATATTTATGACTTTACAGCGTAATTATTGTAATTTTTATGTTATTACTTAACTTTTTTATTGTTATTTAGTGAACAAGATACAGTGAGTCTTTCGATCCTATGCTAGGCGATTAGTTCAAAAGACTGAATATTTGAATTCAAGTGATATGAGTGTGACATGATACAAAGCAGAGGACATTTGACATCTTATTTATTGCACTGTAGTGAGAACTGGGTAGCAGAGGTAGTGCGCCTTATTCTCTTACATCAATACTTTCTATACTCGCAGCAATATTTAACTAGTTGTTTAATGGTTCAAAACATTATTTTACTCTTAAACAAACCGAATAAAATTTTTTTAAAAAATTACTTGATAGCTATGAAGCATAGACATTTGTTTTGTTGGTGGTAGTAAATAATAAAATGTTTTGATTGACACAAAGTCCAAAATAAGACATAGAGATCAAGTTTTAAATTAAGTCTGTTGGCAGGAAAAGAAAATAATTTTACTTTAGCAAGAAAACGTTACTTTTGTGACTATAATGTCACTGTAAACCGCACTTATTCTGTTTTTTAAGAAAAGCATTCTATTTATTTAGTCCATTTTAAATTTTTATTTGAATTAAATGCAATTCAAATAACTTATCCCGAAATATTATCTTAAAATTAAGACAGAAGGAAAGAAGATAAGGTTAGATTTAAATTTGTAAAATATGTCTTTATAAAGGCAGTAAATCTTTTTGTTTGAATTTCCACCTAAATAGAGTAAGAAAGATTTAAACTTTCTTATTTTTTCTTCTAAAAGATCTCTTTTTAATGCTTTTAGAGTTTAATGTGATATATTACTTCTTTATATTTTGTCGTGGTTTAGGTAATCTTAGGTAATAGCTTTTGGTGAGCGGATCGCGGTTATCAAAACATGTGTAACCGTTACAACCAAATATACTTTATGGTATGGAAGATAATTTAGACAAAGCAAGATCTAATTCAAGTAATTTACATAAATATTTGAATAAAATAATATTTATATATCTTCAAAAAAGATGGAGAACAAAAAATAGTATGAAGGGTCCTAACGTATTCCATTCTGTTTTCTTGAATGGATGATGAGGAACAACAAAATACCATAACTTAATACCATATAATAATAAGTCACAATAAGAAATAAGTATTCATTCATAGATTCATCAATAGATACAAAATAAATGTGAGATTATTATTTATACTTATCTTGATCTGGATTTACTGCAAAATAATCCAACCAGCGTCAGAATGAATATACTTTCAGAATGAATGATCACTTTAAAAACGTATTTGAAAATTTTAAGTATTAAGCAGATAAAGGAATAAATATTTTTCATTTGGGGTTTATTCAGGGAAAAAAGAACAATTTCTTTTAAATAAAAGTCAGATAATTCTGTACAGAGTGAATATCAAGTAAACTAAGAATTAGGGATGTTTAGTAAATATAATTCTTCTGAGTTTTCATCTTCCTGGAGGAGTTTTCAACACTTATTTTATGATGTTATTTATGCTGAGCGTTAACTGAGTCCAGTGAGATAGAATACCGAATGAATAAAACAATTACTAACAGCTGGCAATTTGAAGACTTAGGTCTTCCAGTGGTGACCACGTCAAGGTAGACGAAAAATCCGACGTTTCGCTTCCACTGTGGGAGGCATCCTCAGGAATGTAGGACATCATGGATTAAAACACAATGCTCAACCAAACGGTAGCATTGTGTTTTTTCATGATGTCCTACATCCCTGAAGATGCCTCCCAAAGCGGAGTGGAAACGTCAGATTCTACGTCTACATCGACGCGGTTACCACCGGACCTAATCTTCATGACAACATCGGAAACCTACGTAGTGTTGGTATTTTTATAGTATTGATAATCTCTTATCACATTTAAAAACATAAGACAAGAGATAAAAGTAAAAGAGAAGTAGAGAAAGTACTACAGTAAAATTTCTTATTCTTCTTATTTATGGAATATTTTTTAAGAATATTAAAAAGAATAAAACAAATAAAATAAATTTTTGGTACACTATTTGTTGATACAATATAAACTTATATATTTATTTTAATTTTCAAGTTAAAAAATGAACAAAATAATTCATTATTATTAGAGAGGCACTATCCTCAATTATTAAAGTAAATAAATAAACAGTTCATTTTAATTTTAAGAATGTATGGAAATCTCTATGTATAATAATTATTTTAGAAGTTTGTCATTATAATTATGCATTTTTTTAATAAAAGAAATATTATAAAAAAAAGAAAAAAAAGTAAATTCCATTAAACTAAAATGTATAACACTAATCACATCACAAACATTTTGGCCTATAATGATTGTTTCATTACAACACATAACAATTGGAGTCGATTACAATTAGATTATACAAGGCTCTGAGAGCCCCCAAATATGGTTTCTAGCCACTAAATGTATTTAGATAGCGTATGTCCTCTCTATTAATATACCTCTATGACAAAAACTAATTACACATAGTGGAACGATAAACTTAAAATTCAATATACCGACGGTCTCTCTTACGGCGTTAGGGAAACAAAATAATTGCTTAACACAAGTTTATTGAGCGAGAATTGCAAGCTATTTTCATCATTAAAAATATTTTAACTTTTTACCTCCTGTGAGGAAAATTACCACCATATATTACAACTCCATTACAGAGTAGGTCAAGTGTATAAACATTAGGTTTACACACACTAACATGATTCAGTAATTAACATCCCGCCTTCCACAAAAAAGGCAGAACTACAGTAGGGAAAGAAAAGTTACCGTCTATCTTCATTATAAATATTAGTCTAATAAATATAAAGAAAATGAAATAAATAATGATATAGTTAATGCAATAGAGAAATTTTAAAGTCGTAAAATGTCCCCCGATAAATTTAAATTCTGTTTTAAAAAACTAAAAAATATAAATTATCAACTTAACTATGTGGTTAATGTTGCATAACATGGTCTATAACATGGGATACATAGATATAGATAATAAAATAGACTATAACATAAAAACAGTACAGATAATATTAAGGATAAAGAGAGATAAAAAAGATGACATTGCCAAGATTGTATTAGGTTTAACAATAAATTATATTATGCAATGTCATACATATAAATTAAAATATTAAACTGTAAAATATAAATTATAAAAAATATATTGCAGGAAATAAAATACCTGAGAAATAATGAAACCATAATATAATTAATAGAATTATTTTTTTAGTTGATAAAGAAATTATAATTTGAAGCAGTTAATTATTATGAGAACATCTTATAAAAACGGAGTGTTACCCCACTGAGCAGTGATGTTCACTGGCGCTTGTACACATAGATCAGTTTGTAAACACACAGTGCTTGTAAACCACTGAGCAGTGTTGTATACTGCTGCTTGTACACCACTAAGCGGTGTTGTACACTGGTGCTTGTACGCTGCTTAGTAGTGCTGTACGCTGGTGCTCGTACACCACTGATCAGTGTTTTACCTTGCTGCTTGTACACTACTGATGGAATGACTTTAATACAAATAAATAGAATAAATTATGCAAATCACACTTCAAAACAATATAGCCTTGCTCTTACATATTTAACTTAACTGAGTTTCTCATAAAAAAGTTTTGCAACCTAAAAAAAGAAAAGAAAAATAAATAAATATAGACATTTTTTGGTATTCTAGGCTGACTTTGGAAATCATTGGGGAGAAATTTTGTGTGAAGGCCTTCTGAGGAGCACGTTTACTCTTTGCCCTCTTGGAGTCTATCTAAGTTAAAGCTTTAGGAAGGGGTTTTAAGAAAAGGTTTTTCTTAGGTCAAAATTTTCTCTACTTAGTATTCACAAGGTAGTTCTTACTCGTGAAATGCATTGCAGTCTTGGCTTGCTTGTTGGTTTGTTCTGAGACCGTTTGTCCTGAATCTAGTTATATTTTCTTCGAAATGCGTATTTCATTTTTGAATAATCCAATTAGTGATAAATTAGAACTAAATTTACCAGTACTTTTAGCCTTCCGTAAATTCATGTTATCAGTATAGAGAAATAATCGGGTACAGTGTACCTCAGAACTTTTCCTTTTAAAAACGGATATGGTTATACCCACTACTTCGAGCTCGCTGAGCTCGTTCTCAGACAAAAATACATCCGCTTATTTCCATCTGTCACCCATCCAACTACATTAGTGATCCAACAAAAATCGTACATCAACTGAAACTTGAAACTTCAGAATTTTATTCATCATATAAAGAGATACACCAGTACATAATTTCAAACCAATAGAATTATTTTTCGATTTTTAGTATATTTTTTTTAAATGACGTATACCTACAAATCATTTGAAGCAAACTTAAATTATACTCAAAACAAAAAATGAAGCTTATAACGTTATTGGGCGAATATCAAATGAATTTATAAAATTGAAAATTTAAAAAATGTAATGTGTGATTCATGACTTCTCAAAATTATCACAAAGTCATTAATGATGGAAAGGACGACCTAAAACAATCGTTTTTTGGAAAGCACAACTTGACCCAAAACGTTTTGAGCCATATTTTAACTCTCTAGATGTTACGATTATAACAGACACACACAGGTACACACATACACACCCTAACATTCAGGCAGACAGAAAACTTTGATAAACCCACTCAAGAGGTCTTAAAAACACCTGAAACTGATCATTTATATGGTATCCCGTATTCGGATTTTTTGTGAAAACAATACTTTTCTTTCATACCTACGGTATAAATGAGGAAAATTAATAAAATTCACTTCACCAATTGCTTGCGTTTAGCGAACGTTTTGCAACAATAAACCCTAAATTAATACGATATAAATTTATCCCTTTATATAAAAAAGGAAAAAGAAAATTTGTGGAAAATTCAATACCTATATTAGCAATAAGGATGTAATAAACTCAGACAGATCTATATCTATAAAAACTTTACGTATTTCCATATTCATTTTACACTTTTTATCCAGGTTTTTTGCAAGATTTTTCCCTAGGTAAAGAAAAAACTCTTTTACGACATTTTTATTGAACCTAGTGACAAAGTTATAACACTAACCTTATTTTAAAACCTACCTTCCTTATCTTATCAGTATCATATATAAAAAGTTGTTTGCTTTTTCTTTTTTTTTTATATGAGAGTTAAATAAAATTTGTTGTCCCCTCTTTCCTATTTTTAGGAAAGTAATATATATAAAGTAAGTTGGGGAAAAGAGATTTAGTATAAAAATAAAGCATCTAAGTTAAAAAAGTATACTTCATGAAACATCTCTTCTTAGACTTGCGTCCAAATTTGACAGTTTGGAATGGAACGAGGAAAATATAAAAAGGTAAAAAAGAGCTCAAAAGACCCCTTAGGTCGCACAGGGAATAAAAAACTGCAAAAACAGGAAGACAAAAAAACAAAACAAAAAAATCCCTAAACTGTCTCTATAATGCATTAGAAAGCAGGACGAAAAAACTGGAACATCCTTTTTAGATTTTGAGAGCAAAAAATGTTTCTTTCTCTTAACAACATTTAGAGGTCCAAAAAAGATTTTTCAATTTTTGAACCAATGAACTGAATACAAAGGAATTATTGAAAAATATGCCTCGTTAGAGTATTATTTTAATTTTGAAAGATTTTTTTTTAAGAAATTATTAAATTATTATCTGGAAAGATAAACATATATAAATGTTTTTAATGACAAATTTTATGATTCACTAAATATGAATTTATTTTTTGTTAGTATTATCAAATTCATTGGGAGAAGATCCTCAGATTTTGTATTTTGGTTCACAGAATATAATCCATATTCAGACACCTTTTACTGTATCTGACAGATAAATTTGATAAACATACTCTGAACAGTTTTTTTTTAATTTAGAAAAAAAATATGCGTGGGAAAAACTTTTACCTGCTACAGATTGATTCAGGCTACAGGGGTGGACTGCGTACTCGTAACTTCACTGCCTTGTCTAAGCCACATAGTTTAGTTAAAGTGTTTAAGAGACATACTGTGTTTCTACTTTTGTTTTTCCTCATTTTTAGTATAGGTATATAAATAATGTATTGTGTTTGCACGGACAAATCTAAAACCAGGGTTTCAGCTGAGTTATCCTTTCAGATATTTCAAAACCTATTAAGCTGTTACTAAGTTGTCTCTGTGCACATTTTTTTCTAAATTAAAAAAACTGTATAGAGTATGTTTATCAAATTTATATTTATTTGGAGACAATGTGTGTGAGTGTATGTGTATACATATTTTTTAACCAGTATACACTAAATGTTTCACAAATGTGCTATGTATTGATTGTATTCGATCTTTGATAGCTCTATACATGTTTGTTATAACAAAATTAAATATTCAATTGCATTAATAATATTTTTGAAGGTTATAATGCTTTTATTGCTTGTAATTACTTGGAGGCCATCAAGTAGGACAGCCTCTTCTTGTATTCCCAGCTTCTTGTGTATTTGACCAGGCAGATGTTATCGTTATGCTTGCACAGCTTGGGACTGATAAGAATAAGATCATCATCTTTTTTTAGAATGTTCCTAATAATTTTAATTTTGACTTTGTTTTACCGACGGACTACCTAAATTTATTGAAACACCTCATTAATATTTTTCGTTCAACGTTAGAAAATAAGGGTTAATATACAAATGAAGTGTATAATTTTGATTACATATTTCTGACAAAATATGTCTTTCCTAATCTTATATAATGGCAGAAGGAAAGCTTATAATAAGACCTACTCTAGGCGGATTCTGCATACCAAACGGAGTGCAAATAAAATTAGCACATCTTACAACTTAATAAAAAATCATAAAAAGTTTATTTTATACGGAGTGCATTTTATCTGGTTACCATGGCTCCTGTTTGAAAATCAGCGAAAGAACACAAGAGACGTATTACAATATAATATGAAATTAATAATAGAATATGAAAGACAAGGTGACTTCCATATACGGAAGACAAGCAAAGAGAGTCCGAGTTGATATAGATGAGCGTTGCCAGTCTGATATAGTAAAGAAAAGTTCCGATGTGACCTGTACCAGTTTTTTTTTAGACTCCTAGACAGCCAATAACTTCCAAGACACATTTTCCTTTCTAACATACAACGTCTAAAACATTTACCACTTTAGATAAAATTACTGATTTATCTATACCTTTAAGTTTTAAATACTTTAGACTTTCAAATGCTGTGTTACAATAACCCGGCTTTATAGAGACTATTACTCTACAATCCTGACTAATGTTACTATCAAGTCGGACCAATTGAAGAAATCTTTTATCCCCTTACTGATCCCTACATTTAAAATGCTAACGTATCTCTTAACAGCTGTATTTATCTTTAGTACAACGTAGAATAATTATCTAGAAATACAATAGGAATAAAATAAATGTTATTTATGTACCTGTAGTAAGTGATTTAATGTGTTGAATTAAAAATATTGAGGATCTCGTTTCTAGCAACAGAAAGGTATTTATAAAACTAAGTTAAAATTAGGAGGTAAATGAAAAAAAAGCAAATACATTTTAATTTTGTAACTAAAATAGATTGTAAATAAAATTAGTAAATAATTTAACTAATAATATTGCTTTATAATTTAATTTTAGCCCGACTGGAACTCTGCTACTTAAGTATGTGGACAAATTTCTGTTAGCAGCAAGTCAATATTTAAAGTGAATATAAAACTAGCTTTAGCCCCGTGTCTGTTATCTCATAACTAATGTTGATTGAATAAGTAGTTTTCTTTAGTTCTCATCTCTTCTTTAATCTTTCTAGGCATCATTGCTACTTATGTCATGGGCGGGATAAACTACCATTAGATTTATTTGAACGATATCCGTAAATAGGGTAACTAAGGATTATGACAACTTAAACCTTCGAAACCAAGCTCTGAGGATGAAATAATATTCTATTTATATTAGATTTAACTTTAAAATTCCATACCTAAAAAAATAAAGGGAACAACCTCAGGTGGTAATGGCAACTGTTATGCTGAAAGTGCAATCTAAAATTGGCGATAATCTATTTGAACAATGTTATTTATATGTTATAATGTTATATGAATTGAGCGTAAACTGGGAAGCGAACCCTAGACCTCCGTGATGTCAAAGGTCAGTGGGTCCGTGGTGACGCAGAAACGACCTCGACCTCGCGGCCGAAGCCCTGTATAGAATTTTTATTTTAAATATGAAAATTTTTTGATTGAAATATTAATTCAAGTCCATATAATAAGTAATAATACAGTTTAATAAATTGTATCTTCACAGACTCCATGTTTTTTTTTATAAAAACTTTTCTCTAAATAAAGATTTTCTCGGGTAAAGAGAAGATAAGAATAAGTCTATTTGGAAGTCATAGAAGTGTTAAAAAGGTGTGTATAAAGGTGTATAAGTTTGTATGCACGAGTAGACAGTGCTCCGTGTCATGATAGAACCCTGAGAGAGATCTTAGACGATTGCTTACATACTTGACTAGAGCATACAAATAACTCAATTATCCATGTCAGAATTCCTAATGGATCTTCCTACCTCTATTTCAATTCAGATCGTTTTTCAAAAGTAAGGAAAAACTTCTTACATCCACACGTGGAGAAACTAATTGAGCTATTTGGCGGGATTAGAAAGCTTAAGCAAAAAGAACTGGTAGTGTAGGGGAAAATGAAAAAAAGCTCGTTTTGTAAGACGTGAGACTTCTAACAGAGGTTAGGGGTTGTTTCGATTGAATCTCGACCTCACCGGCAAGGACCCTAAGATACTCGAGGGTTCTGTAAATAAGGGATCCGGTGATAAGGAAGAAGGATTCGTACGTGAAGAAAGGGAGAGAAATTGGCATTAAAGGACCTCTTTCTGTGAATTATAACCACTTCCTACCTCGGAAACCGAGCTGGCCTCCTGCCAGAACAACACACATGATTTCAACCACATTAATTTTAATTATATACATGTAATTATTTTATATCCTAACCTCAGGATAATGCGTAGGGGATGTTACCAAGAAAATTTATAGACTACAAAGCAACTAAGGAAATCCAAAGTAACTCCTAAGCGTTTATGCACAATGCTCTGCTTTATCATTCTCCTCAGAATCTCGCAGCACGAAAGAACACCCGCCATAATATTTTACTATCTTAAAACAAGGCTCCCACCGAAACCATTTACAAAGTTTTTAAGAATTATAAAAACTTTACACGAAAGGCTTTTTACATTAATTTATCGTTTATATCGAAATGCAAACAAATCTTTTATGTAATCTGGGATTTATGTTTTTTTTCTTTCCCCTCCTTTCTTTTCTTAATTTTTGAAACAACCAGGAAAACTTTTAAATTAAAAACTTAGAAATGCTAATTTACAGCGTTAAAAGAAGTTTTGATTTTATTCTATTAAAGTGTTAAAACCATTATTTACATATTATATTTAAACACAAATCATTCCTAGAAATTGCAAAGCAAAATAACAGCCATGGTTTGATACACCTGCCATAAAAAAAATCAGTGGCATTAAAATAAATGATAGAATAAAGTACGCAAATCATTTATTTAATTTAATGTCAAAAACTACTCGAATCTATGAGGCTAAAAAATATTACATTTTTATAAAATTACATTTACACAAATTAAAATAAACTCATTTTAATAGATATACTTGTGCTATCATACGTAACTTCACAATTATACGTACATCTTCACTCTTTACTATTATACGTACGTATTTACTTGTCAATATTATACGCAGGTTTTCACTCGTCACTATTATACGTCAGTCTTTTGTCACGATTGTACGTCCATCACTAGTCTCTATTATACGTAAGTCTTCACTTGTCAATATTATACGTACGTCTTGACTCGTCACTATTATACGTACGTCATGACTCGTCACTACTATACGTACGTCTTGACTCGTCACTATTATACGTACGTCTTCACTCGTGCCTATTATACGTACGTATTCACTTGTCAATATTATACGTACGTCTTCACTCGTCACTATTTTACGTCACTAGTCTCTATTATACGTACGTTATTATTTTAATTGTTAAATTATAAATTAAATAGATTTAATCAATCATACATACGAATAATTGTCTTTCAATCGATTTTCATAATTTTTAGGAAGCTTACCTCGTTTAAATAATGGAATGCATTTCAGAAACTGCAACAATTGTCTTCATTTAAGTTTAACAAAAACTTATGTAAACTATAGTAAGTTTTTAAAAAAAAACTTTAAGTTAGAGTGTGCAATTAACTAAAGCCCAAAGGATACAATAGATAAACATATTTATTAGAAATGCTACAAGTTTAAGTCATGTGTTAAAAAAATATGACAAACTGCTTTTTAAGACACCGTTTAAATTCAAGACAGTATTTTTAATAAAAATTGAGTGAATGTTTTCTAAAAAGATATGCATTATTAAAGATATATTACATTCAGTCGAGTATAGATTCTAAACTTAAATAAGTGAAAGATGTTGCTTCGAGAAGTATGGAAAGCGAGAAAAGAATAAGGGAAAGAAAATAAAATTGAAGGCGTTTTGTCGGCAGAGACTTGAAAACATGAAATATTTATGAAATTGCTTTTTGGTTGGCAACCATGCACGTGCGTATTTGTTATATAAAGGGAAAATGACGTTTCAAGGGAGGGGAGGGGGAGGTGTGTGACTGCACCGTGAAATACAGCCTGGCCCTTTGAATGGGTTCTTAAAGAATGTTACAACAGAAATCAAACCAAGCCAACCCTTAAGAATGGAAAATAATTCTCACAAATATTGGCCTTGTAGTAGAGTTTAACAACATAATAATTGAATTATTCAATACTACGTAATGTATTAGGTTACTTATATAGGACGGGTTTACAGATTTATTTTAACTTACACTGTGTAAGTTTTGTTTCTTCTAATTGTAAATATTTACATTATCTATATGTATTATATTTGTTTAGATATAGACACAGAGCCGCTTTCATCTTTTAGGTGCAAACAATCTCCAGTCTTGATTGTGTCTTTGAGCATGAGTCTCACATCACACAACGGATTATGTTTAATATTATTAAATCACTGAGAATAGCCTTTTAAGGTTAAATGGGGTTCTACTGAATTAAATGTTAATTGTGGAGGTATTTATTTATTATTGCTAATGATCTCCATAAACAACCCTCAAAATATGTTATAATATAATGAAATAACTGACTAAACTCACTACACTGGCAACACTGAGTATTGTGGTGAAACATACTTCGTTGATTTTAACGGAGCCAAAATATTGGCAACTTACGATAAAATGTAAGAGAGACATTAGGCAAGTTCTGACCGTTTTCAAAATTGATTATTATATTATCTTTTATAATTGACACTTATTTCTGATAAAATATCATATGGTACATGACTGTGAAATACTTTGCTTAACAGTCAATCGTAGTGAGACATTATATTGCTAAAAAATACAAACTTCTTAGCCAAGTAGCATAATATAATATTCTATCAATATTCTAATCAATAAGTACGAACACGATTACAATAATTATACAGAGGCAAACTGACGAAAAGAGTAATCTCCAGTGCAACTTAATTTTATATTAATTCATTTAAATCGTAATTCTGGTATAAAAAAAGTTTTATTTTGACAAAAAATAAAAAAAAATTAAATTATTAATAATAATTTAATTTTCATTGCAACAACAAATTTTTTCGCAAATTAATTGGGTAAATTAATTCTAGATAAAATGGACAAATATAATTGAAAAATGTATTTAAAAGTTAAATTAAAAAGAACTTCATTGAAGGGAAGAATAACACAATGGTTGGTATACAAATAGATTATTATAGAAATTAAGTTATTACAACACTAATATTGATTAAATATAATATTAATTAAAATTTAATACGCGTAAGCTTTTGATGTAGCATAGGTTAATGACGTTTTAATTTATAGTTAGTCAATGTATCGTCTTGTAGATTGTGGTATTCTTATAAAATATCATTCAAGTTTGCGTTGCCTTAGAAAATACAAAAAGAGGGAAAAGATAAGACATCAAAACTTAAAACAAAAACAAGAGACCAAAAATGATTCTGGTTTGAAAACTTTGTAAGCTATTTTTTTAAAATTACATTTATAAAATTAATTAAATATTATAAGCCTTGAAAAGTTTCTTACCAACCAAAAATAAACCAATATTGTCTAGTCAGACAAAGCATATTTTAGTATGCTTAAAGTGGTTATTATACTAAAAGTGGTTTATTACTAAAATGGTTATTATACTAAAGTGGTTATTATACTAAAAGTGGTTATTATACTAAAAGTGGTTATTATACTAAGAGTTGTAATCACGCTTGAAGTGGTTACTATGCTAAAGTGGCCTACATATCTGATGGTTTTCGGACCAATAGACTCGCCAATAAGATTCAGGATGGCGGATCAATATTACCTTTCCATTCAGAGAAATTTCATTTCTTTGATACGGACTTATCACAACCCTTTTCATTTCCTATAACGCCATTTTGACCTATTTTCCGTCCGAACTTCTTTAGATGGCTTATATTACCATAGTAGAACGCGAATCGAATTTCAAATTTGTAGTACTGGGCGCCCTAGGAATACTATTTTAGATACATATATACAACACTGTTTAATAGAAACAAAAATTTAAATAAATTTGAATTAGAAATGCATCTTACCAACCATATTTTATGCTTGACTTTTATAATTGGTTTCCAATTTACTTTAGCAAATACCTGGCAAAATGATAACAAAGTTCCTATTACAATTGTGCAGTCTTAGAAAAATATATAATACATCCTAAATGTAATTTGAAATAAAAACAACTTACAACCTGCATCCCGTATAATATAAGTTTTTATGAAGTTACCTGAAACAAAAAAAAATATAACAATATTTTTATCTGAAATTTATAGATAAAGTCAGGCCATAGATGGCTAGGCAATGAATTTTAACCATAGAAGAAAACAGCATGTGGTTTAATGGCAACAAAGTAAACCAAATGGCAAAATAAGTTGAAATGGCAATAAATCGTAGTGAAGCCCCATGTTTCCTTGAGTGTTATTAAAGATATTGTTTTAATACACATAAGTGCAGAGATCTGCGTACGTGTCCCGCGTATGTGTCCTTTTTAAAAAATGAAATAAGCCGCATACTTACTTATTTATAACAAAAGAAATTGTATACAATGCATCTCGACAAGCTAATCTACTATACGCTATGTTCTACAGCTTAAAGCAACATTTTGCTTTATAGCATTTAAAATTATACTTCTCTGTAAATTTGCATTTGTTATACATATTATGTCAAAGAATAAAACAGTAACAGTCGTTGAAAGTAGTAAAGTAAATGTACCGAAGTAATAGTAAATAAAAGATACGTAAAAATAAATTAAAAATTAAATAGTGAAAGTAAATGGGTAATTTATAAAAGTATTTAAATGTTAAGCTGGAATAAACATTACATGAGAATTGAATGGATTGAATTTTTAAATTGATACAGTTTTGTTAAAGTAGTTTTTAATTATTATTACTAAATAATATATAAATATTAACAAATTTACGATAATAAAATAAATAAAATTATTATAATTATAAATAAAAATATTATATAAATGTAAATAAATAAAATATTATATAATTTAAATAAATAAAATATGATATAAATATAAATAAATAAAAATATATAATTGTGAATAAATGAAAATATATAATAGTAGATAAATAAAATATGATATAAATGTAAATAAATAAAAATATGATACAAATATTACTAATAAATGAAATATATTATTAATACTTTTGTGTGTCTGCATAATACTAGATGAGTATTGTCTTCTGTACCCTATACTGATTCTCATAAGATAAATTAATTAAAATAGTTTTAAAGTAAGGAATGAAATATAATTTACTAAGTAATATTAGAAGAAAAGACACAAGGTTGAGTTATTGCTTAGAAGTAGAATCATACATAATGCAGTAGTTGTCTGAGCTCAACTATTTGTACTAATTTATTAGGTTGAAACAGATGTCATAAATCAGCTAAAGCAGGTCCCTTGCTTTAACAGAGTAAAACCTTCCCACGGTCCGGTGGCTTTTCCCAACAATAAACTAAATTAAATGTGAAGGAAAATTTAAGTAAATAGAATATTTTGATAAAATCAAATGATAAAAGTATAAAAAATTCTGGCGCGGTGGTCCGCATGTCGGGCGAATTTCCTTTGGATGCGTGTTTCCGTGCTTTTTCATTATATAAGTTTACAACTACTAAATAAATAATTCCGGCGCGGTGGTCCGCTGTCGGGCGAATTTCATGTAGAATGCGTGTTTCCGTGCTTAACAACTCATTTCTTGCTTAAGATTCCGGATCATGCTTTAGAACCTAAGCAGTTACTCAATTGTCAAGCACTGCTCGTAACTCATTTGGTCTGTATTTTTCAAAGGAAATGCGCATAATTAATTATCCAGTTGGTTGTACAAAACTATGCCTCTAAAATTAGAAGTACGCTCTATTATTTGCACTAGTTTAAAGGTAAGTTACTTATATTTAGGCTTAGTCAGTCATCTTTAAAGGTTTTAGCGCATTTCCTTTGAAAAATACAGACCAAATGAGTTACGAGCAGTGCTTGACAATTGAGTAACTGCTTAGGTTCTAAAGCATGATCCGGAATCTTAAGCAAGAAATGAGTTGTTAAGCACGGAAACACGCATTCTACATGAAATTCGCCCGACAGCGGACCACCGCGCCGGAATTATTTATTTAGTAGTTGTAAACTTATATAATGTAAAAAGCACGGAAACACGCATCCAAAGGAAATTCGCCCGACATGCGGACCACCGCGCCAGAATTATTTTCTAGTTGTAAACTTATATTAAGTAAAAAAAAAAAAAAACGATAAAAAATGATCGACCCTTCCAGGATGTGAACCCAGGTACCCTGCGTTTGAGTGGTCGTATTGACTCCGGACCACTGGCAATCATCTCAGAGGCCCAAAAAACATTGAAACGACACCCTACTCGAAATTTAATTTTTAACGACCGTTATTTTGGTTTTCTGTAATTTTTGTGGTTTTTTCGACTTTTTGGTAACTTAAAGTGGTCGTATCGACTTCGGACCGGTTTCATTCAATTAAGCGCCCAAACTTACATAGAAAACGACACCCTACTCGAAATTTATTTTTTATCGACCTAAATTTTGGTTTTTGGTAATTTACAATGGTTTTTTCGACTTTTTTGGTCACTTAGAGTGGTCGTATCGACTTCGGACCGGTTTTATTCGATTCAGCGTCTCAAAAAACAAAAATATTGACCTTTTTCGCGGCAAAAAATATTAACCCTGAATTTTGCCGATTTTTTGAAAATTTCGCTGACTCAGCAAACCGGGTTAATGACGTCACAAAAACCTGGTTTTCAATAGGGTTCGTGTCCTCCGAAGGTTGATTTTTGTACCAAGTATGGTTAAAAAATTTTAATCCGTTTGAAAGATTATTTTCGCGAGACTTTATATATATATATATATATATATATATATATATATATATATATATATACATATATATGTATATATATATATATATATATATATATATATATATATATAAAGTCTCGCGAAAATTATTTTTTCGTCATTAGGGACCTCTGAAACGGATTTGTGTCGTGGTCCGAGGTTCGAATTCCGCCATGACGCCTATCCCATTAGGCGAATTTCCAAAGGAAATTCGCTAAAACATTAAGTAGTAAAGATGAATTAACAAAATACATTAAATATACTCTGCTAGGTATGTCACATAGCTTCTATAAAAATTTTATTCAACATATCTCATGAACATTTTTATTATAAAAATTTGTATATAAAGAGGTAATATTATTTATTAAGTTGTGCGTGCTAACGAGCGATATTGTATTTTATGCTTAATTTCATCACAAAAAAATCTTTTTAAAAATATGTACATGACTCCATGAGATGTCAAAAGTTCTGCTCGGGCTCTTAGGGAAACTTTATAAAATTTATCTTTGTTCTTCAAATCAACAGATAAAAATAAATACAGTAAAAAAAAGTAAAAACGAATACTGGCTCAACATACGCTAGGTTGTTAAGAAATTTTCTTTCCTGTCAATTTTTCCCATGAGGGTTAAAGAAAAATAAGAAACAAAAGTAACCTCCTGGATACGAAAAACCAGACTTTATCTTTTAAAAATCAAAGGTGTTGAAAATTGGTCCCACAACAAGTATAGAAAACTCGGCTAAACAAGAAAAAAGGCAAGCTCATATCCTCCCGACTATAGACAAAGTTTTAAACCAAACCCCTATGAAAAAATAACTTTTTATTTGCGATCTAAAACCTCTCCTATTGATCTTTTAAGCAGAAAAATGGAACAAAACTAATCAAAAATCTGGAAAACTCATATCACTTTATATTATAAAGAAACTATCTTTAGCGATGAAATTGACTTTTCACAATTTTTCTTCCTACATTCTTTTTAATTTCCCAAGTGGTAGTATCACCCCGGTCACCGTAAAATTGTATACTGGTCATAAACTGAAATTATTTAAAATGTAGTATTAAATTTTACTGTAAAATTTTATTTTTACTGTAATACAGTAAAATGTATTACATTTACTAAACTAGTACTTAATAGTAATAACTAATGTTATTAATAGTATTACTAATAATAATACATAACAAAATAAATAAATGTCCTCTTTAGGGCCTAACGCCCCATTTAGGTATCCACCCTGTGGAAACCACGTCGAGTAGGTTGCATATTCTCTTCTCCTATATTTGGCGAAAGCTTTATAAAACAAATACTGCTTATAGCCTAATAGAATAGACATACATATTATATGATTTATAACACCCATAGCACTTGGAAAATTTGGAATGTAACCCGCTATGTATCAATAAAAATATAATTACACTACTATACAAGTGCAAATATTCACAAAATATAAGAGATAAAAAATAGATGCAGGAAATGAATCCCAATATAAATAATGGCTGAGGGAAATGTCTGACTGGGAAGGCAGAGAAATGATCATTTCCTTCCTCCACGACACTGAATAAACTCGTGTTTTAAGGAAATACTCGCAAACAGCCTTCTTAACCTTAACCGATTTAAGTAAGAAAATTAGTCACTGAGTACAGCGGTACTTTTCCTCACGACAACTCACTCGCTTTGCTCGTCCTTAGAATGGCATGATTACTTTAGCTTTATCTTAAAGCTAAAGTTCGTATTACTTTGGCTTCACTCTGCTAAACTTCAGAAAAACAGTCATCCAAAGTATAGGGGGTTATGGCTTTGGACTTACTTTGCTCGTCCTCCATCTCTGGTAACGATTATTAGTTATCAAACACCTGTAGTGTCCCTAACTTAAGATTAATTAAGGCTAAGAATTTAATGCTTTAATATTAAAGTACGTTTCTTAATTCACTAAATCTTTAGAAATGCCAGCGGGCATCCTAACTTTACATTAATTCCAATTCTTTTAATAAACCATGGTTAAACATTGCCCAAGATATATCTGAAAGGAAAAATAAAAAGGAGACCTGTGCCCAGAATTGTACCTAAGACTACCTTAAAATTAAAGCAAATCTATCTCTATGTAATTTCTAGAAAAATAAAAAAACAAGAAAATCAGTCATGAAATTATCATGAAGATACAATGAACATATATATAAGATACATTTAAGTTACTTCATCTAATAAATAAATAAAATTATATATTTTATAGCATCACAAAAATTAAAATAAATAATACTTCAAATAATATAAACTCTGGTGCAGAGATCAGAAAGCTGAGGGAAGCTTTGTGATGCTTGCTTTCTTGTCCACCAATCTAATTCTTGCTCAGGTTTAGGTTTATGCTCTATTGCTGAATAAATAGTAACATTTTCCTTAATTTTTCAAATAAATGCTTATGTTTATTCAATAGGTTGTACAAAACTAAGGATGCCTTTAGTCAGTTCTGCTCAGCGTTTTAGCCACTTGTACGGAATTCAGTTCATGCTCATTTTTAACACGTTTAATAACATTTTTTTTGAAAAATGCAGAAAATTAACAAAAATAGAGAAGAAACTTAAATATTTCATCCAGGATCAGGATCCGCGTCAGAATTTTAAACAAATAATATATATTACATGATTGAATATTAAATTTTTACTTCTCCTCATTTATACCGTAAGATTATAGGAAGATTATTGTGCCCTTAAAAATCTGAAACCGGAATATTACCTGAATAGTCCTTTTTAGGTTTTTGAGGCCTATTTAATGGTTTTTACAAAGTTGTTTATCTGTAATTGTGTGTCTGTGTGTGTATACTTCTGTAATCATCGTGGCTTCCAGTGTATTTTTGCTAGTGAGTTGTAACTTTGTACAAAAATCAGTCAATGTGTTAAGATGTGAATGTGCAAGAAAATATTATTTTACGATGCCATTAAGACCCAATCAATGACTTGGCAGACATTTTGAAAATCATAAAACGCGTAAAATGTTGCGATCAATCTGAGATTAAGCACACACGTAGCCACATATAAGACTTACGTATGTTCCAAGCTTATCTCATTATCAGCATTAATTCAAATTTTATTGAATGACCTATAAACGTTTTTTTTTAAAAAAAAAACATTCAAAAATCGGGAAAAATCGAATTGAGTTGAAATTCAGTACAAGTGAACTTAATAAATTTACCGTTACATAATATATAATTACAAGTTTCGTTTCAATACGACAAGTATAACCATGGTTTTTATTGAATTATAAATATTAAGCAGCATGAGCGTGGTGTGACCGCCTGGTTGTGACCGCCTGGTAGCGTGGACAATTGGGAATAAAACGATTTTATTTACTATCAGAGTATGAGAAAAGTGTGTCCGAAGACGTATTGGAGTATAAATTTTACGACTTGTATATTCTGAGTACGAGCAAAGCGAATCCGAAGTAGAGAGAGTGAGCGTAATGAGGAAAAGGTTTAAGGTACTCGGTACCCAATTTTTTAAATTAAAACTTTTATTTTCCTCATAACTTGTACCAGTTGTACGTTTATTACTACAAACTGTTTGATTATTAGGGTTAAATCGGTGGCACTGTCAATGTATTAATATATTACATGAAATAGTAATTCAAATATTTCTAAATTAATAATTTTGGTAAGCTTAAGTTTTCTTCCCTTAATATCAAAGAATATATCCTAAATAATAGAAAAGGCTTCATTACGATAAATAATAAGTTACAGTAATATAAGTACCTAATATGAATTTAATACTATTTTAAAATCAAAACATTATTTTCTTAACTTACCCTTTTTACTCACAACAGTTTAAAGGTAGACTTTAGCATTAGATATTCAGAGCTAATATAAACAAAATAAACATACAAGAAAATAAAGGGAGCTTACCCTACGTGAAAAACATATCCTTGTGATTAAATTGGGTAAATGTATACAAATGGGAGAAACATAGGAAGAAAAAGAACATAAAAGAGTGAAGCTCAAAAATAATAAAAAGGTAAGCAGTATGTTTAGGCAAGTAGTTCTAGTGAATGACGTCATTAGCTTTACTTTTAAATGTTATTAAGCTATATTTATAGTTTTGAACTTTGGCTACACTAAATATTAAATATAAGTTTATGAAAAGAAATAAAATGTTTTAAAATATTATTAAATAATATTCGGATTATAAAATTAATAATATAGTTAATGTTAATTTTATTAATTGACATTTAAAATAATCTGTTAATGATAAGTATAATTTTTGTAACGTTTTAAGTAAGTCACATGATACCTGATAAAGTAATTCAGAAAGAGGAAAAGGCTTTAGACCCTTCTTCTAAAAGGTAATTATCAGGATATAGAGTAAAATGTAATATAATAGGTCTAAAAACTTCTGGGGCCTAAAAAACCCTACTGTGTACATATGTACACAACAGAGCATGTAAACAGTAAACCTATAACGTTTTTCCCTTTTATCTAAAATAAACTTATGTTAGTAAAAGGAAGGAACCTATGTATAACCTTTTCTCATTCTGTTTAAATAGCACCTGAGCCCTTAGAATCTTAAGGCAACACCCTTAGCTAACTAACGTACGCATAAGTAGTTAAAGTTTTATTCTTTTTATAATTTCCTTCGTGTAAATGCTCTATTTCTACTTTAGTAATGTGAATGAAGGCTCGTGTAGTTTCGATTTAGATGGTTCCATAATAATTTCACTCTCACAATGTCATATTAGCACTTTCTACTTATCATTCTGGTATTGGTTTCGTACTGTAACATGAATACGTGGCTTATTTGAGCAGAGACTCAGTAGTAAGCATGGCTCGGCTTTATGTCAGCTAAAGTCTCCAACCGTTACTTACTTACTTAAAACGTGATTCTCCTCCTTGCCAAACTTGAACTCGAAGATTTAGGTCTTCCGGTGGTGACCGCGTCAATGTAGATGAAGAATCCGACGTTTCACTTCCACTCTGGGATGTAGGGCATCATGGATAGAAACACAATGCTCTACAATACTGAACTGTCAGTTCGCCATATTCTTGATCTACATTGACGCAGTCACCACCGGTAGAACCTAAATCTTCATGACAATAACCGCAGAAGCCTACGCAGTTTATTAAACTTGAACTCATTATAACGTGGATTTGACGACGCATGGATTATTTCACGATTTGGTATACTCCACAATCTACTGATTCTACAATGCACTCTCTCTCTCTCATTCAAAATAAAAAAATATTCGACACTGAAGCAAATGCGATCAAAAATGTCAATTAGATTCAATCAAAAAACGTTCATTGTTTTTGTTTAATTTTTTAAAACAATTCTTTATAAAAAAATTTATTTATGAAAAAAATCAATGACATAAAGATAACAAAAAAGATTTATTGTCAGTCACACATTAAATGTAACAAAGAAGAAAAAAAAATCATATTTTTTAGACGTTATCAAAAGAACATTATAAAAAGTCATTTCTGACTGACATACTTGTAGCGAATCTGGAATGGGTTAAAAGAAGCTCCTGTCACTTGCATGAGCTGTTCAAACCCGCAACTCTTTCTTAGTATTCAATCAAGAGATGTATTTTTAACAATCAAACTTAGTTTTATAAAACACAACATAAAGTAAGAATACAAAATAGAAGTAGATATGTTTTTGTGAAACAAGATGTCTTCCGTATTCTTTGCACATGAAATAAATAAATACACAGACATTGTTTGTTTAATACAAGAAATCCAAACATCAGGAAATTTTGAAAATCTTTACAAAATCTCAATCCATATATTTTCATGATTTTTAAGAGTAACTTAATTCAATTGCAAATATAAATGCGGGACTAGGCCCATAGTCGCTTCCAGGCGTCAGCCTCTCTGGCCGTTTTACTGCCATATTTGTGTTTCGTTTTCTACCATTATTTACTGTATTAATATTTTTTTGTTTTAAAGGGAATTTTGTCATTTATTCAGTGAATTTTCCCCCTTAATCTATGGCCCTTTTAGAGCTTAAAAGACAAATACATTTATACAAAAATATACAAGTCTCATCGTTTCAGAATTCCCTTGACCTCCTCTACATTGCGAGGCTGGGACAGTAGGCAATCCAGGTGGAACAAGACGCAGGGAACCCACTTCCTTACAACCTCCACATCCTCTAGCCCCACTGCACCTAACAGATATCGTGGACTTAATTGAACATAAGCGAATACATACACACAATACAGGGTGACTTACTCTTAATGGGACAAAATAAAAATCTTGATTCTATGGACCAGGATGAACAAAAAATGTCATGTAAGCATAGGGTCGATTCTCAATAGTTCTCTAGAAAAATCGATATATCGAATTATTCGATACTTCACTATCTAATTCTCTAAAACGATCTACAACTTGAAAACTACTAAAGCTAAAGAGATGCGGTTTTCACTATTCTCAAGGACATTAAATTCCCTTTAAAATGGTATACTTTATGTCGCAATCATCACAATTAAACTTTAATTTATTTGCACTTGAAATAAAAATTTTTATTAGTACTAAAAATAAAAAAAATTTTAAATGCCAAAATCTTCGATATTTGTTCACTCATAGTTAAAACCTAAAAATCTTAAAAACAGCCTCATTCCATACCCTTTAAAATGATATAACATAATCTATGGCTTGTTTTTAACTTTAACCGAGATATTCTTAAAAAACTTGATGTAAGTCGCTTAGATTCTAAATTATTCACTATGTAAACAAAGACATTTACATTTAAATTATTTCAATTTGATTTACAAAATAAACTTTATTTTATTAGTTATAACTATATTATTAATTATTCTATGTTTTGTTAATCAAAGAAAATAATCAACCCCCTCCCTCCACTCCCATATAGCTTAAAAACTTAATTTAAGTCTCTTATAATAAAACAAATGCAACAAAAACATTTCTTGAAGAATTTTGTTGAAAGAATACAAAGTAATAGGTATATTTATACATAATTAAATAATATATAAATAATTAACTTTTTACTGCAAGGGGAATTAAATACCATTCTTCATGTAAATCATAAGAGAGATTCAAATCTTCCTCCTTTAACTCTAATACATAGTCTACATCTTCAGACACTGATTGTGTAGCTTTTTCAATTTGTGCTGCAGTTATTGCAGCTCTTGACTCATGCACGTTTAGCATCAGGTCATCTCGATTTTGTGGGGGCTTGCCTGTATACTTCATCTTTCATTGCGCCCCAGAGAAAAAAATCTAGAGGTGTAAGATCAGGAGATCTCGGAGGCCAGGCTATTGGTCCCTCTCGTCCAATCCAGCGATTGGGATAATTTTCATTCAGCCCCACAAAATCGAGATGACCTGATGCTAAACGTGCATGAGTCAAGAGCTGCAATAACTGCAGCACAAATTGAAAAAGCTACACAATCAGTGTCTGAAGATGTAGACTATGTATTAGAGTTAAAGGAGGAAGATTTGAATCTCTCTTATGATTTACATGAAGAATGGTATTTAATTCCCCTTGCAGTAAAAAGTTAATTATTTATATATTATTTAATTATGTATAAATATACCTATTACTTTGTATTCTTTCAACAAAATTCTTCAAGAAATGTTTTTGTTGCATTTGTTTTATTATAAGAGACTTAAATTAAGTTTTTAAGCTATATGGGAGTGGAGGGAGGGGGTTGATTATTTTCTTTGATTAACAAAACATAGAATAATTAATAATATAGTTATAACTAATAAAATAAAGTTTATTTTGTAAATCAAATTGAAATAATTTAAATGTAAATGTCTTTGTTTACATAGTGAATAATTTAGAATCTAAGCGACTTACATCAAGTTTTTTAAGAATATCTCGGTTAAAGTTAAAAACAAGCCATAGATTATGTTATATCATTTTAAAGGGTATGGAATGAGGCTGTTTTTAAGATTTTTAGGTTTTAACTATGAGTGAACAAATATCGAAGATTTTGGCATTTAAAATTTTTTTTATTTTTAGTACTAATAAAAATTTTTATTTCAAGTGCAAATAAATTAAAGTTTAATTGTGATGATTGCGACATAAAGTATACCATTTTAAAGGGAATTTAATGTCCTTGAGAATAGTGAAAACCGCATCTCTTTAGCTTTAGTAGTTTTCAAGTTGTAGATCGTTTTAGAGAATTAGATAGTGAAGTATCGAATAATTCGATATATCGATTTTTCTAGAGAACTATTGAGAATCGACCCTATGCTTACATGACATTTTTTGTTTATCCTGGTCCATAGAATTAAGATTTTTATTTTGTCCCATTAAGAGTAAGTCACCCTGTATACATACATATATATATAAATATTTTTGCTTAAGGTTCCGGTTTATGCTTTACAACGTAAGCAGTTACTCAATCATCAAGCACTATTCGTAACTTACTTTTTGTATTTTTTTAATTGAAGGTAAACAATTTTGGTCTGAAAATTAAAAATACACATAACTACTTGTAGCTTGTTGTTCTATAAATAAAAATAGAACAACTTAGCTTTATCACAATTATAGCTGTTTTTCTTAGTAACAAATTCAATTATAAAACTTTAAATTAAGAAAAAGAGTTATATAGTTAAAATATTGAAATTTAAATCTGAAATAGTTTTGTAATTTAAAACTAAGGTAGAGAAATTTAAGAAATTGTCTCTTTAATGATGATTTCTTTTTTGTTTTTAATTTTACCTTAGGATTTAAAATATAATTTAAATAAAAAAAAAATTGAGGTAGTACATAATAGAGCACTTTATTGGACCGTTTTTAGGATGAGAAGCCAATCATTATTGTTATAGGAGGTTATTTAGTACTTTTCACCTCCGAGGACAATAATGAATGTAAAAAAACTCCTAGGACGTAAAAGTAATTCATATATTGCCGCCATTACTGTAATGTAGCGTGTTAAAAGAACAATCTGTGTAAAACCTTCATGAGGTTTCTTTAAAAACGTTCATTTTGTTTCTGTTTTTGTTCGTAGACTAATATTTTTTTCGTTTTTAAAAGTTGTTCTAATTGACAATTTTTGTGTGTTTATTTGTAAAGCTTTTACATTTTTGAGTAAAAGTGTGAAGCTATGGATGAATTCAATGACGACGATAATATGGAGTTAATTGGACGTTTTTGTTTTTCAATTAAGTATATAGCGCAGTTTATTTAATGAGTGCTACCTCAAAAAAGAAATAGTGTATGCCAACCGGCTGAGAATGTCTTTATGTCTTGGCAATTTTTCCCGACTCGCTTCGCTCGTCGGGAAATCTAATTGCCGTGACATAAAGACACACTTCTCAGCCTTATGGCATAATTAACTATTAATTTTATTAAAATGATGCCATGGTTTTAGTTTTATCATTGTTTATTATTTTTAAATAATAGGTAATTACCACTTGTTTAAAATTCACAGTAAATAATTAAATAAATTAGGTTTAGTAGCCATAGGACTAATCCTATAGAAAGGTTAGCACTCTTAAATATCATTATTTATTTGCAATGAATTTTGAGCACTAACCTAACCACTACAAGCAAACACTAAAAATGTATAACATTATTTTTGCTATCAATCAGTTGTTTAGTTCTTTGTGATTAGTAAAGTTATTTGGAAAAAATGAAAGTAGGAAATAGAGTCTACCTAATATACAAATTGGAAGAAGGAAATATAAGGATCACATTTTGGAGAACAATTTCAGGTTACTTATAATGAATAAATTCGTTAGAATATTTATATTAATTTTTTGCTCAAGTCTTTAGAGTTATTTTACCGTTTGCCTCTCCCGAATGCCTCTCTACTCATTTCCCTCAGAGTATATGCATCCTCATTATTCAGAGAAGCCCTCAGTACATTTACCCATCCCTTTACGAGGAAACACATTGTGACTTGCTTACAGTTTGTTTTGCTTACAAATTTTGACGAGTGCTCTACCAAAGAGCAACCGCTCTTCAACCCCAGGAATATACATACATTTTTGTAAAAAGTATTAATTAAATGCTTATCATTATAGATTTTTAAATGACCAATAGATTTCTAGTATCAAATCAGCCTCTTAGCGGATTTTTATAATACATTTTTGAAACTGTTACGATATATAAATTTTTAAATCTATGATTCGAAAAACGTGGATTTTTTACATAACGTTTTACACGTCATTCCAGGCCAAGGAAGATCAGCATTGTTTTCGCCCTTCCATCGCCACGTTGAACATTTTATGTAATATAGACTTCGGCAATAGTCGATGCTACAAAGCAAGGATTTTCCTTTAAAAACTACGTGGACTGTCCTCATAATCCGTGGCATATCAATATTAGTACAAATGATTCACTCTAAAACATTACTTTTTATTATCTGCATAGTTTAAATAGTTTTATGATTATTGGCTTTTTCTTGAAATGGAGAAATATTCTGTTATCACTTTTGATTTCGAACCATTATTTTAAACTATTTCTGACAATAGCTTCTTATGTGGAATTTTTTTAAACTTAAAGGATAGTTTAGTTGTAATAATACATTTGAAAAGTGTGGATCTTGTTGCTTGCCTTTGATCAGTCAAAATGAGGCTACTACTGCTGATACTGTCGCTGTATTTGTATCGCGCTGAGTGTCACGCACCTGAAAAGTATTCAGCAGTTCAAGCCTGGCTAAACGAAGAAATATATATTAATAGCGAGCAACCTGTTATTTTTTCAAAAAAAAATTGTCATTTTAGCAAAATGGCTAAAGATGCGTTTAAAGAATCAGGTATAAACTACAGAGCTATTGAAATTGACCAGTTACCCGATGACTATCGAAGCATTTGTCAGAAAGCGCTAAGTGAAAAATCTGGACGGACGACGGTACCGCAGGTATTTGCACACGGCAGGTTTATTGGTGGAGGAACCGACATCCAAAGATTGGCAAAAACTAAGCAGCTTGAAAAGACATGCAAAGGTAAAAAGGTGGTTATCAAGTATTACTAATAAATAGAATAGAAACGCAAAAATATAAACTTTGTTTTTTAACTCCTATACCTATTTTAATGCGTCTTTTTCCAAAAATTGCTACACTAACATAATCTAACCTGAGCAAGTTGCAAAAGACCATGAACCACAAAAGAAACCCCTGGCTAAACCAGTGAGGCGTCACGGGGATTCTAATACATTGTATTAATTATTAATATTAACATTACAGAGTTAATTTTATTTAAATTTGTAGAACGTTATTCCTGGTTTACAATTTTTGTTAATGACGGATGCGTAGCCAGTTGATCTAACTTTCATTGCTTTTTCCAATAATGCCTATGCAATAAAATATATATATTTAAAATGTATATAATTAAAGAAAAAGTTGCCATAATATTCCCAGGTAGCCCTCCTCAGGCCCAACTCTATCTTTAACAAGGAGTGTCTAATTCTGACCAAGTAAGTTGAATAAATATGTATAATCCATAAAATACGAAATACGACGAATGAATTTACGAAATAAATGAAACGACAACGATGAATTTATGAAATAAAAAAATGAAAATTATAGTTTGCTTAACCCAAAAAATCTTACTTTAGAAATAGTCTAAAGCTATTTTTATCTATGACCTAGTAACCAGTAGATCCTTAGAAGAAGAATTATATGGGTAAGTTAGGGTAAACCACCCTAAACCCATCCACGCCCGTCCCTATGGGCTTGAGTTATTGACTTAAACTGATAACTCCGTTATACGCCAAAGCTGAAAAAATATGTATGATTTATATGAGAAAACGATTCTTGGCTTTTTATATAAAATTTAAAAACGATAAAACTGTCGAAGTGGTTAAGTTCAGATAAGTAGAGGTATTAACGTATGTTGGTTATATCTCAGGCGATCATAATATCTCACTTTCAATAAATAAACTTTAATTATATATTTAGTCTTATGTTATACGATATAATTTTATTTACTCCTTGTGTAACAGTCTCGTATATACCCACTACAAATATTCCATCCCTCCCTGGGGGGTTTAAAAAAGTGATGTCAGCTTATCAGGCTTTTTAGAAAATTTGAAGGGATTTTTTAGTGTTATGCTGGTAGTAAAGCTAGAATCCGTACCTGCTAGTGTTCTATAAATCTAGAATTATTTTTTTAATCTAAAATAATCCAAATACAGTAATAAAAATAAAACATTAACGTAAAAAACAGCCCGACATGTTGAGTCAGAACATTTTAAAGCTCGGGAAAATGGGATAATTATTTAGTTTGTCGGGCATTTTTGGTCGTTTTACACGATTCTTTTACACAATTTTTTTTATTTTGTGTTTATAAGACTATTTACTTCCAAGGAAAAATGATAATAGGGACGAAATAAGATAACTTGTTTTTTCTAAGACTTAAATTTAATAAATCAAATAAAAATAAAAGTATTAAATAAAATATATAAAAATAATATTATATATTTAAAATAAATATTAAATAAAAATAATAAATTTAATAAAAATGTAATAAAGTAAACTTAAACATTAATAGTAAAGATGATATTAATTTGATTTTTGGTCTCTATGATAGTTCTATAGTAGTTATAAAGTTTATAGGTTAGGACACTGAAGAGACTTTTATCGAGTTGTTACATTATTTTATTAATTTCATACAATATTTCACTTGTAATCTCCAAGCATATTCATGTGCTTATTGAAGCATATTCATGTAAGAATATGCTTGGAGATTATAAGCGAAATATTGTATGAAATTAATAAAATAATTTAACTACTCGATAAAAGTCTCCTTCAGTGTCCTAAACTATAAACTATAGTAAAGATGCTTATAATATATTCGTGGCTTACACATGTTTGTGTTCATTGATTTGGTTGTAGAAAAATATAGCAACAAGATAACATTAAGAAACAAGGATGTAAGATTTCAGCTCTTGGGAGCCAAAATGTTATAATCTCTTTCGACAAATATGTAAAAGTAATAGCAAATATGTAATATGTAATAAAAAGTCGAAAAGTTACAAGACCCTCATTACCAAATTTAAAATCAAATCGGATTTGAACACGGACAGTTCAGGATATATTTAAATGTGGTTTTTATAAAGCTAAAGTCATATAAATGTTTATCTAATACTGCTGTCAATAGCGACAAAGCATGGAGTGACTAGATAATTTCTGAGCTTATTTTAGTAAAGTTAGCAAAACACGGCAAAAATGTCTTTTCATCATTGTATACGTCAAAACTCTGTAATATATGACTTTTCTCCCATCAAGCCCTTTATGTTAATCAAGGACATTGTAATCCACTTGATGACAACTATTTCAACTTTTAAAGCTAATTAAAATCTAAATAACTATCATATTAAAGTAACTATCAACACATTTATCGACAATAATCATTATAATAAACACTGACATTCAAATTCTCACTACGTGCTAAATGAGATCACTATTATCAGTTATTCTTATCACTTCACACATAAAAAAATAATTTGCTCTCTCAATAGTCCTTATCTATATTCTTGTGTTATCCAAGTGTTTATTATTCTCTCTTTATATGTTTTAAAAATCTTACCACTCCTCCTCTCTATGAATGGTTTTTTTCTTAAACATTATTTTGCAATGCTATTTGAAATAATTTATTTTTAGTTGCTCACCGAAGTAATCAGTGTTCTATATAGTGTAGTGTTAATTTTTTTATTAAGATGAAAGTATTATTATTTTTACTGTCGCTGTATTTGCTGTACCCAGATGCGTCTTGTCATGACCCTGATACGTACTCAGCAATTAAAGCCTTTCTCTACAAAGTAATTTATACAAGTAATCAAGTTATCGTGTTTTCGAAAACTTACTGTCCTTACAGTCAATTGGCAAAACGTGTCTTAAGGGAATCAGATATAGAATTCACGGCTTACGAATTAGATAAAATGCCTGATACAGACACAGCTATGTACCAAGACGTTTTAAGTGAAATATCTGCGCGCAGAACAGTGCCACAAGTTTATGCTAACGGAAAGTTCATAGGTGGTGGAACTGATGTAGAAAAATTGGCTGAAATTGGAGAACTTAAGAAGATTTGTCAAGGTGATAATTATAATGAAGATTCGCAATAGATCTATCGTAACTGATAACAAAGTTGCCATTATCAGGAAAAACAAAATCTTTAAAATTATTATTGGAAAAAAGAATAATACTATTTTGAAATTTTGCAATATTAATTTTAAAACAAATTAAACATTAATTTTGAAATATGCGTTCAGTTCTCTTCATGTATTTGCCCACTTCATGTATCCAAGCAAACTTTGTAGCGCAAACGGTATTGTTTATTATTCGAATAAAGTAGGAGTAGAGGTAGGTTAATACACTCATAGACTCTACGAATACTTAGCTCTCTGGCAGGTTACAGGCCCAAACTATATCTTATCAGTACCACCTGATCCAATAAACCATCAACATTAATATTTACTACGTACACACACCGTATTTAACTGGTGATCGTATTCCATATGCATTTAATACGATAAGGTTTAGTGCCATATTGGTTTAGTCGATCGAGTGAGATTACGTGATAACTCACCAAACCGTCGCGTTTTTTGGTGAAGGTTCACTTTTGGTAATTAGAAAGTTCAAAACAAAAAAAATATTTAATTTAATTGTGATTTCATAGTATAATAATAAAGTTACACGAAAAAAAAGTATATTCCAAAAGCTATTTGATGAAAAATGGTAATATTTAAGTGAAATAAAAGTTCGTCGAGAAGGTTATACGTTAAATACAATCGCCTCTGAAGGAAAATACAGCATATCGGGGATTCCATGTCCCTAGTTCTAGGGAATGCGATTGTATTCCCTCCGCATGGTTTACACAGCTCATATTACTGTTTGAGATATCGTATTGCATACGATCTGCGGATTTAGAAGTGTGTGTGATCGTACTTATTCATTTCTATAATTTTAAATGTAAAATTTACAAATTCATTTAAATTATTTTTTAAATAAAAAGCTCTATGAATATAAAACTATTCAATTAATATATTCTTCAATTATCAAATAAGTTGTTTTAAAGAACTTCACAGTGCGGAAAGACGCAGTAAATTCATAGAGTATTTAAGTATCGGAGATAGAGTCAATGACTTTCTCTACTCTTTCCTAACTTTCAGGGTTCTCCTTAATTTTTACAATATTTACCATATTATTAATGTGTGATATATATTATCGAATGTGTTCGATAATTTACGGCGATTATTTTGAAGTCATAATAATACTACAATGTATGCATAAAGATAACCCTAATCAAATATGAGTACATAAAGGAAATGTCTAACCTAATCAAAGATGAACTAAAGACACACACCTTTCAACTTAACCATCAAACTTTGAAATAATTCATAAAAACTGACTTCCTCCATTTCCAAAATCGTAAACTATATTGTTTTATATAGATTCCCAAAAAGTTTTTAGTAAGTAAAAGAGATTGTTTAAAAATATATAAGGAGTTTTCCCCCTTTTCTTAGGATCCATAATAACTTTTAGGAACCCTCTCCCTCCTGGATAAAACAATGTGCTGGGAAACCCCATACAGGCTTCTATCGAAACCTACCATTGTGAAATCGATCTACGATACTTTGGTAAGAAACCACTTTGGCTTTTTATATATATTTATTTTTTAAGAAGGTTCCCCTTTTTTCTTGTCTATATTTCTTCAGTGGTTAAAAGTATTTTTATCGATGTATTGTTTTCACTGTAAATATATATTTTTACTTTCACGTCTTAAAAGTTAAGATTGGTGCTTTGACCAAAATAGAGATGGCATTTAACCCACACAATTTTATACTTGATACTTTAAGGCAATGTTTAGCTTAAGAACCCAGATAGAAACATTCAGAAACATACCAATTTAGTCGCCGATTGACCACAGGATCTAAAACAACAAAAAGTAAGTACGTATTAAGAAAATGTCATTACTTAAACAAAATTTAGCTATCATAAAACTAATTTAAAACACTAAACTAATTTTATTGTATTTTTTCTTTGAAAATTAATTAAAATTATGAACACTTCAAATTTTTCTTTCCTACGAAAGGAAATTTAGAAACTTTTGGTCCTATAAACTTTATGGCTGAATGTAGTCTGCCGCTTATGAAGTTAAACTACCCTTCTGGGCTCCCAGACTGGTTAGATTAGATAGTTGAAGTAGTATTTTTCCAGAATGTGTTGATGATTAAGAAATATGTAGCTCGCTATTAAGAATCAAGGACTCTTGTATTCCTCGGAGATTAGAAGCTTAGTTGGCTGCAAAGTCTATTCTAAGAAAAGATTAAGTCAATAAATTTAAAAGAAGAAGATTTGAAGGACTAGTGTTTTTCAAATCACCTTAAAAGTGTTTTATGACGTCAATGATTCTAACAATATTCTTACGAACAATACTACCTATCCTGAATCTCTTTAACGTAACAGAGATCTTCCTTAGTAACAATAGACGTACAGCTAGAGATCATTGAATATCAAACATAGGAATAATCCAAAAAATAAGATTAAGTGTCATAATCTCCGGCAGAGAAGGTAACACCCTAAGCTGGTCCTTTTAGTTCTCAAATGATTTTTTTCAGACCAAATGATATAGGAAGAGTTAAGTTATGTGAATTGGAAACCTGTATGAGACAGGAAGATATAGGAAAATAGGAAGTGCTAACCTTCGTATTCACCAATGTGCTTTCTTTTTATTATTAGTACATTGATTGAAGCATAGATAGAAGTTTGGCAAGCTGGTGGACATTAAAGTTAGCCAATTGTGATAAATTTATTTACTCTAATACAATTTTAATAAAATGTCTACACAATTTTAACAAAATTATTAAATATCACCATGTAAAGACATTGTGACAGCAGTAGTAGATATGAAAGAAGGATTACTAAAATAAATAAACCATATGGCAAAAAAATACAGCAATAAAACAATTATAACATATTATTACGTAGAACAGATTAAAATCTGGTTGAAACATGCACAGTTATATTAAAATATAGAATAGTTTATTTTTTAACCATGTATATGATACATATTTTAAATAAATAAAAGAACTGAATTCAATTTAATTGTCATATGCAGTGGGATTAAGTTAAAGTTTTATATTTCAAACAATAAGGACAATAAATTATACTTACTTCTCTTTACGGTCAAATAAACATTTTCCCATTAAAACATAATATTTAATATAAACGTAGACAAAATTTTAATAACGACTAAAAAGCAGGATATATAGCCTGGAGAAATGTAATATTAGGTAGAAAATTTTTGCCACAAAAAGCGACTCACCAGTATTTGTCGGGAATTCCCTTTGAAGTGTCGATATTATGAGTATTCCAATAAATCCAACTATATGATCCCCTTGCAATATAAACTTCAGCTACAGAAACTTAATCTCATTTACCACTGTACCGATATCAAAAGATATCTAATATCAAACAACATGCCTTTAAATTGCAACATTCCTAAAAACCCAATATTATTGCACAACTGGTGATATCAGGTAAACATGATATTCTAAGTAGATTTTAATAAATGAAGTACCAGTAATTAATTTACCATAGTCAGGCTTGACACTATAGATTGAGGTAATATTATATTAACCCCATATTACTAAATATATAATTAAGAATTTTAGTCGTTCCTCCTAATATTCCTATCAAATTAATTTTAAATAAATTAATACTAAACATAAATTTTATAAATGTAACATTACGATGTAGATGAAATCATTGCACTACAAGCATTACTGTCTTATTAAGAAAAATATCAATAATTTTGCAT
>JACMZG010000022.1:14786022-14793522 GCA_018340805.1 Microvelia longipes
AAGCACGTTTACAGTGCTACGTTTCTCTCTTATATTTCTTCATAGGAAAATACAGCAAAGTTTCCTTAGTTAGCTTGGAAATCACGAACGTCTTTACTAAAAGGATTTAAATCTCGGACAATGTTAACTTCTTGTTTTATTTTTTCTTTAAATATATTTATTTTGTCTGAAGGAAAAATCAATGATTTTCTATAAAAAGCAACTGCCTGCTTCCTAGAAGCACGCTTACTATTTTTATTGCCAAGAAAACTATTTATGTGTAGATTAAAATCATAGATTATCAACATTTCCCTTGAGAATGTGAAGTTTTATACACACAGATATATATATATATATATATATATATATATATATATATATATATTATATATATATATATATATATCTGTGTGTTTTTGTTGGTTTCAGATTCTTGCAGAATCAGTATTGGGAAGAAAATAACTAGCCAATTGCCAGTTGTTTTATCAAATTGCTCAACATAAGATGGGTTTTTTTTAGAAATAATCTTTATAATTTATTAATTATGATTATTAATTCTAAATCTTCTAAAGAAAATCTCGTTTTCAACAGTAAACTGATATGAAGCAAATAATGCAATTTAAAAATAGAAAACTCATTGTGTCGATCTGTCATATTTTTAGATTCTTACTAAAACAATAATTGGGTTTGAACTAAGCTTTCTAAGAATAGATTCTAACTTTATCGCGATAAAACGTACAGCAAAAAATATTTAAACCTGGTGTTAAATAATACAATTGTGAGTCATTTGAACACATTCATTTTTAACAGGTAAACCCAAATGCCTTCTGGATTAGAATAAATAGAATTTTTATTTTATCTCAGTGGTTAAAAATGAAGATTCCTCATGCTGTTTTTAAAATATAGTGATTAGAGAATTATACGATATAAATAACCATTATCAACGTTATAAATAGAGATACGTCTGTGTTAATTCAGAGAATATATATTAAAAAGATAACTTAAAAATAGTTTAGAGGACTTTAAAATGCGTAAAAATCTATCGGACATGTTTCTATGAACCAAACTAGGTCATTTGACCAATCTTTTGATCTTTTTCATGGTTTTAACGTAAAAATTACGGAAATAAAACTGTTTAGGTTGAAAGTATATACAGAGAATAGAGAAAATAAAACAGTAACATTTTCTTTTTCTTTTAAACGTACATGGATTATCTATTATACTTTTCTCTGAGCATAAAATGTCTTTATTGTACTTGCAAGTCTATTTTATCGTATAAAATATTCAGTAATATTTTCAGTTTACTCTTTTAAATAGAGTAAAACTAAAAACATAAAAAAATTACACAATAAAAAAAGCAAGATAACAACAAATATTAGAGAAAAACAGAAAATAAAGTTAAAATTGCGCAAAGTGAAAACATTTCCATACGCTACATTATTCTTATAATTTTCTCAAAATATTTGTTTTAGAAAACAATTATTTTAGTGCAAGCAAAATATTAAGGAAAATTTTATATTTAGTCAGTTTAGAAACTTGCAGCGTATACATTTATTTTCTAAATACAAATTGAAAAAGTTATTGAGAACAAAAAAATAAATAAAACATGATTACAAAATATAAATGTTTTTTATTATTTTAGTGCTGAGAATGAAGAAGAAAAATAATCATCGCCTGACAATGCTTGCAAACCTTATCTTCATCTTTTTACACACAGTATTGTTTTAATGGGGCTAAAAACTTTATACTAATACGTATAACTTAAAAACTATAAACAAACATTTAAAGTAATGCATTCGTTTGAGAATAAAATGTTGAGAATAGAAGGTATCTCACATGATTAGGTGTAGGAATGAACATGGCAACTCGGTATAGAGTGAATGCGTTGACTACAGAAGGAAACGGTTCAAGTAGGGCAAGTTGTGCTCTAACTCATCCTGTATAATTTCTTGTATTGACTAAAGAGATTTTTTATTTTTGCCTTTATTGCACACATTTATATTTTATATTTTATAGTTTATTTTTTTTTTTTTTTTTTTTTATAATAATAGATATAATAATCTATACATTAGATCAGGATTATACATGTTGGAAGATTTAGCTTCACCGGAAAGTGTCTAAAAACTAAATCAGTTTTGATAAGCATTGTGTCAATCTGTTTCTGCACATCTGAAGACGTCTCCACAGTGGAAGCGAAACGTCGGCTTTATCATTAACATTGACGCGATCACCACCGAAAGATCTGAGCCTTCATGCGGTAAAACCTTTATGGTTAATTTTTTATGTTTGAACCCATGGGGGTAATTTTTGCGTTCCTGTCTCCCTAAAACCACTGTCATGATTTCCCCAAGAGTTTATGATCTCACTTCACAAACCCAGTAGCCGATTGAAGCCCTCGGTCTCCCTGTATGCAGCTGTGACAAGTTCATAGTTTGATTTATTTTATGTAACTTTTACTCACAGCAATAAGTAAATACCCAACAATTTTTCTTAACTCACCTATAAAAAAATCAAACTCGAGAAAGATTATATTAAAAAAATATGTCGGGAGAAAAATAAAAAGGACAAAAGTGTAATTAGTTTTAACCCCCTCGAGCGAATATGGGGTAAAATTAGGTTTCTCTGCATTCAGAGGCTCACTGACGTAAAACATGCGTGTTAAAAAAAAAAAAAAAAATTATTTAAAAATATAAAAAGAGGATGCAAATAAAATTAGCTTTATTTTTATGTCACAAAAGCTTATTCTGAAGTTTAATATTTTAAGTCAATAAAACAAAAATTTAATACCTGACTTATTGAAAAATGGTTTAAAACAATTTTAATCGTAGATTTGTTTTTATTATTTTCAATTTTATGTTTATCATTCAATCGAATTCGTATCAAAAACATATCGCAAAAAGTTAAAATATATTACATAATTCAGCATATCTAAACATAAGAATAAATCAGGTACAGGGTACCTGATTTATTATTTTCACCATATCGGATTAGCTACGCTTGTACAACTAGGCACTCTTCGTTATGTGTCACTTTTCTCTCTTCGTAGATTCAGACCAGGAGTTATGTGTCACTTTTCTCTCTGTAGATTCAGACCAGGAGTTATGTGTCACTTTTCTCTCTGTAGATTCAGAGGAGTTATGTGTCTTTTCTTCTGTAGATTCAGACCAGTTATGTGTCACTTTTCTCTCTGTAGATTCAGACCAGGAGTTATGTGTCACTTTTCTTTCTGTAGATTCAGACCAGGAGTTATGTGTCACTTTTCTTTTCTGTGTCCTACCGACCAATAAGCCTCTTGCCAGTGATGGGCAAAATTCTCGAGAAGCTTCTTCTGCGAAGAATTTACCCATTGCTCTCTCGCCACCTTCCTAACCACCAATTCGGATTTCGCTCCCACCACTCCACTATACAACAATCTCATCGAATAGTTGACGCAATCTCCTCCTGTCTTGAGAATAAAAAGTATTGCTCGGCTGTCTTCCTGGACGAGGAACAAGCCTTCGACAGGGTATGGCATGCTGGGTTGCTTTGGAAGCTCAAGACATCCTTCCTTTCACTTATTACCTTATCCTTCAATCCTTCCTTAGCAATAGATACTTCCAAGTAAACCTTCGCTCTTCCTTTTCCTCAATCTATCCTGTGAGAGCTGGGGTGCCTCAAGGAAGCATTCTGGGTCCTTTGTTGTATTCAATTTACACCACGACATCCCCCAACATCCAAAATACAACCCCAGCTACCTTTGCTGATGACAAAGCAATCCTATCAGTCCATAAAGCTCACATTTCCGCTTCCGATTACCTTCAAATCCATCTTTTACTCCTAGAACCTTGGTTGAGGAAATGGAGGATAAAAAAACGAACAAAAAGTGTTCATGTAACCTTGCTCTTCGTCATAGTACTTGTCCTCCAGTCACCCTCAACCAAGGCATCATTCCTCAATCCTCCACTGTCCGTTACCTTGGGTTACACCTCGACAGAAGACTGACGTAGGCACACCATACGAAGACCAAACGAACTGACGTTACTCGACGTTTTACTTCTTAGACTTCTAGACCGACGGTCCAAGCTAACACTAAATAATAACTTCGAATCTATAATACTATTCTCAAGCCAGCTTGGGCCAACGGTTCGGAAGTCTGGGGTAGCACCAAACCTTCCACTCTAACCGCCTCCAAATCCTCCAGTCCAGAGTCCTAAGAACCATCACAAACAGTCCCTTCTTCGTTTCTAACCTCACCCTTCACTCAGACCTTAATGTTCCATTTGTCCGCGACTATTGCAAATCCCGTTATAAATCCTTCCACGAATCCTTAACAGATCACTTCAATCCTTGATCCAAATCCTTTCCTCCAGAACTATCCCTGAATCCTCCTAGACGCCTAAAGCGGCAGTGGCCTAGAGACCTGCTAGAATAATTAATTAACCTCCCTCCCCCTTACACGCCTGAGTGATATCATTGGATATCTTCTCCTTCCCGCCAAATCACGCCACCATATCCCCCTCTCACTAATACTTGTTATATTGAAAAATGTAGTTGTATTAATAAAATCAAATAAAAAAAAAAGATTCAGACCAGGAGTTATGTGTCACTTTTCACCCTCAACAAGGGGAAGAAAAGTACACTTCTTCTCTCTTCTGGAGGTATATAATACATTTTAGTAACTAAAAATATAGAAAAATAATATCGTTGGATTGGTAACGACAAGTTACCAATAATAACATGTGATAATATGACAGTGATATCATCTGATTCAGACCAGAGTTAGGTTCAGAGAGAGGTTTTTTGTAAGAAACGAAACTGTAAGCACATTGTGTCCTATATTCAGCCCAAATCCGCTCTGAACAGTATTAATACTACTACAGTAGTACTATTACTACAGTATCACAGTATTATTATGTATATGTATATATATTATATATATATATATATATATATATATATATATATATATATATATATTATATATATATATATATATTATATATATATTATATTATATATATCTACTACAGTATTACTATTATTACTACTACTCTATTAGTACTACCTATTAGTACTACTACAGAATTACAGCACTACCATTACTTCTACTACAGTATTACTATACCTGAGTACTTAATTCGCCCAGCATTACTAAATTAACCTTATCCAACTAGAAGAGAAAGAGAAACAATGGCCACGGGAAAAAGTAGGGAAGCAAGAAAACAGTTGTAAATTTCGAAAAGTTAAACTAACATGTTCATTAGAGAAAAAAACAAATTTTTATTTGCAGACAAAACAGAGTAATAAAATACTTCTGAAGGTTGAAAAAGCTAAGAATGTCAGATAATTATGTGCTGATAAATAGATTGTAACCAACAACACTTCATAAAAAAACTCTAGGTTCAGAATAGCATTCATGATAAATTTTCTTAACATAAGTAGAATACTTCGATTATGTATATCTGCTGACATACATACTTTTTGATTGCCATTAAATCACGTATTAAATTCGTAAAATACCACAGACATAGAGGAAAATTCACCGTGATTTCGTCTCATGCATACCAATCTTTTAAAATACCCCAAAACAACCAATCAGGTTACGGCATAAAGGTTTTTAAAACCCGCAAAACCCTCCTGCAAAGGTTAACATAGCTCTATTAAAGCAAAACCTTCACAAATGTAAATTTGGTCCCCGAAACCTAACATAGCTTCTATACATGTAAACGAGTGCTTTTTCAAAAACGTCCTGTAATCCGATTTTATTTATTATCTTGACCCAATAATGTCATTTGTTCGGTCATAGTGGTCAAATAAAACATCAAACTACAATCTCGATTGAAGAACATACATATTGATATGTATCCTATGCATCAATTAAACAAAGGTTGTTAAATGGTTTATTAATAATAACTTTGGATCAATACATAATCATAGGTATATATTAGTTACTGTAATTAAGTAGTGCCAACTTAATTTTCATAAATAAATATTATGCAAATGAAAAAGGCTCTGCTACCAACACAACAAACCAAACAGAAACTAAAACACAATAGGTAGCTTTACCTGACATAAGGAAATAAACTAACAGAGTTGCAAGCTTCCTAAAATAAACACAAATTAAAAACAATAAATTATCACTTAACTCGAATAATCCAAATAACTCCAATAGAATAAAGAGGTTGTATTTACCGCATGTTGAATATTTTGCGCATTAATCACATTACACATAAGGTTAATGACGTGACCAATACAATAAGAGTGAATATTTTGCGCGTATTAATTTTGCGCATTAATCACATTACAATTAGGTTAATGACGTAACAATACAATAAGAGTGAATATTTTGCGCATTAATACATTACACATAGGTTAATGACGTAACCAATACAATAAGAGTGAATATTTTGCGCATTAATCACATTACACATTAGGTTGAATACGTAACACAATACGTAGGTGAATATTTTGCGCATTAATCACATTACACATAAGGTTAATGACGTAACCAATACAAAGAGTGAATATTTTGCGCATTAATCACATTACACATAAGGTTAATGACGTAACCAATACAATAAGAGTGAATATTTTGCGCATTAATCACATTACACATAAGGTTAATGACGTAACCAATACAATAAGAGTGAATATTTTGCGCATTAATCACATTACACATAAGGTTAATGACGTAACCAATACAATAAGAGTGAGCTTGACTTTTGCCCGAATTTTCTCTCGATGTTTCAAAAAAATGCATCCTTATATTATTGGAATCAGGAGGCCGAGCGGAATCAATCCCGCCACACTGCTCCCACTCCCTAATCTTTTCATACAACTTACCTCATATGTGTCATTTTGTATTAAATAATAACAACAACACACACGAACATTGATCTCTCAAACTTCCCTAGGTGTTATGAATGACAAGATAATTTGAATCATCTAGCCTATTTTATTTATTTTTTTTTTATTTGTTTATTTATTTGAACAATATTACAGATATTAGATATTAATAATTCACAAAAATAAACATTTTATTGCACGGCACTGAGTCAGTACTAACTTTTTTAACTTAATTACTAACTTTTTTTAACAATAATTATGGCAGTGCTAACACTAAGCAATAAGAAATAAAATAAAATAAAATAAACCTCTTATCAACTCAATTTTCTGGCCTAAATAATTTTTTTAATTTACTTTTAAAAGTTTTAAACGGAATGGTATTCAGAATATTGTCGGGAAGTAAATTATAAAGTCTGGGAGCAGTGAAGGAGGCATGTCTGGTGGCGGCTGTAGTTCTACATGAAGGCTCTACTATTTTAGTTCCATCTACTCGTCTAGTCGCGTAAGTATGTTCAACTTTGTCATATTTAAGTATGTTCTTTTTCACAAATAGTATTTGTTTATAGTTATATAACATGTCTATATCGTGAACTTTAAATTCTTTAAATATTTCATCTGTCGAATATCTTATATTCTTTTTAAGGCATATTTTAATAATCCTTTTTTGCGTTATTTCCAGGACGACTCTGATGGAAG
>JACMZG010000022.1:14798522-14853155 GCA_018340805.1 Microvelia longipes
CGATCTTATAACAAATGGTTCATCATGCAATAAGTATAGAAACCAATAAATAGTTATTAACTTACTAAAGGAGATATGTAAATATTGAAAATTATGAAATAAGTAAGTGTTAATTGTTTTAATCTAAAAAGAGATAAATATTAATAAACAAGATTTATTAATATAAAAAGTATAAAAAATAAATTAAGCGTTTCCATAAAAATGTTAAAGTGTTATATTATAACATTTCCAATAATTTCACCCTGAAATGGAAAAGTAATTGACTCAAAATTAATTAAATTTCTAAAAGGATTTGATAAACTCCGAGGCTTTCTCTGTTTCATTACAGGCTTCTAGAGTTCTAGGAATTATAACATGGCTCATAGTTATTTAAATTTGAATTTTATAATTTTAAATTCATCATTGTAGATCATGCAACTAGGGTGTAACGTGTTTTTATTGCATCGTGGAAAGTAAAATATAAAAATATAAAAATCCACTTTAAATTAATTTCTTACACTGCTAGAGTTAAGACTGTATACTGTAGTTGCATAAATAAAGGACAGTAATGATTTTCCTTTACGTCCATCAACTGTAATAGTAAATCATCTCACTAGACTGTAAAGAGAGTTTTTTCTTTATCCCTACAATTTTATTCAATGCCGAGCATGAAAATTGCTACGGTTAAGTGACAAAGTAACCAGTCACTACAAATATTAAAAGACAACTTGACCAATCATTGTAATTCTTATATTTTCATTAACATGCATGGTTTTAATGAAAAACATAAAAACGTCCAGACATTCTCTTCTCATAATAAATTGTATAAAGAGAAGAAAATACTACATCGACTATAATGTACGTCAGTTTCATTATCTTCAAAACTATGAATACTAATAACTAATTTAAAATGTATTCTCTATGGAAATAACAGCGTAATAACATAAAAACTAAAACCTTAATTCGTTCTCATATTTTTATTAATTTTGTAATTAATGCGTGTAATTATATAACATTGAGGTATCTATATAACATTAAATAGCTCTGACAAGTAAGTTGCTTACTTGATATTTTTGAAACAATACCTTTGAAATGATCAACCATCTTATTTTATTATTTACCCAGTTATACTTGAGAATTAGCCACGTAAAAAAATGTTTACTTTTATCAGTAACAACTAGTTATTATCTCTAAAATAAAAGTTACAAAGCTTTTGGTTTTCACTAAAATATTTATGGATGAGCTTCTAAAAAAACATAATTAAAAATTCTTCCTAATTTTTTTTGTTGCTTATATTTGTTTTAAATAAATATGATCTCAGTGGTATAAGGGGAGAAAAATAAATAATGCAATTTATAACAGAGAGAATACACAAGAGCTTTTTAAGGATTAAGAATGGAGTCTTAAGAAGGTAAAAGACTCAAGTATTTCCGCGGCTTTCCCGCAATCCTCTTGCAACTTTAAATCTTTAAAGTACCTTAAATTATATGGGTTTATAAGGGGCTTTAATTAGGACCTAAAAAAGATTTAAGACCTATAGGTAACTGAAGATAGGTTTTAAAAACGGATAAGTGGCCAGATTTTTAGTAGATAGGTTTTTTTAGGCTTTCACTGGCAGGTTGCCTAAAACCAACACCTAAAAAAAACTAAGACAACTAGGAAAAGCCCGGGGCTGAGTAAGGGCTGCAATTTTTCTTGAACTTGGCTTCGAGACTAAGTCTTAATCTAAGAGACCATCCGTATATTTTGGACCCTTATCCCTTTAACGCTATCAATCCCTAATAATAATTTATCTTTACACTTAAATCTGGTATTTAGAAAGAAGAAAAACTTAAAAGAAAACTCCACATATCTACTAAGTAAGTATATAGAAGCTCAGTCCTGTGAAACGTTTTTATACGCCAATATTTTACTCTACTGGCAATAATGTCTTTGATGTTTATCACTAAACATAAAAGCAATAATAAAAGAGCTTAGAACTAACGTTTAAAATTGCGTTACGAGAAAAATTAAATTTATAAAAGATGTAGCCTTGTACATTTTTCTACATACCATATAAGAACTATTTCACCTAAATACCTCTAAACCTGGCAGAGTCTAAAGAGATTTTAACTGAAATCTCATCAAATATTCACGTTTCTACATCGAGTTTTCAAAATATAATAATAATATTTATTATATATAAATTATTACATTACAATAATAGTAAAATGAAATACATTTTGCAATTTTTTTGTTTATGTTGTTTTAGTTTTGTTTGAACAATATTATTTTTATTTACAATATATGTGGTAATTGGGTTTATACGCCTGTCGGAGGGGTTTTATCTCTAGAGTTTTAGTGGGGTAAGGCCTGACAATCACTGCTTCGGTACCGGCTGGGCAGACGAGAAGTCGGTCAGTCCCACACTCTATGATACCGGTGCCATGGAAATCCAGGTAGACGAACCTTCGGATGATCAGGAGCCATCCCCTTTAAGGGGTATTGGCTGCTTTGATTACGAGGGATAAAGCTTTCTCCTAGAGGCCATTGCGTTTCCCCTCCGTTGACCAAAAAAAATATATATATAAAATATATGTGCTATAGCCAAAACAAACCACTAACACCACTAACAAATCAAACCTCTCAAAATAATAAATCACCTTTAAAAACCTCAAAGAATAATACGTTATACTTATATTTGATTGATTACGTTACTTCTGGTTAAGGAGTTGACATATTTACATTATAAACCAAATAAACATATTCTGGTTAGGGAGCAAATCTGCGTTATAAACGTGAATAGTAGTGAATAAAATATAAGATATTTCATTTATTTTTTGCTTAGGTTTTTATAAAAAGGTCCGAATTTGGAAGTTCTTTGGCGAGCTAGACGTAGCAAATTGGATAAGAGTAGGTAAGAGGTCTAGAAAAATTAGGCAAACTGTGAAATATTTATGCGAGGGTTGGTAGCATCAAATGTTTAGCTAGATGATTTGGAAGAACCGTTAAATTGACGCATCCGACAAAAATATAAAACTATATAGTTTTAGTAAATTATGAAAACACTTGGCTGCTAATACGCAAATGCAGGGTTGGTTTTTGTTTCATCTGAGACAAGCATGGATCCACGTTTCCGTTATCTCCAGCTCACGAAAAGATAAGGATCTGTGGACTGAAAGAGATGAAGGTCGGAAAAATATACTAATTTAATTCTAATTATCTCGGGCGATCTAGTAAATTTTAGTTTTGTCTAAATCATTTAAAGTTTAGCAAACAAATCATCTGTGTTTACCAACGACAATCGTTTTAATTTGCTTGAACGAGCTATCAATAAACTAAAATAACGTTCAATTTATTAGAAAACTAAATAAAAGCTGGTAGGGAAGCGGTTTGTGTAAACATTTTCCGTCAAAAGATTTGTCTGGGTAAAACTGTCATAGCTTTTCCTTCACATGATTAATGATTTCTTAGATATATAAAAGATCTTATTAAATGATGATATTTTTCAACTTTAACCTAAATATCATAGATATATCTTTCATTCGTCTAACATACGACAGAAATATATTTCTTGGATGCTTTAAGTAACTGAACCATAACTTTGAACTCCTAAAATACAAAACTACTCGTGAAACGAAGAGTTTGTTCGATTATAAATATTGTGAAAATTTACTCAATTAGTAAAATAAAAGTTTCTAATTTAACAGAATTAAGTTCTTATGTTTCTAGTCAATAAATAAAAATTAAATTTAAATATCTTTTTAAAACTCCTTTTAAAGTCACAAGGTGATCTGCAAAGTTTTAAAATGCAAAATATACTACTATTTTCTGGAGTGAAGAAAATTATTAAAAAAATGAATTACTACAAATATAAACTTTAATAAAACGTTTGAGCGTGTATACGTTTCTTGTAAACATGCTCAAACAGCTGATCCAATCTAAATTAAAATTTGCTCAACAATAAAATCCTACAAGAGGAAGAAATGATCAGATTTAAAACGCCAACTCATCGTTTTAAAATAGTGTCTCATTCAACTTTTTAGAAAATCATATTTTGAAGTTTTCTCAAGAAAAAGAGACCTTATGACTACATAAATCACAAGCACAATTATCAAGATATAAGAATTGATGTGCTCATTTCTAGATATCATGTAACAGCTCTAATGGCTTATCCAATTTCAATGAAACATGACACAAAGTCAAATTCTAAAAGAGAAAAATCTTTAACTCAGCAAAATAAATTCAAAATAAGTCACTTAAAATTATAAAAAAACGAAAAAATTTTTTAGTGTTTCTAAAGCTTTTTTGAAGTCTTTTGAGTACAAACATGTGTCAAACAAATCTGTTAGCACATTTCTTAAGATATTTATTATTAAGGATATGCACCATTATTGATAACTCAATACTTTAAATAGCATTATGCTGTTACAATTGTTAAGTTTATAAGCCTTGTTTTGTATGAATGGCAACTTTTCCAATGTTTCAAATCTGTAAGTGGTTATCTGTTCAGGGCTAGGGAAAAGTGGGGTTTTTGGGTTCCTTTATTAATTTGCTTCCTCTTAAGAAGTAGGAAAGCAAAATCACTTCATCTGGTGAATAGATTTTGCTGGAATAAATATTAAATTATTTTTCTGCTTAATAATCTGTTTGTTGCTTTGGCTTCCGTGGCTATAGTTTATAACCAATATACCATTTGTTTAAACTAAATACTGCATCTCTTGTTTTACTGCCTGGCATTTACTTTCAGTTTGTAATAATAATAATAGTAGTAATAAACGCTACTATTATTAATTAAGTAATTAATAATAGACTTGCTATTATGATGCCATGAATTGTTGTATTCATCAACTTAGAAGCATTTATGATGTGATAGCTGATTTATAACTTCAGCATATCAATTGCATATTTTCAATACAAATTAAATGAGCAATTGTCTATGAATTTAATATACAGAAAATTAGCGACGGCAAGGTTAAATATAGTAAAAATTCCCCCATAATATCATTTCGAGTAACTAAAGCACACAAAAATCCAATTAGTTTTCTCGGCCAATTTATTCTTAACTGCAGTATTTTTCCCCTTTATTTATTTGCAATTAATATGAAATATAGAAAAAGTTTTAAATGGATTGGACAATATTGGGAAAACCAAGTTATCTTTGTTGAATATAAATTAATACAGACAATAGATGAAACTTTTTTTTAAATAATGGATACAACATAAATATCAAATAAAATATACTATATGTGCGTATGAAAATGGAATTAACTTTATAAATCTATTCCAATCATAAACAATAAAATAAACCATAGTGTTCACGGATTTATTAACTTAAAAATTAAAGCCTGGAATGACCAAGTAAATAAAGATTTAGATTTTCCGGTGGTGACCATGTCGATGTAGATGAAGAATTCGACTTTTCGCTTCCACTACGGGTAACTAAGCTTCAGATTCATAAGACATCAAGAATGAAAACACAATCCTGTACAAAACATAACCGCTTTGAAGAGCATCAGTTAAGGTCAGTTCAGGTTTGTAGAGCATTGGGTTTTCATGCATGATGTCCTACATCCCTGAAAATGCCTCCCACAGTGAAGCGAAAAGTCACATCTACTTGCCGCGGTCACCACCAGAAGACCTAAATCTTCAGAATGAGATAACGCGGAAAGCTCACGCAGTTACCACTAAATAAATGGAATCCCCTATCGGATTAGCTTCGCTTATCCGTGCCACTTCAGACTTCCTTCAGAATTTACCATACCCTGGGGCTTGCTTCCCTCGTCTTCAGATAGGAAATAGTTATTTATGCAACTAGGATGAAAGTAAGTTTTACGCTCAAGTTAAAGTTTCGTCCTAAGGCAGCGCCGAAGGAAGAAAACTTCATTAGCTCACGAAGCCGGTAGCCGAGAAAGATAAACTAGTTAGCTCCCGAGAATTGCCGAGGGAGATAATACGAGAGCTGAAAACTTTCATCCCTTGTTGCATATTAAATTTTTATCTACGACTAGAGAACTAATACTAACAACTATTAATATTCTTCAGCTCCTTAACTGTTATTGTTAGTTTAGTTTATTCTTTACCATGTCAATTACTCTGATGAAGAAAGAATAAAGCTATATCTTCACATTATTTATTGAAGCTGTCAATAGAATAATGTGTAATACTATATTCGTAATTTAAACATTAGCGTGTGTATATTGTATATATACCGTAGTACCAACATAACACCGAAAAAAATCCTAAAAATGTCCTAAAAATGTAACTAAAAAATTCTGTCAAGTTGACAGAATTTCACTTTTCCTCCCTAGGGAGTAAATATACATTTACAGTGTGAGATTACAAGACTGTATGTAGAACTTACAATACAAGGAGTAGATAAAATTAATTTCAGTCCCAGTTGTTACCCATCCACCTTCTGACCACGCTCGATACTGAGCTTACCAAAAGTGACCCGAAAAAACCATGAATATACTAGCCCTATATTAAAATGATACTTTTCAATTTACTTGTTTGTTAAGAGTATTAACACTTGGTATACCTACCAAGAAGTATTTAGTCGTGGTTTATACGCTCATTGCTTAAACTTATCAATCGATAAAAATTGAAAAATTGGATAACATTTAATACCCGTGCTGCGGCCGTGTTAAATAAAGCCTTAGAGAGAAAATAAATTTAAGTCCAACAGCTTACTAAAATTTAAATATATTTCTTAGAACCAAATAATTGACTTATTTCTTTAAAAAAAATAATGTATTACAAAAAATTAAATATTACGTTTTGTTATTGCGAGACCCGATGTAGGACCCCACGTGGGTCCTGATTAAAAGAATAAAACCCTTTATAAACTCCGACTGCGGCCGGGTTAAATAAAGCCTAAGGGTTAATATAAATTTACCACATAAAGGGTTTTATAAATATTAAATGACTCATACTTTCATAATTTTAATACTGTACATGTGGGATATATTAGTCTGTAAAACACAGGTTTGGTTTTATTTATTTATTGTAGAGATTTATTAGGTTAGGTTTTATAATAAATTCTACACATATGGATAAAGCAGTTAACTTTAAACCTTTAATTTACATTAAAAACTTAATTATAAAAATTGGGTATAGCCTATCTCGGAACATTTCTTTACTACATCGGATTCGCTTCGCTCGGATTCGTTTTTTTTTGCAGCGGTCACTGTATCATTCAGGCACTGAACATTGTTTAACGCTGATTACCTTTTATGAAACAGAACTTAGTGTACAAAAATATTACATGAAGGGATGTACTTGTACCGAAAGCTCAGAGGATTAAGTTAGTTAACCATTAGTTAACTAAAGTTAGTTAGCTATCATCCTTTTAAGTCGATAGACAGAAATTTAACAGCATAGACCAAATTTTGGTTTGTTGACAAGGAAAATCAATTGTTGTTGTTTATAAACAGTATTTTGGATCTTAGAGAGTAAATATTTATTAGTACATATATGAAGTAACTATGCTTGTATATAAGTACACACATTTAAAAGTACACACACATAAAAGTGAATCAATTTTGTAACGGATGAGATTCAATTAAACGAGAACGTGGAATTAAAATCAAACTAATTAATTGGTTAAGTAACAACTAGTCAACTTAGTCATCTGTATACACTAACTCCACAGCTCAGTTTCATAGTTAAAATTTACCTATTTTTCATTTTATCTTCATTCAGTAGGCGATAAGCTAAGCGATCTCATTGCACCTATATTTCTTTTAGCCTTATAAGGTTTTTATTTTCCCCTTTTGCCAGCATGTGCACTTAATAAATATCTTGGATGCACATTTAAAAGGATTATATTATTGACTTCATACGGACGTTATTCTATTATTAAGATGCCTAAGGTCATACCATCAATCGAAGCAGGTGTAGCAAAGTACAGCAATAACTAGGCAGGTTCTTCGCATTTTTATCAAACCCTAAAATATTAAGTTTCTATATTAAATATCGAAACAGTGTATTCAAGAAACGCAGTACAACAGCCTCTGCATTTTATGGGAAATCTATAAGGCAAATGGATAATACACTTACCTTAATAAGTCCTTAAGACGGGAAAGAGAAATAAAGTCTCCCCGCTTAAACTATGTATTGACGTGAACACGAAACTAAAAAGGTCTTTAATATGGAATAACTCAGGCTTGCTGTATTCTAATCTAAAACTTAACAAAGCGATTCTAATAAAGGCATGAAATATTGGTGCTATGATAAAAACATTATATGTGAAAAAACATGCTCCTTTATAATTGCATTAAAACGCAAAAAAGACAAAAAAACAAATGTGCTAAGAAATCTATGTAGGTGTCAAAACAAACAATCATGTTAAACTAATAGAACTTCACTCAATTGTCAGCTCTGAATGGTCACCAAACGGGAAAACATAGTTGTACTACACTCGACCATATTTAAAGAATATTCGACTTTTCATGTTTTTTAATGTTCATATCACTTGAAAATAGGTGGTTAAGAATTCCAGTTATTTTATATATATTTTATTTTAAGCTGCACAGCTACTCCAATGGTTCATTTTCTCCAAACTTTTAAACTTCTTAACATGAACACACACACACACACACACACACACACACACATACAGATATATATATATATATATATATATATATATATATATATATATATATATATATATAATATATGTTCTAGATCAGAGCCCCGTTTTGCGAAGGTGTAAGTCTTGTATACTACATGAAATTAGCTACAAGTTTACCTATAATTGTAAGCGATTTGTTTCACTAAAGTACAAGTGTAGACTAGTAATTAGCGATTTTTATACATTTTATTGAAAAACGCTAGTACGTAACAATTGTTTTCTTAGATCTTCTAGGAAACGAGCATATTGGTGACAAACTCTTATCAAATTTGATTATTTTTCTATACAAATCTTACAAACTATTGTGCAAAACAACTTCTAACTACAAGTGTCAAAATTAAGCGTTTCACGAATTTATTACAAATTATTGTAACCTAAAACAGTTTTCATAAACAATGTGTCAAAATATTAGTAAACCCCAGTTTTATTCATATAAGTACAGTATTTTGAATGCAATTATTTCTAAAATACGAGAAGTAATATTTATAAAAAAAACCTTTTACAAAGTCATATTAAGCATTAGATTAGTAATAAACAAAAAGTTGGCGATAAAAACTAAGTTTTAATTAATAACTTGTAACTCAGTCTACCTAGGTTTAGACATAGGATGAAATTTTACAAGTAAGTGAATGTTACAAGTAATTGTAATAGACATGAAAATGTTGAATATTAAATAGAAAAAGTTTACAAATCTACAAGTGTATTTTTGGTAACACATTAAAATTTGTCATTACAAGTTGTTTTTTACAATTTTTGTAACTACAAGACTTGTACTTCTGTGAAACGGGCCGCAGAGGCCCTTTATGTTATTATGCCCTTTTAATAAAACCACTGGCCATAACTGTAGCCTAAAAAACTTGTTAGGCATAAACCAATGAAAGAATAAGCAAACTCATTCTTCCATTGGAAATTTGCTAAAAGCTAGAAAAATTAAAGTTTTTATCCTACATATATTTTTATATAATGCAATTAATACATAAAAAAATTCTAAAAAGTGTAACAAAATTTTCATTTACAATTTTGCGATAAACATTTTTCTTAGGATTTGTTTATTTTATTCCTTATTTAAATATTAATCTTAAAAATTGCAATCTTTCTACCAAAAAAACCTTTAAAAATTAAAATTCAAAATGTGTAATAAAAAGGTGAAATAAAATTCATAAAACGAATTTTACGTGCTTCTTTATCTTTTAAATATTTATACAAAATAATATTACAAGATTAATTTTAAAAGGAAAAAAATTAAAACGCTAGTAAAATTGTGTCTTACAAAACAGTTTAATATTTTAAACTTGCAGAATATGAAAATTTTGTGCCGTGAGTTTGAAAACCGCTAGAAAATTTTTCACTTAATAATTGAAATTAAGCAAAATTTTCTTTTGACTTTAAGCAAATGTATAAAGAGGTATAAGAGAAAAGTAAAACGAGAAAACGGCACAAATTACTTATTCAGCATAATTCACAATATTTAAAGTTTTTGTTTAGATTTAAACCCTTTTCGCAGATGCAAACCTCCACGTAAAATAAAGGTCAATTTTGAAAATAACTTCGTTATTATTGGTCTTAACTTGTACCACTACCTGCAATAATATTTCCCAGGAATAATAATAATCAAAATAATATAATAAAGCTAAGCTATTTATTACATTTCTATTTTAGTTTTTGCATCTATATTGTTTTTGTTAGATTTGTTTAAGTTATTTAACTTTTAATTAACAAATCATTTATATAATATTTAAACATTAAACTCTATATTTCTTTACATCTGGTGAAGTTAAGGGTTCATGACAGTAGGATGCCAGCAAAGAGATATTGTAGCCCAGAGAATAATGAAAAACCTCCTATAGTAATATATAATATTATAAAGGCCTATACCATAGATAAACAATATTAACATAGATGGCTCACTCAAAGATTTTTTTAAAAAAAAAGTTGATGAGATGCAGGAGGCTCAAGTAGTACAATCTAGAGGGAAGCGTGAAAATATCCCATATTTTTATTTTCTGACATTTTATTTATTTATTTTATTCAACCATACAACGAGCTGTTGAGAGTAATCAAGTCTTTACATCCGCTGTTCAGCGTAGAATGATGAGGAGTCAATGATGAGTGATCCAATAAAGCTCTATAAGAATTCATAAATTGGTAAAAAGTAAAAAATTTAATTTCTCACTCTTACTTAACCCATACTGTTCGTCCCCTAGGATTTGACCTCTAATGTCAACGTTTCATTTTTGTTTGTTTCCTTTACTTATCCGTTTGCGCCAACCCGAGATTTTATATTCAGATAGCAAATTTAAATCTTAAGTCTAAAACACTGAAAATGAATATTGTTATTTTTTTAAGAAAATGTGGCAGATGGGCCTCATCTGCTTCGCGTGATGAGCCCCAAGTTTTTTGCTACTACCTTCAAGACCTAGTGAAGAGGTCCCAACTTAAATCATAAACACAAAAACGTCAACTGAGTGTCCTACATACACTCGGGAGTGAACCATCCATGTTAGTATTGTTTATCTATGGCCTATACACTAACTATACAGTATAGTTGTACAAACTATAGAGTCCCTCTACTAAAGTATAATTATACTAATTATAGAGTCCCTCTACTAAAGTATAATTATACTAATTATAGAGTCCCTCTACTAAAGTATAATTATACTAAATATAGAGTCCTACAGTTTATAAGAGTATTAAAGTTCATAATCTAGTGCCTCATCTTTAGTATATTTAAAAATGAGGCATCTTCAAAAATAGAGGTTATGGTCCAAAGCACTATCTTCGCTAATTATTATTAACTTGCTTTTATTTATAGCTGTCAATTCAAGTATTTATTACCGAGATCTTTTTATATTTTATTCGTCACTTATGAAGTGACCCCATGAATATTAAGAAAGGATAAAGCCAAAATTATCTCTTTAGCGTTCGCTTAAAGAATACTAAAGCTAGTATGGATTTAAAACTAAACTGTAAAGACAGAAACAAGTACGAGGAACATAATATGAAACAATATTTTCCTATATAGCTACGCCATAAATAAGGAAAAGTTCAAATAAATAGGTATTAAAATCACATTTAGCGTAGTCTTCCAATTAGTCAGCAGTAGCAATAATTGATTACGCTGTAATCCAGTTATTACTACTGCACACATTATGTACAGTAGTAACATATGTTATGTACTACAGTACATATTATGCTATAAGACAGTAAAGTAATTCGATTCAATTTATTAAAGAGACTTCCTGTAGGTGGAAGTTTATGATGTATTACTCTTAAATATTTGTCTAAAATGTGCCAATTGTCTTATGAAAGGAATCCAGTTTATTTTTTATGTTCGCTAAGAAAGATTTCTGAGCTAGCGCATCCTGAGAGTTCCGGGTAAGTCATCGAGGGTCTGCTAGCATGGTACATATAGCACTAGTGAATCGGAATTAAGTTCAAGGGACTTTAGTAAAGTTGTGTTCCAACAGTAAAACTGCTTGGTTCAGTATGGTGAAAAAGTCAAGGTGGCCATGAATTGTGTATTCGTTTTTGTGTATTCATTTCAAATAAATATTTGAAAACGAAACCTGGAGGCTGAAACCTGTTCAAGGATTTTGGATAAAAGTAGATTTAACAAAAGATACAATTTAGAAACTTTTTTTTTACTTTTCCTCATTTACACTGAAATTATAGTAAAAGTATTGTGTAGGCACGAAAAGTCCAAAACCGGAATTTCACCTCCATTGTCCGTTTCAAGTGTTTTCAGACCTCCTTAATGGTTTCTTTCGAAACTATTTGTCTGTATGTCTGTTTTTTGCCCGGATTAACCGCTTGGACAATTCGGCCCTTGTCTGTGTATGTCTGTTATTATCCTAGCCTGTATATTCTAGAGATTTGAATATTAATTTAGCGTCTAGTTGTGATACCCGCAAAATAAGTTTTCTATAATGTCAATAATGATTTACCAATAATTTATCATTTAAATAAAAAACACAAGTAGTACTGTTGAGACCAACAATTATACTAAGTTTTATTCATTATCAACATTAGTTCAAATTTTATGGAATAATATATATACATATACTGTTTTTGATAGATCAATAATATTAAGCAGCGAGTGAGGTCAGTACCTAGATGGGTGATCGCCGTGAATAAAACCGTTTTTTTTTTTATTGTCTGAGGACGAGCAAAGTGAGTCTCAAGTATGAGGATGAGCTCATGCAGCGAACCCGATAAAGTGAGAAATAGTTCCGCGTTACTTCGTCTCTAATGAAGGTTCATTTAGTTGCTAAAGTCTGAGGATAAAGGCAATACTCGCATAGTTCTTGCAAACTAATCTTGATCTTAAACTTTTTCCAATAGGGTTCTATTGTTAGAAGAAAAATTTAATAAAAAATTATAGACTTTTATGAACAAATATCAGTCAAACCATCTAACTGTTATAACAAAAACATTGCAAATAAAAATATTTACGTTACCTTATCAGATGAAAGGATTGATTTAAATTCCAATACTGTCACGATAAATAAAAGTTTAAGACTAGAAAACGTGTTACAATATTTCATCAAATTTATAAATAAGAATAGTTGTCAAGAACAGTCGCAGAGAGGGCTTTCGAAATAACCTGTTAACTCGTCAAATGTATTAAAGAAGGTTGTTAAACTGAATGTTAAAACTTTAAAAAGTTGAGCCGAAAGAACGGAATAAAGGGTCACGAGTAAAAAATCTAATCACCATTTTTTGAAAGACTGTTGAAATGGGGTAGAAATGCTGTCAACTCGATGGACCAAGGGGGCTTTTTTGGTTACCACCATCATATTTCAGGATAACAATTAGAACAGAGGAGGGTCAATGTTATTTTTTTATTTTCTGGAACCTCCTCTTTGTTTATTCCCCCATGAGTAAAAAAAAATGTCTGCGAATTCCCCAGATGTCACGGGAAGGTTTTAATTGAAACCTTGTTCTATGAGGTGAAAAAACGACTTTAAAAAAAGTCCTATTGCTGCACATTACTTCCTGCTTAAAGGGTATGATGGACGTCCTTAAAACAAAACGGAAATTCATAAGTACTTCCTTCAATCTCAACAAAGGGGTGCCAACGCTTCTTTTGTGTTTTTCTCATAAAAACCATCGCACTTGAAATCTTAACACCCTTCAACAAAAAACCTTAACACCTAGAAACAAAGATCAATATGATTTGATAAAACGTTATTTCAATTTGATAAGACAATGTTGATAATAACACAACCTGACGCCTTTAACAGGTGAATAAAAATTTCAACCTTTTAATATAGAGAAAGAATCAAGATAATATTCCTCCTGACGTTAATAGGACGTATGAAGAGTTCGCATCTAAAGAATTACTCAGAGCTTTAAATAATAAATAAAGTATTCTTAATTCTGCAAAGTAAAACATCTCTCAAGAGTTTTCTTTATTTCATTTTTATAGAAAATAGTTGTAGGAATAAACGGGGTACCTGGGTTCTAATTATCATCAGATCGGATTTGCTACGCTCATCCTCGCAAAGTTGGCCTCGCTTCGCTCGTCTTCTGACAGTAAATACATACGTTATATTCCTACATCAGCAGGCCTGAAAACCGCTGATGCTAGTCAACTAATTGATCCATCCAAAACATAGATAGGTTACCGTATTGAAACAAATCGTAGTATACTAATTACATAAAGATGTAATTAGTACCAAATGTACACTAGTACCAAATTTCAACTTAATTAGATATTTACAAACTTTTAAAGAAATTATACAAGTCAGTTTGTGAAAATTGAACCAATGCTGATAACAAAACGCACCTTTGCTTCTCTTAAATAAACTCCATAGTATTAAATCTCAATCGACCAAAGGTCTCTAAGCTCTCTTAACTCCTAAATTTATTTAGAATTTAATTTTAAAATCGAATGCCACAACTATATTAAAACAGTTAAGGGTATAAAAACCTTACAGTTTCACCATTGTCTACCATGAGAACAGCTTACAGTTTCACCATTGGTCTACAGTGTCGGTATGAGAACAGCTTACAGTTTCACCATTGGTCTACAGGTGTGGTTATGAGAACAGCTTACAGTTTCACCATTGGTCTATGTGGGTATGGAACAGCTTACAGTTTGGTCTATAGTGTCAGCTTACAGTTTCACATTGGTCTACAGTGTGGGTATGAGAACAGCTTACAGTTTCACCATGGTCTACAGTGGGTATGAGAACAGCTTACAGTTTCACCATTGGTCTATGTGGGTATGAGAACAGCTTACAGTTTCACCATTGGTCTATAGTGTGGGTATGAGAACAGCTTACAGTTTCACCATTGGTCTACAGTGTGGGTATGAGAACACCTTACAGTTTCACGATAGGTCTTCAGGATGGGTATGAGAACACCTTACAATTTTTTGTTGTCTCAAAATCCATTTCAGGTAAAAAGAAGTTGTTTGGAGCAATAAAAAAAAGATTTTTTAGGGGCGCACCCCCAAAATTTATAAGTGGGAACCGACTAAACTTATAGTTTTAGTAGCTTAGTTTACAAAAATTTAACTTTTTGTTTTCTGACATTTTTTAAAAACAAATCTTTAAAAAAGGTAATATCATAACGCAAATTAAAATGCATCGAGGATAGACGACTGATTTTATTATAAAACAAATTAAAACCCTTAAAAACACACAGGGGTTATGTATTATATTTTATGTTTTCTTCTTATTATGTCAAAGTTCAAAGTATAAAAAGAGAGTAAATCAAATGAAAATGAACTTTGAGCTTAGAGACAGAAATGATGGAAAAAAAGAAAGAATAAAAAAATATATGATTGGATTTGAGACGAGTGATTCAATTCTTGAACGAAAAGAGGCACCAGGAAGGATTTAGAAAACAGGGGGAAAGAGAGTTCACTGATGAAGGTTTCGTAGTAAAGGAGAAATTGAATTTGACAACATTGAGTAGAGAGGGTTTAGGTATGAAGAGTTGAGACCCTTCTTCCTGGAGGATTCCCCAGCATCCTCCCAACCCAGATGACTTTATACCTCCTGATACAAAGGTAAGCGACTAAAGACGTAAAAGGCACACAAAAAATCGATAGTTTAAAACTTTAATATAAGAAAATAAAAGGGAGGAAGGAAGATGAATCAACGAGTTCGGAAATTATCTTGAATTAATGATTTAGATTTTGCGGTCTAAAGGGAATACCTCGAGCCATGGGATGGGGAGGATCCAGAAACGAAAACTCGGAGGTAGGGTCGCAATCTCAAGCACAACTTATACTTAACCAGTCTTACTTAATCAAAGCATAATTCATTTTTCATTCTTACTTCAGGAACAATTTTCATCATGAGAATGCATTTTAAGAAATTATTACGTTTAATTAGATCATTGATAATTAATGGTTGTATACATCAATCATTAAGGATATACATTAAGGATTTACATGAAAACACAGCCTTGATCTTGACTTAAAACTCGAGTTGTATCAGAGAAAATATTACGATAGTATCTTATTCGAACGCGAGATAAGAGATTCAAATAAATTTACACGTGAAAATTGTTTTAAACAAAACAGTTATACCTATGTATAAACCATTTATATTCGCTTCCGTACTGAATAAATACGTAGACAATTATTTATTGTTATGTGTTAATGTTGATAAGAAGACATTAGTTAAAATATAATTGTCTAATTTATTGCTAACACTATTAAAGTTATAACAAAAAGTACTTTATATAAAAACTACGGGTTCAGTTTGGGACTTGATACTGGAACTTATTATATGGGATAAAAGGCGACAATGCCTACCCTAATTTATCAAGCCAGATTTAAAGGTTATTTTACTATAGGATACTATAATATACGTCAATAATAGTTTAAGTTAGAAGTATACTAATTTTACGAATGTAAATAAACATTTTTTAAAAAGATTTTCTTCATACCCAGCAAAAAGCGCTATAACTTAATATTGGTGAAGAATTTTTTTTATATTTCCTTTGAAAATACGAGTTCTGAAAGAAAACTGGAGAAAGAATCCAAGTTTGAGCATAACTGGAAGAGTGTCAAGCAAAGTAGGTCTACAAGAAAATAACAGGCTTCAAAACTAGGCCCTGGTTTGAGAAATCCCAGGCCTTCATCCAAGACCTTCAGGGAAACTTTCAAACAACTTTTGACAAGCTTCAATATTGAGGAATATGAAAAAAACTTAATCTTTTTAACAAAAACTCTTTGAAAAACTCTAGAAAATATATTCAAAATGATAATCCGTTTTAATTAAAAGAAATTAAATAAAAAATGTGATTCAAAAACAAACAGACAACAATAACAATTGAAAGTTCCAAAATAATTTTATCCTTTGCAGTGTTAAAATATGTCTCTAAATTTCAATAAAACACAACTATTATTAATTAAATTCACATAATTACAATGTCTGAACGCTTAATTAATTATTTTAACTTATTGACTAGCGAACACGAGGGAATGTATTGTTTGCATTATTGTATGCTACTCCATAGTCCTAGATCTATTGTATTGAACTAAACATGCTTTCAAACTAACCTTGCTTGGATTTCTCACTAATTACTAATAGCTATTGTTACAAATAATTATCATTGTAGTAGTATTAATTAGTACTTTAATTATTATTAGATTAAATATCTCAGTTTGTAGTTTTCTTAATCACAATCTACAGGGAAGAGCACAACGACAGATCGACGATCTCTTACATTCATGATTAAATTTAAGCCCTTTCTACTTAAATTTAATACCATATGATAGAAATATAATAAAACATTACAATTTTTCTGAATAAAGGTAGCAGCGAATAAGTGGTGAGATCTAATCTCTCTAATCTATAGAGACTTACTTCAAAGGATAGGTTTTAATCTCCGGGTTCTAAAGATAGTGACTTTTTTCTAGGACCTCTTTTTATCTTTTAGAACAACCCAAATTGTGAAATTCTTAACTTTGGATTGCCACCATAATTTTGAATAAAAAATTATTTCCTTAAAGAAACTATCTTATTTTAAGCTTATAAAATACAAAAATATTTTCAAACCTAGCAAAAAAAATACTTTCATAGGCTTTACTCTGGATTTCAACGTATTGCGTTGTTTAAGGACCAAATCTCCTAATTTATCTCATCTACGATCTACTGACGTTAAATCCAAAAAGATAATGTAATATGCATGCTTTTGGCAAAAAGGCCAAGGAATGTTACATATATAAGAGAGCCGTAATATGGTTCAGTTTTGCAATAGTGGTTTCGTTTTGTTTGCCTTGTTACATTTTTAACTAAATCTAAAAATAATGAATAATTAAAAAACAAATTCTTATTCAATAATATAGATTTTCACATATTTCATTACAAGCAATTATTTTGCATAAATTCGTTGTTAATATTTTATAAGTAATGCTTAAAAAATTGATGGAACTAAGCATGGAGTTGTTATTAAATCCCAGCAAGTGTCTTTAACAATACGTATGAAATATAATGAGGACAAGACTAGAAATAATATTAATATTTTCTTTTATGTAGCACGTCATGATTTGAAAATTGTTTTCTATATCAGGTTTTAACATACGGGCAATAACAAAATAATAGCTGCGGCAGTATCAGATTCATGAACAGACGTCATAAAGCAGCCTCAGTAGTAGAAGCAGTAGAAAGAGGAAACTGCTCATCTCTTAGCAAGTGAAAACTGGGCACTATTATGCAGCCCTTTTTACCCGCAGACATTGGGTTATATAAGTTATATTTGTGCGCCGAAGATGGTACCTACACCTACCCTGCTTGATATACTTGACATTGTATGTGTTATCTCACTTATAAATGATATGTGCAACACATGGTTGATAATTAAATAAATAAACAAAATAATAATAAGTATAGTATAAATATACAAACAATACCTATACCTATGTAACAAGTAGCAGTTCCTTTGCTCTAAATAAGCCTCACCTGAAACATAAAAGTATATAAATGAAAATAACAGAAAAGAAATAAAGTAGAATATTCAACTAATAAAATAAATATAGGATCGACTGCGCTATTAATAAACATAATATACTAATCAAAATAAACAGATCATATAACAATTAAATGATTATGAGAGTCATCAATAAATATTTACCAACCTTCAACAGATTTAATGAGTGATAAGTAAAATAAATTGTTGGTTTAGAAAATAAATTGTTCTAGTAAAATGACCTCTTATTTGTACCGTTTATTTTAATCTGCCGTTTACTATGAGGACATTCTATTTACTATTTCCCTTAACACGCTATTCCCTCAATTCAAGCTCTTTAATGCTTTCAGATACTTAATATTAAACTGCCTACCTTCTACCTACAATAATATAATATTTTAATAACTACCTACTAATATAAAAATACTATTACAAACAGGCACTATTATCAGATTGTTATAATAATGCTTACAGAAATCTTGTTTATAGAGAAGTGTCTATTTTTGTTGAATATTTTATAATTTCTTATTAGGAAAAAGAACAACTTCAATTTTAACTAGGTATGTTAAATAAATTGCAACTATTTCAACTACATATACAGGGTGTCCCCAGGTGGATTTAACGACACGTGTAAATTACCAAAAATTTCATTTTTCAAAAAAATGTCATTCTTGAAAAAAATATCCTCCATATATTCATACTAAGATTTGTCATTTTTTTTTTAATGTTAGATCTTAAGAACTGCAATTTTTTAAAAAACAAACAAAGATTAAAGTAGACTTAATTTGGACTACTTTTTTTTCGAAAAAAGTGATCTTTATACAACTGTTAAATTATCCCCTTGAGACAATTTTTCAATAAATTTTAAAATTTTCAAAATTTACTTCGTCCATTTTCAAATTTGTATATTTTGAAAGTTATTTAATATGGATAAATGATACATCACTTTAAAGGTTTTGACTAGTGGAACAAAAATCGTATTATTGTAAAATTTGATTTAAGTAACACTAACTGAGATATTTTAATTAAAATTTTGGAAATGGTCAGGGAGGGGGTAAATTATGAAAATTTTAATTTTTAGATAGAAAAAATTTCTCAGAGGAAAAATTGTATACATTAATTCTTCATAAACAATTTTAATGAAGAATACTTTTTTTCGAAAAGTCACAATTAAGTCTACTTTACTCTTGGTTCATTTTTCAAAAACTGCAAAATTGGAAAAAATAAAAATATAATAAATCTTAGTTTGAAAACATGCCAGAGCTTTTATCAAGAATGAATTTTTTTCGAAAAAATTAAATTATTTGTAATTTACAAGTATCGTTAAGTCCATCCAGGGACATCCTGTATTTCAATCCATTTGGATCGTCTTCAGGTAAAACAAGAAACAAATAAACACATATAATAACAATTACAACAGAAATTATTGTAAATGTTTGTTCTTCCGAGTAACCAAATAATTTTAATTTAGATATTAGGAGGGAGTTTAAGAACAATTATACTTGGACATTATTTAATAATTTTATCTTTAATTATGAATATATGATACCTAAACAAAATAAAAGAATAAAGGCATCGAGATGATAATATTAAGCTAAAGGCTCGTCACACTTCTAATCTTAGCAATGAAGATTAGCGCGGCGTGTAAGCCTAGGCTTTCTGGTTTGAAGATGATAAATAAACACCTTGAGCACTTACACGTTCAGCTCTTAACACTTTCTTCGTTTCCTTCCGCTTAACTTTTTAATGCCTTTTTGCTCTAAAATTTTAAACTGGAATTTATTGTTTTAATCTGTAAACCTTGTTATGAACCTTAAAAGTTTTAGAGAGTATAGTACATATTTTAATCTTATTTCAGAGGTAACATTTTATATTCTTAAACTTAAAATGAAGCGTTTGTTTTAAAACGTTATAAAATTAGTATGATAAGTAGAAGGGTGATGAGGATCACATCTCAAGCTAATAACCATCACGAGCAGTTTTGAATATGTATTTATGATCGAAACTTAGACTTTAAGAATTTGAATATTCGGGTTTTAAAATAATGTTCCACGCACTTTACATGCTTTAATAAATTAAAAATAACTTATACAAACATGAAAACGTTCATAATTACCAGACTCGAAGGAACGTTAAACTTACTATAAAATACTTGGACTCCACAAGACCCTCACAAGACTTGGACAGAGACACACCCCATCCACTTATAAAATCACTCACATGAAGATACATTTTTTCAGAACTTTAGTAATATTTTAATAAGTGTTCTTATTGAAAAGCAGTCTTAAATAGGCTTTTAAACAAGGCATTACATAATTAGGTTGACAAAGCTAAATAGATCAAGACTGGTTTAACTGAAATTGGACATCTCTAGTGGCGCAAACGGTAAACATATACATTCAATGTCTATATATTGTATACGTCGAGCTCAATGACCTCTAAGATATTTGTAAGATATAGTAGTGTTAGATGGTGGGAAGGTAGTATAAAAGAGAGGCCAACCTCTTGTTCCGCCCTCGTTTGCCTACATCTCAGACAGACAGGAACTACAGCGAGCTAAGCAGGCTAGCCAAGCAAAAAGACCTCGAAGTAGTCTTCTTATGTTTATAGGTATTCTAAAGGGTCGGAACCCGGAACCAGTTTCAGCACAATTGGACCATTTGAACTCAATCATGACGTCATTATCAAAGGGTAAATAGGTTTTTGTTTTATTATACAGAGGGTGTAAGATAATTGGTGAACGCCACATATATCTTATGTGTCTTGTATATATGTATACGCCCATAAAGCCCCTAACGGGCCATATCGCAACACAGAGGCCCACTAAGGCACATGGCCACCAGTCTGCAAAGCGGCCCGTTGCGCTGAATTTAAGAGAGATGGACTTGCGACTTTTTCAGTAAAGTACAATTTGATTGCATTATTTTTCAAGAAATTCATTAATTTCCTTCATTCTTCAATAAACAAATTCCAGCAACAATAAAAAAAATACATTCTCAAGTTACATATTCTAAAATTGCAATTTGAATAATTAAAAAGCTTTAAAATTTTTTGTGGGTTTTTTAATATACATAAAATAACTAATAAAACATCTTGAATAAAGAGTAAGAAGAATCTTGCCCTAGAAAAAAGGAAGAATAAAAAATTAAATATCGTAGGAACTAAAACTTTTTTCAAAAGAAAATATATTAATAATTTATTTTTATATTAAATAGATTTTTTTATTATTAAATATTCAATTTTCTTTGTTCCAATAACAAATGAGAAATCGATAGATTTTAATACTGAATTTATAAAAAAATATATTATAAAGTAAAATATAAAACAGTAATAGAACGAAATTGTGTACTATGAAAAAATGAAACAAAGAGTACTAGGGGTTATTAAGAAAATAAAAAAATCATGTAAAAAATAATAAAAAAGTGAAGAAAGCGATAAAATCAAGGGTTTATGAGAAACGAAACAGTAGATTATTAAGATATAGAAAAATTTATATTGAATATTTAAGTAAAAGTATAAAAATACCTAACGGCATGTGTCGCAACGCGTCCGCGCTAAGTATTCTAAACTGAGTATAAATAAAGTATTTTTTTTTTATTTTGTTTATAAATAATATCCTTTATTAAAAGTATAAATTTTTCAACATAAATAGCATTCTATTTTAGGATAGAATGCCACACTTTAGAGTTATAAACTCTGCGCTGTGTGGCAATACTTAATTAACTAAGACTAAAGAACTTTTTTTTTTTTTTTCCTCATTTATACCGCAGTATATAGGAAAAGTATTGTGTTGGCAACAATCCGAAACTGGGATGTCACCAGTTAAAACAATTAAGTCTGAGGTGGGTCCTACAGCAGTAGTTATAACATTACCTTTTGGCTATGGCGGCCTCGGCCTCCCTAAAAAATCATGAGGCTAAAAGGCAAGGTAGGAGGGGAACCTCCTCCTCACTACTCTGTTATACTGGTAAAGCGTATAAAGAAAAATCAAAGTATACAGTAAAATGAAAGTAAAACAAATAAAAATTTCCTTTTTACTACATTTTGTTTATATACACCACCAAGGAAAAACACACAAAAGTTTTTCTTAATACAATATCTGAAGCTAGGGAGAAATATATGTAGTTGGCTACTTTAGTCCAAGAGCATGACTTAAAAATATTGTACATCATTTTGTACTACTTCAAACCAAATTTTTCTGAAAATATACCTTAAATTATGAAAAAAACATAGTCTGCCTATCCAGAGTAGAGCCCTTCATATCAGTGCACTCGCTCAAAGTATTAGAAAATTGCAATAAGTAGTTCTCTGTAGATCATGGACAAAACATGAAGTGAACACTTTTTAAAGCTGATAAAAATTTCTATAAGACGAGTGTTGTTTTGTCAATATAGGATGACAAGAACTAAAGTTATGACATTTGTTAAATAGACAAAAAATGCACAAAAAGCCAATATTCTTTCAAAGAAATAATGCATAAATCAACCATTTTTGGTGTTTTTGAAAGAGCCATAACTTTGGTTGTAGTTATCCGAATTTGATGATTAAACACTCGTTTTTATTAAACATTTTATCAGCTTTAAAAAGTGTTGTCATCATGTTTTGTCCACGACCCACAGGGAACCACTTATTTCAAGAAAACTGAAATTTGTGCGAATTTATAAAATTTTGAGCATGCGCAATCATATGAAGGTCTCCACTCTGGATAGGCAGACTATCTTTTTACTTTTCTTCATTTATATATACCCTAGGTATATAGAAAAAGTATTGCGTTGGCAAAAATCCGAAACCGGGATGTCACTAGAATTATCAGTGATGAATCCGTGATTAATGAATCACAACTTTTATTAACATCAATACTGAAATTACTCACAACACTTATAGAAAATGAAATAATTCATTATTTCCTATTTTTCAATAAATAGTAGCAAACGGTATAGTATAAATTAAACCAAATACATAGGATTACTTATTATCAACTCCTAGTTAAAACTTCTTTATTACTTTCAAATGACCAGTGAAGGTCATGATCCAAATGAACTAAACGAGGGTTTGGCTTAATTTGTGAAAATCCCATATTTTCTATCGGTTCTTTTGGGCTTAAAATTACCTCAACATTTTTATCTATTTTTCCCTTACTAGACAAAAGTTTTACACAAAAAACCTTTAGAAAGTATTAGTTTTCCCAGTAGAAATTTTCTAATTAAATCATCTTACTTCTAGAAAGATCTCAGTTACTCCATTTCTGCCGTTCCTTCTGCTAACGAAAAATTCCCTTATCTTTTACAATTTTTTTATTGTTTTAAGTTTTTCTTGTTACTAAATTGGATTATCTAGACAGAATAAAGATAATAGAAAGTCACTTTATCTTTTCATTTTATTTTTACTGTTTTACCTTTAGTTTTAAGATTATAACTTTTATTTTTATCTTAACCTATGAAAGTAATTTTGGAGTATTACCAAATTCAACATGTAATCAGAAAAGTCGCTTACACTCATAACTACTCATACTTAAAACCTTGGGAACAAAGCATATAGTATATATATATATATAATATATATATATATATATATATATATATAATATATATATATATATATATATATATATTATACGGGTGTTTCATATAAAGTGTCCACCAGAAAAGGAGGTGATAGTACTCCTCAAAAGGAACAAAAAATGTCCCATAATATAAACCACGATCTCCAACCGTTTTCCCACAAGGCCAAATTTAATATTTCAAAAAATATTTGACCTCACATCATAAAAAATTGTTATAGGGATTTAACTATTCAAGCTAGAAAGGCGAACAGTATCATTAGAAAGCTGAGTAAATTTCCTAAAGGACAAACTACTAACTATGTCAAATATTTGGAACTACTGCCCAAAATTTTGCATGAAACGTGATTTTTTTAAAAAAATGAATATTATGGAATTTTTGTAGTAGGGCATTAGAGGAAGTAAGAGATGAGCAAAAGTTCAGCCAAGAACGGAAAAAACTTATCTATGATTGCCCTTTAAGAAAAAATTAAATAATTTTTTACATTTAATAGTCAAAAATTTAAGCCATTCTTCCTAGAAGTTGCAAAAACTGATCATTTTTTGTCGTATAAAAGTGAAAATAATGTGTTATTTTAATAAAAATTTATTTTCGGAAATAATTTAATAATACGATTTTTAGACTCTAGAAGGTAAAATAAACCTATTTTATTCTTACACATTTTTTTCTAAAACCACTCTTTTCCCTTGCTTTTGAGATTTTTAATTATTTTATGTACCATGTAATTAACATTGTAGACATATGCAAAAATGCCAAAAAATATCAGTTTTTGCAACTTCTAGGAAGAATGGCTTAAAATTTTGACTATTGAATGTATAAAATTATTTTATTTTCCTAAAGGGCAATCATAAGAGAAGTTTTTTCCGTTCTTGGCTGAACTTTTGCTCATCTCTTACTTCCTCTAATGCCCTACTACAAAAATTCCATAAAATTCATTTTTTTAAAAAAATCACGTTTCATGCAAAAGTTTGAGCAGTAGTTCCAAAATATTTGACATAGTTAGTAGTTTGTCCTTTAGGAAATTTACTCAGCTTTCTAATGATACTGATTTCGCCTTTCTAGCTTGAATAGTTAAATCCCTATTAACAATTTTATGATGTGAGGTCAAATATTTTTTTGAAATATTAAATTTGACCTTGTGGGAAAACGGTTGGAGATCGGGGTTTATATTATGAGACATTTTTTGTTCCTTTTGAGGAGTACTATCACCTCCTTTTCTGGTGGACACTTTATATGAAACACCCTGTATGTATATATAATATATATATATATATATATATATATATATATATTATATATATATATATATATATATATATATATATATATTATATATGTATGTATGTATGTATGTATGTATGTATGTGTGTGTGAGTGTGTTTGAATGGATTTTTTTGTTTTTATATATTGTTATACCTATTTATATTTACACTTCAGGCTCAAAACAAATTAATTAAAAAAATTGATTGGTAGGCTATTGTTTTGTTATGAGCCAATATTTGATGTGACATTGACGGCTTTAATTTCGGAGGCGGCTGAGCTGGGATAGTAATTCCTACAACTAATTACTAATAATTAGGGCACAATATTGAATAATACTTCATAATTTAAAGTTATTTTTAAAATTTACCGATACTAAACTGCGTAGCAAACCCCAGTCTATTAATAATAAAAGCAAATAAACCAAAGTAAACATTAAATGAATGAGCTTATATTTTATTGAGGAAATATTTCGAAGGATCATTGTTTACAAAATGTAATATAATTATTGTTAATACTAACAAAAGAGGGATAGATATTGTTACAAAAGCACGTAATGACTAAAATTCTAATTGTGTTTAGTAAAATAATCCCTGTGGTGATCAGGTGGTAATCCTATATGATAATCCTAGACGGGGTCGGTTGCCGGTATAATCCTCTGAGGGGCAAAACCTCTTCGTGCCTCTCCAAGCCACCAAACGCCTCTCTACTCTCTAAGCTACCGATATCTCTTTACTTTGGGTAATCTCCTCTTAGTTTCACGAAGTAATAACTTTATTTTATTATTTATCAAAAGGTTATTTAACATTTTTAACACCTTTATAATAACTTTATGGTTTAGAAAAAATTACTTTTTACTACTACAATGTTATCTTTTATAAGTTGCTTTGTAAGCCTTCATTAAAATAACGTGGTAATATTTCTTTTTCTTTGTTTCACAGCAACAAATAAATAATTGGCTAAATTAAAAAATATGCCTAAAAGTTTTGAATTAGTGTTGGACACGCTAGGACAATTCCCAATTCTACTAAGTGACCCCTGATGTCAACCTAATTCTGTTATATAAACAAACACTGTGGAAATTTTCAAGTATAAACCTACTGGAGTCTACAATGATAACACATATGCATAAAGAAGAGAACGTTATAAAAACCACTCAAAAACACCTGGAACAGTGGCGAAAGACACGCCTGGCCCTCGCCTCTGAACATCTATGTTTACTACAGCTCTAACAAAACTCTTACTTGACCCGCAGACTCAATATCGAATGATTTTGAGGCAAAATCGTTCGAGGTACCATAAGGTATTTTGTGAAATGCCCCATTACAAAATTACTAAAGGACAGAAGCACTGGACAGAGCAACAAAACTCTACAAAAACTTAGACGATACTTACAAAAAAATTATCACGTTAGAAACTTTCAAAATATAAATAAATACTTCACTCATCGACACCTGAAACTCTATTTATATACAAATATATACTCGAAACTAGTACATAAGACAATCTCCGTATCTATTATATATCTCTATTTTTACATTAACCTATAATAATATTTTATTATATCTATATCTATCTAATATTTATTTAATATCGCGTATTTTATTATAAAGATCAGAGCAGAACTACTCCTACAGCACAATGTCCTTAGGATGTTATGGTAGGAGCTCTTACTGTCTTACTCTTACTTTACTATGTTTATAACATGATGAAATGTGTAACTAATTTTTAAATACACTGGTTGATTACTAGCCTCACTTTCACTGGTATGCTATGTTTTATTAATTATATGTTGTTTTAAATTTTTATTTTTTGACATCTTATTGTCACGTTTATTTTAGATTTCTTTGTTTATTGTATTGGTATTATTTATTTCTTTACATTTTACTCTACGATTATTTTTCATTCTATTAATTGATCTATTGTTTGTCATGTAGGCACTGGATGATGACCGTTAACGGTTGAAAGCCGGCTCTGTTATATAAATATAATAATGTGTGGAGAGACAAAAACTGTTCTGTTTTTATTCATTTATTACGGCACTCCACGCTCAATTCAACATATATAACTAATTTTTAATTCTGGATTTAAGATGTAATTTTATTAGACATAAATATAATTAAATAATCTGCCTCCGTGGCCGTGATCGTAAAGGCGATCAATTTCGGCACCGGAGGTCCGGGGTTCGCAGCCCGGGCTATGCTCTAAGATTTTATGAATAGTATTTATATTAAAAAGATTTCGCCAACTTTAATTAATTCTTAGAGTGTAGTAGATGCAACCCACCTGAGGTTGTTCCCGCAGGGTGAATACCCTGATGGGCCGAAAGGCCCTAAAACGGGAATTTTATTTTTATTTTATAATTAAATAATAAATAATCATAATAAGCTTTCGTCGGCGCGATAAAAGGTCAATTCAAATGACATCCCGGTCTCGGATATTTAGTGTGAACGTATTAGTTTTTCTATACCTACGATGAGATAAGATGAGAAGAATGAGAAAAATGAGATAAAACTATGAGTTACAAAAAAGAAGGAACAAATGATGATCTATAATGCGTCTTGCCGTATCATTCTCTATCCCGGTATAAATGAAAAGAGTCAACAAAGATAAATTACTCTAATATTTGGGCAAAGCAAAGATATCACCACTAAAGCTAAACTGAAAAAGAGAAAAATTGCACTTATAAAATGTAATGAAGATCTAGAGAGATGTGATTCTTTTGTTCTCTCTACTTTTCACTGCAAACATGTTGAACCAATTTTTATGCTAGAAATAAAGTATAAGTCTAATAAAAAAATAAATTAAATAATACAGAAGGTGAATAAATAAAATAATGGTAGATCATAAAATAAATTTATAAAGATATGGAGTACCAGCAAATTTTCAAGTAATGAATTAAATTCTATATTTTCCTAGGAAGAATGAGGTAGATTCTATGCAAGCCCGATTTTAGGGATTATTTGAAAGAAAATAATCATAATGGTGTTCCTTGTACAAGATGAAAAGGTGAAACATTTTAATGACTAAAAGTTTAAAACTAAGTCACTTGTTGGTAAATTTGCAAGAAAAAATACACTGCGTTTCATAGTGATAAAATCTTTATTTGAGTAATACAGACCCTATATGTCAGATTTGTCCGCGGCTACATTGTTATTGCCCTACACCAGTTGGTCATATCATATCACTTACACAGGTTGTGTCAGCAATATATTGCCACAATGCCAGCGAGTCCCCTAATGCATTAGTCAAAAACTTGATTTGTTTACACAACTTTTATATTTTAATCAATAATATAGGCACTAAAATTAATAATAAGATTTAACGTTGTGTATGTATTTCATCTAAATAGTTATAAATACATTTCAGCATGATCTAATATTTTTACAGGGTGTTTCATTTTTTCAAATTATTGCTGGGTCATTATTTTGGATTAATCACATTACACACATTTTGTCCCAACAATAGGCTTTGGGACAGTAATTGAATAAATTGTTGTACTATGTTTCATTCAAATGAAGAAAAATAATATAATATATATATATTATATAATATATATATATATATATATATATATATATATATATATATATATATATATATATATATATATATATATGTGTGTGTGTGTGTGTGTATGTTTTTATAACTTTATGGTAGACTAAAATAAATTAAAATTATACTGATTAATTAAAATACCTAGCATAACTTCTAAATAGAAGCTATTTTATTTTTTTTAATTTTGCTAGAAATCGTCGGACCAAAACGTTAAAAGGTAAGGCTAGATAGATGAAGGGAATCTAAAATTTTGGGACAAGATAAAAGTTAAAAAGAGAGAGGCAAAGGTTGTGAGATGTTGAAGGAGTTTGCAAGAGCCTGCCAAGGTTCATTTGGCAATCAATAAGGCACTCATAGTAAAGAGGTATCTGACGATGGCATTCCTCTTGCTTAGGAAAATCTCCTTGCGTAACTTTCTTAGGATTTTCTCAAATATTAACTCTAATGATTTTAACATAAAGCACTTTCCTGTTTTAACATGAAAACTGTTAAGATTTAACCTCAAAACATATAATAGACGAAGCAGCTTAATATATTATTAATAAAATAAATTAATACACATTTTGATGTAAGGATTTACATCAAACTCAGAAATTTAGTTAATTAGATAACAAGTAATTTAATGAAGGCAAATTAAATTGCAAAATTGCCTTAACAATATAATCTGAAAAATTGGGTTCGGGGTACCTTGTATCTTTTTCTTTCCATATCAGATTTGATACGCTCTATTTCCTACTTTGTCCTCGCTTTGCTCGCTCTAAAAATTAAATATAATTTTTTTAGCGGTCACCCATTAAGGCAATGACCTCGCTTGACGCTGCTGATCTTTTATGACCAAACAAAAACCGTGGACATACTTGTCGTATTGAAACAAAACTTATTCTTATTTATTACGTAAAGGAAACATAATTATTTTTCTTATCTTATTTGTTTTTGGACACTAGATGGAATGGAATCAAATTCAAAGTTAACTTCATTAGCGATATTTTGCCTTTATCAGGCATAATTATGCCTTATATGAATATGCCTTCATTGACATAAAAAAACACTTTATTCGGTGTTTTGAACAAACAAAAAATCACACCTGAAACCTGTCGTCCTCAGAATACTGTTGCGAAAAAGTCATATAAGTATTATTTTGTACTTACTACGCTCAAACCTCAGAATGAAAAGTTAATCAAACGTAATCTAAAGTAAATCATAAGAAACTTCAAAAATTAAGCTCCAAGGCTCAAACATTGAAATTAATGAATTAGTTACTGATCTAAACATTTGTTCAAATTATTGATGGTTGAGCAAAATTAGTAAATAATGCCCAAAAATTATTAATTGTCGCAGTAGCGCAACATTAAAATTTGACACGTCGTTCTCGATTTAGTCTAACCTAAATTCTTAAGATTTTTTTTTTTTTTTTTTTTTTTGGCATTTGCTTTTATTAGCCATACAGCCATTTTATGACATTCATGTGATTACTAGACAGAACTAGTGTGAGATTAAAATTTTTTCATAATACAGTTGTATTTAAAAATATTATTGTTTACTAGACAGAACTAGTAAGCAGATTTTATTAAAAATATATATTTATTATTTACTAAACAGAATTAGTAAATGGAAGTAGTATCCAATATATTTTATGAAAATTATCTTATAAGTATCTTATACTAGCGATAGATAAATAAACTATTTTTATCCTGATAGATATTTACTATATACTATACTATATTTACTGATATTTGTTTGGAATTTTGGAAATGCCCAGTTAAGTAATTAATAAGTTTGAAATCATCACTAATAGAAACTCTATCATCATATTTTAATATTGAACTTCAGGTTTGGTAAGCGAAGACACTGAAAATGTTTTGCAATGGCAAAGAGTTGCAATATTTTTACATTTTACTGACATATCTATTCGGTTCTAAGACCATTGCTTATAATCTGATCATCTAATGTTTCTACAAGGTTTGCTGGCACTACAAGCGATTTGTACAGTCATATTGAATGAGAGCACCAAAAACCAAACTTGTGTTCAGGCTAATTTATCTTGATACTGTGATCTGTAAAGGTAGCATATGTTATGAAATAAGTAGATTCCCTATTCTATTTATCCCTAATCTCTACAACTCTCATCTCATCTCTTTAGAACCAAAGAAAGACATATTCATTCAATTTGATTAAGCACTATTTAATTATCTTCTTTGTATTACATCCTATCTTATTTGCTGTTATAACATGTTTATCTTCCACACTTTGTATTCAACTGTTTTTATAGCATCTCATTAGGTATGTTCTTAATAGAGTAAAAAGGTCAAAAAGTCTTTTTTCCTCTCCATACTCTTGTTTTTCCTAACATAGTTTAATTTCATTAATATTACATTCTTTTTTTTAGTATAATTAAGGGGAAAAGATTCAGTAGTCTTAATGAACCCTCTCTTCGCCCCACTTCTTGACTTTTTTTGGTTTCTTTGCCCCAACCTCATTTTTATATTAATTACAAACTTTTTTCTTCTTTAATGAGTTTTACTCTTAACTACATTTTTCCCTTTTGATTTTTTTCTTTAAGTATTATGCATATAATTTGTATAAAATTATATTATTAATTATGAATAGTTCTGTTTTCTTTTTGTTTAATATTTTTTATGCCTTCAATTTGTATTATAACTCATAAAAATATAATTAAAAATTAACTAATGAACTTCTAGAGTTCATTTATACTTGTTGCTTTTTATTATTTACTTATTACTACTATTATAGAATCCTTAGCATTTTATTTAAGTTAATTTACGTTGTGAATTATTTTTTCTTCTCTTGTTTTGTATATAAACAGTAATTAGATACAATTATAACTGTTTAATAATGAATCATCCAAAAACCCTATGTACTATAACTTTTATGAAACAAATAATTATAAATATTAAATACATTTTGTATTAATCTAGAAAACTCTATAATCAAAAGGTTATAGACAATTTTATATTTTAAATGAAAACTCAAAGTGTAGTTAATAAAATATGCAATAACACCATCTCATAAAGGGGAAAGTCACAACAATCATTTATCAATGAGGGTTAGGAAAATACCTAAATTAAGAGAGTTTAGAAAGATTTTACCGTCCAATCCAATTTTACAAAATTAATCATACGATTGGCAAGTAGTTTCTTCCTTTAAAGCTTTCTAACAAAAAGGGACCTTAGAATCAATGTCTCCCTAGCGGGTTAAAAGGGAAGTATGGCCTGGGGCATTGGAGTCGAAATCCTCTGGGGAGGTTTCTCTCAGGGTTCACTCTTGTGGCTACAAGATTTACTAATATCTTTAACTTAATATGATGTTCTTTTGTATCCTGAGAGGGTTTAATCTCTAAAACGTTCCCTTCCTGGTATCAGAAGAAACACGCGTTCATATTTGAATCATGAGACATAATATACTGACGTAAGATTAACTGCGCTTGTTCATAATACATCCGCATTTTACCCAAAGATTACCGGCCTGTCTTTAATTAAACTTAAAATCACCGGTGGGTGGAATTACGTCACGCGGTTGATTTCATCTCTGCTTTTTATTTCCACGGTGGATGTTAGAGACGTTATCACTGAGAAATAATTCACCGAAGACCACATCCCTACAAATTTGTATACGAATTACATTCCCAATAAAGAAACTTGTGGACTTCACTAATTTCCCTGTCCTCTCAGTTGTTGTTGATTTTTGGTGGCAACAATAATGAAACTTTCTCACTCATTATACTGGAAATCCCGTCACTTAGCAGGACATACATTCTTTTCTTCTCATTTTTACCAAACCTAGACTCACCTAAGCCAAGCAAACGGTAGATTATCAGCTGAATCATAACATAAACTGAATATAAACTAGATTATGTTTATTTTTAAGTGTTTATGATTTTTGCTAAAGATGCCTAGAGATAAAACCTGCTATGTATTTTATGTATACAGCAAAAAACGAATTAAACTACTCAATGACATCAGGAAAATAACAGGCAGCCGATTATCTGAGTAAGCTGTCCTCGTTTCACCGATAATTCTGCAAGGCTATCCTCTAATCTTAAACTAAACGGAAATGTTTTTTGGGATTCACAGTCACTTTGTTCTTAGGGGACATAATAATACTTAAATAAGTAGAATATAAAATAATGTAACATAACTGTAATCGCAAGACAACATGAGGACAATTCAAAGCACCCACGTAAGAACATACAGCACCCTCAACACAAAGAAACTCTCCATCACTCATAAAATATACTTTAGCTCTTATTATTGGGTTTTACAAATAGTGCTTCATTTCGTAGACTAATCGGATCTTCACTCCTTAATCCTCTAAAACCTTTTCTTTTTTTCTTCATGAGTAAGAACTAAATATAAAAGAATTATTAGGAGCTATTAAATAGGAAATAATATAATTTCTTTAAAGCCGTTATTAATACCCTAATACTGGAAAATAAATGTAATTATTAAGTTTCAATTGAAATATTTCAGAGTGTATGATATTCTATGGGTAAGAGGGACCTTAGACATTTCCTCACAACTTAAGCCTCGTAACGCTCGACCTTAGAGTAATGAAGTAACACAATGGCTAAGTTGTAAAAATATTTAAAGTAATAAAATATCAGAAATAATAACTGCATCCGACATTCTATCGAGTATCCCCGATAAGCAACTTAATATATTTTCGAGTAAAAATACGAGGCGATACATGCCTGCTGAGCTTTATTTATTTTTATTTTTTAAAAGAATATTAGCAAACTACTGTATATAAGATGCTATATTTTGTTAACTAAATTTATTTTTGTAAAACGTCAAATTGTTGAGAAATGTGAACAGACCTTAGCCTTAGCATGAATCAAGGATGTTGAATAAAGGGGATGATGCACTAAGTCGAATTGCCATTCAACAAAGTGACCCCATCGAAAATCAAAACATAGAGAAGAAAGCAACACGAAACACACGTCAAAAACCAACTGCACATGCTTGGTACGAACTGCGCATGCTTATGATCCTTATAACAGCGCAGGTCTTATAGTTTAGAGGCAAACTTAACTCTCAATGGGTTTCCCATTGTTTTGCTTGCGAAGGTTATAAACAAATTGAAAAAAGTTCATTCTTTTTAACTGTTTTTTGTTAATATTGCTTAAAATTAACAACATTAAAGAAAATTAAGAACATTACAACCAAAATTAAATCTTGAAAACTAGCAAAACATTTCACTAGGCTAAAAAAAGACAAAATATAAACACATTTAACTTACTCTCTACTAAAAGTAAACGGTAAAGCTTCAATTACTCTCACTAAAGTGGCTACCTAGAGTCCAAAATGTAAAAAAAATATAAGCACAAATGACTTGACAAGCACCAAATGTAACAGTAACGAAAGCACTGAAGAAAGTTGAGAAGCAAACTCGACAACTAAGAATTGTATAACAACTTAGCTACATAACCTGCGTTTGGCGCCTTTTTTAATTATAACCTAATGGAAGGTAAGTTTGCTCTTATTTCTCTATCTATTACAACTTCCTTGGGGTCAGAAATGTTCCTTAATGCGTCATCCCCTTTATTCAACATCCTTGGCATGAATATAACTTATTCATGCTAAATATAATTATACACTATTATTATAAGTGGACAGCGTGGGAAAACAATGCCAGGGAGCTAATGAGGTTAGATGTTCAGGATGTTAAACCTCGCCCACAATTTCATATCGGACTAACCTTATTATAGTGCGACACACGGCTAAAATCAGTAAGCAGCGCGGGAAAATAGTGTTGATAGACCAATAAGGTTAGCCTGGTTTGAAATTGAGGGCGTGGTTTAACATCCAGAACTATCCTCATTGGTTCCCTCACACAATCTTTCCACACTGTCAACTGAATATAACCGTGTGCACAATATTAAATCAATAAGAATGCTAAAACTATAATTAACTAGTTAGAGAAGTTAAAATTTGTACAAACAAAGGGAAGATAACCAATGCTTTGTGTCTAAGAGGTTTCTTTTTATGTTTTACATGTCCTCACGATTTTCATTTTTAATGCATTTCAGAGACTCATTTTATCCTATTCCTAATATCATTCTTATTTCCATTCCATTTTCTTATTTTGTATTTCCATATTCGTCTTCAATAAATTTCATCTTTTTCAGCTTGTCATCTTTAGTTGTATACAGAAGCAAGATTTTAGGTGCATATTGTCACAAAAGTTTAGACTTATATCATTGGCTAATTCTAAGCAAATTGTTATTTGAAAAGTTTTCAACAATAAGATAATAGAAAATAAAGCTTTTCCTGTATTCTTCAGACTTCATACATTCTAATGATTAATTAAAACTGAATACTTTTCTTGAAAAGTTAGTTCTGTTGAAAATTTCATCTTAGAGAAACTTTTCTAGTCTTTATATCACTGAAGATAAGGCATCATAATAATTGAAAATATCTTTTGAAAATTCAAAGCCTACAGTGCGTTAATAGTGCAAGATATTTCGGGATCTCAGTTCTCAAACAAAAATCTCTTTTCCACTCAAAGTAAGGAACCACGAAAATCCTTGAGAAGCCGTAATGAAAGGAGAAAAGGGATTATAGTGTCTTAGCGCTCGGATACATTCACTTACTAACTTTTCTTTGAGCACTTTGTAGATATTTTCAATTGGTTAAAAGTTAAAACAATGTTACGGTAGTAAAACTAAAACATTATCGTTACTATTTATCTTATCTTTTATTATAATTTCTCTTTAGAACAATGTTAAGAATCATTTTAATTTGATTAAGTTAACAATTGAGGTAGTTTAAAATTAAAATCAGCGGCTTATGTTCAGCTAAATTAATCAGCAAACTATTTGTAAAGATACTGAACACGGGGTTCATTTATATAACTCATACAAAAAAGAATATTATTTTGCATTGAGACAGAATAAAAAAACAATATAAGCAAAATAAAAGAAAAAAAAATAAAAGCATTCATACTGTTAGTGTAATTAATATTTTTAAAGGAATGTATTATTTGTAATAGGCATAGGTATAGGCTGAGATCTTTTTTACTTTTCTTTATTTATGCCGTATTTATGTATAGAGGCAAAGTTTTTGAAACTGGGATTTCATATAAATTATCAATTTTGGGTGTTTTTAAAACCTCTTTAGTAATTTTAATACTTTATTTGCCTGCATGTGTATGTGTGTGTTTTCATTGCATCTCCTAGTATATTTTTGCTTGAAAGTTGAAACCTACAGAACAAATAATTTTTATGTCTAGTTGTGCTTATCAGAATATATATTTTTTTATAGCGACGTATGACTCCGCAAAATATTTTTTAAATCATAAAACGGAACTGGATGGGTTACCCCTCAGAATAAGTAAGAGTCATTGCTGCTTCATGAGGACGAGTAGAGCGAGTCCTCAGCCACAATTATTATAAATTTGGGGATTTCGGCGAGTCGGTAGTAGTAAGGATGGGCGTTTTAAATCCGATATAGTAAGCGAAAATTCCGAGTTAGCCTTTGCCCAAATATTTTGTATTATTGTAATATTTTATAAATAATGAACGGGCAAATGAACAGATGTTGAATGAAGTTAGTTGAGTGGTGTTGGTGCAAGAAACCATTAATAGATAAACACTTCAACATTTAAAACGTAAGCCAGGTCCATATTACGGCAAGTTTAAATAAATATTTTAAAAAACTTGGTGTATTAATTAAAGAATACACAAAAATAGTTAACATATTTTGACCACTCTTACCTTTAAAACTACAAACAAAATATACAGACCGCCTATACTATGATAGAAATTTTTACAAAGGAAATTCGCTAAAAAACAAGAATAAAAAATTTGTAGTAAAACAAAATAAAATCAAACTAAAGCACGCATTATAAACTAGTCTGATCCATTTTAAACGGGCACTATACCACTAAGCTACCGGTTCTTGGATTCGAAATTCATTAGTCAATATTTTTAAAAAAGGCAAACTGTATTAAAATGAAATCCAATAATATGCTGTTTATGTAACGATCTCAAATACTTGATCAGTAAAATTTTAGATGACATCTAAATAGGTTATTGCAGTCTTAAAAATACATTTTACATGCAAATCAACTAGACCTTGAGTCAGATTTTTGTGCCAAGTTTTCAATCTTTACCATAAACATGGCGAAAGCTATGTGCGACACAGACACACACGCATCATAATAAATGTTAAATTTAAATGTTATATGGTGATACATATAAATCACCAAAAACATTATAAAATTGCCTCAAACGGATAATTAAGATAAACTTTGGTTTTGGATCCTTAGGGTTGACGCAATACTATTCTTTTTACCTACACAGTAGATAAAGAAAAGTAAAAATTAGAACAGGGTTAATTGGAACATATCAAACAGAAGAGGAGAAGTAAAAATATATTGTATCTCTGGCAGAAAAGGGACGTCATGAAATTTGTTCGCTCTACTACCATCAAATTTCATTAAAGTTATAAATTAATTAATGTATTACACAATTATTAGTTTAAACATGCTCGGATGAATGTCAAGTAGTAAAATTATAAAAATGTCACTCGATGTAAGTACAACTAATTGTTTGTTACAGCTTAGTCTAATGTAAGAAAGTTCAAAATAGAAATTAAATAAAAGAAGAATAAATGTGTACTTAAAAAGATGCTTTACAATATTCCTATTGAACAAATCAGGTCAAGTGTTGATAAAGTCTTTAAGAGTTGACAAAAATCGTGTGAACTTCTTTGAAAAAGAAAAACAGAAAACTTGAAGATTGGAACAAGAGGAAAAAGTTAAAAGGTCGTACGTGAAGTGTAAAGTACTGCTAAAGACATGTTGAGTAAAGTTTTCCGTCTTTGAGTAGCTCACTTGGTTACATATGATTACAGAAAACGTCTTTTCATCCACAATTCCACTTGACTTACGGTTCCTTTGACTCAATTAAAGAATAGGGGAAAACAAAATTCCAATTTTTCCCCTCTTTTGATTACGTATTTTTCGTTCCTTTTATTCATCAATTTTTTATGTGTTTGACAAGTTAATAAAACAAAAATTCTCTTTCTTTTTGCCTTCAATTTATTTCAAGGAATACATTTTCAAAACATAGTATTTATTACCAGGAGTAGAAAGTATCTCTATTTTAGAAAAAATATTTTCAACACTAGTTAAAATTTATAAGTTTAGCTATTAATAAAACCACGCTAAATAATAGTTTCAAGGAATAAAAAATAATTAATTTAAGCAAAAAATTCAGGATAACTTAGTAATTTTAAGGGCTAACAAGAAAAGCATTAAGTAAAGCATTAAATAAAAAAATGGTAAATAAATAAATAAACATATAAATCAAAATTAATAAATAAATAATTATTATTAATAATAATAATTATTATTAATAAATAATAAATTTATTATTAATAAATAAATAATTATTAATAAATAATAATTTATTAATTAATAATAAATAAATAAATAAATAATTATAATTATAAATAAATTATTATTAATAATAAATAATTAATAATAATAATAAATAATTTATTATTAATAAATAAATATTATTATTAATAAATATAATAAATTATTATTGTTTATTACTTCAGATAATGCACGCCTTACAGAAGAGATTTATGTACACTGACTTTGGCGTAGTATGCGGGTCTATCTCTCTCTATGGTATAATCCTTTATACTAAACATATTGATGAGACAAGTTTGCATCTGGTAAGACCAGGAGAAAGAATGTGATTGGTCAAACTACAGTCTGGTGGGTTACATGAGGCTAATGAGATTAGAGTAACAAGAGGAGGAATAATCCCTTGTAAATATAGGTGTAATAAGTAAAGGAAACGCTGACATGATCCTACGGGTAATATTTACTTTGGTCCTAACTTTAAGAAATATCAACTTGCGTAACGTTAATATTATCCGATTTAGCTAAAAACAACCGAAAAAATCTTATTGGTAAAACCACTCCTCATGCCTGTACGAAATCTGGGAAACACAAATTATACTTCACTTGATATAGTCGTCTCTAATTAATTTTAATTACTTTAACTTAATATTAAGCGAACAGTAAAAATACTGCAATACAGATTACAATAATTACAATTATTTTAAACACATCCTGTTAAAATTCCTCATTATGTTTTAAAATTCTTCAATTGGAGGATAATATAACATTATACCATCGTATCTCTTTATTTTGGGGATCTTTTTTATTTAGAAAAATGGTTCATTAATACAAAGAAGTATATAAATAAATGATGTGATGTGATGTATACTACAACAGAGTCATTATTAGGAACCCCTATCCACTTTTATTTGATACATCATAACATCTTCTATGCTTCATTGACAATTCACAACTTCATTTCATGGTTTTTGGATTCCATAATGCTCTCCTTTTGTGAGAACTTCCGCGTAACATAACAATATTGCGGAGTAAAATTATATCACACAAAAAATATTTTGAGATAATTATTTAAATTTGTGAAATTCTCTGTATAAATAAAACAGTCAAGTATAAAGCTAAACTTCCCGATCTCAAACGTTACTCAAAACACTTCAAATTAACAGTAGAAATCATATTAAAAGCATTCTTACAATTTAAATGAAATTTTAAATTGCTGCTGTATTGTTTTTTTTAAACATAACCATTGATTTTTCTCCTAGAACTTACTTTTCTCTGTCATATTTTTTGGAAAAGAAGTAATAGGATGTGGACAACAGATATGAGAGTAAACCCATTACAAAAACTAGAAAATGATTTAGGAAATCTATTAACTCTATATTAACCAGAAACTACAGGTTTAGTAATTTGTATGCTTATGTAAAAAACAGTGCTTACTATTTGTTGTTACTATTACAGTGCTTTTGCAGTTCTTTGGAAGAATTATCGAACAAAAATCTATTGCTGAAGGTCATACAGAAAGATTTAAATACAGTAAATTATTAGATAAAACTACAGAATTTAAAATATTAGGTAATTAGTAAAAAGTTTTTTACAGTAAACTAGAACTTCGCTTTACTTTGAATGAGAAATATTTACATGTTGCTGGCAATGTTATTTAAATAATACCAAAAGTAAAGTATTAACCTGACTACCCAATATGTTTTAAGTCCTAATTGTCTTTTAAAATTACTATTTTTTTTTAAATTTTAATAGATGACTCTTGTATTGTCTATACAAGAGTCATCTATTAAGTTAGTAAATATCGAATATAAAATAACAGTATAATTTATTTTTTGCCACAAGAAGCATTGCAACATAAGGTTCTTTAATAATATTTCATCTCAAACAGAAATGATTTTCCTTTTCTTGTCTCTTTTCCTTCATTCTAAGCATTACTCATTTTTACGACCTCAGTCTATCAAAAAAATATAATCCTAAACCAAATCCCTATGATAACGTCTTACCGCGTAATCCTCATTGAATAAAGTAGCTTCAAAAGACTCTTTATTTTCCATCAAATTAAAAAATGAAATGTCAATTTTATTTTTAAGAATAAAGAATCCCACTCAATTGAACTAATAACCTCATATAAAATGATATAAGATTATTTCTCAAAAAAAAAAAAATTAAGATCGAAAAGATGGATAAATGTTACTTTAAATTGAAGTTTAAAAATATGACTTAATTTAAATGTTTAAAAAGGTTCATTTTTATAGGGATAAAAAAGTGGTTGACATTTAATACTATCATATTAAATCGAAAATGAAAAAAATATCAGCATTATTCATCAATTCCATTACTATCCAGTTGGTTATACAAAAATATGCCTCTAAGATTTGCAATACGCTTATTTGCAATAGTTTAAAGCTTAGTTGGGGTTGTTAAAGGATTCAGCTCATTTCAGTACTTTATAATTGAGTAGCGGCTTAGGTTATAAAGCATAAACAGGAACCTTAAGCAATAATCGGAAACACAACCATAAGCACGGAAACACGCCATCCGAAAGAAATTCGCCCGACATGTGGACCAACTCGCCAGAAGTATTTTGTACGGTGTTAGTTGTACGTTTGTTTATCTAAGCTTTTTTATACCACTTAAAAAAGTGATGCAGCTTTGATTTTGTGGCATTTAAGTACAGTAATAGTTGTACAAATTAGATGAAATCTAGTAGAGTGATCTCAAGGAAGGTAACGAAGAAACTTGATGCTCTTTTTCGTGAGTAAAGATGGGGGGGTATTATGATAAAGAGGTGCTTTATTATAGATAGGTTTAAGAGTTGAAACAGCTCTTTTTACATTTGTATTAAAATATTGCAGGACATAAAAAAATGATACAGTCCACCAAATATGTTGCTAGTGGTTAGGCACCGAGAATGCAAGTCAGTTACAAGTTCAATTTTTTCCTTTACAGATTTTAGCCTTTTTCAACAAAAATAATGATGAATAATTTATTATTTCAATAAAAAAAGGTAAACGTATTATATCAGACTAAAATTTTATATGGACGTTTCTTATTTGAAAGTAGTAAATACAATGTACTTTAAAGTTTTTGGACTCAACAATTTATATTATCACTAAAAATAACGGTTAGACCATGCTTCAATTGATTTATAGGTGTGTGGAGCGCATCTTGTTTGCAAGGAAAGTGCTTATATATAATATATCCACCCTTATGGACACCAATATATTTCAACTTTAGGAGTCAGTTGGTACTGAGTCATAGATAGTTGATGGAAATGATAGTGTCATAATTTTTCTTCTAATTCCGACAGGGAACAATATAATAATGGTCAAACTATTAAATGTAAGTATTAATACTTTCTAAATTGGATAGTATTGAAACTCTCACCTAGTAGGAATCAAGTTCGTTACCTGAAACAAAGAAAAAATAGAATTAGTCAACAACAAATGCTCACAAGAAGAACAGCAATAAAAACTCATTAAAATTGATTTGATAAAAATTGAACTAATACTGATAATGAGATGGAACTTATACATGGCTACATATGTGCCTAATTTCAATCAGATCGCATCATTTTCCCGCGTTTTATGATTTTTTGAAACTTGCTGAGCTATTATTGCGGGTTAGTGACTTCATAAAAAAAATTCTGAATAGCTCAACAACACCTACAGGCTGATTATTGTACAAAGGTTCAACTCCCTAGCATAAATACACTAGGTTCTACGATGATAACAAACTCACACACATACAGATTTCGGATTTTTTGTTAATATACCTACGGTATAAATAAGGAAAAGTAAAAATGATCTAATTAGATTTTTTTGTCTTAAAATGCCATTTCATGTAGCCATTGACTTTAAGGTTAAGCTTAACTTTTAAGCTCCGAATTCAGCTGAACGTAAAAATGAATTTAAACAAATCCTTTATCAGAAGCATAAAAATCAATACTTTGTAATCAGCAAGAATGCTTTACATGGTCTCTATAATGCAGGAGCTTCACATTAAAAAAGAAATACATATTTCGATGGATATTCAACATAACTTTTCCTGTTTAAAGCCCGTATTTAAAGGCTCTCATTTTAAAGCCATTAGTTATTCACGAAGCAATTATACACTTTTTGTTCACAAAAATCTAAAAGCAGGGAGCTGCATATGAAAATTGAACGTTGCTCTCAAACTTTGAAATACTGAAAAGCAAGAAAAAACATTTTTTTTTTATAAGGGATATCAAACATGGGAGTAGCACGTTAATAAGGTGTAGTGCAGGGGAAGTGATGGAAATCACTACAAAAAGTCTGAGTTTCAGTCATATGACTCACCTGCATCTATATATTCTTCTCTCTGCCACTAATGATGACCGTTTCAGTAGAAAGCTGCTATCGATTGTTTAATTAATAATTATTTAAGACAGACTTTTCATGTTGAATATTAAGTGAATACTAGTTTGACAAGAGTTCGACACAACATGATCACTTTTTTCACTTCTCTAATTACTATTCTTTACTAAAAAGAAACTTTTTAATTCAGCTGTTATTGAATACCTAATTTATTTATTTATTAACTAAGTTTATACTATATCTAAGATAATTTCAATCTCATGTAAGGCGATTTTTAACTGCAAGATTTTTTTGAAGTTTCTAAATTAATAATTATTTGTAATTTTCAATAAGTGAAAGCCTCGGTATTTCTTCATCCTTGCTGCACATAGTGTATCTTGTATGGAATTACACTCTGTGGATTGCAGTACTTCATTATATGTTTATAGAAAGTCTGATTCTACTAAAATATACATATATTTAGAAAAATTAAAATTACCTTGTGTATTAATTATGTTAGCACGCTTTATTTATACCGACAAAACATAAGCATATTATTGTCTTTGCACTTAAAATTTGAAACCATGATTTCGACAAAATTATCCGTTTTAGATGAATTTGAGATCTCCTGAGTAGGATTCACATAATTCTGCGTATGAGTGCGTATGTTTGCGTCTGTGCGTATGTATGTGTACGTGCGTGTGTTGCCTTCGTAGCATTGAAACATACTGAAGTAAATTTTAATAGATTTATATATGACCAAAACATGTTGTAAGTTTAGTTGCACTACCAGCGCTAGTTCAAGTTATATTGAAAGACGTGTGTTGGAAAGTAAGACGCAAGACAATTTGTGAATCAACAGGTTCACAGCTGAGCTGACAGCTGACATGCTGGCAACTTACATATCTACCTGTAATTCACATATTTTCATGAGTCAGAAAGTCAAAAGTTTTAATCAGTCGCAATTAAGGAGTCCGGAAAAACATAAGTAAATTTTAATTTATTGTTTAATCATTAAAGTCAGTGTGTTTAATTTGTTTAAAGTCAATCAACCTTTTAATATTCTTTAATTCAGTCAGTCATTATTAAAATGACTGACTGAATTAAAGTATACGTTTTTAAATTATCGTCAAAAATGAAAAATTATTTAATTAAGTTGAAAATTGGCAGAAGAGTATCCTTCAAATAATAATGCTGATTCAGGGTATTTGTCGGTTCAGGGTTGTCGGACACCATCACGCGTGGATTGCAGGTGGAAGGGTGACCGTTTGGATTAAAAAGTCAGTATCTTTCCTGCCTGATGAATTTGGGAAGATGAGCGTAGCCAATCTGATATAGAGCGGAAAAGTTCCAAAGTACTTTAAACCTGATTATCATATATTTACACCACTCGGTTATATTCTACACTATCTAAGTGCTAACTATTAAATGACAAAATTATATCTTTAAATAAATCTATATAATTGCAACCTTTATATTTTATCTTTTAAATAATGCATAATTTTAAAAAAGAAAGCTTAAAAATTATTACATAGGAGTTTTCTTTACTAAAAGACCATATAAAAACTTTAGTTTTGTTGGCAATTTTTTTCTTTCCCTTTTCAAAAAATGATTTATTTAGAAAAGATGGCTTTTCCAGGGATAGTAAGGGTTGGGTAACATTACCTTCTAGTAACTAGTTTGCCACAAGGGGGATATTTAAAGCTACGTTATTACCGAAAAGCTAACCCCTTAAAAAGGACTTTCAAAAAGGAAAATTTATGGTGTATCATAAATCCAATAGTTCTTTAATATTGCAATATCTGTGAGGCGTGGCTTCTTGGCACTGGTAAAGACCAAATAAAACACTACACCAAATCATTTACTGGACTGCGACAAAATGTTCATAAAAACCTTAAAAGGATTCCTTTTGTCCACTAATAATACCAAAATATCGACTACGTGGTACCTCGGAACATAAGAAAATCTGGCGCATAGGTCCGCAAGCAGAGCGAATTTTCTTTGGAGTGCGTGCTTTCTTGCGTATCAATACGATTTTCACTTTTAAGTTTTTGTTATTTGTTTAACAAGCTGAGCAGTAGCATCGCAACTTATTATTTAATTTTTTCGAATTTTTCAAATAAAATGTGCATACTTATCCTATAGATTATACGGCATAGCATTATTTGCACTTTCCTGAAGCCCAGTTTATGCTGTTTTAACGTATTTTCTTGAAAAATTCTAAAAAATTAAATATTAAATTGTGACGTTAATGCTCAGGTTAAACAAATGCCAAAAACTTAAGTAAAAATTGAAGGCAGCAGTCACACATCCAAGCACTGACCTGGCCCGATACAGTTTTACATTTATATTCTAACAACAGTAGATATACCTGCCGTATTAAACTGAAATTTTATAGAATGAGTCAGCTGAACATAATCTTTTAGCTGAAGCCAACAATATATTGTAAGATGATGAGCAATTTTGATTTAGATTTACTAAGTTACTTGAATGTAAGTTTTACTTTCCTACGTGTATAACATAGAAATATAGGTATACATTAATTATAAATTATTGTACAATCAACAGTGTTACGCAGCACGGAGTAAGGTTAGTGCCTAAATGGGTGACCGATGGGTATAAATCGAATGTTTTTACTGTCCGATAACAAGTGTACAAGTCTAAAACGTATTACTATACAAGCTAGGTAAAGTCCATTTTTAGAAGACGTTTAGAAGTGAGTCTAAACTTCTAAAGTAGTAAGGACGAGCGAAGTGAGTCTAAACGTATATACTAGTGAGGACGAGCGAGGTGAGTCTTAACGTCTAAAGTAGTGAGGACGAGCGAAGTGAGTCTTAACGTCTAAAGTAGAGACGAGCGAAGTGAGTCTAACGTCTAAAGTAGTGAGACGAGCGAAGTAGTCTAAACGTCTATACTAGTGAGGACGAGCGAGGTGAGTCTTAACGTCTAAAGTAATGAGGACGAGCGAAGTGAGTCTTAACGTCTAAAGTAGTGAGGACGAGCGAAGTGAGTTAACGTATAAAGTAGTGAGGACGAGCGAGGTAGTCTTAACGTCTAAAGAGGCGAGGACGAGCGAAATGTGTCTCAACGTCTAAAGTGGCGGGGACGAGCAAATTTGTTACAGTGAGGAAAGGTTTCGAAGTAACCTAAACAGCAAAATCCCCTTATCTTTACGACGGTGTTTATATTGATGACTCAGCGTATAAAAGCAGGAGTTCAAGCTTTCAAACCTTAAAAACGGTTTTTTTAAATATTAACTTAAAAAAAGCACAATACTTATTTTTAATATGCTGTTTAGAGACACTATAGCTCAATTTTTAATTTACTATACGGAAACTTATATTTTGAAATAAAATAAATAAAAAATAGATTATTCTAAATTAAAAATAATTTAATTACAAACGGTATTTTTGTATAAAATTATAATGAAAAATGTTTTTTTTGAAGTGCCAAAATTAAATTGATAATATAAAAAAAAGGTTTTTTGGTTTAATGTTAATTTACAGTAATATTATTAATTTGGATCGTGTAGATGAACAATAGGAGGAAGGAGATGTAATTAGTATTCGAGCCCCGTTTTCAAGAGGGGTTTAGACAGGATTATGCCTGGAAGGTTTTTAAAGGACGAACCTTTTCCTAATTACGACTTTCGACCTATTAATGAGTCCGAAAGCCTCATGATACTAATTACTAATAAGGGAGAAAAAAATATCTAACGAATGTTCTCCAGCAAATAAAATAAATTTTGTCACGTTTGACCAATAGAAAGACAGAAGCACTAAATGTTTTTATTGACATCTAAAACACTAAAAAGCACGTATATTTACAAACGAATACTAAAGTTTAATAGTTAAACTTGATAAATAACGTTGCTACAGTTTAAATTAAATTTATGACAAATTCTACAGGCACATAAACAATTTACGTTCTTCATTTAAAATTAAACTTTCTCTAACTAATAAATAAATTGAAGGGCATTAAATTAAATGAGACTTATTAGGTTTTTTTTAATTAAAAGACAAACACACATAAATCTATAACAATTGTCTTTAAACTTCATACTAATATAATGAAAATCATTCCAGGCCACAGGAGAGACTACATTTCATTAGATTAAATAAATATCTCACTATTATAATATTTATTTTTATATAATAATTATATTTATATAATATTTCACTACTTGCACGTAGCAATATGGACACACACAAGTTTACTTTTACTTGTTTATACCATAGTTATATAGTAAAAGATTATGTTTGCAAAAAAGCCGAAACGGGGATGTCACCGCAATTATTCGTTTTAGGCGTTTTTAGGCCTCATAAGTGGTTTATACAAACTTATCTGATTGTTCATGTGAGTGTGTGTCTGTTATCATCGTAGCTGCCAGTATGTATGCTAGAGAGTTGGAACTTTGTACAAAAATCTATCTATAGCTGAAGTTGTGCTATTTGGAAGATATTTTTATGACGTCACTAACCCGCAACAATGACTTAGGAAAATTTTCAAAAAATTACTAATAAGTCTTACATATGTGTTCAGTTTCATATCTGTTGATCTTTGATTAAATTTTAATTAAAATTATTATAAACAATTGGCAACTGATCAGTGAAATTATGAAACCTTACTTGAAACCTTTCTTCTGGTTGTGTGTGTGCGTTCTCATGTTTTTTCCGATACTTCCGTGTTACTTACCTAATTAAAAGTGAATATGATACGATTAATTTTTATTTTTATTTAATTATGAAACCCTGACCAACAATGGTTATGGGCCCAGAGTTTCATCAACGGATGTTTCAAACTGCGTCGGATGTTTTCGGATAGAAAATTTAAGTTCCGTACCGCGTCAAAAATGGCAACAGAAGATTCCGTGGTTTTACCGAAACTCGACGGAAAAATTTCATCAGTTGGCGATTCAGAATGTCAGCCCTTTTAGAAGGGAAAGGCCTGAAAGAAATAATAGATGATGATTGCCCATCAGATCCGAATAAAGCGGTAGACTTCAAAAAGTCAGATGCAAAAGCCCGAGCTATTATTTCGTGTGCTTTAGATGACGGACAAGTCGCTCTTCTTGTTAACTGTAAACAGCTAAACAAATGTGGACGGCGTTATGTACGAGGTACGACCAAGAAAACACCAGAAGGAAAATTGAGGCAAGAAATGACGTTTCAAGAATAGAAATGAAGCCTAGTGAGACGTGGCATGAATACTTAGAAAGGGCTGAACGAAATTTAGAAACAGCTCGCATTTACGGAGCCAGTATAGATGATGAGGAATTTTTTGTATCAGTTTTAAGAGGTCTCCCCTCAAAATATAATATAATTGCACAGCAATTCGATAATATCTCCGGTAGTCTACAAGACTTAAAACGAAGTTTCATGCTCCACGATGAAAGAGAAAAGAACACTCAGCCTCAACCACAAGCATTAAAAGTTTACGGTGGTAAGAATAACTATCAAAACAACTCAAAAGGAAAGAATGTTTGTTTTATCTGCTCCAAACCAGGTCATATTGCCAGCAATTGCTGGTATAAGAAGAAGAACTTTAATAAAAAGAGAAGGGCACGGCAATCTGCAAATGTGGTGACTTCAAACAATTCTCAGGCTGAAGCTGCTTGGTCAGTCTCGGAGACAGACCCGAAGAAATCTAACTTATGGATAATAGATTCAGGGGCCACTAGTCATATGTCAAGTGATTTAGAGTTGAACATGACAGATAAAAAATTAGAAAAGAGAACAATTCACCTGGCAGACGACCGAACTATTGACGCTATAGGTTCGGGAACAGTGAACATAAAAAAATGGACCTTACACATTATGTTTAAAGGATGTTTTGATCGTGCCACAACTTAAAGGGAATCTCATATCAGTCAGTAAGTTAATTCATAATAATTACAATGTTAATTTTAACTCTAATAAATGTTTGATCACAGATGTTTAATGGTCAAATACAGTTTGAAGCAGACAAAAACGGTCAGTTTTATGCTATTGAATCTGTTTACAAAGTTGATGATAAAACAGAATGGCATAGGAAACTTGGACATGTCAATGAAAAATATCTTGATTTGATGAAGAACAAACAAATAGTAGATTCTCTTAACTATAAAAATAAGAAACTTGATTTATGCACTAGTTGTGTTAAATCAAAATTTTCAAGAAGACCGTTCTCTTCGGTGATAAATAAGCAGTCTAAACAAATATTAGAGTTACTTCATATTGACTTGGTGGGCCCGATTGAAGAACCGTCAATTGGGGGCTCAAAATATATCTTTACTATGGTGGATGACTATTCTCGAAAAATATTTACTAGTTTCTTGGCTCAAAAATCAGAATCGTTTGAAAAATTGAAAAACTTTATAACATGGGCAGAAAATAATTATAATGTCCGTGTGAAACGAATCCGTTCAGACAATGGAAAGGAATTTCTAGAAATAACATGATAGGATACCTGAAACAAAAGGGCATAAACACTACATGAGGATACCTGAAACAAAAGGGCATAAAACATGAGTTTACTTGCTCATACACGCCTCAGCAAAATGGAATTGCTGAGCGCGCAAATAGGACTATTATAGAAGGCGGAAGAGCCTTGTTAATAGATTCAGGTCTTCCGTTAGAGTTTTGGGCGGAAGCAGTTGGTACTTCTGTATATTTAAGAAACAGATGTCCTACCAAGTCAGATGATAGTGTATGTCCGCAGGAGGTGTTCACCGGTCGAAAACCGAGCGTTTCTCATTTAAAGGTATTTGGCTGCTATTGTGAGTATTTACTACCAAAAGTGCATAGAGAAAAATTTTCATCAAAAACAAATACTGGAATATTTGTTGGATATTCATCACAGCGTAGAGCTTATAGATATATGATGTAGATTCATTTAAAATTGCTGAATCCCGAGACGTTAAATTTTTTGAAAATAAACGGGGCGCTGAACTTCTAAAATTAAATAATAGATCTTCTAAGAAAATAATATTGTTTAAATTTTCTGATGAAGATGAAGCTACTACTACAGAAACAGAAAACCAATCTGATAATGATGGATCTGATAGTGAGTCTGGTCAATCTAGTGTTGATACTGATAGTAGTTCAGATAGATCTGATGCAGACAGCACTGATAACATAAGTGAAAAATCTGATGAAGGCAGCACTGATAACAAGAGTGAGAAATCAGAAGTGAACTCATCTGATGAAAAAAAAAAAAGAAAAAGAAGGTAATAATGGAACCCTTCTAGACCAGTGAGATCTACTCGTAAAAATAGACTACAATGAGTCATTAGATAGTAGCTGTGAAACAAAGAAAGATATTTCTTCATTAGACGATACTTATGTTCCTGACGAGTCTTCCTGTATTGCAAGTGAGAGTGTTCCAGCAAGCCATAATGAAGCTATGGCTCTACCAGAGTGGCGTCAGGCCATGTTGAAGGAGTTAGAATCGCTGAAGCAACATAATGTTTGGAGTTTAGTTCAACAGCCAGATGGTATAAAACCTATTAAATCTAAGTGGTGTTCGCTCGAAAAAGAAATCCAGATGGATCTTATGTGTGTAAAGCTAGATTAGTAGCACAGGGTTGCCACCAAAAATTTGGTGTAGATTATGTAGATACATTTTCTCCTGTAATGAAGCCTACTAGTTTAAAAGGTTTGATTGCATATGCAGCCCAACATGGGTTTAATATTAATCATTACGACATACAAACAGCTTTCTTGTATGGAAGTTAAAAGAAAAGGTTTACATGCTACAGCCTCCTGGCTTTGTTAAGAAAGAGGGTTATGTTTGTAAACTTAACCAAGCCTTATATGGCTTAAAACAAGCTGGGAAGGTGGCATGAAACTTTTTGTAAACATCTAATTTCAAATGGTTTTAAAAAGTTTGACTCAGACCCATGTGTTTATTCATTTACAGAAAAAAATGAAAAAGTAATAATTGGACTACATGTTGATGATTTTTATCGTTTCGTCAAATAACTCAATTTTAAGTAAAGCTTTAAATATTATCGAGCAGAAATTTGTTGTTAAAAAGTCTAAAGACACGAATCATGTTTTGGGACTTGAAATTAAGTCTAAAAATGACAATGGAGGAAAGTTGTACCAGATACAACAGATTCAATATATTGATGAACTTTTAAAAAAATTTAAAATGACAGATTGTAACGCTGTCAGCACTCCTATGGATGCTCAACAAGACTTAGATAAAGTAGATAATTCCCCTCTTGTAAATGCAACTTATTACCAACAAATTCTCGGCTCAATTATGTATTTGATGACTAGTACCGGCCAGATTTGGCTTACCCTGTTGGAGTTCTTTCCAGGTACTCTAAAGAACCCGTATGATTCACTTGAACGCTTTAAAGCGTGTAATAAAATATATAAAAGGTACAAGAGAATGGTCATTAACCTACTCTAAAGGCCCTTTAGGTCTGAAGGGCTATGTTGATGCAAACTGGAAAGGAGGCCAACAATCTACTACAGGTTTTCTTTTCAAAATAGGTAAAAATATTATCCAATGGTCTTCTAGGAAACAAAACTGTGTTTCTTTATCGACCTGTGACGCTGAGGTCACTGCTATGTCAGAAGCCTTAAGACAAGGCGTTTACCTAAAAATATTTCTAGAAGAACTTTTTTGTGTTGACTTAGGTGTAATAAAAATGATGTGTGATAACCAAGCAGCTTTATCTCTTGGTAAAAGTGGATACACACATCAAAATCTAATCACTTAATAACAAGTATCTTTTATAAACCATTATTATGCAAATAATACTGTTGATTTGATTCATGTTAGCTCAAAAAATCAAATTGCAGACTTCTTGACTAAACCTTTGAACTATAGTTCATTTAAAAATTGTTTAGATCTTTTGAGAGAACTTGAATAATTTTTTTTTTTAATTTTTTTAAAGTTATTAATTTATGTTCTATTAAATTGAAATTTAAAAAAGCAGTATATTATTTTTATACATTATTATAAAGATATTTTATTGAAAAAATATAAAGAAAGAATACTGTTAAATTATAATTTAAAAATAGTATCAATTTATTAAGTAAATTTTATTTCTAAAAATAATGAAATTTTATTGTTTCTTATGTGGAAAATTTAAGAATTTTAATTTTATTTTACTTTTCATATTCTAAATGAAAATGTTAACAGATCAAGTTTAATTATCTTATTTTGACTTTCAAATTTTGTTAATCTATTTTACTTTATTTTGATTACTTGATTATTAGTTCATCTAAAAATTGATTATTGGATTTTAAAAAGATTAATCAATTGTTAAGTTGATATTAGATGAAACAATTAAACAAGTAATACATACTTAGTTTATATAAGAAATATGAACTTATTTTGATTTAGAAGAAATTATTTATTTTGTATATATTTATAATCTTCACCGATATGAGTTGCTATTTAGTCGCCCGTTAATTTTTTTGGATTAAAATTTATGGGGTATTTGTTGATCTTTGATTAAATTTTAATTAAAATTATTATAAAACAATTGGCAACACTGATCAGTGAAAATTATGAAACCTTACTTGAAACCTTTCTTCTGGTTGTGTGTGCGTTCTCATGTTTTTTCCGATACTTCCGTGTTACTTACCTAATTAAAAGTGAATATGATACGATTAATTTTTATTTTTATTTAATTATGAAACCCTGACCAACAATATCATTATCAGCATTAGTTCAGTTCTCATCGAATGCTTTGTATATACGTTTTTTTTTAAATTGTAAAAAATCGGGAAATTATCAAATTGAAATTTAGTATAAATACATACCAATACGTAATAAATAAATTCACTAAGTTTTGATTAAATATGAAAAGAATATCTATAGTTTGTGTTGGATCATAAAAGTTAAGCTGCATCAAGTATAGTCGGTGCCTGGATGTGTATCCGTTGGGAATGAAACAGATACATTTATTATCTGAGGACGAGGGAAGCGAGTCCAAAGTAGGGAGGTGAGCGAAGAGAAACCAATGTGGATTCGAACTTTTTCTACGTTATTGGCCGTCAAAGTTGACAAACTCAATGCGGATATTTTCAAAATAGCAACTAATATTGTAATGAGATGTTTATTTGTGTAGTAGATTTGTGTCTAATTTCAACACGATCAGTAAATGTTTGTTTTTTAGCAACAAAATTTGGATGGCAGTAAAATATGTAATCGTGGTCTAACTAGCATTTTCCGGGCAACAAAAATAGACTATGTGTCTGATTTGAGTGCCACGTTTCAAATCTCAAGCGTAAAACAGCAAGGTTTATCCGGGGCACAGATACGTAGACGTAAAAGTGCCTTAAGTTTCAGAATTTGAGTTTCAGATTATAAGGTGGAACAATATTTGTACAGTATATTTATAGTTGTAGGTGAGAAAATGTACTTTTTTAGTCTTTCATTTATGATTTATTCCCAATGCATAAAATGAATTTTCTCTACTTTACTGAATAATAAATTGTAATCATATAATAATGATATTTCAATAACCATTACATACATTATTTGTAAGAAAATAAATTATTCATTAAGTGTACAGTTTTTGAAATTAATAACGCTTAGTATAGCACGATTTCCTTAACAAACCTTAGTAAATTTTGTCAACGTAATTACTATTTCCGAAAACAATATTGTCATATATATATATATATATATATATATATATATATATATATTATATAATATTATATATATATAATATTAATAATAATAATATTAAATTTATGATACAGAATGGGACGTAATAAATTTTTCTTAATTTTGCATTATAACTATATTTCGCCTTCCTTAGCAATACAAGGCATATTCATGTTAAATAAACCTAAAAAGAAAAGAATTAATTACAATCAAAGCATAGATGTTAAACATATGTTAAATAATATATATATATATATATATATATATATATATATATATATATATATATATATATATATATATATATATATATATATATACTTATGCCACTAACACTTCTATGTCTAGTAATATTATGATTTTTATTTTAACCTAAATAAAAAAAATATCCTAAATTCCAATGTACCTTCAAGGCCTAAATATCTTTTTTCAAACAATGGGAAAAACATGTATTGCGTTTAAGAAGTGTTAAATGTTTTTTTTCTTTACAGTTGACTATTTTATAAAAAACTAAAAGAGAAAAGATTTCTTGAATAGAGACAAAATGTATTTTACAAGATTCAATACTCACTCGAATTCCTCTAGGAAAATAGAATTTTGAAGGAAAGTAGATTTTATTTTATTTAAACGCACTCACTCAAATATATACATATATATATATATTTGCAAATATGTTTTAATAAAGTTAGCAGAAGTATGTTATTATACCAGAAGTTGATTTTTGCTATGTCACACCGGACAAAAGAGGAATAAAAGCTACAAATACAACGAATGGAGTAATTATCAATTAAAGTCGGGAAGCAGTAAATAAAATTAATTACATTGTAAATGCAGAAGAATAGAGTTGTAATATTAAAATAAACAGTAACCCAAGTATTTATAATGACTACAGTTACAAGGATACGAAAGCAAATAAATTAGCTTATACAAAACAAGTACTAAGTAAAGCCAAAATGATCCTTCTCTAACAGCTCATACCATGCAACAAGTTAAGCATAAATAAAGGCATTTACAGCTAATAAAGTGTGTTCTATTACTCACTCAATTGTAACTCTAACTAAACATTTTTAATACAATAAAAAGCAATAGTGATTTTAAGTTATATTTAAGACAATACATTGTCGTCTGGATGTTCTTCAAAATTTTAATACAAACATGTACTTTACCTTTACTATATTTTCTCTTTTTCTTTAACTAATATAATTATAAAATTATTTCACAGAATGTAATACAAAATCATTAAACTATCAAGTATATATTAAAGTACGAAACCACGATAAAAAGTAAAACTCACCTAATGTTATCAGGGTTACCAATAAAACTAAGTAAATCCTAAGGGCGCAGACGCAATTATACCAATATTAGCTTTTTTTTATTTGAGCCAGCATTAAGATGATCA
>JACMZG010000022.1:14854155-14917405 GCA_018340805.1 Microvelia longipes
GTCCCGAAAGAATCAGATGGATCTTATGTGTGTAAAGCTAGATTGTACAGGGTTCCCCAAAATTTGGTGAGTATGTAGATACATTTTCTCCTGTAATGAAGCCTACTAGTTTAAGGTTTGATTGATATGCAGCCCAACATGGGTTTAATATTAATCATTACGACATACAACAGCTTTCTTGTATGGAAGTTTAAAGAAAAGGGTTACATGCTAAGCCTCCTGGCTTTGTTAAGAAAGAGGGTTATGTTTGTAAACTTAACCAGCCTTTATATGGCTTAAAACAAGCTGGGAAGGTGTGGCATGAAACTTTTTGTAAACATCTAATTTCAAATGGTTTTAAAAAGTTGACTCAGACCCATGTGTTTATTCATTTTACAGAAAAAATGAAAAAGTAATAATTGGACTACATGTTGATGATTTTTTAATCGTTTCGTCAAATAACTCAATTTTAAGTAAAGCTTTAATATTATCGAGCAGAAATTTGTTGTTAAAAAGTCTAAAGACACGAATCATGTTTTGGGACTTGAAATTAAGTCTAAAAATGACAATGGAGGAAAGTTGTACCAGATACAACAGATTCAATATATTGATGAACTTTTTTAAAAAATTTAAAATGAGAGATTGTAACGCTGTCAGCACTCCTATGGATGCTCAACAAGACTTAGATAAGTAGATAATTCCCTCTTGTAAATGCAACTTATTACCAACAAATTCTCGGCTCATTATGTATTTGATGACTAGTACCGGCCAGATTTGGCTTACCCTGTTGGAGTTCTTTCCCAGGTACTCTAAAGAAACCCGTATGATTCACTTGAAACGCTTTAAAGCGTGTAAAAAATATATAAAAGGTACAAGAGAATGGTCATTACCTACTCTAAAGGCCCTTTAGGTCTGAAGGCTATGTTGATGCAAACTGGAAAGGAGGCCAACAATCTACTACAGGTTTTTCTTTCAAAATAGGTAAAAATATTATCCAATGGTCTTCTAGGAAACAAACTGTGTTCTTTATCGACCTGTGACGCTGAGGTCACTGCTATGTCAGAAGCCTTAAGACAAGGCGTTTACCTAAAATATTTCTAGAAGAACTTTTTTGTGTTGACTTAGGTGTAATAAAAATGATGTGTGATAACCAAGCAGCTTTATCTCTTGGTAAAAGTGGATACAACATCAAAATCTAATCACTTAATAATACAAGTATCTTTATAAACCTTATTATGCAAATAATACTGTTGATTTGATTCATGTTCTCAAAAATCAAATTGCAGACTTCTTGACTAAACCTTTGAACTATAGTTCATTTAAAAATTGTTTAGATCTTTTGAGAGAACTTGAATAATTTTATTTTAATTTTTTAAGTATTAATTTATGTTCTATTAAATTGAAATTTAAAAAGCAGTATATTATTTTTTTACATTATTATAAAGATATTTTATTGAAAAAATATAAAGAAAGAATACTGTTAATTATATTTTAAAAATAGTATCAATTTATTAAGTAAATGTTTTATTTCTAAAAAATGAAATTTTATTGTTTCTTATGTGGAAAATTTAAGAATTTTTTTTATTTTACTTTTCATATTCTAAATGAAAATGTTAACAGATCAAGTTTAATTATCTTATTTTGACTTTCAAATTTTGTTAATCTATTTTACTTTATTTTGATTACTTGATTATTAGTTCATCTAAAAATTGATTATTGGATTTTAAAAGATTAATCAATTGTTAAGTTGATATTAGATGAAACAATTAAACAGTAATACATACTTAGTTATATAAAAAATATGAACTTATTTGATTTAGAAGAAATTATTTATTTTGTATATATTTATAATCTTCACCGATATGAGTTGCTATTTAGTCGCCCGTTAATTTTTTTGGATTAAAATTTATGGGGGTATTTGTTGATCTTTGATTAATTTTAATTAAAATTATAAAACAATTGGCAACACTGATCAGTGAAAATTATGAAACCTTACTTGAAACCTTTCTTCTGGTTGTGTGTGTGCGTTCTCATGTTTTTTCCGATACTTCCGTGTTACTTACCTAATTAAAAGTGAATATGATACGATTAATTTTTATTTTTATTTAATTATGAACCCTGACCAACAATATCATTATCAGCATTAGTCTCTTCATCGATGCTTTGTATATACGTTTTTTTAAATTGTAAAAAATCGGGAAATTATCAAATTGAAATTTATATAATACATACCAATACGTAATAAATAAATTCACTAAGTTTTGATTAAATATGAAAAGAATATCTATAGTTTGTGTTGGATCATAAAAGTTAAGCTGCATCAAGTATAGTCGGTGCCTGGATGTGTATCCGTTGGGAATGAAACAGATACATTTATTATCTGAGGACGAGGGAAGCGAGTCCAAAGTAGGAGGTGAGCGAAGAGAAACCAATGTGGATTCGAACTTTTTCTACGTTATTGGCCGTCTAAGTTGACAAACTCAATGCGGATATTTTCAAAATAGCAACTAATATTGTAATGAGATGTTTATTTGTGTAGTAGATTTGTGTCTAATTTCAACACGATCAGTAAATGTTTGTTTTTTAGCAACAAAATTTGGATGGCAGTAAAATATGTAATCGTGGTCTAACTAGCATTTTCCGGGCAACAAAAATAGACTATGTGTCTGATTTGAGTGCCACGTTTCAAATCTCAAGCGTAAAACAGCAAGGTTTATCCGGGGCAGATACGTAGACGTAAAAGTGCCTTAAGTTTCAGAATTTGAGTTTCAGATTATAAGGTAGAACAATATTTGTACAGTATATTTATAGTTGTAGGTGAGAAAATGTACTTATTTTAGTCTTTCATTTATGATTTATTCCCAATGCATAAAATGAATTTTCTCTACTTTACTGAATAATAAATTGTAATCATATAATAATGATATTTCAATAACCATTACTACATTATTTGTAAGAAATAAATTATTCATTAAGTGTACAGTTTTTGAAATTAACGCTTAGTATAGCACGATTTCCTTAACAACCTTAGTAAATTTTGTCAACGTAATTACTATTTCGAAAAATATTGTCATATATATATATATATATATATATATATATATATATATATTATATTATATATTATATATATATATATAATAATTAATATTTAAATTTATGATACAGAATGGGACGTAATATTTTTCTTAATTTGCATTATAACTATATTTCGCCTTTCTTAGCAAACAGGGCATATTCATGTTAAATAAACCTAAAAGAAAAGAATTAATTACAATCAAGTAGTGTTACATTGTTATTATATATATATATATTATATATATATATATATATATATATATTATATATATATATATATATATATATATATATAATATATTACTACACTTCTATGCTAGTAATTTATGATTTTTATTTTAACCTAAATAAAAAAATATCCTAATTCCAATGTACCTTCAAGGCCTAAATATCTTTTTTCAAACAATGGGAAAAACATGTATTGCGTTTAAGAAGTGTTAAATGTTTTTTTTCTTTACAGTTGACTATTTTATAAAAAACTAAAAGAGAAAAGATTTTTGAATAGAGACAAAATGTATTTTACAAGATTCAATACTCACTCGAATTCCTCTAGGAAAATAGAATTTTGAAGGAAAGTAGATTTTATTTTATTTAAACGCACTCACTCTATATAATAATATATATTTGCAAATATGTTTTAATAAAGTTAGCAGAAGTATGTTATTATACCAGAAGTTGATTTTTGCTATGTCACACCGGACAAAAGAGGAATAAAGCTACAAATACAACGAATGGAGTAATTATCAATTAAAGTCGGGAAGCAGTAATAAAATTAATTACATTGTAAATGCAGAAGAATAGAGTTGTAATATTAAAATAAACAGTAACCAAGTATTTATAATGACTACAGTTAAGGATACGAAAGCAAATAAATTAGCTAACAAAACAAGTACTAAGTAAAGCCAAATGATCCTTCTCTAACAGCTCATACCATGCAACAAGTTAAGCATAAATAAAGGCATTTACAGCTAATAAAGTGTGTTCTATTACTCACTCAATTGTAACTCTAACTAAACATTTTTAATACAATAAAACAATAGTGATTTTAAGTTATATTTAGACAATACATTGTCGTCTGATGTTCTTCAAAATTTTAATACAAACATGTACTTTACTTTACTATATTTTCTCTTTTTCTTTAACTAATATAATTATAAATTATTTCACAGATGTAATACAAAATCATTAAACTATCAAGTATATATTAAGTACGAAACACGATAAAAGTAAAACTCACCTAATGTTATCAGGGTTACCAATAAAACTAAGTAATCCTAAGGCGCAACGCAATTATACCATATTAGTTTTTTTTATTTTTGAGCCAGCATTAAGATGATCACAAATTTCTAAACTGTTTTACAATGATAGCATAGGTTTCTCTACTTGGTTTTATATTACTTTAGGTAAACAAATCAAAAAAAAATTATCAACTTTTATTTTTAAGCAACATCTTTGAACAGTTTGAACATCTTGACAGTTTACGGATATTGGAACTGGTGCAGAGAGAGGGAGGTCATTGCGTTCAATAATTTTACAAATTTTCAAGAACACCGCGACCAATGAAACCAGATTATGATGGTAGAGAGGTATGGGTTTTACAATGGTGAGGCTAGAGACCTGAATCAGGTTTGTTCCAGGACGACAACAAGCCATATTACAAGACCAGCGTCAACCGCGTATCAAAATCCTGGTGGCCAGCCAAAGAAGGATAACCAATTTCGCATATAATCCAACTATCACTAGCCGGAGGGACGATAGATATCCCGGAATCAAAACTGGAGGACAGAGAAGAAACCACAGGGAATGGAGAACGGAGTGTTACAACCGAAATATGCTGTCATCCAACAGTAAAGACTTAGGAAGATCCAGTTAAAATTTCCAGTCCATAACCTGGGAGTAGAGGAAGAAGGGCAATATGAAGAGGATTCTTTCGAGCAGATGGATATGGATAAAGGTCAGACGTCAAAAAACTGGGAAGGGGGAGTTGCTCACTGTTAAGCTCGGATAGAACAACTCCCAGTATCCTAATTACCTGGGAAAGTTTACCAGGTGATGTAAGAAGATAATGTAGAGAAGAGACCGCAGCGGAGGTCGAACCAGTAAATTATGCAGGCAGACCTGAGAAATCAAACCGGACGCGCCACATGAGGAGGTATACAATATTAGTAACCTGTATGGTGAGTTCGAGCCAAGGATAGGGAGAATGGGACGGAGAGAACTGGGTATGAACAATACTTACCGTGATAAAAATCAAGATTAAGGAGAAAGTAGGTTATTTCCTTGTAGATAGCGGATGTTATTGCAACAATTCTTAGTGAAGATTTTATCAACAATTCAATCAGAGAGAATTAAATACTCTCCTACGAATAATGTATTCTTGAGAAAGCCCTTTTGAGAAAGAGAAAATCAAGGTAAAGCAGCAGATAATAGTTGAGTGTGAGTTTGAGGACAAAAATGTGACTATGCTCAATATGCTGATTTCACCTAAGTTTCAGTTTGATGGACTCGTTGGAGTGGAATTCTTGGAGAAGCTCAGTTGCGTAGTGGATATGCTGAGATGAAGTTGACGTATAGGTTGAACGAAGAAGCTTTCAGCGTGAACCTGTTCAAGTCATGTCAGCTTGGGAGTGTTAAGGTACATGCTATTGAAGAGGAGAGAGTGGATAAGTACACCCCAACTGAGGACAGTTTGTTTCAAGAAGAGGTAGAGGAAGCAGTAAGTAAAGCTTGTGGTCTAAATGAGGAGCAAAAGGAGCAATTTAAGGAGTTATTGCAGGAATACAAACATATATTTCGCAATGAGGTTGGTTTGATAAAAATTATGTACATAGGTTAGAAGTTAAGGACTGTGTGCCTTGCTCTTAAGAGTTATCCGATACCTTATCAGTTATTGCCAGCTGTGGGAGAAGAAATCAACAAGCTAGTTAAGACAGGTATTTTAAAGAATCTAATTCATGTTATGTAAATCCATTGGTAATTGTGAAGAAGAAACCAATAGAGGATAAGTATGGTATACAAAGGGAGATGAAAGTGTAAAAGTTAGGATCTGTATAGATGCTAGATGGCTGAACCAGCATAGCCAACCGACATACGACCAATGTTTGAGTTTTGAGGAGATTTTTGCTAAGTGTCAAGGTACTAAATACTTGTCTACTATTGACTTACAATCTTCTTTTCTTCAGGTACCTTTACATCCTGATGATCAGAAATTTACTGGGTTTCGATTTTTAGGAAGTGTATAACTATACTAGAGTACCGTTGGTCTAAAAAGTAGTCTTAGTGCTCTAGTTAGAGCTCTTCATAAAGTTATGCCTAAAGAACTAATGAAACATTTAATTGAGTATGTAGATGACTGGTTGGTTTTGGGAACCAATTTCGCTCATCATTTATATATTCTTAGACTTATCTTTGATGTGTGTTTAAAAAATAACATTACTTTGAATCTTAAAAAATCACAATTTTTCAGAGAGCAGGTGAAATTTCTTGGTTTTATTGTGAATGGAGAAGGTGTTACTGCAGACCCTGAGAGCTGAAAGCAATTCGTGAGTACCCACCGAAGACTAGAAGGCAGCTGAAAGGATTCCTAGGAACAGTCAACTTCTATGGCAAGTTCAGTGACCAACTAAGTAAGTATACTGGAGTACTTACTCGGCTGTTGAGGGGGATTACAAGTGGAGGTGGACAGAGGAGGATAGCACTGCATTTGAGAAGGTAAAAAGTTTATTTTGTGAAATGTTCAACTATATCACCCCGATTTTAAATTAAAGTTTATTTACAAACCGATGCTTCTTAGCAGGTATTGGTGTGGAGTTTATTCCAAATATCAGAGGCTGGAGAGCGTAGGACTATTGCCTTTGCCTCAAGAGTCTTAAGACCATATGAGACTACTTATTCTATTTTTGAACTAGAATTACTTGCAGTTGTGTATGGAGTTCAGAAGTTTTTCTCATTCCTAGCTATGAATAATTTTGAGATATGGACTGATAATAAGGCCATTAGTTACCTTACACATGCAAGAAACCTAGTAGCAGAATTATGAGGTGGATTTTATTCTGCAATCCTTATCATTTACAGTTAAACATATTAAAGGTAAAGATAATATTGTGCCAGATGTTTTGAGCAGGTGCCATACGCCAGCAGAGCTGCAGGAGACTTATATTGTGGGATGCGGTGAGGTCATATGTGAGTATGAGTTTTTAGACAATATAGTTGAATTTCAGAAGTTGGATCCTCACTGTGTGGTTATTTATAATGAGTGTAAGACTAATGGTAACATTTCAACTTATTTTGAAATAATTAATGGAGCTGTTTATGAAAAGGCGTGGTGGTAGAAGGTTGTACGTGCCAGAGAGTTTAGTGGATAGGCTGATTCATAGAGCTCATAGGGAAGCCTGCCATTGTGGTATAGGTAAGATGTACAACTTCTTAGTGAGTCATTTTATTTTCCTAGGATGAAGTCTCAAATTCAGAGAAGGATTAGAGCATGCTTAGTGTGTCAGATGACTAAGTATACTAATCAGTACTTACAAGCTAATCAGAGCAGTGTTTTGCCCCATAGGAAAGGTGAGATTATCTCTATTGATTATTTTGGTCCTCTTATACCTAATCCTAACAACAACCATAGGTATGTTTTGGTTGTTGTTGATAATTTTACTAAGTTTGTTAGATTATATCTCTAAGTAAGAATAATGCAGGTCAAACTATTAGATGTTTAAGAAAGTATATCAAAGAATTTGGGAATGTGTCTAAGATCATTTCAGATCAAGGGACTCAGTTTACCTCAAGGGAATTTCAGCTTTTCTTGAATAACTACGACATTCAACATATGTTAGTGCCGATTAGACATCATCAGCCAAATGTAAGTGAAAGGGTTATACGTGATTTGGGGAACTATCTGAGAGCTCAACTAGCAGATCATGGAGGATCATGGATAGATTATATTAACAATATTGAATATGTTATTAATACTACTCACCACTCTACTGTGGAAGAGGTACCTTTTTTATTACAATATGGTCATTTACCACGGACTTGGGATACTCATATCCAGGATAATATAATACGTACGTATAATCTTAATGATATGCAAGTTTGTGATAGGATAGCTCGGAAAGCGGAAGCTCGGAACCAGCGGACACGGGTTGGACCAGTGGCAGAGTTCATGGAGGAAGACCTTGTTATGGTGAAGGTGTATGAGCCAGGATGCTCATAAACTTCAATGGTTGTATGATGGCCCATTTGTAGTTACTAAGAAGTGAGCCCAGTGTGTATGTTATTGCAGAAGTAGAGAACTCAGACAGAGTTAAAGGTATGTTTCATTTATCTCATCTTAAACCATATAATGAGCCTATCATAGAGTTTTCCTGTAAATTAGAGGAGGCTGTATGAAGTTTTTTTTATTACCCATAGTACAGTTTCACTTGCAAGATTTGTCATCATTGTGGCAGTGGGAATGTGATGTCCTAAGAGCTTGTTGCTCTTACGTCATCTTCTATATATATACGCTATTACATATTGTTGCGCTTGTGTGGAGTCCTAAGTGCGCGCTGTGCTATTATGTCTATAACCACGTGAGTTTGGCCCTGTGAATTAGTTTTTCGCTAATAACTTTAAGAGTTTTAATCACACAGGAATCGTTTTGGTATCGTTTGAAACAGTGTTTCAAGACCTATAAATGGAATGTAAGCTCAAAGCAACAACTTGATGTTATCTTAAGTATCTGTATATGGAAATCTGACAGGTGATGCATATGGGGGTTTTATGGATCGATTATGTATCGATAGTCAGGAATTTTGGAGTTGAGTATTTTTGCAGACTCAGAGCTCGTTATCCCCACTTAATGCACATTTTACTCGCTGAGCATGCGTATTGCTAATTTTCGTTGCGCAGTTGTCTTTGCGCATGTATCTTGTAAAATTTGTTTCTCCCCACCTAATTTTGGATTTTAGAACGACCGTTAGAGAGGCAGTTAATCGTTTGTTGGGAGGCGGCGTCAGCAGGACGGACCCGAGGTGAAGAAGGAGAGTGAAGACAAGGAAAAAAGCATGTAAAGCAGAGTTAACTGGAAACTTTTTTCTTCATCTTCTCAACAAAGAAGATAAGTAGTTAGTTTAAGTAAACAGGATGGCATAAAGAAAACAAGCCCTAATTAAGTTTTTTTTGAGTTTTTAAGAGTTTTATAGCAAAATTTTGGATGCAGTTTGCACCACGTGCAGGGTTATTAGAGCACATGGGACTTATGTGTGGACACTCATTTTTTTAAGAAGTTTCAATCATTTGTTTAGAGTTCAAGTTTAATTAATCATTACATAAAATATTTAGTAAATTACTGGGTAGTTAAGTGAATTTAAGATAATTTTCATGTGAGTGGGACTTGAGGCTGTATGATTATGCTTAAGATAATGTAGTATTGTTGAATTCGATGAAAAGATTCCTGCTGTCTATGTTCAAGAGAGGAGTATTAGTATAATTTGAATTTTGCTGTTTTAAATTGATTTTATGGAAAAAGCCACTTTACAGGATTAAATGAGCAGTATCAAGTGGCTTTTTTTTTTATTCTATGAGGTTTTCTTTTGATATTTGGCTTTCATCTGAAGATTGATCAAGTTTTCTTGGGCTATACTTTGACTGACTCTGAGTGATATATCAGTGCTGAAAGGGATCATCACCAGAAGATAGGATTCCAGGCAGGATATGTAGCATTGTTTAAACATTTCTTTTGTTTTGCAAGAAATTTTTAAAAGAATTTAATCTTAAAATTTCAATTTTAATCAGATAGAAAGCAGGTTTTGGAACGCTCTGAAATAGAGGCCAACCTTAATAATCTTATTAATAATTATACTAATTAATTCTACTTGTTTCATAGTGTTAAGTCTACGTCTATACGTGAAGTCACTCGTTGGACAAATGAGCCATGGTATTTTACCATCAGCTTCCTTATGGTAAAGTTAAAGCCGGAAGTATGATGAGTGTAGTAGCCATAAAATATATTAAAAATATTGAAATAAAAAATATATTAAATTAAATAAAAATATATTCACCCCTATTTATCACACTTGTGATTTGGTACAAGGCCTAGCTCAGTGCTAGTGTTTTCTTGTGTTACCAAATTCTTGTTTTGTGTTTTATTGAGTTTTATTTTTTTTAAACACTTTCCAGCCATTTAGACCTGATCAGTCAAAATCGTTGGACTGTGAGGCTGTCATTTGTTGAGACTTGGTTTTTTTTTTTTTTTTTAATCCCAGAATTTGTCCAAAGTGGGAATTCTGTAATTTTTTGAGGCTAAATATACGCATGTCATTATTTATATATATATATTCTTTCATATTGTTTCTTTACAATTAAATTTATGGTAAACAACAATCTCTTAAATCTCTCAAATCTGTTAAATTTGATTAACAAAAGTCTTAAATTATATAATAATATAAAGAAATATAAACTTGTTCCTGTAATTTGTAATATTAATACTAATTTGGCTTTAATAAATGTATTGAATTTTAAATTTGTTTTTATTCATCATTATTTTATTTTACTTTCTTGTGTATGCCAAGTGTAAGCATACTGGCGCTCGTACGGCTAATACTCAGGAACAGCTCACCTCTCACTTGTCTAAGTACTAATATATATATATATTTGGGCTATCCTGCGACTTGGCAAGTCTGGGGAGGTGTTGCATGGCTCCCGAATTTGGGACTTTGAATTTAAAGTTTGTTGCCTTTCATTATTTTAAATTGCTCAATAAAATTTACAAAAATAGAAAAATTGTTGTTAGTAAAAATTGTTGTAATTACTTGTTGTTTGCCATAATTTGTGATCAATTTAAACTGATTTATTGTCTATGTATTGTGTATGTAAAACTTATAAAATTAATTGTACTGGTCAGAAGTAAATGTCTGAAGAAAAAAAGTTAAGAAACCGTTCAATAATTATACGTAAAAATAATAGATTATCCGTGAATATGGCTGAGATACAGCAATTAACTCAAGCTGTAAATACTCTTATAGAAGACTCGCGTCTGCAGAGGCAAGAGATGGCAGAACGGATGCAGAGAGAGGAGTTAGAGCGTGTGAGAGCAGGAGAGGAAAGAGCTGAAGAGAGAAGATTATTAAGAGAAATATTAGAAAACAATAGGCTGCAAATGGACCGGTTGCAGAATAACGAAGCGAGAATGGAAACCAATGAAGGAGAAGAAAGGAACCAGATAATGCAAATAATGAGAGAACAAGCAAATATGTTCAATGTTTGGGCAGGAGAGATGAGGAACATAACACGAGATCTGGCCAATACTGTTCAAGAGTTGGGATCCAATAATAACCGTTCACCGTGCCAAACTTCGGATGATCTTAACAACATAGAAGGTACTAATGGACAAGTGCCAAGAGAAGATTCAAACTCAGGAAATGTCTTAGAGAAACAGAATGCAAACAATTGTGAGGAAGGTTTAAACCGCAATGAAAACTACTTTTGTGAAAGAACTTCGGATGGATTTAATAAGCGGATTGCCAAGTTTGAACTTACTTTCTCCGATGAACTTAGTCTTAACCCTGTTTTATACTTGGAAAGGTTAGAACTTTATCTTAAAAGATACAATCTTTATCATAGATTTGAAGAAGTTGTTGAACAGTCTCTAACAGGAGCAGCGTCGTATTGGTATATGAACGTGACACCCTCACAAAAATTTGAAGATTTTAAAGAACAATTTTTAGCACAGTTCTGGGATGTACATGCTCAGGAAGCTGTAAGGAAAGTCATTACATGGGGAAGTTTTAATATGGATCATGTTAAGTCAGGAATGGACCGACTTACATACTTTAATATTTTATACGCAAATGCGGTACGATTAGGAAACCAAGTGTTACCTATCCCGGAATCTACTATACTTAATGAGTTGTCAAGACATTTTGGAAAGAATTTCTGTATGATGTGGAGGAATAGTTTAATTAAGAACCATATTGAATTCCAGAGGTTACTTAAGCAGTTTACGGATATGGAACTGGTGCAGAGAGGAGGCGAGGTACATGCGTTCAATAATTTTACAAAATTTCAAGAAACACCGCGACCAATGAAACCAGATTATGATGGTAGGAGAGGTATGGGTTACAATGGTGAGGCTAGAGACCTGAATCAGGTTATGTTCCAGGAGACGAACAACAAGCCATATACAAGACCAGCGTCAACCGCGTATCAAAATCCTGGTGGCCAGCCAAAGAAGGATAACCAATTTCGACCATATAATCCAAACTATCAACCTAGCCGGAGGGACGATAGATATCCCGGAAATCAAAACTGGAGGACAGAGAAGAAACCACAGGGAATGGAGAACGGAGTGTCTAACAACCGAAATATGCCTGATCAATCCAACAGTAAAGACTTAGGAAGAAATCCAGTTAAAAATTTTCCAGTCCATAACCTGGGAGTAGAGGAAGAAGGGCAATATGAAGAGGATTCTTTCGAGCAGATGGATATGGATAAAGGTCAGACGTCAAAAAACTGGGAAGGGGGAGTTGCTCACTGTTAAGCTCGGATAGAACAACTCCCAGTAATCCTAATATACCTGGGAAAGTTTTACCAGGTGATGTAAGAAGACATAATGTTAGAGAAGAGACCGCAGCGGAGGTCGAACCAGTAATTATGCAGGCAGACCTGAGAAATCAAAACCCGGACGCGCCACATGAGGAGGTATACAATATTAGTAACCTGTATGGTGAGTTCGAGCCAAGGATAGAGGAGAATGGGACGGAGAGAACTGGGTATGAACAATACTTACCGATGATAAAAATCAAGATTAAGGAGAAAGTAGGTTATTTCCTTGTAGATAGCGGATGTTATTGCAACATTCTTAGTGAAGATTTTATCAAACAATTCAATCAGAGAGAATTAAATACTCTCCCTACGATAATGTATTCTTGAGAAGCCCTTTTGAGAAAGAGAAAATCAAGGTAAAGCAGCAGATAATAGTTGAGTGTGAGTTTGAGGACAAAAATGTGACTATGCTCAATATGCTGATTTCACCTAAGTTTCAGTTTGATGGACTCGTTGGAGTGGAATTCTTGGAGAAGCTCAGTTGCGTAGTGGATATAGCTGAGATGAAGTTGACGTATAGGTTGAACGAAGAAGCTTTCAGCGTGAACCTGTTCAAGTCATGTCAGCTTGGGAGTGTTAAGGTACATGCTATTGAAGAGGAGAGAGTGGATAAGTACACGCCAACTGAGGACAGTTTGTTTCAAGAAGAGGTAGAGGAAGCAGTAAGTAAGCTTGTGGTCTAAATGAGGAGCAAAAGGAGCAATTTAAGGAGTTATTGCAGGAATACAAACATATATTTCGCAATGAGGTTGGTTTGATAAAAATTATGTACATAGGTTAGAAGTTAAGGACTGTGTGCCTTATGCTCTTAAGAGTTATCCGATACCTTATCAGTTATTGCCAGCTGTGGGAGAAGAAATCAACAAGCTAGTTAAGACAGGTATTATTAAAGAATCTAATTCATGTTATGTAAATCCATTGGTAATTGTGAAGAAGAAACCAATAGAGGATAAGTATGGTATACAAAAGGGAGATGAAAGTGTAAAAGTTAGGATCTGTATAGATGCTAGATGGCTGAACCAGCATAGCCAACCGACATACGACCAATGTTTGAGTTTTGAGGAGATTTTTGCTAAGTGTCAAGGTACTAAATACTTGTCTACTATTGACTTACAATCTTCTTTTCTTCAGGTACCTTTACATCCTGATGATCAGAATTTACTGGGTTTCGATTTTTAGGAAAAGTGTATAACTATACTAGAGTACCGTTTGGTCTAAAAAGTAGTCTTAGTGCTCTAGTTAGAGCTCTTCATAAAGTTATGCCTAAAGAACTAATGAAACATTTAATTGAGTATGTAGATGACTGGTTGGTTTTGGGAACCAATTTCGCTCATCATTATATATTCTTAGACTTATCTTTGATGTGTGTATAAAAAATAACATTACTTTGAATCTTAAAAAATCACAATTTTTCAGAGAGCAGGTGAAATTTCTTGGTTTTATTGTGAATGGAGAAGGTGTTACTGCAGACCCTGAGAAGCTGAAAGCAATTCGTGAGTACCCAGCACCGAAGACTAGAAGGCAGCTGAAAGGATTCCTAGGAACAGTCAACTTCTATGGCAAGTTCAGTGACCAACTAAGTAAGTATACTGGAGTACTTACTCGGCTGTTGAGGAAGGATTACAAGTGGAGGTGGACAGAGGAGGATAGCACTGCATTTGAGAAGGTAAAAAGTTTATTTTGTGAAAATGTTCAACTATATCACCCCGATTTTAATTAAAGTTTATTTTACAAACCGATGCTTCTATAGCAGGTATTGGTGTGGAGTTATTCCAAATATCAGAGGCTGGAGAGCGTAGGACTATTGCCTTTGCCTCAAGAGTCTTAAGACCATATGAGACTACTTATTCTATTTTTGAACTAGAATTACTTGCAGTTGTGTATGGAGTTCAGAAGTTTTTCTCATTCCTAGCTATGAATAATTTTGAGATATGGACTGATAATAAGGCCATTAGTTACCTTAACACATGCAAGAAACCTAGTAGCAGAATTATGAGGTGGATTTTATATCTGCAATCCTTATCATTTAGTTAAACATATTAAAGGTAAAATAATATTGTGCCAGATGTTTTGAGCAGGTGCCATACGCCAGCAGAGCTGCAGGAGACTTATATTGTGGGATGCGGTGAGGTCATATGTGAGTATGAGTTTTTAGACAATATAGTTGAATTTCAGAAGTTGGATCCTCACTGTGTGGTTATTTATAATGAGTGTAAGACTAATGGTAACATTTCAACTTATTTTGAAATAATTAATGGAGCTGTTTATGAGAAAAGGCGTGGTGGTAGAAGGTTGTACGTGCCAGAGAGTTTAGTGGATAGGCTGATTCATAGAGCTCATAGGGAAGCCTGCCATTGTGGTTATGGTAAGATGTACAAACTTCTTAGTGAGTCATTTTATTTTCCTAGGATGAAGTCTCAAATTCAGAGAAGGATTAGAGCATGCTTAGTGTGTCAGATGACTAAGTATACTAATCAGTACTTACAAGCTAATCAGAGCAGTGTTTTGCCCCATAGGAAAGGTGAGATTATCTCTATTGATTATTTTGGTCCTCTTATACCTAATCCTAACAACAACCATAGGTATGTTTGGTTGTTGTTGATAATTTTACTAAGTTTGTTAGATTATATACTCTAAGTAAGAATAATGCAGGTCAAACTATTAGATGTTTAAGAAAGTATATCAAAGAATTTGGGAATGTGTCTAAGATCATTTCAGATCAAGGGACTCAGTTTACCTCAAGGGAATTTCAGCTTTTCTTAATAACTACGACATTCAACATATGTTAGTGCCGATTAGACATCATCAGCCAAATGTAAGTGAAAGGGTTATACGTGATTTGGGGAACTATCTGAGAGCTCAACTAGCAGATCATGGAGGATCGATAGATTATATTAACAATATTGAATATGTTATTAATACTACTCACCACTTACTGTGGAAGAGGTACCTTTTTTATTACAATATGGTCATTTACCACAGAGGATTGGGATACTCATATCCAGGATAATATAATACGTACGTATAATCTTAATGATATGCAAGTTTGTGATAGGATAGCTCGGAAAGCGGAAGCTCGGAACCAGCGGACACGGGTTGGACCAGTGGCAGAGTTCATGGAGGAAGATTGTTATGGTGAAGGTGTATGAGCCAGGATGCTCTAATAAACTTCAATGGTTGTATGATGGCCCATTTTGTAGTTACTAAGAAAGTGAGCCCCAGTGTGTATGTTATTGCAGAGTAGAGAGAACTCAGACAGAGTTAAAGGTATGTTTCATTTATCTCATCTTAAACCATATAATGAGCCTATCATAGAGTTTCCTGTAGTTATGGAGGCTGTATGAAGTTTTTTTATTACCCATAGTACAGTTTCAACTTGCAAGATTTGTCATCATTGTGGCAGTGGGAATGTGATGTCCTAAGAGCTTGTTTGCTCTACGTCATTTCTATATATATACGCTATTACATATTGTTGCGCGTGTGTGGAGTCCTAAGTGCGCGCTGTGCTATTATGTCTATGAACCACGTGAGTTTGGCCCTGTGAATATTAGTTTTTCGCTAATAACTTAAGAGTTTTAATCACACAGGAATCGTTTTGGTATCGTTTGAAACAGTGTTTCAAGACCTTATAAATGGAATGTAAGCTCAAAAGCAAACTTGATGTTATCTTAAGTATCTGTATATGCCGAAATCTGACAGGTGATGCATATGGGGGTTTTATGGATCGATTATGTATCGATAGTCAGGAATTTTGGAGTTGAGTATTTTTGCAGACTCAGAGCTCGTTATCCCACTTAATGCACATTTTACTCGCTGAGCATGCGTATTGCTAATTTTCGTTGCGCAGTTGTCTTTGCGCATGTATCTTGTAAAATTTGTTTCTCCCACCTAATTTGGATTTAGAACGACCGTTAGAGAGGCAGTTGAATCGTTTGTTGGGAGGCGGCGTCAGCAGGACGGACCGAGGTGAAGAAGGAGAGTGAAGACAAGGAAAAAAGCATGTAAAGCAGAGTTAACTGGAAACTTTTTTTCATCTTCTCACAAAGAGATAAGTAGTTAGTTTAACAGGATGGCATAAAGAAAACAAAAGCCCTAATTAAGTTTTTTTGAGTTTTTAAGAAGTTTTTATAGCAAATTTTGGATGCAGTTTGCACCACGTGCAGGTTATTAGAGCATGGGACTTATGTGTGGACACTTTTTTTAAGAAGTTTCAATCATTTGTTTAGAGTTCAAGTTTAATTAATCATTACATAAAATATTTAGTAATTACTGGGTAGTTAAGTGAATTTAAGATTTTTCATGTGAGTGGGACTTGGGCTGTATGATTATGCTTAGATAATGTAGTATTGTTGAATTCGATGAAAGATTCCTGCTGTCTATGTTCAAGAGAGGAAGTATTGTATAATTTGTTTTGCTGTTTTAAATTGATTTTATGGAAAAAGCCACTTTACAGGATTAAATGAGCAGTATCAAGTGGCTTTTTTTTTATTCTATGAGGTTCTTTTGATATTTGGCTTTCATCTGAAGATTGATCAAGTTTTCATCTTGGGCTATACTTTGACTGACTCTGAGTGATATATCAGTGCTGAAGAGGATCCAGAAGATAGGATTCCAGGCAGGATATGTAGCATTGTTTAAACATTTCTTTTGTTTTGCAAGAAAATTTTTAAAAGAATTTAATCTTAAATTTCAATTTTATCAGATAGATAAAGCAGGTTTTGGAAACGCTCTGAAATAGAGGCCAACCTTAATAATCTTTTAATAATTATACTAAATTCTACTTGTTTCATAGTGTTAAGTCTACGTCTATACGTGAAGTCACTCGTTGGACATGAGCCATGGTATTACCATCTTCCTTATGGTAAAGTTAAAGCCGGAAGTATGATGAGTTGTAGCCATAAAATATATTAATATTGAAAAAAATAAATATTAAATTAAATAAAAATATCACCCTATTTATCACACTTGTGATTTGGTACAAGGCCTAGGCTCAGTGCTAGTGTTTCTTGTGTTACCAAATTCTTGTTTTGTGTTTTATTGAGTTTTATTTTTTTTTTAACACTTTCCAGCCATTTAGACCTGTCAGTCAAAATCGTTGGACTGTGAGGCCTGTCATTTGTTGAGACTTGGTTTTTTTTTATTTTTTTAATCCCAGAATTTGTCCAAAGTGGGAGTTCTGTAATTTTTTGAGTCTAAATATACGCATGTCATTTTTATATATTATTCTTCATATTGTTTCTTTACAATTAAATTTATTGTAAACAATCTCTTAAATCTCTCAAATCTGTTAAATTTGATTAACAAAAGTCTTAATTATATAATAATATAAAGAAATATAAACTTGTTCCTGTAATTTGTAATATTAATACTAATTTGGCTTTAATAATGTATTGAATTTTAAATTTGTTTTTATTCTCATTATTTTATTTTACTTTTTGTGTATGCAAGTGTAAGCATCTGGCGCTCGTACGGCTAATATCAGGAACAGCTCTCACTTGTCTAGTACTAATTATATATTATTTTGGGGCTATCCTGCGACTTGGCAAGTCTGGGGAGGTGTTGCAATATTATATATTATATATATATATTATATATATATATATATATATATATATATTATATATATATATTATATATATATTATATATATATATATTTATATATATATATATTTAATATACCTGATCGAGTGATTCCTTTCTATTTTTCCTTCGTTTTTAAATATGTCTCTTAATTTTTTAACCACCTTCGCTTCTTTGCTCTTTAATGATCCTTATATTATTTATAAGATAGAAAGCTAGGAAGGCTATTATTAACACTTAAATGCACGCTGGCACAGTTCTCGAGATATTACTAGGTATTTCACGAGGCGCGAGGTGGCCAGTGACTTAATAATTTATTTGTACAACTCTGTTTCATATGTTTTGCAGCATGTCTTATAATAACAAACATAGTAATAAATTAATAATCAAATGATAGACAACAATTTAAAAAAAGCAAGAATTGTTCTTAAAATCATTTTTTAACTTCCAACTTTCTAATAATTATCTTTTCCGGAAAAACGAAAACTTCTACAGAGATAAAATTTTATCAATCCATCACAATTATAACTTGATAAACTAAATTAGAAAAGTTTCGTCAGGCTCTTCCACCATTCCACCAAATGTCATCTCACCATCAACCATTGTTTTATACAATTTCAAAACTACAGTAAAAGTAGAACTTTAAAGATGGAATTAATTAATGATTTTAAATCCTGATTTTGTTTATGAAGGAAAACATGGGCGATGAAAATATGCAAAACTTTATTAATTAAATGATATATTATAGTTTAGAAACAAAACTCAACTTAGTATTTACTATATATATATATATATATATATATATATATATATATATATATATATATATATATATTATAGTACGTATATATAATTATATATATATATATTATATATGTATGTATGTATGTATGTATGTGTATATATATATATATATATATATATATATATATATATATATATTATATATATATATATATATATGTATATATATATATATATATTATATTATATATTTATATATATTATATATATATATATATATATATATATTATATTTTATATATATATATATATATATATATATATATATATATATTATATATATATATATGGTGAATCCTTCTTATTGTTCCTCATCATGTTCAGTAATAAAGTAAGGGCACTTGCGAGGAGAAAAACGTTTTCAGATGTTCCAAGTTATACTAAGACTATAATATTTCGCCTTCACCTCAAGGCATAATTATGTCTCTTGATAATTACATAAATAAATCTAATGTAAGCCAAAGACTATTGTCATAAGATAATGAAAATTAAAAATTACTACTTATCTAAAAAACTTATTAAAGAAAGAAGTACATATAACAATTTCATATAATAAAGGAATGAAATATTTTCTTGTGTTTTAATATGTATTAATTGTTTATCTTATTAATCTTTTTTATCTTATTAAGTGTATATCTGCCTCCGTAGGTCATATAGTACTGGACTTCAGCACTGGAGGTCTAGGGTTCACAGCCTGGGCTATGTTCTCAGTTTTTATGTATAGAATTTGATGTAAAAAGATTTCAACAACTTTAGCTTTTCTTTGAGCATAGTAGATGTGACCCACCCGAAGTGTTTCCCGCAGGGCAAATACCCTGAAGGGCCGAAAGGCCCTAAAACGGGCATTATTATTATTATTATAATTAAGTATTTTAGATATGTAGGCATTTTTATTTTTTTTATCTTGTGATTATAGCCATTGGCTTACTTTAGATTTATTTAATCTATATAATTATTACGAGACATGATTATGCCTGAAGGAGAAGGCGAAATATAGTCTTAGTATAACTTGAACATTTAATATTTCTTCCCCTCAAAAGTGTACTTACTTTATTACAAAACTAATTTTTTATGACTAGGATGAATATTTTATGTAGTTTTAATTTTGCGATCGTGGTCAAAGGTTTGTGTATCCATTTAGATAAATAATGTGAAAATTTAAGTAACAAGTAGTAATGTTTAAGTTATGTTGGTTAAACCGGAATCTTAAGCAAAAATGCACGAATTTCAAACAAAATTCGCCTAGCTTGCGGGCCTTTGCGTCTGGATTTTGTACTTTTTATTCGTCAGTGTCAGTAATGTAATGTTTTAAAAACAATCAAATATGAACAAAGATAATTTTTTTACCGTCGGGAAAAGAAAGCAATACTTAATACCACCAAAAACTAAACTTAATAATAGAATAAAGTAGGATCGAATTTTATTAAAATACTTTATAGAAAAAAAGGTATAAGAGAATTCCATTCTTTACCATGAAGGTAATTATTTTAGAGCGAAGTGGTTCGTCACCCCTGGTAACATGATATCTAACCAAGTCCTTAAAACACCTTTTATCACTCTTATCACCAGCCCCTTAGTTCGCTTATCACTTCTTAGCATAGTCTACTTCCCGTACAAAATAAATACATCATCCGTCCGCCTTCTTTTTTACCTTGGAGTTACTCTCGCATATTTTTCGTAATTTTTTCTTTAGTGAAAATGAATTAAGTTAATAAAGTATTAATTTACTTTACTTAAAATTTTCTAGTTTCCATTAAAACAGGGCACAGGGTATTTCAGAACTTTTCCTTATTACTTCAAATTTAATTTGATAATTTTCTAAGATACACTTTTAACTTCATTTTAAAAATTGGGGCTTGAAACCAAATACCTTAAGAAGTTATACATACAGGTAAATTCTGTGTTAAGATTTCCTAATTATACCTAAAATTGTTTTCAAATGTAGGCTGTGAAATAATAACTTTAGAGCCTAAATCATAACTAACCTTAATTTTATCTACTACAAGGATTAAAAAAGTATTTTGATTACTCCAACACTGTATTAAAAAATGTTTACCTGGTTGAGGGTACATAAGGGTACAACACATAAGAGTATAATCAGTTTTAGATCCTGGTAAGGTAATTTTTTCTAATAAAGTAGTAAACTACTAAATATATGTACATTTTTTACCTACCACAAATATTCATTTTATGGCATGAGAAGAAGGAGATGAAGGTAGTATTTTCAATTCTTATCACTAAAAAAGATTCCTTTTAAGAAAATTAAAGTTTTTAAAAAGTTAGTTTTTCTGTATTAGTCTTTCATTGTCATTCATTTTTTTAAATATAACACATGGGAGTGTTCTTATCTTAACCTTAAGAATATTTACTGTCGAGACAAGAGTGGCCGTAAATACATATTACCGCGGTTAGGAAACAACTCACTTTACAGCCTAGTACTATAATATAATTAACTAAGATAGTAAATAAAAGCAAGCTGTCAATATGAAAGTCTGTCAATATCTAGACATTCCTGGCTAGATTATGAACATTAATTTAAGAAACAAAGACTTTTCAGCATTCATTGATTGTAAGTTGTCAAAAGGATTATGTGACTCACAGGTAAGGTTAAGATATTGTTAAACTCTTGAACACTAACACATTACTCTGAAACGTAGATCTCATGATCAATTGTTGGGTTCCCACACACATACACACACACGCGCGCACACACACACACACACACACATTGTGACAAAGCAAGCTTATTTTAAATTTTATGGTTTATTTGTGGTTGGGTGCAGTGTTGGTAAGCCTGCCGCTAGAAAAAAGCTCCTCTCCTTGAGGTAAGATCAGTTCTCCGCTGGGTCTACTCGTAGGAGCATCTCTTACGGTAGGCCTAGCCGACAACTCATGTGATAATCTTTAAGATGCTTGTCTAGTTAAAAATGAATTTCTTTATTGTAGTCTAGATTAATTAAGTCGTGTCACATCATCGCCCCCTCTCTCAGTAAGAGCTCTTTTTAATGATATATCGTACCAAAGTGTTTTTCTTAAAATAAAATCTAATAACGTTTTGGCTTTAGGCCTAGATCTTATTTATTGGTGTTAACTTTTTTAGTTTTTTAATTTCTTTATACGGCTTGGGCCCGTTATTAATTATATAATGTATATATATAATTAATATATTATATTATATATTATATATATATTATATATATATTATATTATATATATATATTATATTATATATATATATATATTTGTGTGTGTGTTTTTTGCATAAAAGAAAATCTACTTTACTTTTAAAATACGATTGCCCCGAGGAGGTGGAGTAGAGAATTTTGTAAAATACATTTCATCACTATTCAAGCTATTTTTTCTTCTTTTTTTTATAAAGTATTCAACTGAAAAAAATTACACACCTCTTAACGCTATCATGTTTTATCCATGTTAGAAATATTCAGGCCCTGAAGGTATTTAGAATGTATAGTTTAAGACAGGTTCAAAATCATAGTATTATGCTTGACATAGAAATGATAAGGATAATATACTTTATTTTGTGTCTATTTCATATTGACTAGGACTTATAAACCGAAATTTGTGTCTAGTTATACAAAAGTATGATATAGCCGGCTATTGCTTACAAAGTATACAATTAATTTAATAAAATAGTCAACAGAGTATCCAAACCTCAAAGGTTCCTTTCAAAATACATATTTAGGACTGTAAAAATTAGAAATCCTGGCGCGGAGATCCGCAAATCTGGTTGATTTCCTTGAAATGCATGCTTCCTTGCTTTACTATATGTTATCTTGCTTATGTGTTTTTATGACATAACCTGGAGCAGGAGCACTACAACTTCTTACTACATGGTATAGTACAACTTATTACTACCGATTTCTTAAGGCAATCGGAAAGAGAATAACTATTTATTCTACAGGTTGTACTAAACTATTACATGTATAATTGTACTATATTATTACAATTCTAAAATTTGAAATTCACAGTATTATTTGTAATAATATATAGATAAGATCTTTTGACTAATTCAGAAACAATTGAGTAAAACGAATTAATCAGAGCATATAAGCAAGATATGAATTGCAGAGCAAGAAAGTACGCATTTCAAAGGAAATTCGGCAGGCTTCGAACCTCTGCTCAAGCATGATTTGGTTACTTAACGTACAAGTAACATTGTCTTAACTAAACTAAACAAAAATTTATATAATATATTTCCTATAAAAAACCAATGGTCTCCTCCAAGGATTGAACACGGAACTCTCATAGTGTTAACAGAAAACAGTATTATAGCATCACTAAAAATATGAGAAAGATATGGAACTTAAAAGTAAAAGTTCTTCTTGACTATGTTTCGAACCACGGTCTGAAAAAACATTTCTGTTAAATTGAAAGTTTGTAGAAATCTTTTCCCTAGAATTGTCGGCCATCCTAGTATGAATAAAAAACTGAACAATAAAAATTGAATAATTTGAAAGAATAAAAATAACGGTAAGCAAACAGAATAATTTGATGCATGTTATCCTCTTCAGTTCCTTCTATTAATATAAATAAATTATTGAATACTATAAGCCTTTATACTTGGATAAACTAATTGGCCTAGATGTGTGAAGTCTGTCGAGTTAGAATGCTCTTTTTAACTCTACTCAAAAATCAAACCTTTTAGACCTAACTGAAGGAAGGGAAGCGTTTTATTTCCGATGGCTGATTCTTTTTAAACTCATCTAATTGGCGAGGGGTAAGAAGATTTTACAAAGAGTTTGGGTTCTTTATATCCACTTGTTCCTAAAAGAGCTTCACGTTTTAAAAGCATCATGCGCTGTTTTACTCACTCAATCATAAAATAAGTTTGACCGAAAAAAACATTACACGGTTCACATGCATTTATATAAGATTACAAACACTGGTACGTTTGAAACGTACAGCAAAATAAATTTCAACAGGACATTTAAGTTTGTATCAAACCAATGACTTGAAGATATCTAAATCACTAGAGCCTGAGAGACAAACATATAACTTCCTTTTTGGATTCTCAAAATAATATTTATTTGCCATAAAATATTATAGGTAAAATTGAATCTAAACTATTTAAATAATTTTTATAGTTTAACAAAGAGGAAAAATATAACCCAATCAAAATAAATTAGTTAAGATTTGGGAGCAGTACATCTGCTGCTGTTAAATTAAATTAAAACCTTAAAAAGTGCACTAGATTTTAAAACAACTAGAACAAGTTTGTGAATTAAAAATCCTAATAAAATTTACTAAATAAAAACTAATCAAAGAGTAAAAGAGTAGTTTGAAAAAGAACCAAAATTACGGGGCAATTAAAGGAATTGATGTCCTAAAACCACAAAAAAGGAAGAAACACTATTAGGAAATTAACTTTTTTTTAATAAGCTTTTACCATAATTATTTTAAAGGGTGGATTTCGAAGACAAAATATAAGAGAAAATAAAACAGAATATTATTACATAAACGACATAAAAAATAAAATAATTGAACGACCGTCAATAAGTTCTTTATTTGACGATTATAATTGGCATAATATTTGATTGTCAGGTTGTTTGTTTGTAAATATTTACCTATTATGATCGAATTCGATATTCGTGAAGTACTAAAAAGCCCTTTTTACTACATTTATGTAGTAAAAGAAGTTAAAGTATTTACCCCAAACATAAATATATTTATAGCCTTCTAGCGAGCAAAGCGAGCTTCTTTTCCTACTTTTTCTTATAGATTTATAACTAACCTTTTATGTGTACCCAATTTTATATTTTAGTATTTTGCGGAGCCTACAGTATATATTTTTTAGCACTTTGACACATCAAGCGAGCTTCTTTTACTACATTTCTAACAAACGAAATAAGGCCTATTAAATGACCTTATTTTATATTTTTTTCATTTTATCATTGAAACGAGCCTCTTCGCATATTTTTGTATTTATTTATGTATTACTTATTTATATTTTATGTATGTATTACTTACATAAAGTCCTATCGCATTTTAGCGAGTGAAGCGAGTCTCTTTTAACATTTATATATATATATATATATATATATATATATATATATATATATATATATATTATATATATAGCAATATAGTATATATTTATATAGCGATATATTTATCTAATTTATAATGTATTTATTCATCCTCTAATAGTGAGCAAATTGAGCCTCTTTTCAATAATATTATTTGGTGTTCTTTTACGTAATTCTTGATGCAACACATACTAGTTATTTCTTAAGGTAAAAACAAGAGGCCTGCGATGTCATGACCACTCAGGCAACTCCGTTGTGATGGTGCTGAGGTCTACGCCGTGGTGACAGTGCTAGAGGCCACTTTATGGTGATAGCGCTAAGGGCTACGCTGCAGTATTGGTGCCAGAGGCCATTCCATGGTGACGATGCTGGTGGTAGAATCGTCACTAAATGGTTATGGTTTTGAATCAGTTTGTAGCATTAATATTTTTACAAGTGAAATACAGCCACAATTACTTATAATACTGTTGAATTTCGTACAAGAGGTTTAAGTTTATCAGTCAATCGATAAAATAAGAACTAGCACTGATAATCAGACTTGATTTTTGTGTTTACATTTACCTGTAGTGGACTAAATTATAATACAGATTTTTGTCATGTGTCCCACTTCGCGAGCAAGCTCAGCACGCTTCTCCAGAGCGTATTTGACTAAAATGACTAAAGTCATCCATTATTTCTATACTACAAATTCGTACTTGTATTTACTTCTTTCGGTTCATTAAGACGGCGTTACGTTAAAACCATGGACATTTGATTTATTATTTCAAGAACCTTTAATAACCCCTATTTAATAAAATTTCTTTACTTTTAAAACTTTTTTTCAGGCGTAATTTTTTGATGAAAATTGTTTAAAACAATTTTGTATTATTTTATTATTAATTTAAATTGTTCATTTTTGAAGTTCTAATTTTAAATTGAACGTATTTTATTCACAATAAACCCAAAAAGTCTATTGCCTTTTACCAGGAAATCAGAGATATATATCCTTTAATTTTATTTAAATTTAATTCACTTAAAGCTATCTCTTTTAAATATCTTATGATCAGGTTTATTTTATTAATTCTTTTTTAATCTTTTATTTCTTAAAATATCTAAAAGGAAATACGATTTTTTAAGTAGATTCTTCACAAAAAGAGAATTCACTTATTTGTAATTTAAAAAAAGATAAGGTCAGTAGTTTCCTATTTTTCGGAAGGCTTTCATCATTTTAAGAAAAATCCCTGGAAAAAGGAGTTTATCCTTCTTTAGCTTTTCTGTTGCTTTTATCTTATATCTTTTTTAAAAAAAGAACTAAAGTATTTTTTTAATGAGAAAAAAGGTGTGTTAAAGGGAGCACGTTTTATTCTTTATTCGTTCAAGATATTGAAGGCTACTGAAAAAGAGTTAAGGCCAAGGGTATTAGGATACCTTTAAATAGGCGTGTAGGTGAAAAAGGTAAAAAAGAGGTTTTTTGGTATAGCTAAAGGGTTTTCGCTGCTAGGATAAGGCTGAAAAAAGGCTTCAAGGTACTGATGAAAGCTTCTTTTCTAGAAAAGATTTTAAGTCAAGCCTTGAAGCCTTACCTAAGGCTTAAGCAACAAGGTAAAAAAGCCCTTTTTTCTAACCGAAGATTGTTAGATTTCCCCGGAGTGCATGGCTTCCTATCCCATTATCCTACCTCTTCTTAGTCCGATTTGCATCTTACATTGTCTACTTTATACCTCCTAACTCACTTTCATACCGAACCCTATTTTCCTTTATCTTATATATTTTCTTTACTTCACTATTTTACTACAAGACAAGTATTTGCCATTTATTGTAAACTCTAAAATTATTATCTAATCCTTTTCTCTTATTCTTCATCTTGACTTTTTCATTGTAACATTTCTTTATGTTTTATTGTATACTTTTGCTTATAAATGATTTATATAACTAGTAATTTTTACTTAGACAAATGACAAGGTTTTAAGTTTGTTGCCCATTAATAGATTCTAAACCCTAATGGAGTATCACGTTAAATTGCTAAGAGTCATAGATAAAAGCGTATCTGACTGGTTGAGTAGTACCATTTTTCGCTTATAGAATTCGATATAGCTATAAAAATGCCAGTTTTGGTGTATGTAACTCTACAGGCCCATCTTGTAGAGTTTGACACGGAGATTAACTCTTTATTAACCATGATAGAAGAGGTTGAATCCGAAAAACTTCAGGACCTACACTTTGTGAAGATTTTTTTTACTTTAAAAAAAAAATAAAGGTAAGTGCGAGGTAACCCAAACAAAAATCTAAATTTAATTATTTTCATTAAAGATAAAAAATAATTATAAAAATTGAATTCAAACAAACAATTAAAGAATTTTTGGATTAGAAATCGTAAATATAAAAAGAACTAAATTACTTAAAAAAAATTTGATTAAACTTTCATTTTTAAACGACTAAAATTTTATTTAATTATAACACATTGGAACACAAAAAATAGATGTTCAATGAAAACGAAATAAGGAAGAGAAATTTAAGAGAATATAGCACACAAATATATAGATTATATATATAGATACGTGTTGAAATCATGGACTGCATAAGTAAAAACTGGACCATAAATCATATGTGAACAGAGCAAACACTGTTAAGTTAAAATGTATCACAGCTTAGAGTTGAGGGTAGGACGAGGGGAGGGGTTAAGTCCTTGTGTAAGTTATAATCTTATGCATTTATGTTTATTTAATGAACGTTTCCAAGCTTTATCCTATTGTTAAAAACAGAGTTAGGAGAATAAGTTTAGGGAAAATAATAGTTTTATTATAATATTTAACATAAAATGTATGTTAGGAGTGCTGATATTGAAGGAAAGGTTAGAGACTAAATTTATAACAGATTTAGCAAGTTTTAACTATATATTTAACTTTACTATTTGGCTATTTTGAGTTTATGACTATATATGACATTTAATAAAATAATGCACTCTATTTTTTAGAAAATAATTAAACGCAAAAAATGAAGTAATATTATTTTTTATGTGTTACTGAAAATATAGTAAAAAAAATTATTCATCTTGTTTAGCAAGTATAATATATATATAATTCTATGTAGTATTTTAGGCATTTAGAGTTTATGTTTACAAATCTTGTTATAAAGGACCTTCCAGTATGAGGGAATAGAGACCTTTTTTCCCTTAGCTCTATGTATCCTTGTACCTAAATAATTACATTTACAAAGGATCATATCACAAGGGTCAGAGCTGTGACAACAAAAGGCTACTTTCTTGCAAAAAACACAAACCCCACTAGAATAATAAGTATATTCTTATAAAATAAGTTTATTTACATAGAAATAACTCTTCTTGGAATTGAAATAATTTGTTTTATTATTACAGGAAACAGGAAAACATTTACAAAGGAACTAAGTTGTAAATGACAACCATCAGAAAATTATGCTTATACGGTTATGGGTAGAAACGATTCCAAAACTAGTATCCTGATTTCACAACTACGCTCTCATACACATACACACTCAAACGCCCACAGAGATATACAGATATATATATATATATATATATATATAATATATAATTATATATATATATTAATTATATATATATATACGTGTGTGTATGTGTGGTAGGTAGACATTTCAGATACGACAAAATTAAATTGACAAAAAGGAATTAGATAAAAGACCAAGACTGGTTCTTCCCCTTAGTGAGAGGACCCCAAAATATTTTTAATAGTTATTACCTAAATGTTTATTTTAGTTACCACATTTCTTTATTGAAAAAACTATTTTAGTAACAAATTATATTTTTACCAAATTTACACCAATACCACAAAACTACATTAAATTTTAGACTTTTCACGAAAGAATTTATATCTTAAAAACCTCGTAGGTATATTTAACGGGAGAAAAACTTGTGCTTTACAGAAAGAAGTTAATGAGGTGCGAATGAAGTTCAACATTTTACCAACAAAAAAGTGTTGAGAGAAAACTTGTGAAGGTTTGCTTCGTGAAGAGTTTCATTATTCTGTAACAGCAGCGTAATGAATACAACTACAATATCTCTACATTGTTACAAACACTTTTGCTAATGTTACTCTATGTTATTCTATAAATATAGTAGATGAGTTCATAAAATAAATTCGAACTAAATCTATTAAACTGTTTTTTGGAGATAACTCTAACAATTTTTATTCGATCTATTTTAGATCAAATTTTCTCCGGTAGATTGATCATTGTAGGATTTCTGAGAATAAACGTTGCAATCCTTTTCTTTACTCATTTGGATGAGCGCAGTGCTTCCACGCTTCTGTCAAAGTGCAACAAATGAAACTTACCCATAGTGTTCCTTATGTTTAAAAATGTTTTTAGCAATAATAGTGGATGTGTAATTGGATAAAATATTATTTGCAGCCGATAATAACATAAGGTCAGTTAAATTAGTTGCATTATACAGGATTATAAATGGTTCGTTATTTTATAAGCATCCTATAATTTAATCATTTAAATTAATTTTTAAGACAAAAAATTGCTGTGTCTAACTAACTTATTCAAAAATCATCGCACCAAAACAATTGATTTCAAAGTTCACATTTTGATTTCACAAATACAAATTTTAAATCACAATTAGCATTGGCTTTCTGAAGGGGATCCCAGGTCGTACAAAGTTTCAACTTAAGGCACTACAGTGATATCACACACATATACACTCAATAAATATTTACTATCTTCAATTATTTATGAATTATTATAAAACTAATTCATAATAATTATTTAAAACCATAATCTAATTGAAAATAAAGTTAGATAAAAATTTAACATCTCAATAATGATGAAAAAATGCCGATTTTATCCACTCATATATGTTTCTTAAAAAAGCAATAAAAAAGGTAATAAAATATCTAATAAATGAGAAACTTTTTTAATAGGAATATGACATTTATTTAATGTAAAATCTCATTATTTTTAGCACCACGATCCAGTATCGTAAAAAGATAAAACAAGTTTATAAGTTAACTGCAGATAGAGTAACATCAAACACGCAAACTTTTTAATTCCTTCTCAATTTCACGCCCCCCCCTTTTCCGCCCCTTCTTACACGTAAAAAACTTTTTTTACAGAATTTTATAAAAAAAAACCTACTAAAAGCCGTTGAAGGAGGTATGGAGGAGATATAGAGGAGATATTAGTTTCATTACTTTGACTAAGGCTATAATTTACTGTGATAGGGGTTTCAAGTTTTAGTTTAATTATTTTTTTACAATATAATATAGGCTAAAATTAGAAATTAAATAATTGTATCTTGTTAAATAAATTACGTATATATAAATTCAGTATAAGCACTGATCAAAAGTCAATATCAATCTAATTTGATTTAACAAATTAATTAAATTACATTTTAAATCAAATTAAATAAATTTAATTATTTTATTTAACAAGTTTTTAATAATACAACAACTATAACATGATTGTTACAAGTATCAGAGCTAACTCAGTTTTAGTGAGTTTGATGAGGTGAAAAATAGTCCAGTGATAAATTCAAATCAACATAAAAAAGCAGGTACGGGGTACCTCAGAACTTTTCCTCATCACATGAGTTCGCTACGCTCATTTTTCCTTACTTCGGACTCTCTTCGCTCGCCCGCAGAAACTAAATAGATCTGTTTCATTCCCAAAGGTCACTTATTCAGGCACTTACCACTTTTTATGTAGCTTAACTTTTATAATATAACAAAAATCCTGGATTTACTTGTCGTATTGAAACGAAACTAGATGTACTTATTTATTACGTAATGGTATTAACTTATGTCAAGTTTCAACTCCATGAGATTATTTTCTGCTTTTTATTTTAAAAAAAGGTTACAAGTCATTTGATAAAAATAGAACTAATGGTGATAATAAAAAGTAGTAAAACCTTGGCACATATATTTGTGTCTTACACAGCTAAATGCAAGTCACATCTCAAATTGATTGCAACATTTTGTTGCGTTTTATGATTTTCTGACAATTTTGCTGATAATTATTAGGGGAAAATGACATAAAAAAAAAATATATTTTTTCGTTTAGACTGATTTTCATTACAAATACATTTAGAGGCTGATTTTTGTAAAAAGTTTCAACTTTATAGCTTAAATACACTTGGAGCATAGATGATAACAGGCACACACACACACACATAAATATATACACACGAACAAGGCAGACAACTTCGTTAAAACTATTCTGAAGCCTTAATAACACCTAGAACGCAACCAGTTTCAGATTTTTTTTGCAAACACAATATTTTTCAATACACCTACGGTATAAATAAGGTAAAGTAATAATTGAATTAAGATGAGATATGAAAAACTCAAGAACATAGAGATTGTGTTCACATTATAAAACAACACAAATACGATCACCGACAACGAATAACAAATAAAATACCTGCATAGTTTTAAAAATTAAAAAGTGCGTGCCGTTTGTTTTTCGTGTCCAGTTTTATAATTTATCAATTAAAAAATTATCATTTTTACTTTTATTACATTAGCCGATTAATTTAGGTAATAAAATACATTCTACCATATAATTAAACCTTATTTTATTTATCAAATTCATTAGGTAGTGTCTTTTTCAAACACGAATTTTTATTACCGTAAAAGACAGAAGACGACACATAAAAATGTTAAAATAAAATGACGTGGCTTCATAAATTAAATCTTGTCACGCATAAAACAACATTTCATCTATTTTATATCGGTTTATTTTTGCCCATAAAAGTATAATTTCATAAATAAAATACTGCTATATGCTACGATTGAATTTAGTTGTGTTAAATTATGGGGTAAAATAAATCGATTATGTCTCTATTTCACAGAGCCAGTAGTGTCTGGACTTGTCATGTCCAGCGTGTGACTGTCAGTACATTTGTGACTCGTGTTCGCATTTATCATACTCTCACTCCTTAGATAGCATCTACTTTTTAAGACATTATACAGAAAGCAAAAACGTTGTGGGTAGAAAATAGTATATTATGCTACTAAACTTTGAACAATTTTATTTCTTAATTATATATTAACAGTCCCTATCATCGCTCAGTAGTAAATATTGTCAGAATTAAGAAAAAACAAACACTTCACAGACATGAAGAATAAGCTATTTTTAGAGGTAAGTGACACTGAAAAAACAAATCAATAAAAAACCAACTTTTTTTAAAACTTTAAAAAAACTTTTATAACATTATAGTTATACTTTTTTAAAATAAACATTTTTTAGTGATAAGAAATGAAAATGCATTATTCATATTTCTATGTCATTAATTTTTTATGTGCGGTTGGTAAAAATCATTTTCGTATAGTTAGTAGTTTACTAATAAATCAATAACGACTAACTAAATAATGATATTGATGATTTTTCTTAAATTACCGGTTGATTATTAGAGTATTTAACATTGTTTAGCTTTAGTGCAGCTAAACAAAAACAGGAGTGTTTAGATTTTGAGGCACTTTTTTAATAAATAAATAGTAAAGTTTACTCTTTACTACCGCCCAGCTAGTGGACATTTCAGGAACTTTACCAGCGACTGTTTTGTATTTTTTTACAATCGCCGACAAAAAAACTACGACACTGTCGCAGTCTGTAAAAAACGCCTATCACCTACGTTTTTGAATGAAACTTGTAATAAAGTGCCTTCATTACAGCTGCCCGAAAAAATACTTTATATATCCTCGTAATAGGTCCGAAAAAGCGTTCGAAAGGTATCGTGCCCCATATAAACGTCTAGGAACGAAACTCTCGCACATGCAAACATGCATACATACATACACACACACACACACACAACAAATAATATATAAATATATATATATATATATATATATATATATATATATATATTATATATATATATATTAATATATTATATATATATATATATATATATATATATAGCCATCCTAGAGGCTCTATAGGTAATATTTGACAGCCTATCATGGAAAAACTAAATTTTATTGCAAAGCATTAAGACTGCTACTAATTAAAAATATACGTTTAAAAAAAATATTTCATTTAACTTTGTATAAAAAAATTGGATAAATAACAGTTATACATAATGATAAATAAAAGAGTCTCTTCCACTAAATTAGTTTATTAAAAAACAAAGCCGGCTTTCAACCCCCAAAAAGGTCATCATCAGTGCTTGTTCGGTCATCTGTGCTGTTACTGGCTCGACTAGCCGACATATCATTCAAAACGGTTAGCCGCTTAGAGAGTTATCGTATAATGATAAATAAAAGAGTCTCTCCACTAAATTAGATGAAACTATAATCTTCTACCCTTTTATACAAGGTTATTCCAACATTTGGCAACGTGTGGATTTTTTTCTTGTATTCTTATACCTCTATAAAAAAACGTATAAGTTATGTATTTAAATATACTTTATTATTTTTTTTATTGCTTGTTAACTGTTAATATTATTGCTACTATTAATAATTAGGAGGATTAATTAAAATCAAATTTGTGAGAAAGCCTCTCAGACCCGTGAAGCGGGCCTGTGAAACAAGGCTGTGAAAATTCGCTAAATACGTGGCAAAATGCCATGTAACAAGAAACGATAATGAAACCATAGATAATACAAAACAACAATAATGTGGCCGCGAAGCGGCCACTAGTAGGCCCCTGGGCCGCAAAGGGGCCCGGCGGGCCTACCCCGCGGAGCGGACGAGGCGCGAGCGCTGAGGCGCGTAGCGGCTACGAATTGTATTGAATGATATGTCGGTAGTCGAGCCAGTAACAGCGCAGATGACCGAAACAAGCACTTTGATGACCTTTTTGGGTTGAAAGCCGGCCTTTGTTTTTTAATAAACTAATTCGTGGAGGACTCTTTTATTTATCATTAATACGATGAACTCCTCTAGCGCTTCCCGTTTTTGAAGTTATTCATTAAGTGATATCAGTTTAAAATTTACGATACATGGGGAAAAATACAATTACAATGTAATCAGATATACCAATTCATTTTTAGAGATAGATGTTTTTTTAAAGTTATGTACATTAGGTTTTAAAGTCATTCTAAGGATAAAAAGTTAAGCCAAGTATTTATATTGCGGTAGAAAATAAGATAAAAAAGAAACGATATTTTATAAACATAAATTGTTTATGTTGAGCTGAAGCAAGAACCTATTTGCAATGCGTAATACAAAAAAGGAAAAAATGTCTATTATAAGTTTCAGTCATCTGGCGAAGGAAAATTTTAAAGTCGGTTTCTCATACGAGGAAATTTTTAAGTTACGAGTTATTTCCATGGAGTTTTAAGTCTGGTTTGGGAGTAGGTTTGTGCTGAAGTGATTTTGAGGTTTAACTAACAACTTATATAAACATTTTTAAACAACTAAAAACATTCATTTATTTTTGCGAATTTTCAAGAGAAAATGAGGTGTTTTATACATTTTAACTAACCGAATTCTATTATTTGCTGTAACAAATTAAATCGTAATAATGCACAAAAAAATTTAATTTAAGTTTGATTAATCAAAAGTTTTATACGCTTTGAAACAATAAAAAATCTTAGACAACGCATTCAAAATTTAAAATGTTCAATTTACAAAAACAACACTAACTCTTTTAAATAGTAAACCTATAAAAAATTGGTAAAAAAGATCTCAAAATCCCTAAGTGGCTACTGTGTTTTATTTCGGGTAAAGAGGCCTTCGTTGAATTGTTTGAAAGGTTTTTCTATATGTGCACACACAAAAAAGTATTTTTTGTGCCTTTTTTAAGAGTATTTACTGTAGTGTGCATTTTAGTAGAAAGGCTATCTTTTTATATGATGGTAGTGAAGGTATCCATCATTGGAAAGCTTTATTATACTGTAGTAGGATTACAGAGGAAAAAAGGCTAGAAAAACCTTTTTAGGCTCAATACTAACTTCGCTACATTCCCTACAGATTTTTTTAGGGCACTTCTTTTCCCCAGTATTTGCCTGGCCTTAACTTTAACCCTTTACTTCTCTACCGCATGCGGATCCCCCATTTCAGAACACCGGGTGTTGGAGACAATTTTAAAAACACTACCCTCTTTTACTTGGATCTCTTTTAGTAGCGACACTCCAACACAAAAAAGCATCCAATCAATCCCTTGTTTTTCGGATACCTACGTAAAAAAGTATAGGATTTATTAATGAAGTTTTTTTAAGCCTCTCTTTCTTTACTCTCTCGTCTCAATAATACAAGTCTCAAAAAAACTTAAAACTTATGAATTCCATTGATACTTTGCAGTGTGCTTAATCAAATTAACTCTTATAAAAAATACGATTATCAGTACAAAATAAATGTTCTTGAGTTTGCCCTAAATATTTCTCTTGGTAACATAGTTTACAGTTTTTGATCAATAATTTGATGAGCAAGTTAATTTTTCAGATCAGAAGAGCACTATTCAACAAATGAAAATATCTAGGATAAACTCAATAATAAACACGCAGAGGGATTCGAATAAATTGAAGTACAAAACAAACGAGAATGACTATTATAATTCTTCTCTTATATTAAACATGGCAAAAGGGTGTCTTAGTAATGTAATAAAAGTGGTTTGTTTGGTTTTGTTCTAAGAAAGGTTTTTGGAAAATACTATGTTATATTAAATTGACTTTGACTACAAGACGTGGACAGGATAGTTATTTGTACCTAACCTTGAGTATATTTCTAGTTATAGCTGCAACATGGAATAGTTAATGCAACTAATGCACGTAGAACTTGATTGTTATTGGTGTAGAGCAGAAGTATTTCTTTAAAAGGAAATTGATTAAAATTAACTGCAAGTCTAATTACTCCGGCATGAAGTAATAATAGTAAGTAATAATGGCTGTCACAAAAGCGTTTTTTTCAGCTCTATTAATCGGACAGTGTTTTTTTCGAGTCCTACTAACTAGACAGTGTGCTTTTTTTAGCCCTAATACTCAAACAGTGCGTTATTTGAGCTCTGCTAATAAGTTGGTGTGTTTTTTGTGCCTTAATAAAGAGATAGAGTGTTTTTTTAACCCTGCAAACTAAGCAGTGTGTTTTTTGAGCCTTTATAATCAGACAGTAAGTTTTTTGAGATCTTAAACTAGGCAGGGGGTGGCATAGCTAAATTCTGGCGCGGTGTTCCGATGTGGGCGTTCCTTTGGATGCTGTTCCGTGACTTTTTACACGTATTATAGTTTACAACTACTAAATAAATTTCCGTCGCGGTGGTCCGCCTGTTCGGGCGATTCATGTAGAATTTCGTGTTTCCGTGTTAAAACCCATTTCTTGCTAGGTTCCGGGTTCGCTGCTTTTAGACCTAAAAGCAGTTACTCGATTGTTCAAGACTGCTCGTACTCTTTTTGTCTGTTTTTTCAAGGATGGCATAATTTTCAGTTGGTTGTTCAAAACTATGCTCTAAATTTAGAGAACGCACTATTATTTGCACTGTTTAAAGCTTAGTTACATTTCTCTATGCCTTAGTCGGTTATCTTTAAGTTTTAGCGCATTTCCTTTTTAGCGGTTTATCATAGGGTTTTCGTGCCTCCCCAATGGGTTTTTTTGTACCAAGTTTGGTTAAATATTAATCCGTTCGAAGATAGAGTGATTAAAGAAGTGTCTAGAATACTATTTAATAATTATATAATATATATTATATATATATATATATTAATATTATATCTTCACACATTATTTTATATTATATATTTATATTTATTTTATATTATAATATATTATATTATATTATATTATATTAATTATATCTAGTGTATTATATATATATATTTTATTTTATATTTATTTTATTATATATTATATTATATATAAGTCTCGCGAAACGTATTTTTTCGTCTTTGGACCTCTCGGAAACGGATTTGTGTCGTGGTCGAGTTCGATCGCCATGAGCCGTTATCCCATTAGCCGATTTTCCAAAGGAAATTCGCTAAAAAAGCTTGAAACATAAAGCGTACAGACAGATATTTCACAGGCCCTGATATTTTAAGGCCCTGCACTGCAAACGAATTAAATTATTTAGCAATATAGTTAGAAAGGTTTTTCTGCCTCCGTGGCGTGTCGTATGGGCCTTCAATTCGCACCGGAGGTCCGGGGTTTCGCAGCCCGGGGTATGCTTCTAGATTTTATGAATATTTTGCATTAAAAAGATTTCGCCAACTTTAATTAATTCTTAGAGTGTAGTAGATGCTACTCACCTGAGGTTCCCGCAGGGTGAATACCCTGATGGGCCGAAAGGCCTTAATACGGGCATTTTTTAGGTTTTAAAACGTCTGAAACGGAGAATTCGTTTGAAATCCTGATTTCGGATGTGTGCAATGACAAAACTGTTTCTATAAACCAAAAAAAAGTCAAAGGCAAAAGTTATTTACGTATTGAGACAAACTTCGTAAAAATAAAAACAAAATTTGATATGTGTGATTTAATACTGACCAATGGGGCTTAAATTTAGCAGAAATAAAATTATTACAAAATTACAGTCTATAATTTTCGATATATTGTTTAAATATTAAGTCATTTTAGGAGGTTATTTTACCCCCTCTACCTGATAGTCTAAGAACATAAATAACAATGTTCTTATAATAGTGTAGGTGAAGAAAAAAATTGTGCATCGAGTTAAGGAACCAAAGAACAGCATTTTTAAAAATATATCCGATACTAAAACCTGACCCCAATCTCATTTATCTTTTGGAAATTCGTTAAAATAATAATTTCACTCTATTTAATATCCGATTTTCATGGATATATTATTGATAGAGAAAATAATTTGAACCCTGTCAAAGACCTAGTCTCTAGAAATAGCAAGTAGAATATTATGTTAACATTTACGTCTAGTCAGGACGCCTCGCTTTGAATATAGATTGCATCTCGTAAAAACTGACGTAGATTTACGGTTTACAATGAATTTTATTTCTATCTCACTCAGCTATTATTCAGTCAGCTTTTGACATTTTAGTAAAGTGAATATTCCAAATATTCACAATATTCTTGTAATATACATTTTTGAGGTTTCTTTTACAAAGTCAAAATTTATTAGAAGTCTTAAACAGACTATAGCGCTGTAAACATTAAACTCTAAAATATTTTTTGTTTGTCAATATTAGTTGTAGAAACAAAATTGTAATCAAAATTAATAATTGTGTTTTTACTTTTCTCCACTATTGTAGATATAAGGAAAAGTATTGTGTTCGCATTTAATAAACAAAACTGAGGTTTCATCATAATTATCCGTTTCAGGCATTTTAATGACAACTGGAGTAGTTTTATTTCTGTGTGTGTGAGGTAAGGGTGTTTGTAATGGAAGACAGTAACTGGATGGGTGACCGCTGTGAATAAAAGAAATAATTTAAATAAAGCCAAAGAAAATACTAAAACCTATCTTAAATAACGTTTATTCTTTATATAAACAGTGCTGGCTTTCGATCTCTGGATCACCAACGCACCATCAATCCATTAACACCCCTCAATCAAACCCTAATTTCAAAGTGATGTACCGGATTCGGTCCGAAACATAACGAGCAAACAACTTCTCTTCTTATTGGCACCAGTAATTTTGTAGAATCCATTTTAAACCACTACTAACTTGACTAGGCTTTTATTCTACAAGAAAAAACAAATACTTTACTGTACTTAATATATTTCAACCACCATAGTAGTCATCTTCAGAATATAATAAAACAAGCCTTAGTTTTACAGGTTAACTATACAAATTATTATTTAAAAGACTAGATTTAATTAATACTTACCGCTACATGCCAGGAGAAAGTCAAATAGAGACACTTCTACGTTATATTCTTTAATTTAATAAATGAAGTATTTTTTAAAGCTTGTTTTATTATATTTTTTTACATTTTACAGGTTGACTATACAAATATTATTTAAAAGACTAAAAAATACTTTATTTATTAAATTAAAGAATATAACGTAGAGGTGCCTCTACTTGTCTTTCTCCTGACATGTAGAGGTAAGTATTAATTAAATCTAGTCTTTTTTAGTCTTTTAAATAATGTTTGTATAGTTAACCTGTAAATGAAAAGCTTGTTTTATTATATTCTGAAAATGACTACAATTATGGTTGAAATACATTAAGTGCAAAGTAGTCTTCCTAGGAAGTTGATTTTTATTAACTTAATTCTGTGATATTTAATTCTAGTCTTTTATGTTGTGTGTATAATTTTTAATTCGTTGTTAATGTAATGTTCAAGTTTATTTTTGATCGCCTGAAGATGTCCACAGTGTTGGGTTAAATGATTATCGCTAATTTGTAATTTGGCGAAGAAAAATATTATAGAATATAAGTCATTAATTTAATTATTTAAATATGTGTGAGTACTATAAACTAAAAAGTGAGACTAAGGAGAAATTACTTAAAGAGAATTTACCTAAGATATCTATTCTATTCATTGCTTATTATTCAGTGTATACATGTGTTTGTCATGCATATGTGTGAGTCTCTTTTAAACACGTAATTAAAATACTCATCACTATTTAGTGTTTACAACTCTCGTATGTAGTAGTCACATCACTGCCCATCAACGAAAACAGCTTAACAGTCAATAAGAGAAGATATTTTGAAAATACTATGAACACAGTTTTGTTTAAGTGCATTTTTCAACTTATGATTGATTCATATAACGTCGTAAATCACTATTTCCGAACAACAAATGCTTAGTGGGGCTCTCATGGGCTCTGTGTAACCTTCATTGAAACCTCTCTCAAGAGGGAGTTAAGGTTTATATAATCAATTGTTTTCGGCTTCCCGCAGATTGTTTGTTTTGATTTGTATTTTTAAACATTTACTGTTTTTTGTCTGTTTATTTGATGAAAAATGATAATTGAATGTGGTCAGGTTACTTTTTCGATGTTTCAAAATTCAACAATGGGCCTCTCTAGTAATATATCTCTTATGCAAGTCGCACAGTCAAAAACGACCAAAAAACCAAAAAATTTAATATTTTGAAATAAACTTAAATTTAAAAACAACACATTTTGAATATGAAAAGTATTTGTTGGTACTTTACTTTTTCCAGGCTGCTTTACAACCAGACCTAAGTTTATTTTGTTTTTCCTTGTACGTTGTGGAGAGGGGGAGGGGGTTTGTAGAGCCTTAAACAAACTTGGTGGTGTATATAAGTTTTCAAAACCAGCTGCTTTGACAACTTTCTTCTCCCTTAACTTGTCGGAATAAAGTGTTAAGCGTTAACCGAAGTCGGCCTGGGAAATTTGGTATGAATCACCAAAAAAGCAAAAACTCAAGGGTAACATAAAAGCAACAATATTCTTTAAACTTTTTAACGCTCGTTATAAAGCAGTTATTGGGGCTATGAAAACACGATAAACATTCAAATTTTTATCAGGGCCATATTTTATTCTATAAAAATATAAAAACAAATTATTTTTGAGAATAGCTTCATATTCCATGATCCTCCAAGAATACAAAATAATTCCGAGAAAGTTATTAATATTTATACAACTTATACAGATACTTATCTGATATAAGAAAATATACTTAAAACTAAGTTTTAGGCCCTTTAGACAATAAGTAGGAAATCTCGCTTAACGTTTGAAAAAAAATATAATAATTATATCCCGGTTTCTGTTTTATAGAGCAACACAATACTTTTCTATACACTAGTGTATAAATTAGGGAAAGTAAAAATCGCGGGGATTTGTGAACAAGTCAATTTATAATTGTTACTTACATGCTCTGAGAACAATTGTTACCTGTAACATACAAATATAAATATATTAACACAGGGCAATAACAAATACTACGTTAAAATATTAACAAATTAAAACAACTTAATTTCAGTTCAGTTTATTTTCGTGTCCATTAGCGCAATTAGTACAAAATAATGATTGCATGCCTGCAAACTATCTCGTCAATACGGTTTGTTGGGGAGAAGAACATTTCTGAACTTACAAAAGAGACATTATGGACAAATGAAAAGTGCAAAAGCATTAAAATCAAGTAACGACCAATTTAAAGTGGTCAGGTAGTAATAATGTTATCTTTCCTATTTCCAAATAATCTTTGTCCTTTATCTTTACAAGAGCTCTGAAAGAAATTGAAGTACAATCATTTTCCCGAGGATAGGATCATTGAAACAAAGATCTCACCATTTAACAAATTGGCAATAGATTTTCCCCCCAACCAGGTGTGACTCCAATCTAAGGAGTCAATTTGTAAAACGGCATCAATTGAACCGACCGAAGCAATCTGTAACGAAATGCTGCGAAAAGGGCTGAAAACACCCCTCTTTTACCTTTGTATATTTTTCAAATATTGGCTCCCTACGAAAAAAGATGAAAACCAAACTCATGGTTCCATGAGTTTTTCGATATTTTCCCCTTGGTATTTTTTTGAAAAATCGACAACAATATTCTTCCGACAAATACTCAATAGTAAAGAAGTCACAAGTACGACTTTTTCTCGATATGAAATTCTCATTTTGTTTTCCTTTAGATACACGAGTATATTTATAAAATAAATAAGATAATTTTTTTATGTATTTTGTGTATTCAAATCACGCGTAATAAACGTTAAACATTGGATATAGGAAATATATAGAGCACGAAAAAGATATTTTTCATTTTTATTTGAATATCTCAAATTTGAATCTTTGAAAAAAGGACGAGTAATAATATAAATCTGGGTATGGGGTACCTCAAAACATCCTTTTCGGCAGTGAACTGCTCTTATCTGAATATAAACGAAACCGACCACGTTAACCAGGAGACTCTAAGTGACAAAAAATACACAGTGGCGCAAGACCGAAAAACCTAAAATACGGTAAAAAAAACAAAAAAAAGTCATAGGAGTATCGTTTTCCATGTCTATTAGGGGTGATGAATCGTATGAAACAGATCCGTGGACGATATTATCACTTTAAATCTCACAGCCAGGGTTCTCAAGTTCGAATCTTGGTACTGGCGATTATTTTATCCTATTCCGTCCTATCTATATAATATTAGTTAATATAACTACAACTTATCCAGAAGGTTCGCCCAAGCCAAGCGAATTTTCTAGCATCCACTTCTTTTCAATTTGGAGATTAATTATTGTTAGTTTCGGAATATCTTTTTACTTAGCTACCTTACTTTTAATTTCACTCAATATTTTTCGATTTTTTAATAGGAGTTCACTAACATGGAGGATCTTAGTTGGCGTATTTTTACGTAAAATTAGGGAATAATGAACTGCAAAGGTTATTTCAGGCAATAACTGGGATCTGGAACAAACATGTTGTTGAAGCAAGTTAAGGAAGCGTTGCTTAGACATTTTGCTATTGTTTGGCAACCTCTACGCCAGAAATTTCTGTTTCGTAGATCTATTTAGTTTGATTTTGAATTGATGTAGGAATGAATATTATTAAAGTAGATGAGTTTGTATATATTGTAATTATATAGGTTTCATCAGTAGTCTGTCCGCCAAAATTAATAAGAGAAATGAATCCTTTAGCTTCCTTTTCACTCTCCAAAGAGTTGGGAATAGAAGTAGATACATCTCTTTGGTGGCTTACATCTACAAAGGAAGCTTTGGTTTTGAAAGGCTCAGTGAGCACCAAAATCACCGTCAGGAAGGAATCTTAATTTTTTTATTTTAACTTCAGCCATTGGAAATGTAAATATAAACCAATATAAATTATTTCTCTGACCTTTGATATATGTGGATCATATAAAAGTTCTTTTTAATACCTACTTATATTGAAATGGGACTAATAAGTTGTTAAAAGTTCTATGCAACGAAGGGTACTAACAACCCAAAAATAGTGACTCTGTTATATGTCTATTTCATGGCATTAACAAAATTTTATTTAGGATTCTTTGGATTATAAATAAACGTTTTTAAGTACTAGAGATTGATTTCATAACATTATATTGGGTATCGAATTTACATCTAAAAAACTAATACACATGTTTTTTTTTTATTTTCCAATCTCAATTCAATCGCATCATTTTTCCGTTTTGATTTTTTTGAAATTATCGTGAGTCATAAATGCGGTGTTAAATAATTTCAGACTTGCACCAACTACGCTATAAATGATTTTGTACAAGTTTAAAGTAAAGTAACGGATCATATTTAAATAACGACGGATCTTTACCAGAATTATCCGTTTTAGACCCTTAGGTGGTTTGTAGGCTAATTCACATTGTAGCTAATTTGCTTATATATACCACCACAACGCACCGCGCGCACACACACCAACACACACACACACACAACACACAGTGACTTATCTTCACCGGTTCAACATGTTCAGGTTCCATCTTGCTTTACGATGATGGCGTCGCCACAACCTGTCGGACCATCTTCTTTCGATGTCATTCTCCCTAGCTGAAAGGACCATTTCTGCCAGACCAGTACATATCACACAATCTTGCCCTGGCCTTCCGCTCTTCAATCTTCCTACAAGAGTCCATGGTCTTATTTTCAGTCCTTTTGTATTTTTACGTTTAATAAGTTTTCCTTAATATTATTTAAAGAAATTCATTTTTAATAATTTCATTAATAAATTTTATTAGTTTATGCGTTAAAGAAAATAAATAATAATAAAATAATAAAAATGTACTTATTATATTAAGCTCTGTTATCAAGAAGTAGTTAACAAAAATAACATAAGAATTAAGGGGAGGGACGTAAGCGGGAGTGGTGTATAAAAAATAGGATAGGGTAGCGGGTGGGGGGGCGGGGGTGGAGGGGTAAAAATAAAAATATATGACTGACGATTAAATATTGTTATAGATGATAATTGGTAATGACTAAATTATTAGCTATTTTTGTGTATTTCTGTATATGATAATGTAGAATCACATCAGTGTAATGAGTTATTTTTACGCTAATTTTTTCTTTATATGAACTTTCTACATACTTTATTTGTGCGCTAGTCTATCGGGTGTTGTGTGGTTTAATTAATTTTTTAAGCGGTTTTAAATTTAATAATTAGACCGGTTAGTTGGCGTTATAAGTCTTTTATATTGTTGTAGGTCATGTTGTTTTATACCGTCTTGTTAGAGGAATATTACCACATTGCTACAATATTGTTGATTTTTGTTGTTACTTAGTTTTAGTTAAATAGTTTTTAGTTTATACTCTTTAGTTATGTAATATCTAATTCATCTTAACCGTTAAGATTTCTTATATACTTACTCCGATTAGTTTTTTCACTAGGTTGCGAACTTTCTTTTTACTAAATCTATTTTACTGCGTTAATAGCATGTAATACAATTGTGAGCATGCTTTACAACTAGCTTAAAAATATTATAAATTATATATATATATTATATATATATATCCACCCATCCCCTTCTTCCATTCCTTTAAAATTCCCTTAACAATGAAGTAAGCAAAGAAGCTTTGCGTCATGTCTGGCGGGCATTTTTTTTATTAATTTTAAAACAAACAGGGTATAGTTTATATTTTGAAGAAGAAGTAACACCTTGAGAACAAACCACTTCAGCATTGGGTTCATTAGTCAAAATACATTTTTAAACTCATCCATTGTTCACAAAAAAGTTCTATACAATAATAATTTATGAATGAACCTTAAATATTAATCGTAGTTAGTAATGCAAAAAGTTCACACCTACTGTAACTTCTATTCTAATATTGTACCTAAGACGCCAAAAAATGTTATTTATGTATAGAGCCACAGGAACGACTCAAAACTTACATAGAGAGTCTATATTTTAATGTTGACTTATATAAGAATGAAGAAACTGAAAAATATATAAAATGTAAAAAGTAAAGCGTTATAAATAGACACTTAAAAACAATCATTAGGCTACAAAAAATAGAATGATATTTAAAATACAACCAACACTACATAAAAACTTGAAAAAACTTTCTTATTTTTTTTTTGTCGGACTCATTATTATTTCAGGAAAATATTCTTTTAGGCACCACTTATATTTTTACGTTAAAATAAAATGTTTAAAAAAGTTGAAGATAAAATGTTTTGTTACTTTTTTTACCTTCTGAGGCACAACAGGCGTGAAATACTGGATTTAAGGCTGCGTAAAGTGTAAAACATTCCGCCATGACGCCTATCCCATTAGGCGAATTTCCAAAGGAAATTCGCTAAAATAAAACTAATACTTAGCTTATGGGTTGTAAGTACAGCGAAATCTCTTTAAGCTAGAACTAATTACTTATAACCCATGGGTTATAATTTTTAAGACAGGATAAAAACATATAATATGGGACAAAGAAACTGAAGGGAACTGCGCTAGTAAGGTCAGTGATATGAATGGAGAGGAGAGAGTAACTATCTGAATCAAAAAATATGTAAATTGAAAGTTTTAATATTTTTGATTAAAAATATTTTTTTTTTGAGGTAGTACGTAATTAAGCACTTTATTGGACCGTTTCTAGGATGAGAAGCCAATCATTATTGTTATAGGAGGTTATTTAGTACTTTTCACCTCCGAGGACAATAATGAATGTAAAAAACTCCTAGGACGTAAAGTAATTCATATGTTGCCGCCATTACAGTAATGTAGCGGGTTCAAAAAACAATCTATGTTAAACCTTCATGAGTTTTCTTTAAAAACGTTCATTTTGTTTCTGTTTTTGTTCGTAGACTAATTTTTTTTCGTTCTTAAAAGGTGTTCTAATTGACAATTTTTGTGTGTTTATTTGTAAAGCTTTTACATTTTTGTGGTAAAAATGTGAAGCTATGAATGAATTTAATGACGGCGATAATATGGAGTTAATAATAATTGGACGTTTTTTTTCAATTAAGTATAAAGCGCGTTTATTGAGTGCTATTTTTTGATTTTTTTTAATGAGTGCTTTATTTAATGAGTGCTACCTCAAAAAAATAGTGTATGCCATCCGGCTGAGAATGTCTTTATGTCTTGGCAATTTTTCCCGAGCGAAGCGAGCGTCGGTAAATCTAATTGCCGTGACATAAAGACACACTTCTCAGCCTTATGGCATAAATAACTATTGTTAACCTACCAAAAATTGTTAACCCCTTGTTTATGCACAAAATGTATATAACATCCTAATTACAAATACGTTTCCTATATACCTACAGTATAAATGAAGAAAAGTAAAAATACATTAGGATATTGTAATTCTTTGACATTTACTCAAACTCAAAGCAAAGTTCCTTTGAAAATCCATTTACTCAAAAGCACAAACAACAAGACTAAAAACATCACCACGATGATGTGGCTTCACACAGGTATAGCGCGATGCGCCCCGAGCAGCACATTCCACATAGTTTTGTGTTGCGAAGCCCTGAGGCTGGGTGGTTATAATCTAAAGTTGGTTATTATATAAAACCCTTCTACGTCTGATCACTGAACATAAACCAAATAAATATAAACTAAAAATAAAAATAAATCTAATTAATAATACTCATAATAGAATGAATTGATTTCATTCATAATAACGTAAGCCGTACGAAAACATGTTTATCTCCTAATAAATCGCAATGCAATAACTGCGTAATAAAAGAGCTTGCATAGTTAGGCTATAAATAGGTATTTGCGAAATTAAATAAAGTACTTTATCCATCTATAGCATTCCATTGGGAGATTGAAACATAATTGCTTTGTGTGACTTGAAACCACATTATACTGACTATAGATAACTTATATTTCTCGCAGCTTCTAAATGTTATGAAATTAAATTCAGATTTTGTCTACAGAAAACAGTGAATAAGAATGTCAGATTCAAATCACCTTTTTATTTAGGCAAATCCATTGAGACATTAGAGCGGGCTTATCCATAAATTCTTCATACCTTAGCAATACATCTATGAGGAGGTTCACAAGAGACTGCAGGATCTCTCATCCAAGTTTTCCTGGTAAAACGCTCAAGCTTCAACATTTAATGACACGAGTATGTTTGCTGAAGTGATGATAATTTTATTAAATAATGATTTAAATAATGGATTTTAATAAACAATGTTAAAAAATATGATGTTATAATGTATCGACGCAAAAACATGATACTGTAAAGCTTATTGTCACACAAAGCCTTTTAAAAATATTTGCATCACTACTTGGGATTTCAAAAAAGTTCCCATCGGCCTCTTTGCCTTTGGTAAAAAATATAGCTAGAAAGAAGCTATCTAAATGCTTTTAGTCTATTTTAAAAGTTATTAAATGTGATTAAAGACTTCTTGAAATATTTATACAAAACGATTAATTTTTAATGCCATGAATTTATTGGTTTAGAATGTTTTTGAAACAAAATACTTTTTTATACCTACATGGCAATTTATTTCAGAAAACATATGTAATGAAAAAAAGATGCTCACCGAACACATTATTATTTAACACATTTTCAATTTTGATCCGCCCAACCGAGCTTATTGTATGTATTATATTGAGGAAATTATTCAACCTTTAAAAATAGCCAGTAACAAAATCTAGTACAGACACAACAGAAGAATGGAAAAACTTTCCACTTTTCAAAGTGGCAATATTTATTACTTTATACCATTTTATTAGCAATTTCGAGTTTCAAAACTTCGAAGCTACCATTACTGACATAAAAAGTTAAAAAGTAGGTTATCGGTGAACTTTTACTTAGTATACATATTTTAAAAGCGAATTTCACGCTATGCAAGAATTTGTTCATAATAAATTGGAATTTCCTTCGACCTGTCACATTTATAGATTGACATATATTTGTACATTAAACGATCTCAGAGCTTCTAGCTTATACATTTACAATAAAGCATAAAAGCAATAGCTTATATATGCACAATATATGAAGTATACAAGCAATAGATCATATATTTACAAAATTTAAATAATAGAAGCAACATACAAACACTGAAAGAACGATTAACATCGCCAAATCGTTTATCTGAAATAAAATTTCTCGGAAGCATTGCTTCTGCTTAAAAAGTTTGTCTTTTATTTTAGTCGTGAAATATTCAACTAAAATGGAAAAGAATAGTTGTTTGGGAAAAGTTATGTTAGAAATTTTTCTCACCCACTCTAATAGCCAGTCCATCTTGTACTTTTAGTTTTATTCTGTATTATTTATGTCACTTTTCAACAAGCTTTTAAAGATATAAGAGCATTTTCTGCCTTTGTATTTTGTCTCAATTTTTTAGCAATAAAACTTTGTCATTTTTTTTAATGATTAGTTTGAAATTTTTAAAAAGCTGATATCTTGAGCTTAGATTATATTAAAGGATTATAATATGAGCTTATATTATATAAAAAAATATTATATTATGAGATCATATTATATTGAAAGCTAATAATTTGAGTTCAAATTATATTAACAACTAAAGATACGAACTCATATTATATTAAAGTTAATAATATGAGCTTACTTTAAATCTCTTGATAGTGTTACAGAAGGAACAAGAAGGCAAGGAGCACAAATAATAACATAGGTAATATGCAACCCATAGCTAATATCTAAAGTGACTAGCATAGTACAACATGGTGGCCCATTTTAAATCTTAGGACGCTGATATTCATTCATCTCATCAAATTCAAGCAGAAAATACGTATTTTACCGGAAATAAACTCCTATGTATTTCTGAAATTTTAACATTCTATTGTACAATTGCCTAAATATGTTACAAAAAGAAGTTGCTCACGGCTATTTGACTACGTTCTCTCTTTAGCTATCCTAATTCATTCACTTGTAATTAAAATCAATACACTTTTTTCGCAAATTAAATACACCCTTTTGAAGAATCGATCTGATTTGCAAAGTAAATCAAAAGGAAAAAATAACATGTTTTCATTTACAATGAAGCTCATAAACATGCTCATTTTATTATTTCTTTATTAAAATTCATAGAATAACGAAGCAAAAGAGAAGTCGTTTGTAAAAATTGGATTCATTTTCAATAAACTCCACTGTGTGATTAAGAAAGTCTTATTTGCAACTTTCCTTCCAATTAAAACACGGAAAAATCAATAGTTTTCTGGCTCAAAAAATGTCACTTCGTTTAGGGTGGACAGATGTATAGTGGAAGGGCGAGTAAGCCTGTAACGGAAAGAGGCGGATAGAGAATTGTCCATGTAAGAATATGCATATTAATTTGCTTGAATGTTTCGTTGGCGTAAGTATATAGGTAACGTCTGCACCACATATCTGTATTCCAAGAGGCCTTCGACCTCTTGGTCATGTTACTAGTTCAAGAAAGCGGCATACTGCCATGATATAAGCAAATTTCTAAATGTATTAACCTGATTTTATTACATAGGGTCTTATATCTCAGGCTACATAGGGTCTAATATTAAATTTTAACATTGTATATGTGATTCCTATAAAAAGATTACTTCATAATCACACAATGTTTTGAGGATTTTTAAAAACATAAGTTTTCTAAAAATTAAGAAGGTTGATTTTAGAAGCGGATTTTACTTAAGTACATGCGTTCAATAATTATCATGAGCCATAGAAACGTCTAGTAACAAAATCATGGATATATATATATATATATATATATATATATATTATATTATATATATTATATATATATATATATATATATTAATTCTCATAACCTTTTTCTTACTAAGAATAGCTATGTCAGAAAAAACACTTATTTTCATATTTGTGTTCTGACAATAGTCGAATTTAATGTTAGCCGATTCCATACACATTATTTCCTCCTACCCAATTAAATTAGCTTTGAAGGATGTTTCAAACATTCATACTAGGATAATGGAAATGCCAACACAAGGTTATAATTCATTTTTATGCAACTGTTTTTACAAAACGACAGTGGAAGAAATATGACAATTGTTCTATTTTAGGTCACTATTTAAACCTTTTGCACATAAAACTCAGGATAAGTTCTTTATTTATGTAAATAAATCTTCCCACATCTGTCAAACAGTTTCTGTAAAGTAGATCTGTCAAGTAAAAAAAGAAAAATTATTACAAGTCATCTTTAAATAATTTTCAGTATTTTATGATAAAGTAGTAATCTCAAATAAATCAAATGCAGTATGAACCAAGTTTTAAAAGATAAAAAAACAATAAAAATAGAAAAAAAGTTTATTTGGACGTTTATATAATTAAATAAAAGCCGTCAAGTTTTAAAGAGTTTAACAGAATAGGATACTTCTAATGGAGATAAAGAGATTCAGAAAACCCGGATATGTGTCACTGTCCATTACAACTATGCTTTTAGAGACCATAGAAAGGGCATAGAAAAAACAAACGGATATAAAATAAACTTTTTAGAACTAAATTTAGGAAATAGAAAAAAGTTTTACTCAAATTACAGTCTCTATGTAGACACAGACTCAATAGTATTTAATTGATAAATTATTTGAATTAAAGTAGGCAACTTGATTCTAAAATAGGCTTTTATTATTATATCTTAACTAGAATAATTATACTAAGTTATTCTAGGTTTGCATACCAAGTTGCTATGTTATTTATAATAAATTATACTAAACTAATATTCATAAATCTATGTACTTTGTTTAATATTTATTTACTTCTTTACTTTTTTAATACTTACAAATCACAACTTGATTATTGTCACTAATAATAAACTAAGAAATAAACACAAAAGGCTGAGGTGGTCACCTAAAATAAGAAGTTCCGTTATTTATCTTTTCTAAATAGCTTATATACCCTATTTACCATTAATCAATTAGTGCCACTAATTATTTTTTGTCTCCGATATTGATGAAATTTTAGGTGTCGAATAAGGGAAACATATTGAAAAAATTACTTTTGCGCCAACAGTGGCGCAAAAGGTTGAAGCCATATGGCACCGCTGGGCGCTCAGTGATATAAAAAAACTTGACCCACATGTAGGGTTTACCTTACTTCCCTCTATGCTATCATCAATGTACAATAGACTTCCAGTCGCAGTGCAAATGGGGTCTATCCTCGACTCCAACCCCAATCTTTAATAATGCTATCATCACATATTTGAACTTTTGCTTGTTAAAACAATTACTAGATTTATTAATAATTAAATTATAAATACATGAACCCGGGCAATTTTAAGGTACTTGACCTGCATAAGTTGCATATAATAAAATGTTTTAACATTTTAAGTATAAAACCAGTTTTACTATAAGAAAACATTATATTTATATTTTAGACACAAGCAATGTACAAAAATACATTTACCAAGTAAAAATAAAATTCCTATTAGGTGAACATTATTATATAACATGATCAATATATCTATATATATCGTTAAAACCGCCAATAAACGAATCCCATGTCCTATGACTACTTCTTGCGGGGCAAGCAGCTGACTTACCCTCACAGAGTTTGTAGGGAGTCGATATCAAAACTGTTGCCTATTTTCAGCAGATTACTCACTTAAGACTGATTTTCCTAGGATCAAATTCAGATAGGATTAAAAACTATCATTCTAATTTTGAAAGGAATGAACAACACCTCAATATAAATAATATTAGCAGAGGTATAGAGTAAAATATGGCCGATAGTTTTGTGATGCCATATGGCATTGCTGGGTACTAAAAGGTTAAAGTTGTTTCATTATTAAACTTAGCGTAGAAAACCTTAGGGAGGCAATCCTTATTGACAAACAAATAATTTTATAAAAGCTTATTCTAAAGCTGCTTTTATATGCTTTCAATGCTTATTTAATGTTATTTATTTTATTTTATCAAAATTATTAAGACTTTATCTATAATATATGGCATATTAATGAATGTTTGATATCAGGCTAATTATGATTTACTTAAGAGATAGATTAATTGGTAATAGGGAAAAAACCTTTCCTTACTTGAGGTAAAGTTTTTATTGTGAGAAACCTTTATTAGTACCCAAAGCTTGCCGAGGGAGTAAACTATGGTTTTAAAAAATAAGGCAAAGCTGAAGAGCCAAAATAAATCTAGAGTTAAAACCGCTTACTTCTGTGGTATGTATACAATTTTATAAACAACTTATATTGAAAACGTACCACTATTACTTTTTGACAAAAAACATTATATAAATCATAAGGAATGGGAGGCTTTATTGAAATAGAGTGTAAAGAATAAATGGATATTCATTTTTGATATAGATAAAGAAATAGGAATGTAGAGGAGTTGGGTAGAGTAGGGAATGACTTGGCTAAATAGACCAAAGAACAACACCATCCTGGGTAAATTTCCTAAGAAAAGATTGAGAAAAATAATCTGACTTTTGTCTGGCAATGTATGCCTAATTAGATTATAATGTGTTGTAAATTAGATTTTTAATCTAACGATCCGGTCTCGCAAATGCATTTTACGTCCCTGAAGACTTAAAATGCATTCCCGGGGCAAGGTCCCTACTAATGAAAACTTAATTTACTACCCGAGTTGAAGGCAAAGTAAATATTACAACCCAAAAAAATAAACTGAACTCGTAGAATTTTTTTAGGAACATAAAGAAAAAAACCGGATTACGAAAAAGGAAAGTTTGCCGTTTTATTCAAGACAGAATTCCTGTCTTACTTTTAAAGATAACTGTGTTTCAGTTTTTTTAACCGGCAATTTACTGTGAGAAAGATTTTTTCTTGACATAGAAATAAACTAATACAGATCCCAGGAGAAAAATGTTGTTTCTTCTCAGCGGTTTTAATCACAAGTTGCCAACTGTAACTCAAGTTTTATTAAAACTTGTAAAATGCAAAAACTTTCTCTTTCTTCGTTTTCAAGGTAAATGACTAATAATAAGAAATAATTTACGTCAAATATTTTTTATTTTATTTAAAAATTTTAAAAGTTTGACTGACATTTATTTAATTAGTAGAAATAAACTTTTGAAAGAAACAAATATTTACTCTTTTAACATTTAACACGAATTAAAAACGTTATTTAAGTTTTATTTATTAAAATAAATTTTAATTTTAAATATAAAAGTTAGACGAGGTAAAAAATGCACTCAAACTTTTTTAGATGTCTTCCAAAAATTTAAGATTTTTTTGACATTTAATTTTTTTTAAATACAAAAGTTTAAAAAAAAATTATGTATAATAACAAGGTGTCATCATTTCACTATACATTAGGTTTTATTAATAAATTATAACTTTTATAACGTAAAGTTTTTCACCAAGCCCAGAAAAGTTAAAATTAAATAAATTTTATGAAATTTATCATTTTAACTTCTACTTTTATAAATTTTAATAAAACTATTTTTAAAGTTTACAATGAAATTATGTATTTAATTATATATTCTATGTACAAAAATATACATTGTTTTATTTAAAATTATAGTACCTAAGCTTAAATTGAAATACAGGATTCTATGTTCTTATTTATTAGTATTGAATGCAATAAACAATAATAAAATCATTATTGGATTTATAAATTATAACTTGAATACAAATAATTTTTAAATCTAAATTTTTCTCTTTAAAAAAAATTAAAATATATATTTACTGTTATGTAAAGGATGAATAAAATATTGAGTATTCTATGCCGAAAAATGAGCTTTTAGAATAGAAAATGGGAATAAAATTGAGGTACTTTCTGTAGGGCACGGGCGATTGCTGATGTTATCTCGGCGGGGTGGAATATCCAACATTGCCCTTCGTAACCAGGCATCCTATATCCCAGAGATTTTTTAATAGGCAAAGCATACACTCTTATCTTTTAGACGGTTTTTCTGTTTTTTTTTCGGGTGAACTTTTTAATATTTTTTCTAGCTTAAGTATGAGTTATGATGTAAAAAAGCCTCCTCCTGATTTTTTTAAGTGACACTATCTCTTTTTAAAGAGATGTTTTTGCAGATTTTTTTTAAATGGAAAAAAGCTTTAGTCCAAGCCTGATGATCATAAAAAAAAATCTTTTCAATGCTAGTATGTTTTGTACACTCGATTATACTACAAAATATTAAAAAAGCTAGGAAAAAAGGAACTTAACATTACATTTTTATCTCCATGCCAAAACGAAAACGTGCTAAACGGAACGAATAAGCATTTTCCCCATTCTTTTAGCTTTGAAACTCTACATGCCTCCGAACCGCCCCCCGCGGAACTCCCCCCCCCCCCCACCATGTTGACAAAGCCATACGTGATCAGCCTGTTTACACAATACTTTTTATAAGCCTTTTTATATTCTTTAGAATTTCATCTCATAACCCATGTTATCCAACTATAAAATTATGTCAGATTTGTTCCACAATTTTTTTTAATAATATTTTATCTCATAGCGTATATAAACAATATTTTTTAAATAAAGTAAAAAAAGTGTTTGCTTAAGAAGAGTTATCCGATTATGACATGTATATAGGGAAAATATACTTACTTATTATAAGAAGAATAAAATTATAGCCTATTACTATAGATACAGTGATATGAAAAACAACATCCGTATATTACTCCATAGAAAATATATAGATTTTTTTACCTAAAGTTTTATGTATATGAAACTTTGGGGTAACGAAACCATTTTACTAGAACAAATATCTAATCATTCAAGCAAATTGCTTCACAGTAAAATTATGTACACCCTTACCAGCCTACGTTCGATTGGCTATTGGAAAGTTTTAAAGTGAAAATGTCGCACCATTTAGGGAAGGAAGAGAGTTACGCATCATACCGAGGCTACTTTACATTAAGCATAATTAATAAATATGAAGAAATTCGGGTGTTCTGGTAACAGCAAGGCTGCCGTATCAATACCCTGTACCAACAGCAAGTAGCTGATACTTCTACTGCTTCTTCAACTTACGGTAAATACAACCTCTAATAACAAGCATTTATTTATTATACCGTCATTTTTTAACAATCAAAAAAATTAAAATGCTTAATTAGTATCTTAATAAATGCTTGTAAACAAGTAAATTGCCAAAGGGTAAATAAGTATAATGTTTTGACCTTTAGATAATATACTGCAGGACAACATCCTCATTATATATTTTTAATTAGTACATTTTCCTCGTCTACTCCTTATATAATCTAAAGATATTACATCCAAAATGTAATTATTAAAGTTGTTTTAAATATTATATAAACATCAAGATAAGAGGTTGGAAAGAAAGGAAAGAAAGACGTGTTAGAACTTTATAAATCATTTTTGAAGTTTAAGAAACAATAGATGTCAACCAATATATTGTCTATAACAAAGAATCTATGGTTAAATTGATAAAACAAAGTAAGTGACAAGATCTATAAGCTAATAAACTTCGTCAAGCAGGTTTGTAAGTTAACGACATTATTCTAATATTGTATGTTTAACACAGAAAATACATGTATAAGTTTCATATTTGTAGGAGGTATGCATAGCTCAGGTTTAGTTTAATACGACATAAAATATAAATTACAACTAAAAAGTCTTAAACCTTATGCTGCAGTGTTGGGGTCTTACATTAGATCAAAATTTATACGAGAATTAATTACTCATGTATAATATACTCATGTATAATGTATTATGTAACAAGAGTGATGCATTGTTAGATAAGGGTAATTTGTTTTGGCATGGTTACATGATTAAGAACATATAACATGAAAGGGGGATTTATAATATTTTGAGAATTTCATTGGAATTATAGATTCTTTAATTCATAGAGGAATTGTATAGCTTCTGAAAGTAAATGTTTTTTCGACAAACAGTAATTTCTACAATTATATTTTATAATATTTTATTTGTTTAAAAACTAGAAGAATTAATAAAGATAATAAAGGATACTTAATTTATTTGTAAAACAAGAAAACAATGGTTAAATATGCGTAATAATAAATATAAAGTACGAAATATACAAACAAACGTAATATCATGCACTTACGTACATTATAATAATAATCATACCCACAAGTTGGCAATTATTGAAAATTAGATTTGAAAAAATTAAATTGAACAACATGAGATCAAAGTAAGATTATCTAGATACAATCAATAGTAACATAGTACAGTATAGTTATCTAGAATAGTCATTAGTAGATAGATATAATAACCAAAGTCTCAACGGTAAGTCAAAGACTCTTAAGGCCTCCAGCCCAGGAAGCCTAAATTATACAACTATATAATTAGTTCTTACGCTATGCCATAGAAGATATCAAATTATTTTTAAAAAATCTTAATTTCTATCAGATTATTTTTTCTCAATTAGCTTAAGAACTTTTTCCCAATACTAAAAAATCGGGTAGATCAGTACTTTTCCTCACAACTTCGGACTCGCTTCGCTCGTCCTCAGATTAACATGATTATTAGAACTTTAAGATGGATTACTTCAGTCTCGTTGCCCTCGGCATTAGAATAAAGTGGTTATCCAAATCTAGGCTGTTATAAAGTTGGACTCGCTCCGCTTGTCCTCAAATTGTCATGATTATCTAAAGATTAAGGTGGCATTACGCTTTAAGGTCTAGCTATGCTTGACTTCGGCGCACAAATTGACCTAAAGTCTAATTGTTGTGCCAACATTTTACCATAAACACAGCGGGAGTTATGCGTGACACAAACGACCTCATGATAAAAAATCACTCAGAACATCATGAAAATTACTGAAACGGATAATTATGATAAAACCTCGGGTTCGGATTTTTTGGGTGAACACAATACTTTTCCTTTTACCTACGGTAGCAGGTGAGGAAAAGTATCAATGAGTTTGAAACAACAAGAATGTACTTTCGTTAGTCCAACATAAAAGTAAAGGAAAATTCGAGCATAATATGCAATGTCTAGGTCGTTAGTTAATTATTACACGATGTCCAAAATACAAATTTTAAGTTTTAGCCCTTCTACTTTAGTAACTCTGATTCAACTTTAAGAAAACAATAGGTGTGTTAAAGTCGAAAATTTAATAAAAGCTGAAAAGAGATAAGGGAGGAATAATGAGTAGCATTACTGGAGGAAAATATTGACCGAGCATAAGGGTATAAATTGCCTCAGGCACTGGTACAGTAAACCTTTACATATTCAATATAAAGGATCATAGCGATATCTCCAAGTCCATATATATTTTATATAAGTCCAGAAAGCTTAGCTTGCAAGCAGCTGCTTTATATCAATATCAGTTTTCGATCCTTTCAGTTCTTGGAACCGTTAACTTTATACCTATAAAGAAAAGCAGGTTTTTATGTCTATACTTGACTCCCCATCTGTGATTATGAAATATGAGCACGTATATCTAAAGTGAAATTGATATTATTCTCCATTTTTCATGAGATATAAAACCTTCATGCAAAAACTATTCACAAACTTAGTAAAATTAATGTAAATGGTAAATAATAGCTTATAAGGCGTCAATTCATTAAATGCATTGATTAATTCACCTTCCCAAACAAAAATTAAGTTAATATATTCTAAAGTTAAAATATTTTAGGTAAAAAAAGAGCCTTTTGGCTTTTCAAGGTTCCCTCCCTCCTCTGTGGTCACTTCGCAACCACACTGTTAAAGTAGAAAAAATCAAACTCAACTTCCTCTACCTTCAAAAACTCAGAATGAAAACAAAAACGGCACTTATCATGTGATGTTATTTTGAAGCTTTAAAATGTCCCTAGCGCACAATGGGTATTTTAAAGTAGGATTTTTTGTATTGCGGGTTTCCCTAAATAACTCAAAGCTAATAACTAATGAACGTCCCCGTCATACAAGGGAGTAAATAGTCTATAATATATATGGTTTGACAATGGGTACAGAAAACAGATATAAAAACTATATCTGGACTATTTCTTGAGGTGTTATATCATTCATACATGTAAAATTGTTAATCTGTTTTTCTATTTTCTATATTGATGTATAAATATGCATATTTATTATTATTATTATAAAAAACATGATTAGAAACAAAAAAACATATGAACAAACAGGTAGAGATTTACTTGACTGTTAATTAGTCACGACTTAACTTATCTCTTTATCAGTTAATCTTGCATGCTTAGCCTATTTTAGGGATCTTATTAAAAAAAAGATAAATTAATTAATTAAAGAAAGTATATAATTAATTTATTTATAAGTAATTTATTAAATATAAAGCGATAGGCTTAAATAAATAATAACACTAAAATAAATAAATAAAACTAAAAAATAAATTATCTTATATTTATTTATTCTAAACTAAACAAAAAATTAACTTACAAACCTTTATTAGAAAAAATAAATATTATATTGAAAAATTTGCAATAGTTCGATTTAAAAATATTTGTAACTGTATTTTAAACCAAATTATGGATAGATATACTACAGGATTGTTTAATATTCGCGGAACAGAGTTAAAATTAATAACTTTTAAGATAAGATTGACAAATTAAACAGATATTAGACAAGATTAAGATACCATCTAAGTACAACGTGAAAATTTATGTATTAGCACAGAAAACTCAAGAATATTTACTAAAAATTTCAAGAAGAATTTTGTCTTTCTTCAATACAAAGAAACCCCATTGAGGTTATATTGAATTTACTGAAAGGTTTTTCTACTCAAGTAGATAGTACTGTAGTTACACAAGCAATAAAAATATAAAATGCTAACTTTACAACAAAGCACACAGACTAGAGTAAATTCGAGCAATAAATACTGAACGTAATAAAACTTTTTATATAGTTCAAACTATTAGATACATAGTTAAAATTAATTTGAAAAATAGGGGTTTCATAATATGCGATAAAAATGTAATTTATTTTACACTTTCAAAGACACCGCAATAATACAAGAAGATAGATCCAGAAAAACTACTGATTTATTTTGTATTATCTTCAAGGCACCGGCTTTATAAATTCGGAGGATTTTGGTTAAGGGTGAAGAAGTTGGAAGATAATGGCTCATGTTTGGTTTAATAAGACAATTTACAGTATTCACAAAAACATAATAGATCTCTATTATTGTCATATAAGTACTAAAAAAGAGCCCAAGAAAGAAATCTTGAAACAGGAGGCTCTTTAAAAGTCAAGCTAAAAAAATAACTTGGCAATATAAATACCAGTTTTTTTTAAATAAGGTTGTATTTGCGCGCAAGTTGAAGAACCAATCGAAGAATCAGCTACTACAACGTCGATACTTACTGTTGGATATGAATATCCCTGGACCGGTTTCGGCATAACACCATCATCAGCAGGCGGGGCAACACTCGAGCTCTCAACTAATAAAGTAAGTCTCTAATAATCTTTATAGGGCTCGTTGTGCTCATTGAGACTTGAAGTTATTCACTGATATAACTTTATTAGTTGAGAGCTCGAGTGTTGCCCCGCCTGGTGAAGATGGCGTTGTGCCGAAATCGGTCCAGGGATATTCATATCCAACAGCAAGTATCGACGGCAGCTCTTTCTTCTATTACCAATTTTATTTAAAAAAAAGAATTTTATAACATAAGGAGTAGGGAATTTCTGTCAGCAGTTTAAAGAAAAGATGGCATGTGTTAATCCAATCATTTAAGACGATTATAATACAATTGGGTGCAGCCTAATGATGATGTTTAATTTTTTATACATAAAAAAATAAAAAAGTAAATAAAAAAAATTACAAACTTATTATTATTTATTTATTTATTTATTTTTGAGGTGCTCAACTCTTAGGTCATTAGCACCTCTACAATAGTCTATAATAATACATTATTAACAAATTAAATATTTGTTAATATTATAATCTCTAAATAACAATTAGATGATTAATATGAGCTAGATTATTTAAATGATACTATATAGGTTATAATTATTTATGATATAGAGGATTACGATTATTTAAATGGTCAAGATAAGCTAGATGATTTATTACTTAGATATATGAGATATAATATAGCTGATATTAAGTATAAGTTTAAATTAGATATTGAAAGATTTAAAATAAGACTACATTTTATTCTATACGTTTAGATGGATAATTTAGATAGTATCTGGTTATATGTCTTGATAGAACTCGTTATCTGTTAAAAAGTTTAATAAATTTTGAATGGTTTGTTCATCGTCGCCTAAAATTTCTGCCATAGTTGTCGGTATTTGGTGAAATTGAAGTGAGTCTTGCAGCCTAATGCAGTCCATTAGGAAATGCTGTACTGTTAACAGTTCATTGCAGAGTCTGCATTTTGGTCGTTCTTTGTCTCTTGAGAATAAATAGCTGTGTGTTATTCTAGTGTCCAGTCGCAATCTGCAGAGCACTGTCTCCTCGTGTCTGTTTTCTCTGTAGCACGTTCTCCATTCTTCTATCCTCGGTTTGATGGTTTTAAGTTTGTGTTTTCTGTATTGTCCCATAAATTTTGCCATTCTCTTGATATACTCAATTTGAATTCTCCTTCTAGGTCGTTTGTTGTTATTAGAGAAAAGGAATCTACTCCATTCATTATCGCTGCTTTTGCCAGTCTGTCTGCTGTTTCGTTTCCCTTGATGCCAGCATGGCCTGGAACCCAGCAGAACTTGATGTTTACTTTATGTTGTACAATCATTTCCCGAATATCAATAACAATGTTGTTTTGTACAAATAACTTTCCTAATAAAATCAAAGCACTTGATGAGTCTGTAAAAATAATGGCTTCTTTCTTGTGGTGTTGTACTAAGTAGATAATTGCCTGTTTTATAGCTTCTAGCTCTAGGTTTGTAGTTGAGCTAAGACGATTTCCTTTAAATTTGCCCTCACCCCCGAGCTCGTAGTATACGCATATCCAGTTCCATCTTTGTTTTTGGACCCATCAGTATAAACTAGTTCAGCCTGTTGGTACTTATGTTTATCCTATTGTGTACCTGAGTTATTTCTGAAATTTCATGCTTGGATTTGTACGGGTGCAGTTGTTGAGGTCTGGCGTGTTTCCATGGGCTGTTCTTATAAATTGGTAGTGTTTGGCGGCTGATGGTGAAGGCAAGTGATCCAATTGGTATGACTGTTTCAAACATCTGAAGCGTTCTCCCAATGGTTTACTTAGATTTGGGTTTGTTTCAAATTTACGTCTGTTTCTTACGCAGAAGATTTTATTTGAAACGTGGTGCTTGGGGAATTGACTCTTACGGAAACCGTATTTCATCACTAGATAGTGTCGGCGTAGGTGTAGAGGTTCTTCGTTCGCTTCAACTAGAAGACTTGCAATGGGGGAGGTCTTAAAAGCCCCCGTCGCAATTCTAATGCCAGCATTATGGACAGGATCTAAGCGTTGCAATATTTTATTCTTAGCTGAGCCGTATACAATGGAGCCGTAGTCAAGTTTTGATCTAGTTATTTGTCTGTATAAAACGTAACAATGTCTTCCTGTCTGCCCCCATTTTTGAGCTTTAATATTTTTAAGAGCTTTAAGTCCCGATTGCAGCGTGATTTTAGATCTTCTACATGGTGTTGCCATTTAAGTTTTTCATCTAGAATCAGGCCGAGATATTTTACTTTATCTACAACTGGTATCTCCTGACCTGCAAGGACAAGCCTTGGAGCCTCATTTCTTTTCCTTTTTGCAAACACTATTCCTTTGGTTTTAGATGGAGAGAAGCTGAATCCTATATTAGCGGCCCATCTATTTAGTTTGTGAATACAGCTTTGAATTACTTTTGTAGCGTCTTGGAGCTTTTTAGATCGAAAGAGCACAGTAAAATCGTCTACAAAAAATAGTGTCTCTACACAAGATGGCATCTCTTTAGCTGCACTGTGGACTGCTAGTAAAAAAAGTGTTACACTCAACACAGCGCCTTGTGGCACTCCGTTTTCTTGGTCATGAAGGTCCGAAAAATCACCTCCTACTCGGACTCTAAACGTCCGCTTAGATAGGAAATTTTGAATGTACTTAGCTATGTTACCCTTGAACCCAAATTCATACAACTGTTTTAGGATTTGGTGCCTCCAAGTACGATCATACGCCTTTTCGCAATCAAAGAAAACACCTATGGTTACTTTACCCTGAGCAAATCCATTTTTCACATACGTATCCAAGGCTACTAGGTGGTCGTGTGTCGACTGATTTTTCCTGAACCCAACCTGTCGTGGTGATAGCAGGTTTCGTGTTTCAAGGACCCATGTGAGTCTCGAGTTCACCATTTTCTCCATTAGCTTTCCTAATGCACTTGTCATCGCTATTGGCCGGTAGGAGCCTTCTTGACTAGGATCCTTTCCGGGCTTGGCTATTGGGATAAGTATAGCCTCTCTCCAGCTCTCAGGGTATTCATTTTTCTCCCACAATGTGTTAAATAGATCTAGTATGTGTCTCTGAAATGATTTGGAGTTTTTTTAGCATGATGTTAAAAATTTGATCCGGGCCAGCGATGTTTTTTAGTGATGAAAGGGCTGTTTCCAATTCCCATAAACTAAACTTTTTATTATAGTCTTCCTTATTGTTTGAGTAAAAATTTAGATATTGCTCCTCGGCAGCTTCTTTAATTTTTTGGAATTTTTCCGAATAAGTGGTTTGTCGCGCTGACCGCAGCAAAATGCTGAGCTAGAAGATCTGAAACTTGTTTTGGATCTGTTATGACATCAGTCGCTTTCTTAAGTACCGGTGTTTCTAATTTTGGACGTTTACCCCATAATAATTTTACTTTTATCCATATTTCTGTCGAGTCAGTGTTCTCATTAATGGAGATATATATTTTCTCCAGGACTCCTTTTTGGCTTCTAGAAAAGTTTTCTTGCTTTGGTTTCGGGCTTTCTTGAAAAGCTCTAGATTTTCTCTGGTAGGGTTTGCGTTAAATTGCCACCATGCTTTTCGTCGGTCTCTAAGCGCTCTCCTACATTCACTTGTCCACCATGGAACTTTCGGTCTACCATTTCCAATTGTAGTCTGGGGAATCGCAGCCTTGGCTGCGCTCAAAATAGATGATGTTATGAATTCTAAAAGTTCGTTAATGTCTTCCTTTCCCCTTTGTAAGGATGATGTGCAGTCAAAGTTTTTCTGAACTGTCCCAGTTCGCTTTCTTGAAAGACCACCTTGTTCCGAGCTGATTTAGTTTTGGCTTGTCAGGCGAGATGGTAAGGTATACCGGAAAATGGTCACTACCGTACATGTAGGGTGCCACTTTAAAGTCCGACATTCTTACAATTGGGTTAGAGCTTAAGACTATGTCTAGTGCATCAAATTTACCTGTCCTGGAATCTAAATATGTGCTTTGTGTGTCATTATAAATAAATAAATGTTCTTCATCTATGAAAGTTTCAATAAGTTTCCCTCTATTGTCTGTTTTTGACGATCCCCACAATAGGTTATGTGCATTAAAATCCCCAGCTATTACTAGTGGACTTGGTAATTGCTGAAGTATGGTTTTTAGTTGCTGTGAAGTAATATTGTCCTCGCTTGATAGGTACATGTTGCAAACTGTAATTGGATGCGTATTACCAACTCTACAAGCCATAGCTTGAAGGTTTGTGTTAATAGTGACTTTGTGACTTGCTATACGCTCAGAAACTAAGATAGCCAATCCT
>JACMZG010000022.1:14918405-14955905 GCA_018340805.1 Microvelia longipes
TATTACCTTTGACAAAAAACATATATAATCATAAGGAATGGGAGGGCTTTATTGAAATAGAGTGTAAAGAATAAATGGATATTCATTTTTGATATAGATAAAGAAATAGGAATGTAGAGGAGTTGGGTAGAGTAGGGAATGACTTGGCTAAATAGACCAAAGAACAACACCATCCTGGTAAATTCCTAAGAAAAGATTGAGAAAAATAATCTGACTTTTGTCTGGCAATGTATGCCTAATTAGATTATAATGTGTTGTAAATTAGATTTTTAATCTAACGATCCGGTCTCGCAAATGCATTTTACGTCCTGAAGACTTAAAATGCATTCCCGGGCAAGGTCCCTACTAATGAAAACTTAATTTACTACCGAGTTGAAGGCAAAGTAAATATTACAACCCAAAAAAATAAACTGAACTCGTAGAATTTTTTTAGGAACATAAAGAAAAAAACCGGATTACGAAAAAGGAAAGTTTTGCCGTTTTATTCAAGACAGAATTCCTGTCTTACTTTTAAAGATAACTGTGTTTCAGTTTTTTTAACCGGCAATTTACTGTGAGAAAGATTTTTTCTTGACATAGAAATAAACTAATACAGATCCCAGGAGAAAAATGTTGTTTCTTCTCAGCGGTTTTAATCACAAGTTGCCAACTGTAACTCAAGTTTTTAAAACTTGTAAAATGCAAAAACTTTCTCTTTCTTCGTTTTCAAGGTAAATGACTAATAATAAAAATAATTTACGTCAAATATTTTTTATTTATTTAAAAATTTAAAAGTTTGACTGACATTTATTTAATTAGTAGAAATAAACTTTTGAAAGAAACAAATATTTACTCTGTTTTAACATTTAACACGAATTAAAAACGTATATTTAAGTTTTATTTATTAAAATAAATTTTAATTTTAAATATAAAAGTTAGACGAAGGTAAAAAATGCACTCAAACTTTTTTAGATGTCTTCCAAAAATTTAAGATTTTTTTGACATTTAATTTTTTTTAAATACAAAAGTTTAAAAAAAAATTATGTATAATAACAAGGTGTCATCATTTCACTATACATTAGGTTTTATTAATAAATTATAACTTTTATAACGTAAAGTTTTTCACCAAGCCCAGAAAAGTTAAAATTAAATAAATTTTATGAAATTTATCATTTTAACTTCTACTTTTATAAATTTTAATAAAACTATTTTTAAAGTTTACAATGAAATTATGTATTTAATTATATATATTCTATGTACAAAAATATACATTGTTTTATTTAAAATTATAGTACCTAAGCTTAAATTGAAATACAGGATTCTATGTTCTTATTTATTAGTATTGAATGCAATAAACAATAATAAAATCATTATTGGATTTATAAATTATAACTTGAATACAAATAATTTTAAATCTAAATTTTCTCTTTAAAAAAAATTAAAATATATTTACTTTATGTAAAGGATGAATAAAATATTGAGTATTCTATGCCGAAAAATGAGCTTTTAGAATAGAAAATGGGAATAAAATTGAGGTACTTTCTGTAGGGCACGGGCGATTGCTGATGTTATCTCGGCGGGGGGAATATCCACATTGCCCTTCGTAACCAGGCATCCTATATCCCAGAGATTTTTTAATAGGCAAAGCATACACTCTTATCTTTTAGACGTTTTTTCTGTTTTTTTTTTCGGTGAACTTTTAATATTTTTTCTAGCTTAAGTATGAGTTATGATGTAAAAAGCCTCCTCCTGATTTTTTAAGTGACACTATCTCTTTTAAAAGAGATGTTTTTGCAGATTTTTTTTAAATGGAAAAAAGCTTTAGTCCAAGCCTGATGATCATAAAAAAAAATCTTTTCAATGCTAGTATGTTTTGTACACTCGATTATACTACAAAATATTAAAAAAGCTAGGAAAAAAGGAACTTAACATTACATTTTTATCTCCATGCCAAAACGAAAACGTGCTAAACGGAACGAATAAGCATTTTCCCCATTCTTTTAGCTTTGAAACTCTACATGCCTCCGAACCGCCCCCCGCGGGAACGTCCCCCACCCCCGCACCATGTTGACAAAGCCATACGTGATCAGCCTGTTTACACAATACTTTTTATAAGCCTTTTTATATTCTTTAGAATTTCATCTCATAACCCATTTTCCAACTATAAAATTATGTCAGATTTGTTCCAAATTTTTTTTAATAATTTTATCTCATAGCGTATATAAACAATATTTTTAAATAAAGTAAAAAAAGTGTTTGCTTAAAAGAGTTATCCGATTATGACATGTTATAGGGAAATATTACTTATATTATAAAGGAATAAAATTTATAGCCTATTATACTATAGATACAGTGATATGAAAACAACATCCGTATAATTACTCCATAGAAAATATATAGATTTTTTACCTAAAGTTTTATGTATATGAAACTTTGGGTGTAACGAAACCATTTTACTAGAACAAATATCTAATCACTTCAATGCAAATTGCTTCACAGTAAATTATTACACCCTTACCAGCCTACGTTCGTTTTCAACTACACTAATCAAAATGATTTTCCTTTTTTATTCGCTCCAACAGCTTCTCAAATCACTTTCCACAATATAGTTTGGAACTAAATCAGCACAGTTATATATTAAAAAAATAAACAAAATAAAATAATCTATTATTGACAATTATAAAATTTACCAAGACATTCTTTGTAAAAAAATAATATAAAATAAATTTTGACAATTTTAATTCTCAAAAAAAAATCAATAAATTGAATAAATGGGTGCTTGTAATAAACACGATTCAGGCCGTCTTGTTAAACAAACCATAATCACTTTAATTAAGTACAATAGAATCAAACATTGTTCTTTGATTCTTCGGAAATACAACATAGCCTCTCAAACTATAGTTACTGTATTCTGTTTAGAGTCTTCAATCATATCAGTGCGACAGACATTGTGGAAAGATTTTAGATGTATGTTTTAAATACTTGCTATAAATTTACATTTTTCTGTAAGGTGTTTAAGAAATTAAGATGTACTGTGACGTCATTAACCTGGTTTGCTGGATCAGCTTTCATAAAATATTAGTAAAATTGAAGGTTGCAAATTTTCGCCGGGCAAAGACCTGCATATTAATTATTTGCAAAGCTGAATCGTATTTAACCGTTCAGAAGTTACAATGACCACTTTGAGTGTCCAAAAAGTCGACACCAAGGTAAAAATATTTAAAACCTAAAATTTTGTTGGTTAACAACAAATTTCAAATTGTAATTTTGGGGCGCTGAACCGTATAAAATAGGTTTGGAGTCAATAAATACTCAAGTATTTGACTCGAGTAAATACTCGAGTATTTTGAGAGAGAGTTTCAACGTTTAAATTTTGGTACTAGCGATTATTTTGTATCATCATAATTACACTTAAGTCGGGCGTATTTTCTATAAAATGTTAGCTTTTTGGCATAGTAATGCAAAGTTGCATACATTTCCGGTTTACCCTTTATAGCGAGAGCAGTACTTATATTTGTACTTGTTGCTTAATTGATCTGGAATTTTCAATAATAATGCGTCTCAACGTATTACAAAGTAGTGTAAACGCAGCTTTGAATGAGTGCGAAAAATGCTAAGTTGTGCCGATTTCATTTATAACAATAGTTCTGTATAACCTCTGGAATAAATATACGCATTTGCTTGGAAAATGCAGAACAATGGAGAAACAAATAGTAATGCTAAAAGTCAAGTTATAAAGAATAACCTGAAAACATGTGGAATAACTGGATTGATAAGCAGTTCAAAGAAAATTCGCCCGTCTTACGGATCCCGTGCCAGAATTTTCTACTATATAACCTATATATTTACCTATATATTTATCAATATTACCTATATTTATACCATTACCTATTTTTACTTTAATACTTTACTACTTACCTATATTTATACCTAAATTATTTAACCTATATATTTCTTGTCCTAACAATCAAAACACGTGCGCTACTTATAAAGCTGTTTTCTTATTTTCTTATGTGTTCTTATTTTAAAACTTAACTCCGACATTTCTACAAGCAAATAAATAAACGCGGTTAAATATAATTAAAATATCTAAATATCCACGTTTTATGACATTTTTTTTATTAAAAATAAAATTAGAGAAACATTTTGCATAACATAAGAACTATTTTATTTTATTCGAGTTTAAACAAGTTCTTACTTTTTTATAAACTTGAATAATCCCAGGTTTATTTAAAAACATAATTTGTATTTTATAAAATACGCTTCCAGGTGCGCAGACTTAAAGTATAAAATAACAAACTGACACAAATATAATAAAAGTCTTTTTTATTAAAAGGTCAAATTACATTTTTAAGATCTAGAATATTTATTTAAACATTTTATTATGGGTGGCAATAATTTAAATAAAAGCAATAAAAGATATCTTTTAAATGTTTTCATACAATTTCTTTATATTTTATGTACCCTATTTTTAAAAAATATTTATTATTTTACATCCAATCTAGAGAAAAGCAAGGTATACCGCCTGGATTTAAAAGCGAAGTATACAGCCTCTATTTCAAAGCGTGGTGTACAGCGAGTTTTAAAGTGAGGTATACAACCTACGTTTCAAAGTGTGTTATACAGCCTGCATTTCAAAGCATTGAATACAGCCTGTATTTCAAAGCGAGGTATAAAAGCTACGTTTCAAAGTGAGTTATACAGCCTGCATTTCAAAGCATTGTATACAGCCTGTATTTCAAAGGTTTCAAAGTGTCAATTTCAAGCGTTACAGCCTGTATTTCAAAGCGAGGTATACAACCTACGTTTCAAAGTGTGTTATACAGCCTGCATTTCAAAGCATTGTATACACCTGTATTTAAAGCGAGGTATACATTTTTCAAAGCAGCCTGCATTTCAAAGCGGTATAAAAGCTACGTTTCGAAGTGAGTTACACAGCCTGTATTTAAAGCGTGATATACAGCCAGCATTTCAAACCGTGGTATACAGCCAGCATTTCAAACCGTGGTATACAGCGTGTATTTCTGAGTGTAAACAGGTACCACAATCCTGACCTTGCAACAGCAAATTATAACTGACATAATAAACAACTCCCTGTATTTTTAATCAGGCTAACTTAATTTAAATTGACAATCTTTTTGCCAAATTTTACAAAGATTAAGTTGGGAGCATTGTTGATTTCTAAAATTACTTTCCAGTCAGGTGTTTTATATGTTACTTTGATTTATAAGTCAACTATTTCTAAATTCTTCCTTACTTAAATTTTATTACGAACACTCAAGTTCCTTTTTCACAATCTAAAGAAAAGATTTTGGTATTATGTTGTTGGGATGATAATATGGTAGATCCCGGAGGAGTTCAATAAAACTGAACAGGAGATAATATAACCTTTTTATGTGCTATTCATTTCAAGTAAAGCTTTTGTATTTTTTCAAATAATTTTTTAAATTATTCATTTATATTTTGTCTTACATTTAAATTTGATAACTACTCTGAGGAATAGCATATGCTTCATGACTGCCAAGTGGTTTTTCTTAACCTCGGAAATATTTTCTGTCCCGCAATACTCAACAGTAAGTATAATAGCCAAGGTTTAGAAAAAAACCACACATATCATTGTAGCATAATATATTTTAATTTAATGGGGAATAATATTTTCAAAAATATTATTTTGTGCATCACTGATTTATAAAGTCGTAGATTACTTTTTGATAGGGTGTAAAATACAGTATTTATAATAGTGAAGAAAAATTTTTATTTGTACAAGTTTTCTCAGTGAAGGGAGTTGTAAAGGTTTGTCAGGTAGAAAAACTGTTTAGAAGGAAAAGCTATTTTCAACACTGCTTAAACCAGTAAGATTGTTAAAACTCGCTTTTTTAAGTCTTTTCTTTTCCCCGAAAAAGGTGCTTTTTCTCGAGGTAAGCTATAACAATGATGACCAACTTGTATTTTTTGAAAAAAATAAATGTAACAAGTTTTAAGTGAGTTTTTCGGATTTAAACTTGTTATTTGAAAAAGTAACGAAAATCAGTCGCAATTAAAGAGTAAGATGAAATGTGGGGGGGGGGGGGATAGAATAATGAAGGAGTTTTCATTTCTCCAACCAAAAGGAGTAACATCCCCTTAAAATACAAAACTTTTCCTTAGTCCGAAAACTCCCATTAACCTGAGTCTTCGAGCTTTCCCCCTTTTCCTTCCTTGTTACGTATAGAAAGGATTTCCGTAAATTTGGGCAATTACCCGTCGATTACCGACCGTTAATTAGTTATACAGAAGTAAGCTGGTAAGAGTTTTAAATGAAAAACCTCATTATGGAAAATCTCTAACTTTAAACTATATATACTACCCTTTGAGTTTAGAGTTTACATAAACATACAAAATATTGCTTTTAATCCCTGCGAGAGAAGGGAAGCATTGCATATGAAACAATATACTCATTTATTAATGATGGTCGATGGATGAATGCATGTATATGCGCGCGATGAAACTAGAGAAATAATAATTTACTGAAAATTGAAAATACTTTTCATAATGTTATTTTCTGCGATGAAGTTTTGTTAAAACTAATTACATTCGAGAATATACAGAGGGACGGTGTGAAAATAAATATAGGTATTTCGGAAACTTTTCCTCTCGACTTAAGGTACTTTAAGCATTCATCAGGGTTTATATATATATATTATATATAGATATATATATATTATAATATAATATATATATATTTATATATATTAATTTATTTATTTGATATTGCAATTCTCATTAAGACTTTTATTCCCGACGAGAAATGATTAAAGAAATTTAAATGTTCAATGAAATAATTTATTAAAATTAAAGAACAGAGTACATAATGATGCAACTTTTACTTGACTGCTTTCTGTTTTTTTATGTTTTATGATAACTTGTTTGCGTTCCTTTTGACTCTCCCTCTATTTGATAGAAAAATGAAATAATAGAAGAATAACTCTATACTACTCCCTAGGGAGGTTTTAATGAAGGTGTATAGAGGACGTTTTGTAACAGTATCGAATTTTTAAAAGGAGTTTCAAAAACTTTTTAAAGGAATGTTACCTTTTGGTCATTACGAGGTGAGCTTAGTCTCCCTTGGTAAAAACATTTTGAGGTGGTACAGTTCACAAGGGGGGTGTGAAAACAATTTGGCAGGTAGATCAAACGCTGCACGGTTGCCTTGTATCAAACCTCCTCATTCCCCTTCCCCTTCTGACATCAAACAACCTCTTACATTTCGTATTATGTTCTTGTCCTTTTTTCCCTTTCATTATAACTTTCTCTTTTATTTAATGTACTCACAGGTTTGTATGTTTTTTTTTAAAAGAGAGGGTTAAAGAGAAAGTATCCCAAAATATAAAGTGATTAAAAAATACATTAAATAAATTAAAAAATAATTCAAAAGCATAGATGGTACGTTTGGTTTGTTAAGACTCGACTATTTGAACTGATAATAAACCAACAAACTTTAATTAACTAAAAATAGTGTAAATAATAGAAAAAGTTATCAATTGTTTATCCATTACAACTAAAAGGAAAATATTCCAACGACAAAGAGAATTATGTCAAGGAAGGCCATAAGAAGCCTACACGGAAACATCAGCAGATAATGAAAATGTTGAGATGGTTCTGGTTTCAGGAGGAACACCAACCATCAGGGTTTTAATGCGTCAATAGGTATTTTAATGTGCTTTGATTATCCCCTTTTCCTGATGCCTATTACTATGCTCGTAAAGAAATATAAACAAAATATTTCGCAGCTCATTAAAAGAACTCAACCCCTGAAGGTGGCCCCAGCCCCATATGAAAACTTTATGGCGAGTAAAATTCCCATTTTATTTTGCTATTGTGATACTTAGAAAAGCAGCACCTTAGCAATTAATCATTCCCTCCCAGTATTAAAATTTAAAGGAATATATTGCTGGTTATAATTTATGTACAATAGAAGATAAAATATCACATCAAAGAAGAAAAATCTACAAATTAGAGGACACTACTAAAAGGAAGAGCACTTCAGATGCGCATAAATCAAATACTTAAGAAAACCGCGTAACTTTTCGCATATATTGTCATGAATAAATAAATACATAAATTATATTTGCATTAAGTACAATTTTAAAGTGCAATGGCAACATGTCAATAATAACCATAAGAGAAAATTTTAAAAGGCAGCGAGAAAATTACCTGTTGCTTTGGTCAGTAATGAAGATTTAGGTCTAGTGGTGACCGTCTCCTATAAGAAACTGAACTCAGTTAGGTTTCGAAGAGCATTGTGGACACATGGATGAAGTTAACATCCCTGAAGATGCTTCCCAGAGTAGAAACGAAACGTTGGATCCATTAACAAAGTTGACACGGTACCACCGGAAGACCTAAATTAGTAACTATATTACGTCCAGACTGTTGCGATTTTAAAATTTATCAACCCGATGTGGGTATATATTACCTAAATTGTATCGGTAATACAATTTATCGTTTGACGCGTAAACCACAACTGTCGGCTAACCTGTTATTATAGACTATAGTCTATAAAACTAAATTATAGTAGTTTAGTACTTATGAAATCTTCTACAAAAATTACTATTAAAAACAACTTATATTTTCAATACGATAAAAATCTAAATAGTTAAATAAAAGAAGGCATTAATTAAAAAAATATATTTTTAACTTAAATCTGTAGTAAGAAGTAAGTCTAAGAAGTGTTGGATTGAATTTTTCACGTTATAAAACGGTACAAATTAAGTTAACCAATTAAAATTAATGAAGACGTAATTACTAAGTTGTCACAAATTAATCATTATTAGTTTAAAATTTACTTGTTTTAAATTTAAAATAAAGTTCTTAAGATTCTCTTTTTATAAGAAAAAATAATAAAGTTGGAAAATTTCTTACAATTTTATGCTCGAGATTTTTGGCGACGAAAATTTACAAGCAGCTGATTAAAGAGAAGAATAATTCATTGGTTTCTCTCTTTCTTGTGTAAAGAGGTAAGAGAGAGAAAATTTTAAAAGGCAGCGAGAAAATTACCCCTTGCTTTGGTTTCCTGCTGTTAAATTCATAGCTACCCTGGAAAACTTGGTTATGAATAAAAATACAACTCTTCTTCGTAGAACAGAAACTGCGAGAAGAGAAACTTTAAGGAATTTGATACCTGACAGAGGATTGAGATTATTGCTGACCGAATTGATTATCCTTTAAAGGTTCAAATCAAGTATTGACTTTTCTTTGGCACCTATCTCGACGGTCAAACTAGAAATTATTTTTTTATATTTTCTAGGCTAGTCTAATATATTTAAGTCAATTACTGAAAGTAAGTCAGTATCTTAGTAGATTAAATATCTTAGCAGATCTTAGCATTTACTCTCGGGGTCGTTAGGCCGAGGGAAAAAATAGTTGACGAAACTATCTATAACTTTTCTTACTTGAGGCATAGCCCAAGCTTTATTTACCTAAATAAAGCGAAAGCGGAAATGCTGAGATCCATGTTGCGTATTCTATTGAATCAACGTCTAGTTGTCTTTTTATCAATAACTACTTGCGGCTATAATATTTCATTTCTTTAAATGTTTACTCTATTACAAAGACTAGATGGTCAGTGAACATGTGACCTACTTTAATCGCAAAATTTTCTGTGAATAATCACTAAAAAAATTGCATACGTATTTACAAAACAAAACTTACAAAATTTTTTTATATTTAAATTATACTTTTTAATAATATCATCTATTATAACCTTCTCAAAACAGGTGAGGTTAATCACTAACACCATATTATAACAAAATATACCTAACTAAGCACACTTGATTATTATCACTGTTTGTTCCTTTTCCAATGCAAAAAATTTATTTTCTCATTTTTTTAAGGAAATGTGTATGCAAGACTGTGAGTGTATTTTTGTGTGTGCGTCAGTGTATCAGTGTATTTTTTACTGAAGAGTTGAACTTTGAACAAAAATCAATCTTCAGGTCCAGTCGGGCAATCCTTTAAAATATTTGTTCGAAATTTTTATTATTTTATGACATTTGCGGTATTACACATTCATTAGAGGGATTATACTAAATGATGTTTTGCATCTGTCTAAAATTATTGACGCTTTACCGACAAAATTATAATTAACAGAACATAAAACCTATAATAACATATTTCCCTGTTTAGGGATTAGGGATCTAAATTACATTTTGATATTAAGTATAGTGAGGCAAAAGTAGAACTACTATGGGCTTTTGATAATCATGATACTCTAAGGACGAGCTAAGCGAGACCAAATAATACCTCCATAATGATTTTATTTTTATATTAACTTCTTACTTAACCCAGTTTGGAAATAAATGTGTTATGATTTCATAAAATTATTTCCTCCCTAATTATGAGAAATAGAGAGTAGAAGCGTAAATAGACGGCTGTATTCATGAAAATATCAATATTTTACTTTTAACTTTCTTTCAGCCTATTACAAAAAATACTTCCTCCGTTTCCCAGACACCATTTCAAAAAAATAAAAACCACCAAAAACCGAAATAATTAAAAGAAATTTTAATCATTATAAAATTGCTTTTTCTTGGTTTTATAGGTTTAAATTTGTTACGAAAACTATTAGTTCATAAATTTCAAATTTAGTAACGTATAATAGATATTTTTAAAAACAAATAATATTCACACAATTTAATTAATATTACAATTATTCTTACATCTATATGCAAAATAAATTTTCTTTTAATAGGATACTTAAATATTAATAAAATTAATTTTATTAAAATTAATAAGAGTTAATTAATAAAATATTTATTAAGTGTTTCAAACATAACAAACATCAAGATGAAATAAAAAAAATTGAACAAGTATAAATAAATTATATATTATATGGCTGTATATAGTCGAAATCGACCATCCCAAAAAAAATATGCAAAATAAATTTCTTTTAGTAGGATATTAAAATTGAGTTTTTCGAAAAAAAAAAAAAATCGTATATAAATTAATTTAAATCAACTTTTATTCAAAATCTGTAAATAAATAATAATATTTTTTAAATAATATCAATTAATGTTTTAATTTTTAAATAGCTTTCACAGAATAAATTCACAAACTATTATTAAAATACGGGCCTTCGGCCCGTAGCCGCTACGCGCGCGTCCGGCCCGCCGGGCCGCTTCGCGGCCCGGGGGCCTCCCAGTGACCGCTTCACGGTCACATTGTTTGTTTTTGTATAATGTATGGTTTCACTATCGTTTCTTGTTACATGGATTTTGCCACGTATTTAGCGAATTTTCACAGCCTCGTTTCACAGGCCCGCTTCGCGGGCCTGTGAGGCTTTAAAGAAAAGATTATAGTTCCATCTTTCATCAGCTTTAGTTATCGTCCAATACAAAAGGGTATAAACTCTTACTTACATTTATGATTGTTAATAGAATTTAAAGAAAAATGTCAAATTTGTTTTGTAAACAAATTGTTTATTTGAGTAAAATCTTAAGGTTGAAAAAAATATATTCATGATTATTTAAAAATAAAAAATACCGTTGCGTCACTTAGAATTGTCCGATTTGAGCTGAAACTGGTCGCATTCGTTTTAGAATAACTTCGACCATATAAAGACTACTTTGATGTCTTCCTCTTTACGGGTCTGCTTAGCTCGCGTGGTTTAGTGGAAGCACATTTTCCCTGTCTCTCTGGGACAGTAGCTTACCATGATGGAGCAAGAGGTAGAGGTCTCTCTTTTTTATATATATCCTTCGAGAGTTATCGTTCGCCATACGAAAGGTAGAAACTCACATTACATACATAAATAGATATTAATATATATATATAATATAATATATATATATATATATATATATATATATAATATATAATATATATATATATATATATATATATATATATATATATATATATATATATATATATATATATTATATATATATATATATATATTATATATATATATATATATATATATAAACTTTTTTCGGACATATATTTTTGTTATCAGGAAGCCAATAGGAACCGATTCCACTCACTCCCACCCTCAACTTCCGTCATCCGAACAACCTCATAAGCGTCATTTTCATTATGAAAATTCGCTAAAACAATGCAAATTGTGTTAATTGAAAAAAATACAATATCTGGTACAAGGTACCTGGTATCTTATCCTCACCACATCAGATTCGCTACGCTAATCATCTCAACTTAAGACTCGCTTCGCTCGTCCTCAGACAGTAAATACATTCGTTTTATTCTCAGCGGCCACCCATCCAGGCACTAGTCTTACTTGATACTATTTAACTTTAATGATCCCACAAAAATGGTTGATATACTTTCCGAATTAAAACGAAATTAAGTATACTAAATTATTTCGATAGCTACGATGGTAATAGACACACACACACTTACCGATATACAGACCGACAACTTTGTGAATAGTAATTAAGAGGTCATAAAACATCTGCAACAGATAATTAAGATAAAATCTTGGTTTTGTATTTTTATTCCAGGCATTAAATTTCTTTAAAAAAAATTACCTAGGCAGTAAAAAGGCATTTTTTCATCGTAATAATGATTTAAACTGTGTACAACTTCCTCGGCTTTGCTTTAGCGTCAAATATATAAATACCACGGCTTTGCTACAGTAGTTAACTGCTTTATTCACTCAGCTTTTGCTTCAGGGACCAACTTATTGTTCAGGGAAATAACGGCATTCATTTCTTCCACGGTGTATAAATAACTACTATTCACATGGAGCAGATAAAATACGAATTTATTTTTATTGTTTATAGGTTAGGACACTGAAGAGACTTTTATCAAGTTGTTAAATTATTTTTTTTGCGGTAGTACGTAATTAAGCACTTTATTGGACCGTTATTAGGATGAGAAGCCAATCATTATTGTTATAGGAGGTTATTTAGTACTTTTCAACTCCGAGGACAATAATGAATGTAAAAAAACTCCTAGGACGTAAAAGTAATTCATATGTTGCCGCCATTACTGTAATGTAGCGTGTTCAAAAAAACAATCTGTGTAAAACCTTCATGAGGTTTCTTTAAAAACGTTCATTTTGTTTCTGTTTTTGTTCGTAGACTAATATTTTTTTCGTTTTTAAAAGTTGTTCTAATTGACAATTTTTGTGTGTTTATTTGTAAAGCTTTTACATTTTTGAGTAAAAGTGTGAAGCTATGGATGAATTCAATGACGACGATAATATGGAGTTAATTGGTCGTTTTTGTTTTTCAATTAAGTATATAGCGCAGTTTATTTAATGAGTGCTACCTCAAAAAAAAATAGTGTATGCCATCCGGCTGAGAATGTCTTTATGTCTTGGCAATATTTCCCGACTCGCTTCGCTCGTCGGTAAATCTAATCGCCGTGACATAAAGACACACTTCTCAGCCTTATGGCATAAATAACTATTATTAATTTCATACAATATTTCGCTTGTAATCTCCAAGCATATTCATGTAACACAATAGTTAAGATGAGTTAGGAGAAATCTAACTACGTCATATATTATTTAAAAAATGAATGGTTCTACTCTACAATGTCATGCCCATTCTCTCTAAATATGCTTGGAGATTACAAGCGAAATATTGTATGGAATTAATATAATAATTTAACAACCTGATAAAAGTCTCTTCAGTGTCCTAACCTATAAACTATATAAGTATCATGGAGACCAATAATCAAATTAATATCAAATTTATTTTCAGGGAGAGAAAAAATGTGTTAAGATTAAAATTTATTGTAAGCTGTCTCTAAAAAAATAAACAGTACATGTAATGTTCACTGCAATAATAATCCACTTTATAGTCTAGATACATAATCTACAATTAAAACTCAAAATATTTAAAACATAAATTTATTAAATATTTGCTAATTTGCATCACTGACTCAGAGAAACGTTAATTAAAAACATAATATAATTTAGATTAAAAAAATACCATGTGATAATGTAGATTTATATTTTGCTAATTGCGTCAAATTTTATTAGAACATAAAATCTGCATAAGGTAAATATTAACAGGAGAAGTTTATTAAAATAGTCGGCAATAATATGTTAATTTTGTCGTATTAATTATCCTTCTGTCATATTAACTTGATACAGTAAATAGATAAAAGCTATTTTCTACCCACGTTTATTTTAAAATGTATTTGAAGAAAATAAATAATGCTTTTTAACTACATTTTTTTACATCTTTAATTTTTTTGCTTCCCTTAAGAGATAGAAAGCATTAATTTAGACTAACAACCATTTTTTCATCAAATGACGATGTTTCAGACCCTACAGATCCCTAAAGTCGAGAAATAAAATAGGTATATGCAAGGTATGTATGTGATAATGTTATTTGTTTTAAGTTTAATGTGTAATTACTATGTGCAAATAAATGGTTATTTATTTATTTATCTATTTATTTTAGGCATATATGTGTGTAATTACATTTCAATTAACTTTTCCTGAATACTTGTTTAGTAATTTTAATGCTAAGAAAGCATTTTTCCATGATTAGTACTCGTTTTAAGAAATAATTAAATAAAGTCTAAAATTGCTAATTAATCATTGCAGAAAAATTAATATAATAAGACTTCCTGACCACGGCTTATAATATTTTTTTAAGTGCGGAGTTTTATTTAATGAAATCTAAGTAATAACCCAAGAATCACCAGGGCTGCGCCTCTAGAATCAATTTTATTGCTTAGGGAATTATAGGTAACTTTACTCCCAAGTGCCTGGAAGTTATAAATGTTTAAGAGTCTATTGTATTAAATAACCACAAAAATTTGTTGTCAGGATTAAAACTAGGGTTTTTACACAAATGTTTATAATGCGATATTTTTTTGCTTTGATTATTACAGGAAAACAATATGAAAATTGTTTTTTCATCTTCCCCATGATTTTACTTTATTTTTATTAGAAATCCAATACATCTTAGAGTTACCCCTCTTTAAGACTTGTATAAAGATCATTTTTCAAACTTAATAACGCGGGATAAAAAAGGGCATTTTTTAGAAGAGGAGGGGGAAAGGAAACGCGGTAAAAAATGAACTGTGGCGGAGAAAATTTCATAAGCAGCAGCTTGCACACATTAAATTATAAAAGGAGGAAGTACATCAGAAGAAAATCCCGGAAAAGTTGCAGTAGCAAAGAAAACGGGGTCCAGAGAAACTGTAAACAGAACTTTAAAACAAAAGGGGAAACATAAAGCAGAGTTTTTTGGAAGTAACACTGATCAGATAAAAAAAAAAGTTTGTAACATTATTAAATAATGAATAAAACAAGTCACAAAAACACGCTAGTCGGCTTATTCGTTGCTACAAAATTACTTCAAAGAATTAAAATACATATTTTCGTACTATACTCTTAATTGTGTATGGTTGTCATTTTTAGTTAATTTTTTTTTTCAACGGAGGGGAAACGCGACGGCCTCTAGACTTTTTTTTTTTTTTTTTTTTTTAGTTAATATTATTTAAAGTATTTGACCTTATTTGACCACCCCGCGGTTTATTTGCGGTATTTACAGTTTGGATAACTGTCAGTGTAAATGCTATTTCACACTCAATAAGAGTAGGAGCAATATGCTCCTACTAAGACTCCGTAGTAAGTAGGAGCATATTGCACAGGCAGGTAAATGCCGTATAAATATTCACATCAGTTAAAGCGGGGATAGTATGATATTTTTGTAAATTGAACTCCCGAAAGCGAACGACCGAGGGGCCGACATCGCGTAGCGCCTAAGGGCCGAAGGCCCGTATTTTAAGTCATACCTTCCGTGGCGATGCAATGTGCATTGTGTTAATTCATAGTAACATCATTTCGTTTCAGTTGACTAGTTTACGGAACAGTGATGTAAGATTCCGGTCTTTATATTATTTTTGTCGGCAAGCCTCGGGAGCTTAAGAAGTTCCCTCCTTAGCTTAGCTTTTGGAGAAAACTTAATTTTTTCTTAAAAACATGTAATGAATGTGATTAAAATAAGCTATATAACACGTGTACTGTCCTTGGTTGCTATGCTATGTTACACAACAGTGGCCTTGCAATAAAGCAGTGACAGTTATCACATACAGTACAGTCAGTTGACAGTTCCTCAGCACTTTACCTTATACTTATTTTATATTGTTTATTTTTACTTTCTTCTTTTCTTAAAGGAAATGGAAAGGAAATCCTTGATGGGTTTTAGACCAGGCTTATTCCTTTTTACCTCCTCTTGGAGAATAAAATAGACAGTGCACACATTTGTTTATAATATTATGTTGATATTACTAGAGAGAAAACTTAGATTGTTTATAAAATATACGTTTTTTGCAATCAAAAAATATATTTAACTTAATCATTTAAATTTATTTAATCGAAATGTTATTTACAATGTTTGATTGTGATTTAAGTGAGGCTACGTTGGTTATGACTATTATTGGTAATGACCATAGCAACCAATAGAGTTGGTGAAAATAATTATAGCGTTTAAAGCGGTAAATAAAAGTGTTTTATCTCCAGACGGTGTATAATGTAAAGTTAATTAACTATTTTTGAGAGAGTAAAGAAACAATTTTCAATCCCAACGGAGAAAAAGTTACTTTTCACTCCCAAGGGAGTAAAAAGTAACTTTTTTCTCTTGGGAGTAAAAAGTGTTTCCTATTATAGGGTTATAAAGCCAATTATACCAATTTTTTTGGGGAGTGATTCTTTAAATTAATACAGGTGACCGATCAATTTTTTGTAATTTATAAGGGGGGTCCGACCAAAAAATTTGTTTTGGCTAAAAATCCGTTGTGGGTAAAAAAAAAGATGTTTAGAGCAATAAAAAAAAAGATTTTTTGGGGGCAGACCCCTAAATTTATAAGGGGGAGTCGACCAAAAATATTTTTTTTATTGGCTCAAAATCCGTTTCAGGTCAATAGAAGTTGTTTGGAGCAAAAACATTTTTTGTGGCAGCCCCCCTAAATTTATAAGGGGGTCCGACCCAAAATAAAAGAATAAAATACAATAAAACATGTTAAAATAAAATCAACGTCTGGAGATAAAATCTTGTATGCACCTTTGGAGTAAAATGTTATTTCCCCCCTCGCAATTACCTCCCTCGGCTTCGCCTCGGGAGTTAATAGTCATAACTCCCTCGGCTTTGCCTCTTGAATTAAACAAATAAATCCCTCGGCTTCGCCTCGGAAGTTAAATACTTTGGTTCCCTCGGCTTAGGCCTTAGGAGCCAACTAACTGCACAGGGAAATAATAGCATTCTTTACTCCCTTGGTACATAAATAACTATTGTAAATTTAATTTGTTTTATTATTGATCATTACCTCAGAAGAAATAGCATTCGAGTACATAACATGGTTATGCATGAATTTTCTTAACTCAGCACTTTTTTCAGATTCGCTTTGCTCGCCAGTAGAAACAGTTGTTTCGTAAAAAGATATATTTTACAGTCTAGAAGTTAAATATTCTATTATTCTTAGCCCCCCAACTAAGAACCCAAGCAAATCCGATAGTCCTAGTATTGTTGTTATTCTATTAAATGTACAGTAATGAAAGCTGATTTTAGATTAAATGTTATTCAATTTAATCCTAATTCAATTATTACACAGCGAATAAAGAATTTAAGATAAATAAATCTTTACTTAAATTTATTATACTTGGATAAAAAAAGTTAAGTAAAACTCTTAGAAAAGAAAACATCCGGGTACGTGGGTCAAAAAGTAAACTGGAAAATTTCTTATTTCATTTATTTTTTTGTTAGGAGTATAAGGAGAAAAAGCCATGGTTCTTTTCCGATTCCGAACACGATGCCAAAGATTTCTCCTTCTATTTCTTCATCTTCCGTATTTTCCAATAGACGATCTGTAAGAGCAACTCTTTTTTAGGGACTTCCAAAGTGAACTTTATATAGACTTTACCACTTACGATAAGTTCAAGTTAAAGAGAGAGAGAGAGAGATTCGTCAAAGACTTGACTTCATATAACTTACTTTATCAAAATGTCAGAAGGGGGAACGCAGAAAAAAACCCAATCAATGAAACAACAAACAGATTCCAGTCTGTATATATTTTTCTAAAAAAATACTGTATCAACACTTTATCTACCACGTGCTTTGATAACAGCAAAACAACCTTTGAGCTAAAATTAAAACGGATCATGGATGCCCTAAGCTATAAAAAACTTTAATAAAAAATAAAATAAATCAAAACATATTTTTTCAAATAATCAAGATCCAGATATGTTTATTATAAATTTATAAATGAATTCCACGCTACACATTCGCCTGTGATAAACTCGTATGACATGGTTATGTCACGAAAGCATAACCAAGGTAAATCGTAAAATCACCATCTCTAATGACGTCACTATTTCGATTTGGTGGCTTTGAACTATGCTCAGACAATCACAGCACATTCACTCATAGCTATTTTTTCACTCATACAGGAGCTACGGAAGAGGCCAAATTACAAATTGAAATCAGCAATACCTAATAAATACAAATCATGTTAAACCATGAAGATGGCTTGTGAGCGGACATTTGGATAGAATTTTGCTTAAATGTCAAAACAATTGCTCAGCATTTTTTAAAGTATCTAAACACAAAAAAGTTAAATATTTGTTCAATCGCGTCACAGAAAAAAAAAGATTTTAATAGGTAAGATCGCTATCGTAGCCTGAAATAATATTTTCTAACACTATTTTAAAATATCAAGGCAAAAAAAACCATGCGGAGTTATTATTCAAAAGTTCAATATTAATAAACGTCAAACTGTATCTGCCACAAAATAAATATCTAACACATAGAGTTGGATCGATTTCAAACATCAATTCTGCCAACTGTCCAAATACTCAACATTTTTACTTCATTTAAACTTCTAAAAAATTCAACAAAAAAATCCAACAAATGGAAGTGAAACCCCGTCACACTTGTCCCAGGGAAAAAGGGTTTACTATTTTCAATTAAACTTAGCGAAATAGAGATTTAATTAAACATTCAATAACAAATTAAGGAAATTTTTTTAAAAAATAGATTAAATAGGAGTGATACTAAAATAAAAATTGCGTGTTTAGTTTAAAAACCAGCTATAAATTCAAACGAATATTTCAAATTCGTGGACTTTTTATTAGCATGTGCAAGATACAAACTAACACTACTGCTGTAATAATCAAAATTATGAAGCGAAAATGAGAACTTTAAGAACACATATTAATTCTTACAATCACAATAACAAAGCTCAACACAATGGCCAAGAAAACATTAGAGAGATCTGGGTTCTGCATAGCGTGGAAACAATAGTGGTTTTCGATGCCCCCTTATATGTATATTTAAATATTTTACTCCAACTCTTGCAGTAGAATCATGTCTTTATAAGAAATCGCGAAATCGCGACAGCGTAAACGTAACCTAGACTCAATGTTAATTCAATATAATTAATATATATATATATATATATATATATATATATATATATATATATATACATACATACATCAACATACATACACATACATACATATATATACATATATATATATATATATATATATATATATATATATATATATATATATATATATATATATATATATATATATATATACATATATAATATATATAATACAATATATATATATAATACATACATACATACATACATATAATATATATATATATATATATATATATATATATTATATATATATATATATATATATATAATATATATATATATAATATATATATATTATAAAAATCGTAAAGGGGGTACCTCGGAACATTTCCTCATTAAATTGGACTTGCTTCGCTCGTCCTCAGATATACAGTTCGCTAAACTTATACTGCAACATGCCTTTGGACTCGTCTTTGGATAGTAAAAGCATCCGTATCATTCCCAGCGGTTACCCAAACAGCAATGACCACGCTCAATACTCCTTAATTTTTATGATCCAACAAAAATTATGGAATATACTTGTCGTATTGAAAACAAATCTTAGGGTACTAATTTATTAGGTATACACTTAATAAAACTAAATTTCAATGCAATCGGAACATTTTCTAACTTTTTTAATTTTTTTAAAAAACGTACACATGTCATTTAATAAAAATTAAACTAATGCTAATAATGAGATGAAACTTGGGCATATATGTGAGTCTTATACATAGTCGCTTGCGTGCAAAATCATAATCCGATCGCAGCGTTATTCCGCGTTTTATGAATTTTCGAAAATTTCGCTGAATCGTTATTGCAAGTTCATGACGTCACAAAAAAAATATATTTTCCTAATAGCACAACTAGCGGTAGAATGATTTTTGTACAAAGTTTAAACTCTCTAGCATAAATATACTAGGCGCTACGACGATAACTGACACACACACATACAGACAAACAACTTTGCAAAAACCACTCAGGCCTTAAAAACTCCTAAAACCTATAATTCCGGTTTCATCCCAGTTCCGGATTATTTATAAAACACAATAAGTTTCCTATATACCTACGGTATAAATGAGGAGAAGTAAAAATAAGTTGAAAATTTTGGTTGCTTATAATTTGAAAACTTCTTAAAGGATCTAGACCAAAGTTTATACTTAGACTAATCATATATCAGAAGAAGTCTTAAACTGTGTCAGATCTTGATCGGTGCAAAAATAACAGTAGGAGGTTAGTGTAAAAGTTCATTTTTTGAGTGCTTACAGATCGGAATCTTAATGATAGATTTTGACTAAACTTTAAACTTAGAATGCTCATAGGTCTGAGAAGTCAATTTTTAGGTCTTATCCAGACCCGGTCGAAAATAATATGGGTTTAGTGCAACACAAAATGTTAAGTGCTTACAAATTGGAATCTAATCGATGGCTCTTGACTAAACTCTACAATAAAACGACTCATAGGTCATAATGACCACATTATATGTCAAAACGAAAGTCCTTCACAAAAAATAATAGGCGTGTATTGAATTGTTCAATTTGAGGCCTATTTGTTAAGAATATTATTGTATTCTCAATAAAAGTCAAAATACACGATTTAAGAATTCCATTTTTGATTGTCAACCTATCGAAGCAAGCGACGTACCAAGCAATCATAAAGCACAGCTTGAGAATCACCGGATGGACAAAAACATCTTAAACAAGGAATTATCTTGCTTACAAGAATAACAGTTGTTACAGCTGTTAACAAATTTCAAATTTTGTAGATCTTAAAGGAATAATTAATAATTTGTTGCATGATAGATAAAATATTTGCCGAGCGAAGTTCGAGTATCACTGCAAGTAAATGATAAATAAATACACTTAAATATTTTTTTTAATTACTAATACATTATTTATGAAACAAATTGAATTCACCTTGTACTAGGCTTATCATAGAACATGTTACATGCGCACTAAAGGGCGAGTATAGAAAGCTGAGTAAACATGTGCATAAAGAGTTTTCCTCAGGCCAGGTTACAACTCTTGACCTCTTCAAAACAAGTCCAAGAGCATGTTCAAATTATTTAAACTAAATAATTATTAATTAAAATATTATTCTCTCTTCCTTTGGGTTACGGAGGGGTGTTTTTTTATAAGCACATGTTTGCATCAACTGCAAAATTAATGTATTTGTCTATTGCGGATTTATGATGTTACATAAGCTAATGCATGATTTATTTATTTATCCAGTAAAAAATATTATTTTGCGAACCAGCAGAAATAACCATCTACCACTAATATAGACCCCTAACTTAAATAATTTAAAAGTTTACATTATCTTAAATTTTTAAGTATAACACACACACAACACGGAACAAATTATAATAGAGATTATTATAGAGAGTATTTAGTAATATACCCTTTATTATATAGGTCCACTTATTTATTTTATAGAAGATAAAGGAAGTCAGTGATAAAATTTGTAATACTATGTATTGTAAGATTTGGCTTATACTATTGTAAGCTTTCACCTTGTTGTGTAATACTGTTAAAACAATTTTAAAATGAAGATTATATATTATTATTATGTATTATTATATTTAATTTAAAGATCACTGAAAGAATTTAAAAATCTTAAAATGAAAGTTTAATCGAAAGAAAACAATAAATAAAATTAAAAGAAATACAAATACATACACACAACTAAAATGGGAAATAGTATATATTATAAAATCCGAAATCATATAATAACATCCTATTTATGCTTGGGAAAACACTCAAAATTAATAAATCAAGCTTAAATGTTTAATAATTAAAAGATTTTTGTAAAAGATACAGAACTCCCTCTGTAACACATTTGTATCAGGTCAATGAGTATTTGAAACAGATTCATACCGAGAAGAAAAATAATAAAAGAAAAATACAACAATAAAAATTTAATTCAAATAAAAATTAATATTTCTTGTGTTTTTTTAGACAAAAACTTTTTCCTATGTCCCCATTTTTTAAAAATACAGTGGAATGAAGCCAAAATTGTCCCCTCGTTATAGTTTTTTTAATACATAGTAACCAAAAAACTGTTTTTTCTGTCACTAACATTTATTTCCAGGATGGCGCGTCTCTGAAAATAGAGTTTTTCGTAAGAGAGCCTGTTGCCAAAAAAACAAACAAAGCCTTTATTCACCAGTAATCTCTAGATAAGATTACCCCAGTGGAGAAAATCCGCTCTTTTGACCATATTTTTAAAATATTGTAAATAAGTGTTACAAAATTATTAACGTTTCAATTCCCATATTTTATTTCTAAATTTTTTATTTCATCATTTATTTGATATTTTCACATTTTTATTTTTTTTCTTTCCGGTTTAATACCTTCTTTAATTTTCACCAAGTGGAAAATAACACATAATATAAATATGTAATAATCGAACCACACGTGTATTTTATTCCATTTAATACCATTCAAAGGTACTTTTATGTGTAGTAATACATGTTAAGCAATGCTGTGAAGATTAAAATTAATTAAACGATTTACTGCATAAGTAAAATTATTGTGATAATTTTAATAATTAATAAATTTATTAATTTATTTACAACACTGGCAAAGCCCAGTGTGTTAAATTTACAATATTTAACAAGTTGACCGCCTATAAAAAAATAAACATGTTGATTTACATGTTAAATGTTGACCGCCTATACCGATTCCTGCAATGACGTCACACGTCATTCATAAAAACGTCAGGTTATAACCTCCGAATGCGTTTGGTTTGTTAAAAATCGAATTGAATCACCTTCTAAATTTCTATCATCTTGGTTTTACATAATTATATATGTCAAACCAATGTCAAGTTAATTTATGTCAAAACTAATGTTGTTATAACCAGAGACTATAGATACTTAAACAGTAAGACTGTCGACACAATGGTGGGAAAATTTGGATTCCGGGCGACACTAGCGCGGCGGAGGACCTACCTTTTAATTGTGTGGACGTGTCTTAATTTCCCGCTTTTTGCCCACAGTCAGTTTGAAATTAAATTATTATACTTTGTATAGCTATATTTTTAACTAGCCGTCCACTTAAAACGGCTTTCGTCGTCTTTAAACTTACCCAAAACGTTTCTGATTTAAGTTAACCCCCTCTGGTTAATACTTTTTTGAGTTTTTTTTTTATTTCTTTGCCATATAACGTAGAATAAGCATACTAAGTATTTGTAATTTATACTAAGTATTTCTAGTTATTATTGCAGATTCGTGAAGTAAAATATTACATAAATTTCAAAGAAAATGCGCTAAAACATAATAAATTTAAGCTTTGAATGTGTGCGCAAAATGCTAGACGTATAACTCACGTATTCCCTCCAAAAACATAGCGACGTTCAAGTTAACATGTTACTGCTCGGACTGCAAGACATAAACCAAAACCTTGTTAAAGATATATATTCTATGCCAGAGAAAAGTCGCCTGAAAACTGACCTCTACGCTTTTCTTGATACTTGTGATCTTTAGATGCTAATACGTCGAAATTTGATCAAACAGTGGGTGCCTTGTAGTTGCGACCACAATAATGTCCCTTAAGTAACAAGCGATGGGGAAGCAAAATAAAGCTCGAAACAATTAACAGAATAACAACTCGACATAATTGAAATAAATAAAACGAACGAGTTGAAACAAAGAAAAACTTAACTAAAAATTTTACTGGATAGTAAAGGCAATAAAGTTGGTTTGCCTTCAATCTTGATAAATGGGAAAGAAGGGCAACAGAGGAAAAGAAGTTTTAATTACGCTTGCTTATTACCTGGTGTGCAAGTCATTAAATCCCCTAACAAAAACAGACTCTCATCAAGTGAAAAATAAAATAAATTGCTAAACTAAAGAAAAAACTTTTTAGTAGTTAAACCGAGCAAGTAAAAAGTAATGTTTACCTAAGGGTTGTTAAACTAAAATGCTGGGTACAGGGTACCTCGATACTTCTCAACACCTTATGTAATTCATTACGCTTACTCTCACCACTCCATGATCGCTTTGCATTAGCTATGGTCGCCCTCTGAAGGAAACATTCAGTTTTAACCCCACCAGTTACCCATCTATAAATCGTTCCATACTGTGATCTGAAAAAATCCGGTTGATATACTAAACCATGCTAAATTAAAATTTCGGTTATTTGAGTAAAATGTAACGGGTTTCACTCCTGCCACTACAACAGCACTAATTACACATGGAATCCTCAAAATTGTTATTTACTCCACTGCAAATAAATTAAAAATAAAAACAGACCGAGTCCGGTAGCTCAGTGGTAGAGTACTCGCCTTTCAACCTGGAGGTATAGGGTTCAATCCAGCCGAAGGAGGACCTTAAAATGAGGTCCTCCAGTACCGAACTCTCAGGAGGTCTTGAATTTAAGGCCAGTCAACCCAGCCAGGGTTTTATATGGTTTCCTGAGCTGCTAATACGCAAATGCGGGTGGTACCTGTTTCATCTGAGATTCCACGTTTCCTTTGTCTCCAGCTCGCGAAAAGTTAAGGTTTTCTTTGGGCTGGTGGAATGAAGTTCAGAAAGATATACTAGCCATGCGTATTTCCGGAACTATAGTCAGTGAGAGTTAGGGTGGGTTGACAAGAATAACGTAGTGACTTAGAACAAAATGCTTGGTTGTTGACGACAGACGTCTCCTAGTAGCACTGCGGAACTTTGACCTTTAGGTCAGAGCTATAGAGTGAGTTTGTGCACTCTAACATCGGGGTTGCCAGAGTTTCCTGTTGGGTGGCACTGGAGTCTTTCTGGTCTACCTAGCTAGAGCCTAGCGCCAGAGCAGTGTTAGGCTTAGACGAACTGTGCACACTGTGGAGTAGTAATATTTGCCGCCATGGATTGCTAACCCTAGAAGATTGGGTGAGTAAAATACTGTGGTGGGAAATAGTTTGAGTGAGATTTTGAGTAGAGGAAATGCTAATATGAACCTGCGGTTTAAGTCAAAGAAACCAATCAACTGAATACAAAATATAAACAGGTTATGAAATACAGCGGTAGTCATGCCTAATGCTTAGTCATTCACATTCAGTTTAACAAAAAATATTACTATCAACTTAATCATTTTATTTTATAAAGACAACACTGATTCGTTTTTAAAGAATGCCAACCGAGTATAAAAATATAAACACAAACATTATCGTTGTTGCATTATCCCTTTCAGCATTGTTATTTAGCTAACATCAGTTAGCTGATCCAGTGACTATGAAGTTTGCCTAAACTAAAATAAAGATATGGCGAGAAAGGTGGCAACGCCTTTTTTTAATTATACTGTATGTAAATCTGGTATGTGTTTTATTTCTTCTTTGTCCGTGACCATTTTATTAAAACTCAAGAAACAATAGTTACAAACACAAAGATTTCTTCTTCTTGAGTTCTCAAAATTATAAATAAATACCTCAATTTTTAATTTTAAGGTTAAGGTTCCCTAGCTAGATTCTTAAATCGAATCTTTAAATTTTAGACAAGTGCGCCAAACAGTAGGGCGGGATATTTCACTTTTTTAACTGTTTTAAATTATTATTTAAAAAAATACTTTCATTAAAAAATACGGGCTTCGGCCCGTACCCGCTACGCGGCCTCGGCGCTTCCGCCTCGTCCGCTCCGCGGCGTCGGCCCACCGGGCCGGCTTCGCGGCCCTGGGCCTCCTATGACCGCTTCCGGTCACATTGTTGTTGTTTTGTATTATGTATGGTTTCACTATCGTTTCTTGTTACATGGCATTTTGCCACGTATTTAGCGAATTTTCACAGCCTCGTTTCACAGGCCCGCTTCGCGGGCCTGAGAGGCTTTAAAGAAAAGATTATAGTTCCATCTTTCATCAGCTTTAGTTATCGTCCACTATACAAAAGGGTATAAACTCTTACTAACATTTATGATTGTTTATAGAATTTAAAGAAAAATGTCAAATTTGTTTTGTAAACAAATTGTTTATTTGAGTAAAATCTTAAGGTTGAAAAAAATATATTCATGATTATTTAAAATAAAAATAATTACGTTTGCGTCACTTAGGATTGTCCGATTGAGCTGAAACTGGTCCCATTCGTTTTAGAATAACTTCGACCATATAAAGACTACTTCGATGTTCTTCCTCTTTACGGGTTGCTTACTCGGCGTGGTTTAGTGAAAGCCATTTTTGCCCTGCCTCCTGGGACAGTAGGCTTACCATGATGGTCAAGAGGTAGAGGTCCTCTTTTATACTATCCCCCCACTCCCTTACACACTACTGAACCCAACAGATATCGTACGAGTCTTTGGACCTAGACGTATACATATATACAGATTATATATATATGTATACCATTTGCGCCATTTGTGATGGTTCGATTGAGCTGAAATTGGTCTTAATCGATTTAGCTAGCCGTCTACCTGAATACTAGATACTTGTTTTAAAGCCATTTTAAAGTTTCAAAAAAATTTTTTTTTCATGACGTCATAACTTTGGTTGATGACGGTCATAATGTTTTTATAAACAATAGGCCTCGTAACCTCCTCAACATCTCGCGATTTGCAAAGTTTCGTTTCAATTTGAGAACGCCTTCGAGAGTTATCGTTCGCCATACGAAAGGTAGAAACTCTTACATACATATATATATATATATATATATATATAATATATATATATTATATATATATATATATATATATAATATATATAAACTTTTTTTCGGACATATATTTTTGTTATCAGGAAGCCAATAGGAACCGATTCCACTCACTCCCACCCTCAACTTCCGTCATCCGAACAACCTCATAAGCGTCATTTTCAATAAGAAAATTCGCTAAAAGAAATAAAATAAATAAAAATAAAATTTTGAATACGGGCCTTCGGCCCGTAGCCGCTACGCGCCTCGGCGCTTCGCGCCTCGTCCGCTCCGCGGCGTCGGCCCACCGGGCCGCTTCGCGGCCCGGGGGCCTCCTGTGGCCGCTTTGCGGCCACATTGTTGTTGTTTTGTATTATGTGTTGTTTCATTATTGTTCTTGTTACATGGCATTTTTGCCATGTATCTAGCGAATTTTCACAGCCTCTCCACTCAGGCCCGCTTCGCGGGCCTGAGTAGCTTTCTCACAAACTTGATTTTACTAATTGGATTTATTAATACTCTATAATTAATAGTATGCTATAATATTAAAATTAAGAAGCATTATAAACAAAAATATATTATTCATGATTTTTGTTTTTAAATAAAATACCGTTTCCGTCACTAAAGATTGTCTGATTGAGCTGAAACCGGTCGCAATGGTTTTAGAATGACTTCGACCATATAAAGACAACTTCAACTCTTACTTACATTTATGGTTGTTTATAGAATTTAAAGAAAAATGTCAAATTTTTTTTTTGTAAACAAATTGTTTATTTGAGTAAAATCTTAAGGTTAAAAAAAATATTCATGATTATTTAAAATAAAAATACCGTTTGCGTCACTTAGGATTGTCCGATTGAGCTGAAACTGGTCGCATTAGTTTTAGAATAACTTCGACCATATAAAGACTACTTCGATGTTCTTCCTCTTTACGGGTCTGCTTCGCTCGGCGTGGTTCAGTGGAAGCCATTTTTGCCCTGTCTCTCTGGGACAGTAGGCTTACCATGATGGAGCAAGAGGTAGAGGTCTCTCTTTTATACTATATCCCCACCTCTAACACTACTGAACCAACAGATATCGTACGAGTCTTTGACCTAGACGTATACATATATACAAGATTATATATATATGTATACCATTTGCGCCATTTGTGATGGTTCGATTGAGCTGAAATTGGTCTTAATCGATTCAGCTAGCCGTCTACCTAAATACTAAATACTTTGTTTTAAAGCCATTTCAAGTTTCAAAAAAAATTTTTTTTCATGACGTCATAACTTTGGTTGATGACGTCATAATGTTTTTATAAACAATAGGCCTCGTAACCTCCTCAACATCTCGCGATTTGCAAAGTTTCGTTTCAATTTGAGAACGCCTTCGAGAGTTATCGTTCGCCATACGAAAGGGTAGAAACTCTTACATACATATATATATATATATATATATATATATATATATATATATATATATATATATATATATATATATAAACTTTTTTCGGACATATATTTTTTGTTATCAGGAAGCCAATAGGAACCGATTCCACTCACTCCCACCCTCAACTTCCATCATCCGAACAACCTCATAAGCGTCATTTTCATAATGAAAATTCGCTAAAAGGGTCCTCGGCATTAATTTATAAAAGTTGTTTTATTAAACATGAAACGGTTCTCTAAAACATTTCTTTTGAAAAAAGTAAAACACATCTTTAGAATTATTTCATAGCGTAAATAAAAACGGTAAATTCAAAAATAAATTAAGGAGTAGTAAAAGGAAAGAGAAGAAAAAACTAGATTTTTTTCCTAAAAAAGGAAATCATATTCAATAGGAAATTTTATAAAAGCAGAATTAATGTGAGAAGAGCTCTTTAACTATAAAAAGAAATCCGATACATATGCCAGGAGGCTTTTTTATTTATTTTTTGCCTTCTACAGGATAACAGGAAAAGGTCACCACGCATTTTTGAGATAGAATGAAAAAATGCCGAATTTATAGTGAACGGCCAAATTTTAAACAGATTTTCAGGAGAAATTAAATATTTACAGGGATTTAGATTTACTTGTCTTCTTGTTATTTAGCAGACCACAATAAAAATCTTAGGTAACAAAGTGTTTTAATCCTATTAATTTAAGATTGTTTCTTCTACACCTCCTATTAAAGGAGTGGGGGCAATGTAATAAAGAAATCACTGGTCTCATTTTCAGAAATGCTCTGGATTCAGCACCTACAGATTCCAAGAACAATAAACAAATTATCTCTGAATTTGTGTATGGGCGTACACATTTCTTGTGAACAAGGTGATGGCAAGACCCAAACAACTCAGATAGATATAAAAATCAGGTTAAGAGTATGATATAAGAGTAGGGGTGGGTAAGAGATCCACCCACCCGCAAAATTAAAACAAATAAGATTCCTTACAAATTGTATAACATTTATCAAGGGTGTATCCATAACCGTATACTATATTCAAGGGCTTATTCAAACTCAAAACTACTGGGCTCGTTTTGTACCTATATTATACTTAATTATAGATTGTTGCAATGTGAACTTAAAGAACAAATTTACTTAAGAACTAAAGAAAATGATTTAGGTATCACTTTAACTAGGACGGGTCCATGTCTGAAATTTGACATTTACAGAAAACCTACCGCGACTGATACAGTTATTCCGGCTGATTCTGCTCATCCATGGCAACATAAGTTAGCAGCTTTTCATGCACTTATACACAGACTTGAATCTTTTCCTTTAGATGACGTGGTCTATAATAAAGAAGTTAAGGTTATCAAGTTAATAGCAGAGAAAAATGGTTATAGTTTAATAGAAAAGCTTATTTCCAAAAAGAAACGTAAAGCTGCTATGTCAAGAATACATAACGGCGTTATAGCACCTAGGACTAACCAGCCCGAGAAATGGTGTGTGATTCCTTACATAGGAAATGTGAGCCTGAAGGTAGCTAAAGCAATGAAACAGTGTGCTAGAATTGCTTTCAGCACTACCAACAACATGAAAGACGTTCTCTCTAGAGGGAAAGATGCTATTCCTGTTAAGGATCGTAACGGCGTGTATCGTATTAAGTGTGGAGGTTGCAATAGAACTTACACAGGCCAAACAGGACGCAAGTACGGAGTAAGGTTGGCCGAGCATACGTTTAGAGAAACGCGTTTTCGCAAACATATTAGAGACGAAGAACATGAAAACGAAGAGCGTCAGGTGTCGTTGTTATGGTATGAGAACAAAGGCAGAAAACTAGATGCATTAGAGGCATAAGAAATTTTAAAAGATGTAGATGCGGGTACTTCCCTCAACGAACGTGTGGAAGGAAGTTAAGTCATAGAGCTGCGACATTGGCTCAAAGAGAGGGAAACACGGCCTAACTGCAATAATATTGCATTCAAATCAGTGCGTCCTAGGCCTCTCAAGGACTAAACTCGTATATAACTCGGCACTCAATTTAACATGGTAGGTTTTTTGGATTCACGCTCTACTCAACGTTTTAGCATTTGATTTTAGAATTGTTCTAGGTTATAGGTTTTATTTTATTTATTTAATCATTTTTTAACCTTTCATATATTTTTTTATTTTATTTATTTATTTATTTATATGTTTTTGTATTTTCATTATGTCAGTTACATTATTTCTTTATTTTATTCTGCCTTTTTACGATTTTACTTATTAGTTATTTATTGTTTTCTAGTTTTTAAATTTGTGTGTTATTTTACTGTTTGTCTAGACTGAGGATGGCCAGAAGTGGTCGAAAGTCGGCTCTTGTTTTATAATTAAAACAGTTATTGTGAAGAGATTTGTTATTAGTTTATCTATATTATACTGACAAAAGTTTTTGTCAGTATAATATAGTTCTATAAGTTAATAATTAATAATTATTAATAATAATTAATAAATAATAAGTTCTATAACAACGCAAAAAAGGAATAAAGCATTACCACCTAAAAATTTCATTTTTCAGTTATTCTTTGAACTTAAAAACTTAAATTCCTCCTTTCTATACTTTCAACAACTTAAACAAGGCTTATTACAATGTCATAACTTCAAATAAGAGAAGAGCTGTCTTAACTTATTGTCTTTTTTAGAACCAGAAGTGTATTATACTATTGGTTATTCATATCTTATTTCAGGGATTACTGACACAGTGTTTTTCGTATTTCTCAGATTGATCTGTCCCTATTTGACTTAAAGAGGGACTTAAAGGAGGACTTTTTTTCTGGGGCAGAGTCCTCAAAAGTTATGTGGGACACGTCCAAATAAAAAAAAATTTAGCTCAAAATTTGTGTCAAATCAAAGGAATTGTTTATCAATCATTTTTTGGGGGCAACACCTCCTATATTTTTAATGCACCCAACCAAAAAATATTTTATTGATTCAAAATCCGTTTTAGGCAAGATAAAACTATTTAGAGCAATGAAAAATGTTTTCGGGGGCAGCCCCCCCATCATTAATTAGGGGAGCCCGACCCAAAAAAAAATAGAATAAAATACAACAAAACGTATGAAAATAAGAAAATATAACAATAATTGAATAACGTCAACGTCTGAAGATAAAATCTTCAGGAAAAAAATGCCTTTTCCCCTAGTAATTACCTCCCTTGGCTTCGCCTCGGGAATTAAACACATAAATCCCCTAGCTTCGCCTCGGGAGTTAAATGCTGTTCCGTCAGCTTTCACCTTAGGAACCAACTAATTGCTTAGAGAAATAATAGCATTCTTTACTCCCTTGGTGCATAATTAACTATTATTCCCGGTATATTGTGGCAATTTATTTTTAGCGTATTAACATACGATTAGTTCATTTTCAGAAGAAGGTCAAACAGGTGTAAATGAAGTTTGAAAAATGAACAAGGAAATTGTTAAAATACGAAGAAATCTAATAAAGAGGATATTCTGTAACAAAAAGGGTCAATGGGTAAAGTAGCAGGTTTATATTATGTGTAAATTCCCAGTATTACCAGAGCAAGTATGGCAATGGCATGGAAACACGTGCTGTGATTTACAGTATAGCCTTCATAGAGTATAACAGCAAATAGAGTAGGTTTTTGTCGAAAAAAAAGTATTGAGGTGGCAGCTTTACCCTGTAATAACATCGCCATTAGGCACCCCTTTTTTGGTCTCACTAAAAATCTTTAACCTAAAAAAAATTTATTTACTGGAAATTTTTCTTTAAAATACACCTAATACAAGAGGTCAAAGTTTTTAAAGATTTTTCAAGATCGAGTAGGTTACCTAACAAGGGAAAAAGCTTTTGCTCAGCATTTAAACGCTCCAGCACACTTACTTTTACGAGCTATAGTCCATTACTGAGAGGCAGCCCTGAGTAAATACTATTAGGCCGTTGTTTCCGCACCCACCAGTCTTTTCACAAAGCCTTTTTACAAACTCAGACTTTCCTCAATGATTACGCCCGAGCTTTATATAGTTTTCCTTCTTTAAGTAAATTAATACAACTTGTTTAACTTAATGAAGTACTTAATTAACCTTTTATAACAAGCACATCTTTGCTTTGTTAATAAAGCCCATTAGACAATTACTGATAGAGATAAAATTGAGAAATTATAAAACTCAAAAGATATAAGTAGTAACATTTATTAAACTTATTCTCTTATGCATTACACAATTTATACAGTTTAGAGATATTCAACAGGTTAGACCACATGCTCTTGTAATACACACATTAACTTGTAAGGGTGTATATGCTTCTATTACACATATACCTTTGTAATACACACTTTTGCTTATAAAGCACACATGCTCTTGTAATGCACACATGCTCTTGTATTATACACATTCTCTTGTATTGCACACATTCACTTATAATACACATATACCTTTGTAATACACACATTTGCTAGTAATACATTCATGTAACGCACACAGTGTACATTTTAATGCACACATTCACTCTTAATGCACACATTTACTTGTAATGCACACATACCCTTGTAACGCACACATTTATTTGCAAGAAACACATGCCTTTGAAATATGCACATGCACTTATTATGCTCTCATAAAAAATAATGCCACCATTTGCTGGCAAAAATGATACAACAATAGCAGTTAAATGACTGCACATTACGAGCCAAATGTGTTTACAAAGATATATGCTTCTGACGAGACATATATGTATATTCTCTAATTCTGTCTTAAAATATTTTTTACTTTATCATATGCTTTGATAATAAAAGTCACGTCAAGTTTCATATAAAAATCAGTTTTTATGAAAACTACTGTAGAGAAAATAGAGAGAAATTAAATTGAATCGAATACAAATCTCTAAGGAACTATAGATGATTCATCGTGATTAAGTAATCAAGTTAAAATATCAAATAAAGACACTCATTATGGCCGACAACATTATTATTGGAAATTCCTCTGTTGAAGTAGTTTTCTATCCAATGATAAAACCAGTTTATTCAGAGTTGATAAAGTTAAGGAAAAGAAAACGATAAGGAAGGGGGTGAAGGGAGGGGGGGGGTTAAGAAGAACCGCACAACATTGTTTCAATCAGCCCGGATAAGTTTTTGTTGGAGTTAACCAGGGCCATGATTGATTACTATGAATTTCTTGAAAATTCTCTTTTTCCTTGATCTATCTTTTATTTTGTTTGATATTTGCTCATTATCATGAAAATAATGATATTTTATTGGCTTTTAAATTATTTATAATAACTTCAATTGAGAAAATAAATTAATTTTATCAGTTCAATCTCTTGGACTGATCAATTTCGTAAATAAATTATTTATTTATCATAAATAGAAATATTTGAATTAAGTACCCCTTTGCATCGCTAAATATACACGAAAACAAAAGATACATTACTTTAAAGCAGCCCTTCCCAACCCTTGGGTCGTGAACGAAATTTTTTGGGTCGCCAAATTTTTTATTATTAACATTCCAAAAAATAACAAAGATTTATGTAAAAAGATTATTATAAGCAAATAACAGATTTGCTTAAACAGATATTATTTTTAGAAAATGATAATACTTTAAACATGCGATATTAAAAGAAGCCGCGGCCAAAACATTTCTTAGAAGTCCTTTTATCGACAGAGGCACGGTGCCTTTATCGAATTCTTGCTAACTTTGGTGAATTTTTATACCTATGATAATGCTGTGTTTAACAGTTTTTTATCACTTCTTTTAAAGCTTCGGCTTATTAAAATTATAATGTTCAATTATATGTGAAGTTGGTTCTAACAAACATCAACGTAGTCTAATATCGCGTACAAGTTTTTAATTATAATTGTTTATCTATTTTATAGTTTTGCGTTTTAATTAAATTAGTGAAATGAATAAACAAACACGACTTGACTTTATTAGAGGAAAACCAACAGCAACAAAATAGTCATTGATATGTTACATATTTTGATATCAATTCGATCAAATCATTTTTCCACACTTAATTTGTTTGTCAAAATTTATGCTGAGTCACTATGGTGTAGCATAACTACAGCGGTAGACTGATTCTTGGTCAAAATTTCAACTTTCTTGCATAAATACACTAGGACCCACTATTATAAAGATACACACGCACACACACATACACACAACTTTGTAAAAACTACTTAGGTTCATCCTGATTTCGATTTTTTTGCAAACACAATACTTTTCCTATATAAATAAGGAAAAGTAATGAGTTAGGCAGGACAGACAATATTACTGACACGTAGCCTTAGCTTTTTTGTAGCCTACTCTTGTCTTCGACTCGGGGGATAATTTTAATCAAGTCAGTAATATTTCATTTTTTAACCCAGTAACCCAAATAACTTCTACATTTTTTAAACTTGACAAATTGATATGAGTTTGTTAAAAAATTGCACTGAATGTATTCATTTTAGTCTTTTTTTTTCTTTTTTTTTTAACTTTATTGATTAAATATATTGTCTTCAAAATATTTTGGGAATCGATTAGGACGTTTGGAGATAACCTATTACTTCTGAGGTAGCAATAACGTCTACTTATCATTCCTAAGATAATACGGTAGGCAAAAATAAACCCTTAAAATCAAAACATCATTATCTTTTCAACAATTTTATAATTTTTGCTTTTAATCTAAAAGATAAACTTTCGTGAAAATTATGTAACAAAGAGTAGAAACATGAAAAACACAAGGAAATGTAGAGATTAAATGCCTTTCCTTGGAATAATTAATATTTAATTACATCATAAGCTTAATAAAATGAAGCAAAAATTATCTAATAAAAAATTAAAGGTTAAAAAATATTATAGCTTTTCTTAAAAAAGGCTATAACTCAGGTAACAATACCTAATTTTTAAAACGAAATTTCTTTTCACTTTTTCGTTGAAAAACATATTTCATTAGGCATTAAACTGGAGAAAATCTAAAAAGGCAAAAAGGTCTATAATAATTAAAATTTATAGGTGAGGCTATAAAAAGTTGAGAGAAATGAAGGATTTCGAAAGAAAAACAGAATTGGATTTGTTTTTATGCTTTTAATTTTGCTTAGTGGTAATTAAAAATTACAAGTCGTAAATTTGAATGCATAACTTAAAATTTGTGTTAAACTTTAATGTACAGTAATTAAAATGGTGGGAAAGTGTTTTTCGTAAATTCAATTTTTGTAGTTTTAAATAATTATAATTTATGAAGGTTTTAAAAAGAAGAACATTTTTATATAAAAATGATCAAATGTTTTTACATTAATAATAAAAAAAGATATATATTACAACAAAGAATGACACCGTTAAAAAAAACAATTATAACAAATTATAAGTATTTAATTACTAAGCATGTGTGTAGAACCAGTTATTGGAACTATGGCTTTATGACAGTTGAAAACTAGCTTGTTCATGATGGAATCTCATTTCTATCCATTCTATGTATTTTAGGCAGGTTTAAATTTCCACCTGATCTACCGTAACATTTTGAAATGTTGGACAAGATAACTTCCATAAGATATCCTCAGTTCAGGAATCCCCATACCTGACATTTTAATACTCAAGTTCGTTTATTCATTCTTAACCATGTTTAAGCATAGAATACATTTATTTTGTAAATATATACGTATTCACCAAACACAACCTCAATGCTTGGTTTCATGTTACACAAAAATACATTTAGCATGTCTAAAAAAATTTTCATATATATGCCAAAATCCATTTACTAAAGATTTGGATTCTTGTATATTCCAATGAATATAAACAAAACAATAACAAAGCATTGGTTATACATATATGACAATCTACAGTTACCGGCAGAATACAATGGTTAACTTTACGTCAACAGTCGATTGATGTTTTAGGAAATATGACGTAGATATTAACTCTAAAAAACAAGTGATACTTGCCCGGTCACAGGGGATATTCACGGGTTGCTTCTAAGCTGCTGTGTAGGTTATCTTTAAGAATATTTGCAAATTGTTATTAATTATAAAATTATTATAAGGTTATTTTTAATTTAATGTAAATATAAATTTAATTGTAATTTTATCAATATTTTATACTGCAGCGTATGAAGAAAGATAATCAATCTTCTTTAAAACTTTATTAATATTTTAAACAAAGTGAAAAGAGGATATCTTCAGGAACAGGGCAAGATTTCTCTAAATACGTTGCGAACTAAATAAGAAGTCAATATAGGCGTAAGATGTTTCGATTTCGAAAGATTTCAAATTCACAGCACTGAAGATTATTAAATTCTTTTACATTTTCATTGTTAAATGTTTTTCCTTTACGGTATGAACTATAATTATAGTATTGGAAAATAATTCTTTAAGGCAACCTGGGCAACCGAGAAAATTTAAAAACCTTATTAACCCACTTTGTGAGAAGACTATAACTTGATAATAGTAATAAAAAAATATCCGTTCTATAAAAAATAGTGTAAACATAGAAGCAGGAAAAAAATCCTTTAAAAATAAATGGCCCAGTTGCTGCGACAGTACACCCCCTTAAATGTTTTTCGGTACTAAAAAAATGGAACCAAGATATAAAAAAGAGTTTTTCAAGAAAATATGTTTCATAAAAATTTACGACGAAAGAGAAAAGCAGAAGAACAAAAAGATAATACGGTACGAGACGAGAGAAAGTGCAGCAACATCTTTAAAGTATAAAGTAAGGTATAAGTAAACTAGGTAATAATTTAAACTATTATTAACGTGTAATCATAACTTTATGGACTGATTTTAAACTAAAATTATTTTTTATTTCTTTTTTTTTTTTAATCAAAATTTTTATTTCCTAAATTTTTTTTGTTGAAATAATTATTTTTAACTTTTGTTGATGTACCATGGTATTGATTGTAGTTGTGTATTGTTTAATTATTTTCCTTTTTAAAAAAGTATGTCTTTAATAGGTAGGTCATGAGTAATCTTTAAATCTTTTTATTACTGGTCATTGTTGACATTTTAAGTTTATATTTTTGTTGAATATTGATATTTTAATTTCAGTTTTAACAAACAGTTTTTTTTAAACCTTCTAATTTTTTTTTTTTTTTTAAAAAAAGTATAATATTGGAAGCATATATATATTAATTTATTTATTTTTGTTGATTTAATCTTTTTTTTTGTTT
>JACMZG010000022.1:14960905-15386236 GCA_018340805.1 Microvelia longipes
AAAAAAAATTAATTCGAGAAAAATTTGTTACAAAAAATTAACAAATTTTTTAGTCCTTAAGTTACACTTAGGGACTATTCACTCCTCCTTAGAATGTGAATATACTTTTACAAAAAACATGTTGTTTTTATTTGCGTATTATTTCTATGCTTTATACAGGGTGGTGCATTACATATGCATCGCCCCGACAAACTAAACTTCTAATAAAGATATCGTAAAAAATTAGAGGCTATCTCCTCTCAGTCGACTACGAGGAGCTGGAATGGCTAATTATTTCTAGACAATAGTCTTGCTAGTACAGCAATCAGATAGCCGGAATGTATTTCTCTAAGATAACTTTGAATTTAAAATTACAACATGTCATTGTATGGATTTCTTCAAAAACTGTTAGGTAACTATTTATTTTTAAGTTTTTTTAGCCTTTTTTATTCTTATGTTATTTTTGGTAATATTTTGTACTGAGCGCCCTACTTGTGGTTTTTCTGTTTAGGGGGCTTTTTAAAAATCATTAAATAAATTAAAAAAAATTATTTTAAACAGACCAAAGATCCAGATACAAACAAAAGTAATATAACAAAAATAAAATATACACACAGCAATAAACATATTATAATAACACAATATAAAGAAAACGAAAAGAAAGATTTAACATGATTAAAATATAAAATAAACATCAACATAACATTAACTTTTTTAAAGTTTAATTTAAAACAGACAAAGTCGACAAAGTGAATTCATTAGGTCTGGCCGAGCTACGAGCGAGAGCTGCACATTTGATAAACAATGTCATAAATCCTTCATCTATACTTAATGTATTCTTTACTAGTGTACGTGTACATACCTTAAATGTAACATAATTACTTATTTTTTACAAACTTAAAAGTGAATAAATAAATGCCTTTTAAGAATCCTAATAAAATTCAAAAAATGGCTTCTAATATTTGGTGCACTTGGCGGGGCACTTACAGACCACTAAATTTATTATTTACATAAATTTTCTTAACTGAAAACTTAAAATGTATAGTTGATTAAGAGTTTCTTTTTAATTGCTCTCTCTATAAGGGGACGTAATACTAAAGTAAATACTTTGAATATAAAAATAAAATAATAACTCCGCTTCAACCTAAAAAAATCCAGTGAGAATATAAAAAGTATGTATTTTTATATTCTGTAAAAAGGATTTTTATATATTTGCTATTCAGTTTCGTCGTTAATTTAATGGGGTTTTCTCTTAGCCAAAAAAAACTTACTAAAGGTTAGATGGCTATTTGCTTTCCTTAAGGGGGGGGGGGAGGAGAAATGGAAAAAGTGAACCCACAAAAAAAAAACCATAAAGATATTGGCAAATACGGGAAATAAATGTATAAAAATATAATATTTATGAGGTTTGGGACTACCCTCTTATATACGTTTTTGATTTTCATAAAGCAAATATTTTTTAATATTGAAAAATAAATTTAACGGAAAATTTAGGAATTTCTTTTATATTTTCCTCTTTATTATTATATGTATTTTAAGTTTGTTTTTCTCATTTATACTTTCATTAATTTTTTAATTTTAAAACGAAGGCACGAGGGTTTATATAATTTGCAACGAGTAAAAATATAAAACATTATAAGTTAAAAATTAAATGAAATCTAAAATCTTCTAACTCCAACAGAAATAAAACTAACTACCTCTAACTAAATATTTTTAAACTCTTATCTTATAATCAACAGCATATTCAAATATATAAATGAATAGGGTTTAGCTATTTTATTGTTGGAAAATAATGACAGTAATGTCTTGATAAAAATTTTACTTCTATAATAAAAACAACCGATAAGCGAATTGTTTCAAAGGATATTCGCTTAAAGTATTATTATTATTATGATGTCATCATTATACCAGTCCAAGAAATTTACTCTTTAACTAATTAATTCGAATTACAAAAGAAGCCAGATTTACAAAAATAGAAAGAGAGAAAAAAAGTAGATAAAAAGAAGCTACAAATGGTAACACAATGACTAAATCCTGTAACCCAGGCCTGGGCAAACTACGGCCCGCGGGCCACATGCGGCCCGCGGAGCATTTTTATTTAAAATGTTTAGAAAAAAGATAAAATAAAAAAAAATAAAAAAAAATAGTGTATAAGCAAATAATTATCTAATTCAAAATTATATGAAAAGTTAGATACCAAGATAAGGAAAATAATGGATTGTTACTTTAACTTTAAAAAGTTCGGAGAAACAAAACTAGTAAGATAAGAAACAATTACATAAAGAGCGGCGCCTTTCATATCAATTCTCATTGTCGGATTTGGAGAATTCTAATTATTTTACTGAATTTTTATTTTCTCACAATTAAGATAAAAAAGCTATTTTGCCTTCTGTGAATTGCCGAAAAGGAGTTGATAAAATACAATCCCTTTGATCTTTTATTTCATAGGAATACTTTTTAAGATTATTTTTACACCTAGTTTTCTAGCAAAATTTGTCTTTAGTTATATTTCAAGATCTGACGAAGATACTCTGTTTTGTTTTTTCTGTTTAGTGCTTAAGTTCCCTAATTCCTATTCTTTGAGAATGAATTTGACTTTCGTAAAACACCAGCGTAACTGCAATTTGTTGTGGGTTTCGCATACTTTGAAATTTAAGGAATGCGGCCCGCGACTGGCTGTAAAAAGACTAAGCGGCCCTTTGCTTGAAAAGTTTGCCCAGGCCTGCGTGACCGGAAAAAAAAGCCTTTGGCCTCTTGGCCACTCCGCGGCTTCTGCGCTTCGCGCCTCTCTGTGGCAGCGTTGCGGGCACATGTTGTTGTTCTATATTAGTTTTAGGGCCTTCTAAGTGGTTTTCACAAAGTTGTCTGTCTGTATATGTGTGTGTGTGTGTGTTATTACTGTAGCTCCTAATGTATTTATGCTTGATAGTTGAAACTTCGAAACTGCTGTAGTTGTGCTATTCAGAAAATATTTTTTATGACAATATTCTATCTATTCATTCTATCTATTCATGAAATATTTTTTATGTAAAACTAGTAAACGTGTTACTAGTTTACATATGTGACATACTACCACGATATAAATGAATTTTTAAAGGTAATAGTAAAAAAACGTGATATGTTTACATTATGTTTTATATGACAACAATAAAACCGAAACTAATACTTATAATAAAATAAAACTTTGTATGTTTGTTACCATACATAGTAATAATGTGTAATAACGTTCAGCCCGACCAAAACACATAATAAAGAATTCTGATTTTCTGAAATGTTTCTAGGGTCATTATAGTGGGTTAATGACGTCACACACATAATCAGTTGAATTCTGGACATTAACAAGGTTGATTTTTACCAAGTTTCATTTCGATCCGAGAAAGCGTTCGAAAGTTATCGTATTCTACAGAAACGTCTAGGAACAAAACTCTCGTACATACATATAAAATCGTACATCAACAACACACATACACCACACAGATATATATATATATATATATATATATATTATATATATATATATATATATATTATAATATATATATATATAATATAATAATATATATATATATATATATATAATAATAGTACAGGGTGTACAACACAATAAAACTCCCTTCCCAAAAAGAGGTGGTACTACAGCTCATTTCCATTCACTTCATATTAACTATGGTCCGATTCTAACCGTTTTCCCACAAGGTCAAATTTCATGATTTTTTAAAACTCCTTGAATTGCATTCAGAAAATAGCATATATCTCAGAAAGTATACAACCTAGCTTCAAAAATTGAATTTGTTGAAAGCTGAGGAAATTTCCTATAAGACAACATGGTTGTTTATTCCAAAAAAGTAGTATTCAAGTGTCAAAAATAGGCATAACTCAAAATTTTTGACAAAAATGAAAATTTTGAATCTTTTTGACGGAACATTGAAGCTTAATGATCCACTTTGAGAATCTTGTTGCTAGGAAAACTACCTTGAACACTTCTCTTTAAGGTGACATCCATAATTATACCCATTTGTAGGGCTATTTTTTGAGTTAAGACTGATACAAACTCAAGAAACACCCAATATACAAGTTTTTTTGTATTTCTTGTGAGTTAATCTATGGGGTCTTCATTTCAAAAAGTTTTTTAATTATATTTTTTAATAAAAAAAGGATTTATAAACTATCAAAAATCCCTCCTGAGGATAGGTTGTGGTATTTTATGAATCAATTGCTTTATTTTTTTATTCTTGTCCAAAAGTAAATGGTATAAATTGTGTTTAATTAGTCTATTAATTTTGTTTACAATCATTCTATGGTTGGTTAAGATTAAAAGTATAACTCAGTTTATGTTTTTGAAAAGTTATCATTTGGTTGCAGCGTTTCTGGACTGTAAGTTTGAAATTTACATTAATATTCTAAGCAATCTATTCTAATATGCCAGTTACACAACGGCAGAATATACTGCTATGATATGACGCACAGCAGCAGTCAAAGAAAATCAGGAACGTTTTTGATAGAAATGTTCCTGAAAAGAAAACTATTCAAACTACTTTTAGAAGATTTACTGACACAGTTCAGTCAATCAAACTCCATCAGGAAATTTTTGATAGTTTTTATAAATCCCTTATTTAAAAAAAATATAATTAAAAACTTTCGACAATGAAGACCCATAGATTAACTCACAAGAAATACAAAAAAACTTGCATCATCTTAACTCAAAAATAGCCCTACAAATGGGTATAATTATGGGTGTCACCTTAAGAGAGTGTTCAAGGTAGTTTTTCCTAGCAACAAGAGGTACTCAAAGTGGATCATTAAGCTTCAATGTTCCGTCAAAAAGTTTAAAAATTTTTCATTTTTGTCAAAAATTTTGAGTTATGCCTATTTTTGACACTTAACAATTCAATATTTTGAAGCTAGTTGTATAACTTTCTGAGATATTGCTATTTTCTGAATGCAATTCAAGGAGTTTTAAAAAATCATGAATTTGACTTGTGGGAAAACGGTTGAGAATCGGACTATAGTTAATATGAAGTTTTTTGTTGGAAATGAGCTGTGAGTACACCTCCTTTCGGGAAGGAGTTTTATTTTGTACACCCTGTATATATACAGGGTGGTCCACTAAGAAGGACAAGACCTTTTTTCTCGGAAACTTGACAGCTAGAAGGATGCGTTTTCGGCGTTGATTCAATGTAATAGTGAGCAGACGCCGAAAAATCCGTTTTCGGCACGCTTCGCGCCTGTCATAGAGAATGTTAATGCTAACTTTTTAATTTTATAGTTAGGTATAGGGAACTTTTTTTTGTTCTTTAAAGAATGAAAAATAAGGAAGATTATGAAGACTGCATCAAAATCGGACAATTTTTAACCGAGCTATGATGAAAAAACACTTTTTTTAATTTAGTTCACTTCGGCGCCATTTTGGGATGATGTTGCATTTAAATAAAATTTATTATATGGACATATTTTTAAACTAGAAACATTGCTTTAATAAAGAACACAAAATTTTAATTCTAACCTCAGTTTTAGTAAAATAGTCGTTAAAACATAACAAAAACCAAAAAAATATAGTTTTTTTAAGATACCATGAAAGTAAGATAGGGAGCTATAGTTTTTATGTTGTTATAGTTAGCCAACATAAAAAGCAACAAAATGAGTCCAATTTTACAAATTCGCTTGACATTTCAAAAGTTATTACTATAAATCTCTTAAAATTGCCAAAAATGGAATATTTTTTTATATTACCACCCTATTGTTGTATTTTTTACCAATTCCGCAGCAAATGAATTTATCACTTTAACGTCTAGTTGTGATTTGCTTTTTAAAACCGCGTGCGGTCAAGTCGGTGACCTTAAGGACCTATTTAGCCGCAGGTCCCCTATTTATTTTACCTTAATTTTGTAAAAGTATGAATGATATTTATCAATCGTGTTTTTAATTTCTTTAAACTAAGTTTTAATTAAATTAATCATACAAAAAATCGACTTTTTTAATAAATGCGCCAACTAAAGGTAAATAATCTAAATAATGATAATTTATAGCTCCGGCTAAAGTTGCTGGTTTTATTGTCGTAATAAACAAATTTCCACAGCAGTAAAATATCACTTTAACAGTCTAGTTTGTGTGATTTGCTATTTATTGGTCCTTCACCCCTAGAAACGAAGTAGTTATCATCAAAATCAATTTTTTATTAACAATTTATTGAAGGATTTACTTGTTTTTTGCAAGTAACCTCTAATCTGCAGTTCTACGCATTGACGAATCACCATAATCGTAATTCTCCAACACACCAATGAAACAAAAATAATGTTTTTAGGCGTTCTGGAACTTATACAAGCTTGCAATAAAGATCACAAGGTATGATGACGTTGCAGTTCCATTAAATATCAACAATAGGGTGTAAACTATAAAAAAATATTCCATTTTGGCAATTTTAAGAGATTTATTAGTAATAAACTTTTGAATTGGTCAAGCGAATTTGTTAAAATTGGACTCATTTGTTGCTTTTTATGTTGGCTAACTATACAAACATAAAAACTATATGCTCCCTATCTTACTTTTCATGGTATCTTAAAAAACTATATTTTTTTTTTGTTTTTGTTATGTTTAACGACTATTTTTACACCTAAAACTGAGGTTAGAATTAAAACTTTTGATGTTCTTTATTAAAGCAATGTTTCTAGTTTTAAAAATAATGTCCATATAATAAATTTTATTTAAATGCAACATCACCAAAATGGCGCCGAAGTGAACTAAATTTAAAAAAAGTGTTTTTTTCATCATAGCTCGGTTAAAATTGTCCGATTTTGATGCAGTCTTCACTAATCTTCCTTATTTTTCATTCTTAAAGAACAAAAAAAAGTTCCCTATACCTAACTATAAAATTAAAGTTAGCATTAACATCTCTATGACAGGCGCGAAGCGTGCCCGAAAACGGATTTTTTCTCGTCTGCTCACTATTACATTGAATCCAACGCCGAAAACCGCATCCTTCTAGCTGTCATAGTTCCGAGAAAAAGGTCTTGTCCTTCTTAGCTGGACCACCCTGTATATATAATATATATATATATATATATATATATATATATATATATATATATATATATATATTATATATATATATATTATATATATATATATATATATATATATATTATATATATATATATATATATATATGCACATTTAATAAATTCAACAAAAGTCAACCTCGCATATCATAGTGAAAGGACACAGCAGAATAGTAAGGTAGTTTGGCTCTGAAGATTTAGGTTTTACGATGACTATAAGCTAGCAGTTGATACAACAGGGTATGGCGTTCCAATGGCCTAGAACCAATTAATTTTTACTTTTCCTCATTTATACCGTAGGCATATAGGAAAAGTATAAACAAAAAAATCCGAAACCGGGATGTCACCGGAATTATCCGATATACGCGTTTTAAGGCCTCCCGGGTGGTTTTCGCAAAGTGGTTTATCTGTATGTGTGTGTGTCTATTATTATCGTAGCGTCCAGTGTATTTATGCTAGGAAGTTGAAAATTTTGTACAAAAATCAGTCTACCGTTGTAGTTGTGTTCTTCGGAAAATAATTTGTTTATGGGGTCATTAACCCACAATAATGACTCTGCAAAAATTTAGAAAAATCATAAAATACTGACCACGAGCGTGGTCAAGCAGCAAAGCGATTCCGAAGACGTGTTGCAGTATAAATTTAACGAATTTTATTTTTGAGGACGAGCGAAGCGAGTACGAAGCTGGGAGAATGAGCGTAGCGAATCCGATATAATGAGGGAAAGTTCCGAGGTACCCCGTACTTGATATTTTTAACTTTAATTTGACATTTATAAATTAAGATTGTTAATTATTTGAAAATTAAGATTGTTAATTAAAATTATTTAAGGTATTTAGATATTATAAATCCAAACACACGTGTGAAATTACTATAGTTACAGTACTAATAAATAAATACATAAACCATTAATTTGCATGTATAAAATAACTAAAATATAATTTTAAAAGATAAAAATATCTTTGTATAAATTATATGTAAATCGGCCATTAGTGGTATTAACAATACAAATGCATAGTTGAAAATTCTAAAGCACTTAACTTAAATCCAGTTAGATACGAGCATAAAACTTTTATACACTAAGTTAATACTTTTATACTTTCAAAGTTTAATATCGAGACTGAGTAATTTTTTCTCCCTTTGTTTACATAAAAAATCTTGTTATTTTTCATCCACTCCCATTGTTTGTATCCAGGAATGTTGAAAAATATTATACACTAAAGTAGAAATATTTGAAGAAGGGGCAACTTTACTGCTTGATTCCCGGGAGGGATGACCGGGAAAATGTTACCCGAAAAAAACCTACCCTTATGAGGGAAGCTACAAGGTAAGAGCTTTCAAGAACCGGGATCTGAAAACAGGAGAAGCACCTACAATATCCTTGAGCGCTGCTTCCTACGACTAGGTACCAAAACCCAAAAAACCAACATATTCCTCAAGGGATTCCAAAAACTAAGCTTCCTGCATTCTTCATGCATCTTTCCCCCGCTTGCTGAATTCAAATATTCCGATATTCTTCTCTTACCTCAGAGGAGTTTATCAAACTTTTCGACCGGTGTGAAAAATTGATGTTTTAGTCTTAACATCGTCAAGAAAAATGTTGCTATAAAATGATTACGAAACACCAGACTCCTATAAATCATTTCACTCGGGTTTCTTAAAAAATCAACCTTGAAAAAAAAGCAAAGAGAAAAGGTGTAAAAATCAACCTATAAAAACATTATGACTTGAAAGCCCAATACTTGAAGCCAAAAATAAGATTTACACAAGAACCTAAGCGGCTGTGGTTATATCTTGGTATCTTTGGTTATAAAACATTATATGTTCATGGACTAAACATTGCACTAAAGATCAACTTTTTAAATTAGTACCAACATTTTTGTATTAGAATCTATAATTCAAACGTTTTTTTATTCTTGTGAGATTACAGAATTAATAATAATTACTTCATTGCAATATTCTCATTAATATTATATTATCAAAATAAATTCGGTCAATGTGCAGATATAAATTATATACCTAATAAAATCGAAGAGTTAAATATGAGTACAGTTCTAATTAGATTAAGAGACATAGAGGGTGAATAATTATATATTTTATGACTAATTTCGATATAGCAGGGATTATAAAGTTAATGATGAAGGGACAAGATGAAATGAGCGGCAAAGTGTGGAAAAGTGCGGGATTTATTAGCGTTTTAGATACGGAAGGGAGAGTTTTGCGGCATAGAGTTAACTTGCATTTGATTGATCGAGTCAAGTATAGGAGTTATACGGAGGCGAGGGGGCGGCATGACACCCAGCCTGGAAGCTGAAACTCAAAATCAAGTATTTTCATGCCCCTCTAAAACTTGTCAATACAAACCCATTATATCCTTTCTCTCCCTTATATACTCCAATATAAATCTCTTTCCCAAATTTAATTCTCAACTTATTGTCATATAAACGAGAACACTAAAACCCATTTTTCTAGAGAACACAAAACCCCTTTAGAAAACAAAATAGGGTGAAAAATTCTCCAAACCCCGTTTTGTTTATCGGTTTCACAGAAATTTTTGGCATATTAGATGCGGTCATTTAGAAATAGGGAAAATTATTGGGACAGCAATAAAAGGAAAAGCCTCCCCAGCCTATAAATCAGAGATATTTTGAAATAGGTTTTCTGTCGTAATAATTTCATTGTTAGAACAAATGAGATTAAAATAACAATTCGTTAAATCACAATTTAAAGAGCATTCCAGTCACGCAGCGCAAACAAATGATGTCTCCACCTTATTCCCTAATGATGTAATTTGCTTTTTATTTTGAAAAAATATATTTAGAACTACGTACTAGGAGAACGACTGAGTGGTGTGGGACATGCGGCTCTATAGGTTCAGCAATGAAACGGACGGAGTTCGAATCCCTTTACTTAGGATTTTACCCTTCCTTTTAGAGTAGTATGAACCATTTCGGCTGTCTTTCAAATCATGACAATCGCAATAGTTATTGAAGTATGGCTTTTCAGCGATTCCGATTTTAGAGATGAATGAAAGAGAGTTTATGTCTTGAATTTACGCCAAAGTCCAATATTTTGACTTCTATAACAGCCAAAGCTTTATTATTAGAATATTTGACTCTAAGCTTTCATAACATATTTGATTAATATCTTATTTTGACCCAGAGATCACAAAACATCCAAAATTCAAGAAAAAGAGAGAGACGGAATTTTGCGACGACCCTTTCTATTTTTAATTTAATATTACACACTGTTATTTAAAACCAGCTGCCAAACATTAAACTGGTTTCCTGTTTCACATTTGATCTGAAAAATCTCACGTTTTAAAGTGAAATATTTTTAGAACCTTGCCGACGGGATAAGTGTCGTGGTCGCGTACCGGCTAGGAGCCGAGAGCCTTAGTAATAAATACATAATTAAGGCTTACCTGGAGTGTTAAAGCCTAGCGATCCTTTCTCTTACGGTCTAAAAATCCGTGGAGTGTTTTCCTCAATTTTTCATTTCATAATTTAATATAAAAAGGAGATAATAAATTATCTCCTTCTAATATGGATTCGCACAAAGTATTACATACGTGTTTATAAACTTTTATTAATTGAACTTTCCTATTTTTTTCTTGGTTTTAATTAAATTTTCTTTTATATAGTATCACAGATACACTTCACGGTGTAATATTCAAGTCATTATTTAGCGTTTTAAAGTCTAGGGAGTAAAAAAGTGTATTTTTAACCTCAAAAAGTGTTTTGCTCTTCACAGGAGGGAAGGAATCCGCTAAAGTTAATTTATGAACAAAGTTATTGAGACCCTTCATCATACACGGTGGGGGGGGGAGGGGGTTCAACCAAAAACCTGTTTCTTCTCATCTGTTTATCAATATATGAGTTTTCCACATGGGGGGGGGGGGCTTGCATACCCCGCGTGCTATATTTTCCACATAGAAGGGGGTACGTGCATATCCCACGCGGTCTTATGATTTATAACGCCCCATTAAGTTATCTTGTAAAAGATAAATAAAGTTTTTAATACTAAAAATATCTCCTAACTGCTTAGTTTTTTAGGTTTTACAGATTAAATTTTACCTCGGAAAAGTTAATATGTTAATGTTTTGTCTTTAGCGGAATGATAATCCATGGGTGTCGCCAAGAACTATTTTTGGTGCTTTAGGGCTTTGATATTTGCGTAGCCCTGGTCTAAATTATCAACTTTAGCCAACAACATCTCCGCATCTACAGCTTTTACCTGCAGCTGCAGGTTTGAGGGTTTTGAGATAAAATGGGTTTTAAATTCTATCTAGGAGTCACACATTCCATAAATTTTGTTAAACCCACCACAGATAGTGATGTCTTGTCAACACCACCACAGCTGGAGATGTTTGGTCAACACACCACAGTTAGTGATGTTTCGTCAACACCACCACAGCTGGTGATGTTTCGTCAACACCACCACAGTTAGAGATGTTTCGTCAATACCACCACAGCTGGTGATGTTTCGTCAACACCACCATAGCTGGTGAAGTTTCGTCAACATAACCAAAGCTGGTGATGTTTTGTCAACACCACCATAGCTGGTGATATTTCGTCTACAAAGTTGGCCTTTGTAATTAAAGAATTAGGATAATTTTTCGGATTGCAATTACTTTTATAATTACATTATACTATAATTAATTATTTTTATAGAAAAGTTATTATGACGGTTAACTGCTGCAGTATTGATAAAAATTCTGGCGCAGTGGTCCGCATGTCGGGCGAATTTCATTGGATGCGTGTTTCCGTTCTTAACAACAATCCTGATTGGAATGATAATTTTTTATAGTTTTTTACATTATATAAGTTTAAAAACTACAGAATAATTCTAGCGCGGTGGTCCGCATGTCTAGCGAATTTCATTTAGAATGCGTATTTCCGTGCTTCAACCCGTTTCTTTGCTTAAGGTTCCGGTCATGCTTTAGAACCTAACCAGTTACTCAATTGTCAAGCACTGCTCGTACTCATTTTTTGTCTCTATTTTTCAAAGGATATGCGCTAAAACCTTTAAGGGTAACTGACTAAGCTTAAAGATAAGTTACTAAGCTAAATTCATTTAGGTCGCCAAACTTTAGAAAAGCAAATTATAGGGTCGCGTTACTGAAAAGGTTGGGAAACGCTGTTCTAGATGAACTAGACACGCTGTGAACAAGTCGTATGTGCCACCATGTACGGAGGGTGTGTTTCATTAAAAAATTAGTATTGAATTTTAGTATTAGTTTATTAAAGTCTTACCATCAGGTGTATCGTTTTGCTTTTCCTCATATGCACCGTAGGTTTATATTTCCTAGCTTATAACCTCTATAACATCTTTCACCATTGGCTTCTCCTGAGAGCCTTTAGCCTCAATAAATGACTTTAATCCTAATCATATATCTATTTACTTATATACCACCTCTCTTTAGTGGTATAATTTTTTTTTTTTTAACAATTTTAAAATATTAATTAGTCACGGATATGTATTTATGTATATGTGTGTCTGTATGTCTATATGTATGTATGTATGTGTGTAAATGTTTGCATATACATGCATGTATGTATATGGCTATAATAGTAGTGAGTATAGTAATAATTATTACATTAGTTTTATTATTTTTTTACGCTTTAATCCGTAGGGTCATTTAGCGTTTTCCCCTCACTCAAATCTCACTCAACATTAACCCCTGAGTTTGTACACATCCAATCAATCATCTAGGAAGCACCCTCTCCGTACAGGGTAGCACATATAACCAGTTCACAGTGTGTCTAGTTCATCCAGCTCAACCAGACTCTATCCAAACTCACTGCTCTGGCTAGTATCTGCGACTAGTTCACAGTGTGCCTAGTTTATCTAGACCAGCTAGACTCTGGCTAGGCTCACCGCTCTGGCTAGCGCCGACTACTAGTTCACTGTGTGCTTGTTTCATCTAGTCTTACTAGCTCCCCTGATCACATTAGTCTCACTTGACCTCGTCCTTCCAGTCTCACCAATCTCATCAGTTCCACTGGCATCACCAGCCTCTAGCTAGGCTCACCGCTCTGGCCAGTCCAGCGCCACCGGACAAAGAACTCTAGCACCCAGATGTCAGTGTGTACAAACTCATTCTATAGCCCTGACCTGAAAGTCAAAGCTCCGCAGTGCCATTAGGAAACGTCTGTCTTCAAGAACCGAGCACTTTGTTCCTAGTCACTTACGTTACTCGTGTCGCCGCCATCACTTTCACTGACTAAGTTTTCGGACATACAAAGGCTCAGTATATCTTTCCGACCTTCATCTCCCCCAGCCCGCAGAACATTAACTTTTCGTGAGCTGGAGACAGCGGAAACGTGGATCCAGACTTGTCTCAGATGAAACTAGATCCAACCCCGCATTTGCGTATTAGTAGCCAAGTAAACCACGTAAAACCCTGGTTGGGTTTGCCATTTATTATCTGAAGACGTGCGATGCGAATCCAAAGGATTCGCAACAATTTTTTTACAACCAATTTACAGCACAACGACAGCACAAAGACAATGGCAGTACAGAGCAGCGACTCTATGGAACAACTTACCCAATCACATAAAGACCACCGACAAAAGAGATACTTTCAAAAAAAGACTAAAATTATTTTTACTAGAAGTACAACTCAGAGACAGCCAACAATACCAAGCGTAGAATATGTATGTATGTGTGTGTGTGTGTGTATGTATGAATCTATATATGTGTGTATATATATGTATGTATGTGTATGTATGTATGTATATGTATGTCTGTATGTATATATCTATATGTATGTATATGTATGTATGTGGGTATGTGTGTCTTTGTATGTATGTACATGTTAGTGTGTGTATAAGTATATATACAAGTGTGATAGTAAGTATTTATGTGAGTGTGTGCATATGTATGTGTATATGTGAATGTATGCATATGTATACATGTGTTAGTATAAGTGTATATTAAGGTGAGTATGTCCCTACATTCAAATACAATAAATATAATAAAGTGTAATAATTAGATCTAGGATATTAGTATAAGATTTTTAAATTAGTGATAACTTAGTTTATAAGCATAATATAAGTAGACAGTACCTCCTCCACGGCACAAGATATCTTTTCATCTTTTGTGGAGGGATAAACCTGGCTAGTATAACATATGTTGAATAATAATTGTATATTTTCTAATAAAGGTTTTTTTTTTTAAAAAAAAGGCATGTTGCAGTACAAATCTGGCGAACCGTATTTCTGAGGACAAGCGAAGCGAAGAATATGAAGCAGGGATGATGAGCGTAGCGAATCCGATGTAATGAGAAGTTCTGAGAAACCCCGTGCCCGATTTTTTCTTATATGATGGAATAGGCGTATCTTTTTTATTAACTATGTCATGTTCATGTATACTCCTTGGCTTCCAATAAATAAATAGCCAAAGAAGTTGAAATATGTTATTTATTTAAATCTTGAAGTAAGAAAATTTTATATTATGTGTTATGTAACCTTTATTTAAATTTTTTTGATTATGTGTTATGTACTTTACTCATATTTTTTTAATTATGTTATGTAACCTTTATTTATACTTTTTAATTATGTGTTATGTAACCTTTATTTATACTTTTATGTGTTATGTAACCTTTATTTATACTTTTTAATTATGTGTTATGTAACTTTTATTTATATTTTTTAATTATGTGTAATTGTAATTGGACTTTTAGTCCGTTATGTTTATAAATAAATAACTAAATAAACTACTTTTTTAAAGCGGTATATCATAAAAAGATAAAAATAGACAAAATATGTTACTATAAAATATTTTAACTATTATTATTAGTTGCTCGTTTGATTCGCACCGTTTCATCAACTGTATACTGTCTTTTCTTGTTTAGTTTTTAGTGATATAAATATAATTTTTAGTGATATAAATATAATTTTTTGTGATATAAATATAATTTTTAGTGATATAAATATAATTTGCTCAGTATTTGAATTCTCTGCTTACGGACTGTTTTGTATAATTGTATATTTGTATTTTGTGCTTTGGTCGTGATTTCTTTTTATTTTTACCGCGAGTTCTATTTCATATTATAAATTATATTAAAAATATTAAAAATTGTACAAACTAGTATTATAATAAACGTTTAATAATTTTTTGCTACAGTATAAAACTTATTTATTTGAGTATAAACTTTAGGTTAAAAATAAATATAGTTTTTGTTTTTTATAAATTATGTTATTCTACATTTATATGTTGACAGTTATATTAACACAGGTTTAATTGATTAGTCAAGTCGCAAAATCGATGAAAATAATAATTGAAACATAGAGGAAATGTGCAGTAACGCCGTCGGCAAATGCCGACGGCATTTTATTGAGAAATCAGAAAAAAAATTATGCCGTCGGCATAATCGCGACTTTCCTTTATATGTCAATCATTACGCTCACTAATTTTACGTTATACAAATCAATTAACCCTATTTATTTAAACATTTGATTTATAATAATTGAATAACATCATTTTTAAAAAACAAAAACCATGATTAGATTTATTTTTAAGATTAATTTTATACCCAAATAAACAAACTTTTTTTGGCGAGAGCAAAACAAAATTTATTATTTATTTCTTTATTAAAATACATTTATGAAAAATATAAAACAATCATCAGGACATAAAAACGCAATCGAAACTACCTAGGCAAAGTTAAAGTTGAGTACATTCAGGGACAAAAGAAAAAATCACTGCAACAGGAAATAGTTTTTCTTCTGGCAAGTCCCGCAACCAAATACCACAGCCAAAGGATTAACACTACAATTATTAATTCTTATTAATTTAAGATTTATTGCTAAAACTAAGACTTCTATAAGCTGAAGAAACAACAAAATTGATATGGGGAGAAAGATAAACCAGGACCTAATTGACTCCCGAATATCTTGTATAATATGTTATATATGTTATAGAGTAAATATGTTATAGAGTTAACAACTTCAACTTTATACCGTAGGTTTATAGAAAAATCGGAGGTGGTCTGCATCCCGGACGAATTTCCGTGAAATTTGTTTGCATGCTTAAAAAGTTATTCCGTAAATAAAGCTTATTTATTTAAAAATTCATTTCTGGCATAAGTTTGCTGTTAATGCTTTATAACTTAAACAATAGCGTTATTAGCATTAGTACTCGAGACGTAGCTAGAAGTATTTCTAGCTAATTCAAAGGAATATTTATCTTGCATAACCATGCTTATCCTATCAAATTGGCATCTCACCATGCATTGTTGGCATCTCACACCATTATTTGCGCTAATTAAATGCTTAGGTAATGCTTATATTTGAATGGTTTTATAGTATAACACACAGCGTAGGAAAAGTTGACAGAGCGTAGGAAAATAATGCGAGGGAGTCAATAAGGTTAGTCCTGGCCTAATGTTTATTATTAGAATTAGACCAACCTTATTTGTTCCTCAACACTATTTCCCCACGCTGTCAACTAATTATAACTGTGTGCTATACTATAGCGCATTTTCTTTAAAAAAATTAAGTAGGGACTAGCAATCCTACAGCTCAAGTTAAGCTTAAGTTAACTTAAGCATGATATGTATTGTTAGGCTTTGAAGCTACATTTCATTCATTCAGGAAATTTACCCGGTATAAGATCCTACGTTATAACCATTTGTAATGTTCATAAAACGATAAAAAATTATCGATCTTAACAGGATTCGAACCAAGGCTTTATTACTTTGAGTGCTCGTAACGACTCCGGATCGATTTCATTGAACCCATAGCCCCCAAAAACATCGAAAACGATACCCTAAATTTGTTGTTTACACACTATATTTTAGGTTTACCGATTATTTACCACATTTTTCCGTCATTTTCGTCCCTTACAGTAGTCGTTATTGACTCCAGATTCGGTTTTATTCAATCAAGCGACTCAAAAAGTAATTATACTAGCAAAAATGTAATCCTTAATACAACCGATTAAAAAAACTGCTGACTCAGCAAAATTGAAATGGTTTTAAACAGGCTACGTATCTTCCCCAATGGTTGATTTAGAGACTAAGTTTGACTTTAAACCTGTAATCTGTAAACAAATTTTAAAATTATACAATCCATTAGAAAATATATATCGGTTTACTGAGCCAAGAAAATAATTTGGTGGGAGGCACTAAATGTAAAGTCCCGCCATTGCGTATTATCACTTAGTTTGAGTCTTATGTACTTACCAAAGTTTTACAAATAGAACGTATTAGGGAGTTCTGCTTATAAAACTTTGGTACTTACACTTATGGACTCAATTAAATTAAGTTCTTAAATACTTACTAAACTATAGTATACCTTTTTAGAAGAAAAAACTTCTAGTCAAAAGCCGAATAAAAATCACGAACGAAACGTAAAATCACGGATGTATTAGTTTACAATTTTTAACTTTGCCATCACTTTTGGTTATTATTAACTCAAATTTCAAACACAAATATTCAAAATCAACTAAATACACAATTATAGTTAAAATTTAACAACGATTACCACATTTTCATTACCGAAACACGAACTGTTAAACAAACTGAGAGCTTGGAAGCATAGCGGTATAAGATATGGACATAAAATCAAATGCAGACTTCTAATTGGTCGGATTCTAGAGTCCTCTACCGAGTCTTATATCATCCCATAATGCTATTCTTACCGCTGGCGCGAAAATTCAATTTGAATTATAACTAATGAATTTATTTTTTTTAATTTAATCGTATTTATAAATAATAATAAATTCAATTTTTACTCATAACTGACTTAATGGAAGTAAATTATTTTAATGAATGTATTTACTAATTAAGTATTGTAATAGTCATAAATTAGAACAACTGTTAAGTAACTAGTAACGTTCCTGTTATCTTGCAATTACTCTTTTTGATATACGTTAGGTATTGAAGAGTAAATGCAAGAACCTGTTAGTATTTCTGTTTCTCGAATTTTGTATAATTTGTGAAAGTCTCTGTCAGTAAAAGTTAGTAAGTTATCGATTGTCATATTTAATAATTTATTAAAATTTTAAGTCTGTCAGTCAGTAATGTTTTGATATCTAGTTTAATGTAATTTCTCTAGTAGTGAGGTATTTAAAGGGTTCGCAGGTCAGTTTTATTGCTACAACTCGACTTCTTAGTAAACATTACCGTCTCCCACCCGCTAATCTGTTATTTTACTTTACGTTTTCGGTTACGGAGGAAGTTTTCCCTGACCTTGAGTTCAGTTGTCTGGTAGGACCCGGCAGTGATTGTACAGGGCCCTTGCAATGTGTCTGAAACTTCGTTTTATACGGATTTCGAGAGTGACATAGTGAATTTGTGTTGCCTAACTGTGAAGTTATGTGTGTTACGCTGAATTTATTAGTGAAAAGAATGTATAGAAAAGTGATTCGGTAATAAATTTATACCGCCTTCAACTTGTGTGCGGGATTGACTGTGTCACAGCGCATAGTTGGGTTTGCTGGTGTTTCTTTGAAACTGTGTCAGCGAAGCTGAAACATGACTCTTTCTGGAGAGGATATCTGAAAAGAACATTCCACCGGAACCCAAATCTACATCAGATAAGTACTACCGATTTTGACTTAATACTTGAGGCCACAAATTGTATCAGCTTGGCTGTAATTTTGGCTCTACTTTTTGTCATGAAGGCCGAACAAATCTGTTCGTTTACGCCGTCGCGTCCGTCGACCAAAGTACCGACCCGGTTCGCGTCTCGTTGTTTAGCTCGGCAGTGCCCTATTTTTTTTAAATTTAATTCTGATTTTTTTTACTTTTGATTGGCCAAATAGTTTTATTTAAAGAAATTTAAATAGAAAAGTATAAAACATAATTTTTCTTGATAGACATTTATTTGAATGTAATTGGAGTGCACTTTTTAAAATATTTTTTTGTCTTAAAAATTTATAAATACGTTAAGTTGTACAGCGCAAAGACCCCATAGTTTGTCAAGGAAACAGCTCCAAATCTTTATTTTTTTTGGTGAAGTGTAATCATTTTTTATAGTATTTATTTAGAATTTATTTTTGAGACCTGTTTCCCCGACAGATTATGAGATCTTGTTCTTATGGTTAGTAGTATAAGTAATAGTTGTAATTGCCTTAAATAACGTTTTATGATTAATATTCTTGTTCTCCCAAATTTTGGAGATAAACCCTGTTTTGTGTATGCCGATCTTTCAGTGCAGTTTATTTATTTTAATAGACGTCCGATCTCCGTTAGATCTATAAGACAAACTTTCCTTGCGAAATAATTTATCACATATTATTTCTTAATTTTAGACAGTATTTTCACGGCGAAAAACAGGATTTATTTCCACAAATTACCTCTGAATTAACCTTTTTTTTCTTTAATTTTAATCATTATTTTTCTGTTTTTTTATGAAGCCTGGAGAGAACGATTGTTTATCTCACTTATTTTTTTTAATAGTACTTCCCATATTTCCCTAATTTTATTTCTAAATTCATTTTTCTTTTTGGATTTTCTAGTATTATTTCCTCTTAGGAAGTTGGAATATTATGGGATAGGTGACCCAGGTAGAATTAATCCTAATTTTATTATGTTTGGGATCTTTTAAGTTTATTGACTTACAAACAATCGCCCCCTCTTTCTTCTGTTCAATTTCAGGTATCATATAATCTTAAAAAAAGTAGTTCTATAGTACTTTTTATTGTTGACTTGCCTATAATAAATTTGATTTGGTGGTCTAAAATATGGTAAGATTTTATTTTATTTGAGTTTTAGGTATAAGTATCCCTCCCTGGAATATTATTTTAGAATTAATAATTGGGCTTTAAGCTGTGCACTTCCGACCTTTTCCTTAATCCTAATCCCTAGTTCCTTTATTAAAGAATTTTTTTACTATATTGTATTTTGTTATCTCCTATATATCCCCCTTTCTAATTTCAAAGTATCTGCTAAATATTTTTTATTCCCTACACCATAGAGATATATACTAGAGGGGACATAGCCTATCTTAATACATTGAGAGGCCTGAAACATTTTTAGTGGGGCTCTCAGGGGCTCTGTGTAACCTCATTGAAACCTCCTCCAAGAGGGAGTTAAGGTTATAATTAATCAATTGTTTTCAGCTTCCCGCAGATTGATTGTGTTGTGATTTGTATTTTAAACATTCTACTATATAATTTACTGTTTTTTTGTTCTGTTCATTTGATGATAATGATAATCGAATGTGGTCAGGTTACTTTTTCGATGTTTCAAAATTCAACCAATAGGGCCCCTGTAGTGATATATCTCTATGCCCTACACTATTTATTTAATTACCTTCCCTTCTATTTACTATAACCTACTTGAGGTCTTTCTTCGTTTATCCTCATTATATATATTCTCCTTTTTATTGTCCTTTTTATATATTATTCTCCTTTTATATATATATATATATATATATATATATATATATATATATTATATATATATATATATATATATACATATATATATATTATATTATATATATATATATATATATATATATATATATATATATATATATATATATATATATATATATATGTATGTATATATATAAGTCACGCGAAACGTATGTTTTCATTAGGGACCTCTGAAACAGATTTGTATCGTGGTCCGAGGTTCGACTTCTTCTTATATATATATAATATATATATATAGAATATATATATAATATATATATATATATATATATATATATATATATATATATATATATATATATATATAATATATATAATATATATAAGAGAGAGAGAAGAGAGAGAGAGAGAGAAAGAGAGAGAGAGAGAGAGATAGAGAGAAACTATGTATACAAAGTGTATTAGAAATTTGCATGATAAAATAAAGCACAATAACATTTTTACTTTCTATAATATTTTATTTTTGATAATATTAAGACTATTATAAATAATGTATGTTTTTCTATTAAAACATGTTTAATCTCAATTATGAGGAGCAACGTAAAAAGGAAAACTATTGGAGCATAATTTCAAACTAAGTGTAAGTGCAACTTGATGTAACGCAAGTTCTCTGAAAAAATAAAAACTACAGAACATCCAAAAAGGTAACATCGATCCCCATTAAGCATTCTATAGGTTTTTAAGGAAAAACAGAAAATCGGCTTTTCCAGCGAGGTGACGACGAGAAAACTAGACTACTGCATTAGTGGAGAGAACATGGATGTAAAACCATAGCAATGTTACACAACTTTGTAATAGATACGGCACTATAGGCAGACGTTGTAGTTGCCAACACGACACTCTTGCATACTTTAGAGACGCTCTCAAGTAGCATACATTGTATCTAACAAAGGAAAAGCAACTCATTTTCATTTCATTGCACTTAGACAAGAGGATAAGGTAGGAAAATTTGTGCCGAGTATCCTTAATAATTCTCCAATTCACGCTACTCTAGTTACGATTCGTGTTTTCGTTTCGGGTTTAATAGCTAAGTGGATTAAAATCAAATCAAACCTAATTTGATATCTTTAGCATCGAAATTCAGAATTGTTTAAGCATGTAGGTTTTTCCTTCTAATTGTCTTTGTTTCCAAAACAAGAAGTTTATGAACTAATAGAGTGAACTAGTAATCATCATGCAACATAGACAAAAATAAAACAAGGTGTCATCCTACCCCTATAGATTCAAAATTTATAGTACAATAAATGTTTAATAATTAAAATTTAATAAGATGAAAGAAACGGCATTCATAGGCTTGTACATATAGATCACTGTGCTGGCCACTGATGTGGTTGAGGCTTCATTGTACGCATAAAACTCCAGAACATCGCTAGAAATACTTTTTCCTCACCGACTCTCGTAGGTATAAGAAGTAGTATTGTGGTCACCCTAAAAATTACTGATCTGTTTCAGGCATTTTTATGACGTTCTGAGTGGTTTTAATCATTCTATGTTTGTGTGTGTGTGTGCATAACTCCCACTTTGTTAAGTCTCACTTGTATGCCAAAAACCTAAAACTTGATGGCACAGAAATAAGACTTTAAGCTTAGTTATGCCCGGAAGATACTTTTCAGACTGATAACCTATGCAAAGCCATCGAAGATTTAAAAAGTTCGTTTAAAATTGAAAGTTTAACTGTTCGAGTTGACATTATAGGCAAATGCACAACTAATGGTGGTCAATCGATCCAGAGAATTTTCTAACTGGTTATAAACATATCGCCAGGTAGTGAAACTTATAATGAATTAGTAGTGAAATTCCACAGCTAACTCTTGGTTTGTAAGTTATTAGCAAACTTATACACTTTTAGTGCGACTCTTAAAATTACATGAAAAAGTTTGTTTACATCATGACGATTTATCGCATAAAAATTTAAAATGTTGTCACAGGACTTTTTTAAAAGTCCAAAATTTATTTTAGAATTATTGGGTTATCCATTTGACATGTAGCGTGTTTTCAAAAAATGTGCAAATCCATAGACTCATACATACAGACACCATCTATTTTACTATTTTTAGGATCTCTATGTGCTAAAAAAAAATTTTTTTTTTAAAAATGGGTTTTATCTTTTTTTTGCTAATGCAATGCTCCCCCACTTTATTAGGAAATAAGCAAGCGAAATAACAAAATTAAAAAAAAAAACTAATGCATGAATATCATACAAATTATTAGTGATATGAACTTACAAATTACTTTTCTTTGCATACCTGTAACAAAATATAAGCGCATTATTAAATAAATTATATTGTTAAAATTGTTTATTACGTCAAAAATACATTAATTTTTTTTTTGGTACAAGAGGTACATGGTAAAAACTATAAAAATTGGTAGAAAACAAAAACTTCAAATTTAAGCTAGGTTTTAAGTAGTTTTGAATTATTAAAAAATGATTGAAAGGTTGACTTGATATGAAACTAGTTTTAAGCACTTTTGTAAACCCACTAGTTTCAGCCTACGTTTATAATTAACAAACATGCACATTCCGTGTAAAAAGTTCGTAGGAAAAATTGATTTTTTTACTTCGACCTTGCTTTCCCCCATAGGAATATTCAAATGCTCCAAATTGGAGAGGATTTGAGACCACAGAATACGTGACGACGAAGCACAAATTATTGTCTAAAAATGAAACCCAGTAAAAATATGAAGTCTATGGAAAAGAAAAATAAACTTTTTTGTCCTTATAAATATACATATTTTATGGAACTTATAAAGACAAGAAGAAATAGAGAAAACTTGACCACCAGCTTGCAATACTGCAACTAGCCACAAATAAAGTAATCATGCACGAAGATGCTTTAGTGATTAAGTATTATTGCTCCGAAATGTATCTATAGGCAGCCGCAGAAGAATTTCCACCCAAGCGTAAATACAAAATATCAGGTTTGCAGGGCAAAGCGGATTTGATCTTTTCAATTGTGGTTTTAGCAAGATCGATAGTGCTTGACAAAGACACCAACTAACACATTATCGCCAAAATTGAAGTAAACCGATCTGTAAAATCTTCTAATTAAAAGATTTCACGACCTCGATAAAACACTTAGAAAATACTATTGATTTACTTATTGTTGTTGTCTTTCTTTTTTGATGATTAGAAAAAATGTATAATACTCCATGTTTAAGGAACAGAAAATATTTCTTCTAAATTAAATATTTTATACCAGTATGTTATAATCAAAATTGTTTTGTGCTCGACTGTCAGGTATATCTCCCACTCATCAGTTTAATGTAACACACTCATATTCAAAATATTTTAAATTTAAGTGAACTTAAAGCTCATTTAAAAAAAACGAGAGAAGAAATACAATACTTTTAGCTTCAGTAAAAAGAGTCATGACAAGAAAAAATACCAGGTAAAAGACTAACAGAGCCCGGAGTAATAACCTAAGAAAAACTCAAATGATAAATGTACTAAAAGTGTGCGAGCAATACTAACCTTTACTGCCAGTTTTCTTTGCCAAAAATGTTCTCTTTAACACTCTACTACATAAAGAAAGATAATAAAATATAATACGATATAAAATCTAATCGTAACAGAAATAAAGGTTTAATCTCCTCAAATGTTTTATGATAAATTGTTCTTTACTTCGTTATGATTTTTCCTAGATATAGAAACGTGTTAAAATGTAATACAATGTAATTACTAAGAAACATATTAAACTTCATTTTAGTACAAATGACAGGACTAGATGAATTAGTAGAACCAAGGATCTTTCGTAAAGGGAAGAACGCGATAAGTCGATATGCCATTTAACAAAGTGACCCCGTTGAGATTAAATCCTAATCCTTGTTACATAACCTGCGTTTTGCTTTAACCTTGCTAGGGAAAGTAAGTTTGGTCTTATTTCTCTAACTCATAAGACGTTTATGGGGTCAGTATGGTTCTCTTCTCCCTTTATTAAAGATCCTTGAGTATATTATAGTATCCTTAAGTAAGATCCTAGTAGGCCTAGCTGTAACTATCACGCCTGTGTTAAAGCTCTCAGCATAACCAACTCTTAGTACCTACCTTTATCATTACTCATCGCTTTAACACTGGTTGTCAGTAAAAATTCTTTGGTAGTATTACTTGTACATTTTAATTATAACAGTTACAATAAACATACAGTACAACCAACATAAAACATACAAATGTATAATATAATAATGCCCGTTTAGAGCCTTGCGGCTCATCAGGGAAAACCCCTGCGGGAACCACCTCAGATGGTATTAGCAACCGTTACACTCAAAGTGTATTCTAATGCTGGCGTTAATTTATCTAATCAATAATCTTCTATAAACTGAGAGCGTAACCTGGGATGCGAACCCCAGAACTCCGTGGGTGTCAAAGGTCAGTGTAAAGACTAACGCTTAACGACCTCGGCCACGGAGGCGGCCAAATGTATAAATAGCACACAATTACTAGACCGAGTGCACGTGCGCGTGAGTTTTATAATTATTGAAGGAAATTGTGTGCATAAAGAGATCGGATTACGTCAATAATTAGAAAAAATATAGAATGAAATATATTAAGGAAAATTAAAAGAATAATATAGAATTGAACAAGATAGATAGAGCCAAGGTTAATACGCAACTGTAGCACTAAGGAATTAAAATAGCGTTACACAATGAAGAAAACCAGATTGAGAACTGGGCCACCTGGGCCCACTCGAAACATTTCCAAGGGTTACCGGTCTTTTAAGAGCTTTCTACCCTTCTTAATCCTCGCATTTCCTACTTTTTAACCCAAATATACCTCGCGTTACTTACACAGCAAGAAGAATAGTGTTTATTCTTATTACTTTTAGATAAGTCAAGGAAATCTATCGCCTCCTTGACCTGGAGTTGATCCCTCTGCTTGGGAGTATAGTAATCAGGGATGAACACACATTATATAACTATTTTTAATCCTACAAATTTTACAAAAAAAAGGAAAAATTCTATTAGTCAGAGCAACTCTAAGGAGGATAAAAAACTCAATGTCCTAAAACCTCATATGTTTAGACAAATCTCAACAATAATATTTGATTTATACGTCATTTGAGTTTAAAGTTAATCGACTTCGTTAAAAAGTTAAGACCGTGAAATATAGAGTTAGATATTGTTTTTACTTTTCCTATCCTACTATTGTAGAAAAATTATTTTGTTCGTCCTGAACAAAATAATTTAAGGTGAAAAATTATTTTTCACCTTAGGGTGAAAAATATCGATTATTATTTGACTTCATCACATAATCCTGATCAAATCTTTACAGATTTCATTAGAATTATCCACAAAAAACGCCAAGACCCGCGTTTGCAAAGTACACGTCCGTATCTGAGGTCCAAAGACACGAAAAAGTCTCAGTCGGATTAGGTCCCATGAATTTTGAATCTCTTAAGTTAAACGACAGTTAAAAAAATGGTTTGCGAGATTTCAAATTTGGAAGTTGTGAGTCAAGAAAAAATCGCGTTTAGTGCATTACATGAGTGAATCAGTGATTCATATATTGGAGCTTTCTACGTTTGATCATTCCGCTGTTCATTTAGTTCTTGTCTTTAGTGAAACATTGTGATAGTAAATTCATTCATGAAAAAAATGTATTTCTAGAAATATAAAAGAAAATTAAAGTATTGAGGAGTACGCCATTGATCAGAAACAAAGGCCTTCGGGCCTTGACCATTCTGACGTATGGCTATTTCAAGACCTCGGCTTTACGGGTATTGGGAGTATGGTATTATTTGTTCATTAAAAATATTATTTTTTACATGCCATGTTGTTTTTACATGTCCGTAAAACATAAGTTTTTAGTCTATTATTTCTCTGAAACGGATTTATGCCACATGCCCAAACTTCTTGCCCGCCACCTCATTCGCAATTTTGTTAAAAAAAATCAAAGATACTCAAAGAAATTGGGTTATTCTATAGAAACCCGTGCAGAAGTCATTATCAATTATAAGAGGTCTTTAGTATTTATTTATTCTCAACTATACTTTCAGAACAAACAGGAACCAAAAGAGCAAGAAACGAAATACATATAAAAGGGTTTATAGTATAACTTTAATTAAAATATACATGAAAGTAATAATAAAATTAATCACAGCGTTAAAAAGTAAAAGGTTTAAATTATCTCGTGTCATGTCTAAAGCTGTTAGTGAATTCTCTCTTAATCTTTTTCACTCGTGAATACTGTTTGCGGTCTGGTTAAGCGAGTTCTCTTTCTATTAAGCCAAAAATATAACTTTGTGGTAAAGGGAGATGTACCAGTAGAAATTTATCTATGTAGGAAGGGTCCATGATGCGGGAAAACATTCATTGAAACCTTCCTGGGTTTCCACTACGTTTCACCTTTGTTTAGATGTATAACATCTCCTAGCCTCTACAATCTCTGAAATGAGATCTCATTTAGACAAAATGAGACAAATTAAACATTTTTGGAGTCTTTAACTTACCGCCTACCATAATTATTATAATCTAATTTAATAATATTTACTTCATGCGATCAATAAATGCACAAAATAAATCTAACATCTCTGTTCTTTCTAGAACATATTTGGTGTTAAATCTTATTTTACCGCCTTCTTAAATATTATAGGATAAAGAATCAAAATTAAAAAACGCTTAGATAGTTTAAATACAATGAATTATTTAAATGTTTAGAAATTATAAATATTTTTTATTGCTTAAAAATAAAGATAAAAAATGTTTTAACTAAGTTTTAAAATTCTTATTTTTCTTAAATATTTATTCTTAATTATTTATTTAAATTACAAAAATAAAGCTCTTTTTCAAGAAAAGATTTTAGAATAAATCTTCATATTTTTTTACGTCGCTATAAAAATATCTTATTATAAGTTAAGAAATTTATTACTACGGTTGAGAGCTTCATAACTTAGGCATTAATTTAAAGTAGTAAATTTTAAAGTCAACCAAGTTTTCCAAGTTATTAATACTGTAAGGTTAAATGATATTTCACGGTGACAACAATTATTTTATTTAAGTTTATAAAAACTTGTGTATACGAGACAAAGCCCGATTAATTTTTAAAAGGAAGAGTAAAGGGCTTCGAAAAAAGCAGTTAATTTAAAGGTATTACTAGGTAGGGGCTTAGAGAAGTTAGGTTTGAATTTATAGTGTTTGTCAAAGACATTAAAGGCCAAAGTATCCTGGGGTAGGGCTGTTAAATAGCTTCAGGAGTAAAAGGGACAAACAATCCCTATGACGATACATTAACAATGTATTGGATAATATAATTAGAGAGTATGTGTGTTAAGTTTACTTTAGTCATATAGAGGTAAAAACATGACGTATTAATTATGTAATTTAATTAATGTAATAACCTTATGGTATAAAACCCGGAGCAAAAAGAAAATACGCGTTAAATCCTAAACCCCATAGTTAACTCTTGTATGAAACCATTAAAAAAACATTAGAGATTAAAAGAGAAAATTTTTAACTGGACAAGAGCCCCTAGTATTAACTTGAGCAATATCACCGCCCCCCGGAATGATATTGTTACGACGCTATAAGCTCTAACAGAAGCAATTCATTCAATTATTAATACGATCTGGTCCATTTTGTCAGGAATATTGACCCTTTAGCTAGCACAATCAACATTCATCAGTTTTGAATTATTAACATCAGTCATACATCTGAGGTAGTATGAGTGCTAACTATTTGTATTAGAAAATATCTTATTAGATCCATAGATAGAGAATTGAAGTGAAAACGATAAAAACGAATTTAAAGGTATGCAAGCAACAAGTTTTATTGGAAAATAACCTCCTACATGCTAGAATATATATTTTAAAGCGTCACTAGAATTTCAAACAAGTACCTTCGGCTTTTTGGCCATTACGTCGCATTGATGCTGAAGACCGATTCCCGGCCAAATTGTCTTGTATTTTATTTCATATTAGTAGTAGTAAATTGGCATATTAGCTAATTTTTAAATTAATTATTCAAATTCATCAACATGAATTTGTGTTCATCAAAGTATGTACGTCAAACAATAAAATCAAAACTAATGTAGATAAAATTTGACTACTTGATTTGTTTTGTTTGCCTTAAAATTAATATATATATGTACATAATTTAAGCTTGATTCGAAATGTTTTTGATTTTTAGTGAATTTTCGCTGAGTCCTTACTGAAGTTGTCAGTCATTTTGACGTCATACATATTTCATAAACAACTGATTTTCGCAATTGTATATGATTTATACTAGTGCCAAGATTTATTATGATCCAAGAAAGAGTCCAAAAATTATTATGATGCTTAATGAACGTCTAGGAACTCGTACATGTTCTTGATCAAGAAGTCCACCCTCACTTGTAAAAAAATAAACTTCCCCCATGACCTCAATATCATAAGCTTATTTTCACTATGTAAATTAATTAAAAGGTCGAGCCTTATTTACAACTAAGTAATTAATGTCTTAAAATACTAAAATTAATCCCGTTCAATAAAATTAAATTTGGTTCACCGCAATAAATTTGAAAAATAAATAAATAAATGCCCGTTTTAGAGCCTTTCGGCCCATCAGGGTATTCACCCTGCGGGAACAACCTCAGGTGGGTAGCATCTACTACACACTAAGAATTAATTAAAGTTGGCGAAATCTTTTTAATACAAATACTATTCATAAAATCTTAGAGCATAGCCCGGGCTGCGAACCCCGGACCTCCGGTGCCGAAATCGAACGCCTTTACGATCACGGCCACGGAGGCAGATATTTTTGAAAAATATGAGTAAATTCAAGTTTTATATTATAATTACTTTCGTTAAAATTTCTTCTTTCTCCGAAATTTTAAGATTGCTTTCTCAAAGGAAATTCTAATTTAAAGAACTTAACCTTTATTAAAACGTTTTTACTTAATTAAACCTGTAGCTTAAAATTTAACTTCAATAACTGACAGATTCATTCATAAAGCCTAGTACTAGAATGATAAGCTCCTAGTAATAGTTATACCTAGAGTAAGGAACTGTTCCTAGTAGTGCTAAGAAATGCAACAACTGTACTAGAAGTTCTACAGTATTTAAAAAATATTACTTTTTACGAAGATTAAGATCTTCCAGTGGTGACCTCGTCAATGTAAGCAATGAATCCAAAGTTTCGCTCCCATTGTTGGAGGCATCTTAAGGGATGTAGGAAATCATAAATGAAGGCACTAGGAAAGTGATTGATACACAGCATGGTGGACAAAGAATGAATACAATTAATAATCAATAATAGCGAGTAGTGCAAGTGAGGAACATGTAATATAAGGTTAATAAGAGTAGAGGTAGTATAGATAATATGTGATACTATGATTTACAAAACTAAGCTGAAGATTGGAGAAGAAACAGCTAGCTTTCCCCAGGGGAATCAACACATCGGAATCATTGTCTATATAGACGCGGTCACCATCGGAAGACTTTGCTCTTCATCTCAATAACCGCAGAAGCCTATATAATTTATGAGTACTTTTTTGTACCAAGTACCCAAGCAAAGCTAATGTAACTTAGAAGAAATGGTAATAGTAATTAGGGAGAGGTGTTGGGTCACCAACCAAGTAGGTCCAGTTCACACACCAAGTAGTAGATAGTGCAGGCTTTTTGGTCTAATTCACAAAATAACCTTGACTTTACTCCAAGTTTCTTTAGCTTTAAGTAGACTCACGGGACCTACTGAAAGACAAAGCGTTCTTGCTCTTGAAGCCATAATACATAGATGAATATTTTATATAAAGTACAATTGAGGGTGTAAAACTTCGCCTCAATGTTCATTTAGGTTTATGGATCTTTCAGATAAGAGTTCCTGACATCGCATATGCCCGGAACCACCGGCTTGACGTCCTTTTCGAAGGACGGTACATGTACGGGTTTCCGATCTACGTATAAAAAATCCTTGATGCTCCCTTCGGGGTCAAATCCGGACTGTAAGGATGACCGGCTCTTGTGTTGAAATTCCAACCGGGACCTCAACACAACTTTATTTATGGCAGATTAATTCAGGAGAGTTTTATTTCAAAAATAGGTTCTATAATAGTAATTATAGATTACAATTTTAATTCTTTATCTTTTTGGTGTTTTTAATCTAAACAAATACAGCGAAAAGGCTCATATAAAAACTAGTCACTGTATTGCAATTACATATATAATGTTATAACATATGTGTCAGCACATAATGATAATTACACTGGTTTGTTCATCTGCAAAAATGACTTTCAAATCAATTTTCAAAAAAAGAGGGATGTTTTCCAAAGATTTTAAAAACAGATTTTTTTTTTTTTAAGGTAACACGTTTCTTTAATACAGTGTTTCCTGCAGTTCGCTGCAGCTAGTAAGCGACGGCACTCTTCGAAAGAAAATAAATGAGAATAAGAAATAGTCACGTACAAACGCTTTAAATTGCAATCCACGCCAGTCTTTGGGTATTGGGCATGAATATTGAAAATTTACTTAGAGTAAATAACGTTAATTTACCTCCAGACGGTACGTAATGTAAATTTTGTTTATAGAGAGTGAAGAAGGCAGCGGGGGTCCGACTGATTTTGCTCAAATCCATTTAAGACCAAAGGAATCTGTTTAGAACAGTACATCATCTTGGACCGCCTCTCCTTCTTTCCAAAATTTATGCTAAGGTTCTTTTTTCAATTTATTTTAATGTTGCAACAACATGTTGTTGCCAAATATTATTAGGAATAATGATATGATATTGTTCGCAGGGTAGGAAATCTATTTTTATAAAATAGATAATTACAATTTTAATTTGAAAAAAAATGTTAACTAAAATAATACAAATATCAAACAGAACTTCGATAGAAAGTTTTGTTTGACAGAAAGTCGAACATAAACAAATAATACATAAGAATTAAACTACAATGTATGTAATGTATTAAACTAATACATAAAACAGACAAATGATTAAACCTAACTTTCAAATTTAAAAAAATCTCCTAAATTGTACAAAGCTTTAGTTGGTATAAGATCTTTAACCCCTAAGACCTTATTAAGACTTTTTGAACTCATTAAACTCAAGAAGTTTGATTTTTTTGGGGGAATGAGGTTAAATAACTTCATGCTAAGCATATGTGACCAAGCATTGCGTTGTCCAATCAAAATGATAAGGAATACCTAACTTACACTTATTTCTCGTATTATTCCATTGAATTTAATTTAAAAAAATGATATTAGCTTTAATATACAACAACATACAATTGAATAGATACAAACTTCACACAGAGATTATTTTATTGTAAACAAATTACTTTCTACAGCTTCCTCCGCCTTGGACTTCACACGTAGTTCTAAAAGCGGTACAACTAATACTTCTGAATAATAAATAATTTATAAAAATTAACGTGGTCCCAATGAATAATGCAATAGTTTATATGGCTTTGGCAAAGGGCAAAATAGACTAAACTTAGCGTTTCTTAGTTCAAATATAGCTTGAGCTCCCTGAGCTCATAAGTAAATTGACTAGGTTTACTAGCTAAAAGAATAATGTGCTTTGAGCAAATCATTTTAGAATCAATAGTTATACCGAAGAATTTAACAGTAACCCACACATTAGAACTGTTTGAATAAAAAATTTAGTTTTGTTATCATTCATGCGAACCTAGTTTTAATAATAGAATCGTCACAAAATAAAATAACGTCTTTTCCACAGTCAGTCTGTTTCTCAAGGCAATCGGCCACTTCACCATCCTCGATCTCGAGATATCTCTTCAGTTCTATGAGAGCAGGGAGGTCGTTAATGTTCAGGAGGAAAAGGTTACAGTCAAGCCCTGGGGCAGCCCCGTCTTATTCTTTCTAGTAGCTAAACTACTCCATTAAATAAAACACATTTGTGTCTTCCTGTGAGGAAGGAGTCAAACATGGGCTTAGTTGCCCCATGCCGTAAAAGCCAATTTAAAAAAAAATTGGCGCGGTGGTAGTGTTAAATTCTTCGGTATAACTATTGATTAGAAAAACATTAATCTTTTAGCTAATAAACCTAGTAAATGTACTTATGTGCTCAGGGAGCTCAAGCTATATTTGAACTAAAAAGCGCTGAGTTTAGTATATTTTGCCATTTGCTAAATATTACAAACATGTTCCTAAAAAAAGTCCTAAAAAAATGTTCCTAAAAAAATAATGCGGTCCTAACTTAGTTATGCTATATATATTTAGAATCAGGAAGCTAATGGGGATAGATCCCCTTATTTCTCTCTACATTACACTATACGAACAACCTTATAAGCGTCAGTCATCTAAACAACCTCATAAACCTCATTTTCTGATGAAAATTCGCTATGATGAATGAAATGAAATAAGAATTTAATGTTAATTAATTTACTTTTATCCCATATTACTATGATACTCGTCGCCTGGAATGCGAGGATTGACATGTATTGAGATAATCCAATTAAGAGATATCAATAAAAACAACTAGAAATTTAATAAAAGATGTTAACATTTTTGTTAAGAAAAATGTTTTAGTTTATGTTCTTTTGAATGCTAAATCTATTAACGTCAGACTGGAGTCGATACGACTAGTCTAAAAAACCAAAATCGAGATAAACCAGTGAAATGAAAGTTCGATAAGAAAGCAACAATTTTAGAAACAGCGGCGTTTCTATGTGTATCGGAATGTAGACTTCTCTTAGGAATGCTTTGTTGCAGCTTGCTCAGCAATACATTTATTGCTTCAATAATGTAAATATAATCCAATCACTAAGTGCACAAAGTCTTCGAAAACTATGTAATTTTTTCTAAATTTTCAAAGAAAATGTTAATTTTTAGCATAAACTCAGCTTTAAATGAGGGGAAAAAGGATGTTTTTAGAAGAATGATAATAGTATTGTAGTTTTAACTATGCGCATTTTCTTTAAAATTTTCTGAAAAAAGACCACCAAATTCAAGGGTAACTGATATACTATATGACTATACTAAAACTATATAATATGAGCAAAAAAATCAAGAAAAAGGGTATTTTTAAGAAAGAAATCAGGCATTTCAAAGAAAATTCGCCTGCCTTGCGGACCTTCGTGACAGAATTTTAATTTATTTACTTTATTTCAAAATTAAATTATTTAAAAGAGACAAAACTTGTAAATTAAGTTATAGAAACACCAGGAAGTTATAAAATAAAAGAAACTCCTTGTTCATATTTACATAAGAATATATTTTATTTCCTTCTTGGAAAATTCAAAATAATAATCCTAACGGAGAAAAAATGTAAAAAAAAGACGACTAAGGTATAAGAAGGTGGAAATGATATACGAGAAACGGAGCTTTATAATGAACTTTATGTGAGGCATACCAGAGGAAGAATAAAAATATTCCCTTAATATAGCAAACAGTGCTTCAAGACATGTTTCACTATACATTTTATTGTAGCGAAATATATGACGAATGTGTAAGTGGCGCAGTCGGTATGAAAAATATTACTAGACTTGCCGGGTACTTGGTAACTTGGTTGGTGACCCAAGATGAAATTAACCAAACTATTTTAAAATGCAAATCAAAACTCATCAAATGCTTAATTTTGAGATACAAATAATTTAAGGAAGAAAAAATATTAATAATCTTGTTAAAGGGGTGATTGGATTTCTTGATAAGAGTATTCTATGGCCACTCCCTTTGATGGGGAGCTATTCGTTTTAATCCAAATAATAGTTACAATTGGCAAAAACCTATTAACAAAGATGATATTAAAAGGAAACAGGTGAACGAAATCATGTCTTCCAGATCGTCATTCTCTGGGATATAGAAAATGTCTAGCGAGTGAAGTAGTAAAAAGTTGAACTCCATTATTTATTAAGTAATAAAAAAACAATGATGTGACCTTTATTTTTATTTAATTTAACTTACATATGATAATAATAAATAACTAACAGACACTAATAAGATAACATACCACTAGATTTGTTAAAGCAATAAAGTAGTAAGTTTAAGTAAATAGAGGGTGAGAAGGCTTTTAAACCTCAAATCAGAGGCGTAAAACATCAAATTGTATGTGGATTCCTGATAATGGCAAAACTAATACCATGTTACTAAACAATAACATTAAGAAAACATAGAGACTATGTACTATTTAGTATTAATAAAATACTAAATAATTATTATGCCAAAAACTTCAATATTTTATTTTGTAACCACTATGGGTAGATTCCACTAAAGCATTATTTCATTTACCAGATTTCACAATGTCTGTAACGAGTATAAATTCCTTGATTTTTTAAAAATATTAAGTTGGAAGCAATTCAAGAATTTGTATGCTCATATCTTTGAAGAAACATTCTTACATTACTACAAGGAATATATTATGTTATAATAAATATTGTCTACGTATTATTATTGTTATTTAGTCTACGACAATGTAAAATATACATTTTAAAAGAGAAAAATACTGGTAATAAAATATTTTTAAAATGAACAAACATAATAGCTTTAAAACTGATGTAATATAAAACTGAATATTAATCATTCAATAAAAGATTAAGGTGGATAAATTGTACTATAGTGGTAAAATAATCGATATTTTTATTCATTGCTTCAATAATGCATCATCAATAGATGTGTTATCCAACACAATTATGCCGTAAAAATAATGACTATAATACAAAAAACCAATTTTAAAAATGTAGTAGAAGTAAGAGGGTGGAGAATTAAATCAAAGGAATTAAGCTACGTTGGGCCCTTCTTGCCAACTTCAATTCCTTCGTCTACACCACATCTACCAAGAGTCTCCTATAAAGGTTGATATATTGGGAGATATCACTCCAATTAAGAAAAGAAAGCTACTCAACGGAGAGGACAACTCCAAATATGCAGATATGCAGAGGAGTAAATGACACACACTCTGTTAGCAAGGAAAAGCAGTCCCCTCATAATGCCCATAAATGAGACAATTAACCTCTGAAATTATTTATAAAAAAAATATTTTTATTCAACTGACAGTAGCCGGTCAGGAGATAACCTCAGTCCCAATGGCTGTCAGGTGATAGCTTCAGTCCCGATAGCTGTCAGGAGATAGCTCTGAGCCCCGGAGGAGATAGATTGATCATTGGTTTAAGAGAAATGAAGCTATTTATTCAAAGTTTTTTTAGACTGCCTCCTATCATAATAAAAGAGGGAACATATTAATGAGACAAAATTGGGGATTCCTTTTGTGATTAAATATCACGTTTCCCCACCTTCAGACCCCAAAAATAAGAAAGCTGTTAGTGCCTCAATATAAAAGAATATTATGTTTTGACAATAAAAATTAAAAACCAAAATTTCGGTTTCCAATTTTTTTTACCGACTCAGTAAATCTCTCACCCATTAAGTTGACAAAAAAATGTAATAAATCAAATTAACAAATATTAATAAGGAAACCCCTTATAGCACAATAAGATAAAGCTTAAAATAATAGCCAACAATATAATATACATTGAGCAATAATCATAAAACTAACTAGCCGTGATATAAAAATAGTAATGATACAATAAAAACATTTTTAAACACAAAGTTAAATCTAGCAAACAATTAGAATTAAAACTCTTAATTTTTTTAAAAACTTATCTCGTTGTTATCTTCATACCTGTTTCTGTGAAATAAAAATATTTAATAGAAAAACACCATGAAATATTCAACGAGTTTGCAAACTTGGTCGAGTTTGGAAGAAAGAGAGACACAAAATATAAAACTTTAATTTATTGTTGATTTTTGAATGTAAAATTGACAATAAAATAAACATTATTTATTTTTCACAATTATTTTGCGATAAGTAATTACGTTTAAAAATCCAAAATATTATAAGATTATAGAAATCATAAATTAAATATTATGACTCTAAAAGAATTAGTTTTGTAAAAGTATATTTAAAAAAATGTTTACACTCATAACAATTTAATATAGGATTGAATGGTCCTAATAAATATTTTTCATATTTTGCTGATGTAGGTGTTTATTTGTTTTTTTTATTTCTGTCACTTTAACTAACTTCAATTTAATTATCCTGACAAGTTCTAGTTTTGCCTGAATTTGGCTCAAAGGGGTTGAAATAGGTAGTTCAGGTTTCAATAAACTTGCAGGATAGAATGTGATCTTTTATAACACCCGAGTTATGAAATGATGATTATTATTAGACTCTCACTTACACTTACTCTCAATGAACAGAAAGATATCGTTCACTCTCCTATTTTTAAGAAATTTTATGATACTACAAAAACCAAAAATGAAATCACTTGACTGTCCGTCATATTAAGTTAGTTTTAAGACAAGGTATAACCTTTTAGAGTTATAACCTTCTTTATTACTTTTATTTATTGTTGACAAGTTAAATTTTTTTTAACTAATACTGTGATATTTTATCTTCCTAGTCAAGTTATTAATTATGTTTTTGTGCTTTCATTTTTTGTTATGCTATAAGTGTTTTTAATGTAGTTTTAGTTTTTAAGCCTGAAGATTGCCACAGTGATGGGTGAAATGTCATTGCTATACACAAATAATTGTTAGCTAGTCATTAAAAATAATTATAGAACTAAAGTCATTAATTATTTACTAATTTATTAAAATGTGTGAGTTCTATAAACTTAAAAGTGAGATTAAGGAGAAATTACTTAACCTAATATTCTTAACAAACACGAAGCGAGTCCAAATAATAACGGTCTAGACCTAGATTATGTGGGTAAGGTCGAGTAAAGAGAGAACGAAGTCTCAAGAGAAAGTTACGAGCTACCCTGTACTTAACTTCACATATGTTTTAACGAAAATATATAATAATAATTATAAAACACAATATAAAAATATTACAAACTATTTTATAACTCTGTCAACAAAGAATACAATACTGATTATCTTTAACTTCACATTTTCTAATAGACCAAGAGCCCAGGGGTGTTTTTTAAAAAGTGTAATGGCTGGAACCGGTCTCAATTTTTCGTAAATACCTTCCTGAACAAGGATCTGCAATTCTGCCGACTCGTATCGGATGGGTGTCCCAGGCAGAACGCACTTTAGGGGTCAAAGGTTCTGTTGGGACACCCATCCGATACGAGTCGGCAGAATTGCAGATCCTTGTTCAGGATGGTATTTACGAAAAATTGAGACCGGTCCAGCCATTACACTTTTTATTAACTTGGGTGGTAAATTTGACATGTAAAGTGCGTGCTGCCTGGGACACCCATCCGAGACGAGTTGGCAGAATTGCAGATCCTTGTTCAGGAAGATATTTACGAAAAATTGAAACCGGTTCCAGCCAAGTTTATAAACTCGATTTAGAGCCCGGCAACACCTTATTATGATTAAATTGCTAATTTACTTGAAACCCAAACTAAAAGTAAACTTTACACTGCAAGTAATTATAAAATTAGTTTAAGGGCAACGCAAAGATTTTAACACAACTATGTAGGTTTAAAGGAGAAAGTTAAAACATAAATACATTATACATATACATACACAACATATTCCCTTTAGGGTAAAGGAATAATATAGATAAGACTCGTAATATTAAGCCATTAGATAGAAGAGCACTATAACATGTACTGTACAATCCCTTAACGCTTTGATACATCAAGATATTAGCAGATAAATCCATTGCCGAGATTCATGGAATCAATTCATAATACTAAGTGAAATCTCTCAGGTCTTGTCTCTAATTTGCATAGATTGATATGAAACTTGTGATTACAGTAGACAGTTTGTAAATTATGATTACAAGACCCCATAATAATATAATTTATAATTTATGCGTTTCTCTACACTGAGGCAACGAAGTTCTTGTTCGTTTTTTAAAGAAGAAGAAAAAGTTCAAGTTGTGAACCCACATTTTTTTTACTTTTTGGTAATATTTCAGGGGAACTACAATTAAATTAACTGAGAAACTATATTGACAGGGTATTTTACTATCAACAGAATATTTTTCATCTAGAGGGGGGAAAAGAGGTTTTTTCTTTTGCAGAGGAAAACAAGTGACAACTTTAAATCATAATCTGGTTTAAAATTAACTAGTGGGAGTAAAAAAGCTGTGATCGCCATCGTTACTATTTAACTCCTGATCGGCATTTTCTTTTTGACTTAGTCGGTAGCACTTAGGGCCAAATTTGAAGGTTTCCACGGTGTTTACGACATTTTGATCGTATCAACAATGAAGCGGTTTAATTCGATTCAGGGCGAAATATAAAATATAACTTGCAAACAAATGTTCATTTAATAACAAGTGTTGGAGTAATCATTTAGTGTAGATTTATTATAATCTTGATTAAGATAAAAATAAAAACCTAAAAACTAACAACATTCACTGTTCTGTAGCGTAACTAATCAAACACAGGTTAAGCTTGTTTTTGTCATTTAAATCTGAAAATTAATTGCAAGGCTATTTAGTTTCATTTCTTAGAACATTACGTTGAATAACGTCATAGATATAAACAAATTTTTTAACGTTACTGAGGAAGCATCCTGTCTAAGGAATATTTTTTTCCCAATAAATCAAAAGACAAGTAAAATAAAGCATAACTCGATTTTAATATTCGATTTGAACTACTATCCACTGGAATAGTTACGGTAAAGATAAACTTGCCAACTGTTTATTTAATAAGATAAAAAAATATAAAACTTAAAGTACAGCAAGAAAGGAACTCTGAGACTGAGGTTGTTTTTTTTGTAAATTCTTATGACGACTCCGATCTACCTACAAAAAATGACACTTCTGACCTGACTACACCTCTCAACAAAACTCATTACACTAAAATATTCGTGGGATAAAATCCAAAGTTAATTTATTAGACGTATTAATCAGTGAAGAAGAACATAATCTATCAGTGTTGTGCTTAACAGAACACTGGCTTAGACTAGATGAACAGCAGTTCTATGTTCCGTCAAACTATACTCTCTAGCGACCAGCTTTTGTAGAAGTAATGATAATCACGGAGGTTCGCTTATTTTTATCAAATCTATTTATAATTATAAAGATATTCTACAAATTAAAGATATGTCAATAGAAAATATTATTGAAGCACGTTCTGTAGCTATCAAAGACCTTAAATTGACAGTATGTTGCATTTATAGACCCCCAAAAACAGAATTGGTCAAATTTGAACAATTTTTACAAATTTTCGAGCGAATTATTGAAATTATCTTGTCTTTTACTTATCCCGTAATCATAACAGGGGATTTTAACATAGATATTTTAAATTCTACTTCAAGTTACTCTAAAAGATTTACAACTCTAATTAAACAGTTTAATTTAAACATTTCCATAAACGAGCCAACTAGGATCAGTAATGGAGGTAAAACAAAGTCTTGTATTGACAATATTGTAACTATCATGCAGAGGGACTGGTTTCAGTCCATAGTCCAGCCATAGTTTCCTTACTATGGCTTCATCAAGTATTGTTGACAGATCAAACCGATTCAGACAGACTAGACTAATTACGGACCAAAAACTAGATAATTTAGAGTATTCTCTTTATAATATTGGTTTTAGCGAAATTTCAATAACTCCAATTGAAAACTATATAAAACCTATCACGTTTGTTTTACTATATAAAACAAACGAATGGCGAAGTCAAAAAATTCCATTAGCATTAGTGTTGATTTTATCGTAGTATCGTGATATGTTAAGATATCACGATTTTTGAGTAATACATATGGAAATTGGCAAAGATTGGGAGTATGCTATGAAAAAACTACAAAATACGACAATCTACTATAAGACAACAACAGTGTGGCCACAAAGCGGCTACAAGGGGGGCTCGGGGCTACGGTGTGGCCCCCTGTACCAAGATCTTTGGTTCAACATCTGTATCATCCACGAAAACAGTGTGTACCTACTCAGGTCTATACTTCAATAGGCTATTTCAAGCAAGTAGGACGACTTTAACAATTTTATTAAACTTACTACAAGAGAAATCCCTAATGCAGTAAGACAAAAAAAAGACAGTAAGTCTTGTGCATATTATCTATAAGCTGAACATCGTAAGATAATCTTGTTCTAAATAAAATCTAAAAAAAATAAGAAGTAATAAGGATCGTAAAAGGCTGCCTGATAATCCGTTACCCGTTTAGGCAAATAGTTTCGGAGGTTAAATGGATGAGGATTAACAACTTTGAAGGGTTCTTGGTAATAATACCTTATACAGTTCAGAGCGCTTTGCCCGTTAGAGAAGTTAAAACCCAGAATCATAACAACATTTTATCATTAAAGTGTTACCTCTACAGAGGTTCTTTTAATACTCGTAAGCTTATAGTTTTACCTAATGTTTTGCTAAGGAGTAAGGGACCTGCGAGAGTGACCTAGCCTTGAACAAACTCATAAAGGGGTTTAAGAACCAAATCCAACCACTTAGGGAGTCCACAGACCAATAACAATCATGAAGGGCTTTCAAAGCCTCAAAAACCCAACTGTATTCGTTTCAAAATTACCCCTCGCAAAAACCCTCCTGAAACCCCCGTCTCTTTACCACTCAATAAACTATTTAAATGAAAACTCATCCTCGTCTTACCTTTACTTATAAGTAATTAACCAAAAAACCCCGAGTTTCTCTAAAAAATGGTAATTTTCATCCAAAAATGTTATCCCTACCAGGGAAATTCTTGTTACCTTTTCATTAATATACCTTTTAACCTTTTTAACCCAAAGCATAGTCATACAATATAGACATTAAAAAATAAAGACCTTATACAACCTTATGAAGCATAAAAATTACACAAATGGGATAATTCAGTGTTTTAAACAAGCTTAACCCAGCACAGATCAATATGCCTCAAATTAAGTACGACACACATCACCCTGGGTTCAAAGTAAACAAGGAAGACATTCAACCCTGGGTTCAATTAAACGATTTTTGACCATTGGTGGCATTAGTATGCAGTATTTCTAAGCTTCACTACCGGATTTATCATCATATAGATACTTTTCCTTGTACATAACATCTTTTCAAGCTCCTTAAAAATTGAAACCCTCATATGGGGGAAGAATATATTTACATTTACACCGGTATTAGGAGCTTAGTCTCAAGGCAGATGGAATTCAATACCTTTAAAATTTGCTGAATGATAAAACCATGTATCAAGAATGGATCTCCTAACTTTTTAATGAAGTTTAACATCATAGGAATCATGATGCCTTATTCCTTATCATATTCTTCATAGCCAACTGATTTTCATATTTCTTAAAAAACCTGCAACACGGTGTTCGCATCGTCCTATGCCTTTGGAAAGCCAGTGACTCTTCAGAATCATCAGATTAACACAACTAGTTCCCAAATCTAAAGAATTTACATAAGCCACCACCACCAAGGCATATTATCGGTTTTATTTGCTACTTCGTAGCCGTCAGGGCGTTTTATTGCTAACTATAGCCGTCGGGGGGAAACAACTTCAAATATGTTTATTTATCTTAAATATTAAAGTAATTTATAGCATGCACATTTTATGTTAATTTGTAAAGCATATAGTCCGATTTCAGATATTAGAGAGCCGATAACATTAGTCCAAGTAACGCTCGCGGCATTTATTATGCTTAAAATAAATATTCATTTCTTTTCGATAAAAATAATAAATTCTACTTTTGATGACATGCAAGTGTGATTTTACATGATTACATGTAAGTTTAATTTTACACGATTACATGCAAGTTTGATTTTACATGATTAAATGTAAGGTTAGTTTACATTCTAATCGTTTTAAGTTGTTTACTTAAGTTATTTATGTTTTCGACTATTTTACTAGTTTTTATAATTCAAGAAATAAAAGAATTAGAAAACTTAAAGCTTTAGCTTCAAGAAAAATTTGTTTTTCTAAATTACTGTTTTAGAAAAACACAAACATCTGAAAAACTAAAACAAAATAATCTGTTTTATATTTCTTCAAGTAAGTTGACTGCGATATGGCAATGAATATAATAGAAGTTTAATGAACGGTTGTTTTTAATTGAGAATATCAAGTTAAGTTTCCTTAGGGAAAGTTTCTGAAACAATGCCGAGACTATTTAAATATTGTTTCTTAAAAAAGAGGTGGGTAGGAAATAGATGGGGTGCGACTTGAGGAATTCCAATTGGTTGCTGTTTTGGGGTTTAGAGCAAGGGAGTCGCTGGTGTTTCTAAGAGTGCAGAATGCAATATTATTGCTCAACGGGGAGTTTCACCGAGGTCTTAAAGGCTGAGGAAAATAGAGGGGAAAAGACTAAGTACAAGGAAATTGTTGAAGGGTAAAAACACTACGTTGAAATAGGAAATATAAAGTTTTTCGAAAAAAAAAATCAACCAAGAAAATAAATAAGATTGGGAGATATTGTCGCTCTGACTGTCAAAGAGAGAGTGATAGGGAGCAAAGTCAAGAATTTATCTTTTTTCACCAAAATTTGACAATATTAGAAAACAAGAAAAGGAAAACGGGTCAACCAGTTTTTTTTTTCAATTATCCGCTAAAGTCAATAACTAAAGACCTGTCGAGCAACGATATCAGAACCAAACAAAAAACATCAAATGAGAAATAAGTCTTAAAAATGTCATGCAATAATAACTTCGCTAAAAAAACTTTCACCAAACAAACACTAAAAGAGTCAAGAAAATTTTATAAGGCCTCCCCTCCTTTCTAAACCACAACGACTCAAAAACTGTCAAAACAAAATTCATTCCTCAAATCAGTTTATCAATTTATTTTCTTTCATTTTTTTTGAGAACTAAAGAGTCAGGGACTCAGAAAATCAGATTATTTTTGATTTTCCTGAAAGAAAAACTTTTTTGAATAGCATAAAAATAGATGACAGTGAATTTTTATTTGAGAAATAAAAATAAACTTATTCAAATATTATGTTAACTAAGTTAAAAAACTTGTCTGAATTCAAAGTCAAGGGTTTTTAACTAGCTAAGTATTTTTTAATAACGTTGACATCTCCCGCTTTTTCAGACCAAATTAAGTAGTCAATTAAAAATAGATATTTTAATATCTATGTGTGAAAAATAGATATTATTAATAGGAATCATTATGGTTTATTTTCCTCAAGTAAACGTTGGAGCAGTTTATATATTTATAATTATAATATATTATAGTATAAGTTGTTATATTTTTATGATTATACAGGAAAAGTATTTTGTTAGTGTGCACTAAAAATCCGAAACCGGACTTCGTCCATGCCCGGAAATCTGCATTATGGTCGGTAAACAACGGATTTCAAGTAGGGTATAGCTTCCTAGGTTTTGGGGCTCTGAATTGAATATAACAGGCTTGCCACCTTTCAAAACACTCAAAGCAAGGGTTCCCAGATTCAGATCTTAACGTCGATGATAATTTTATCGTCATATTTACTCATATAAGTTTATTACTATGAAATAATTATGACGCAGAGGTCTATGCTTTATAAGCTGTGAGTATATGATTTCAACTTGTTACATAATTTATCTCGATTTTTAAGAGGAAAAGCGTTACAAAATTTTATTAATTAGGTATAAACTAAAATTATAATGAGTGAATAATGCTGCGCAGTGCTAATTTTAACATGATGACTAGAGTTCAAAGAAAATTCGCTTGGCTTGCGGACCTCAACGATATAAATTTTTATTTCCACAACTAACAGAGTAGGTGAAGTTCAACTTAATTAAACAAAACGTATCTCTACAGACAATTTTAACTTCAACCAGCAGTTTTCAACCTATTCAGGTTAAAAACAGCTTCTTAATTCATCATAAGCGTTATTTTCAATGGTGTGACTCATTGAAACTTAAAAATATAAATCTATGCTTTAAAATGCAATGCGGAATTAATCAATATTATTTTGTTCTGTTTTATAGTCATTGTTTATACTCATAAAAACTAAATGGAAAAAATTAAATCTAACCAGGTAAAATGTTTATAATTAAAACAAACCAGGCAACAAAAACAACAGATCAAGGAAGCAGACACAATCAATGAATCGTATTGATAACAAAATACTATTTTGAATACACCAGGCCTATTTAAATAAAGGTTTTCCACTGATGATTATTATACCTATAGAAACTCAATACCAGTTTATTTTCTATATTTCCCGCAAAATACACTCTGATAAAAACCCTTATCACTAAATCGAATCAGACCCACTTGAAAAGCTATTTTGGAAAGCATTCGGGTGAAATGTTCCCACGGAATTGATTCAAATACAAAATGAGTTGGCGAAATTTCCCTGGATTTCCAATGAGAGGTACGTCTTTGTCGTTTTCCCCAGTGCTTTTGAAACACGTCAAAACTTATCATTTGTTGTCATATTACACTCAATGTTTTACTGAAAACTTCTAACAAAGCAAATTATACAACGAGCCTGTAAAGTGAAATTTCATTGCTGCAGAAATAATTGTACAAACGGTAAGAGGAAGTAATGAATTTCTAAAGCAATGCAAATCATCACATGGTGACCCCGCAACTCTTAATTGAAGACATCAAATAACTTTAAATAAGGTACAATATACTTAAACAAACGTTTTTCTGAGGTAGGGAGTTAAGGTTCAAACTATTCCCTGTTGCACAGAACACGAAATGCAAAATTGTATCCACTGAAAAAAGAAGTTTATTTTCGTGAATCATATAAAAACTTTTTTGAACAGCTGGTAGCTCATCTATTTCCCGTAAGGAGTGCTGAAGATCACATTCAAAATTTTAAGGAGGGTGTAGTTTTCTATGTAATTTTGGGGGCTGAATCGAATGAAACCGGTCCGAAGTCGATACGACCACTTTAAGTTACCAAAAAGTCAAAAAAACCACAAAAATTATAGAAAACCAAAATTACGGTCGTTGAAAAATAAATTTCGAGTACGGTGTCGTTTTTAATGTTTTTTGGGCCTCTGAGTTGAATGCCAGTGGTCCGGAATCAATACGACCACTCAAACTCAGGGTACCGGTGTTTTCATCCTGGAAGGGTCGATAATTTTTTATCGTTTTTTACTTAATATAAGTTTAAACTAGAAAATAATTCTGGTCCGCATGTCGGGCGAATTTCCTTCAGCTATTATTCCGCTAGATGGCAAGACTGACACAATAATTATGATTTACTTTGGGTGGGCTTATCTTATCCGTTTATAAAAAATCGCATTCTGGTTTTCGGTCACTTCATTTATAACTTTCGAATTTTCTAAACCAAAACAAGATAATTCGGCAAATTTATCATATTAAAATACCTAATTCAACATAGCTCATTTTTAAGAAACATAACCTACTAACAGTATCTTCTGTATTAATTTTAGAAGCCTGCAGATAAGCGTTTGGTCAGTATTCCAATTTCCTTAAAGTAGCTTAAATTACCTGCAATAAAAGAATTAAAAGCTAATTTAAGACAATCATTTATTCAGGTAGTAAAGTCTCAATAAGTTGTATAAAAAACCAAGGTTGCTATTATCCTCTAGCAGAATCAGGCTGGTCATTGCTACTACAACTATTAAGACAGGGTTCATCTGTCCAAATACGATGGATAAACGGTCATTCTGGTGTTGATGGGAATGAAAAAGCTTATGAGTTAGCCTAGGAAACCTCACTCAACCATGTGGTACCTCAACCATGTGGCCGTTAATTTTTTATATTTTGATGAAAAAAGTTAGAAGAATATTCTATATTTTAATAATCTTTTAATTGGTTTTTATATTTCTATTTTATTATTATTTATGTCTTCAATATATTTTTATAATAATTTAATTCCTTTACCTTATTATTTAGTTTGATTTTAAATTTATTATATTTTAATCTTAGTTTACTTATTGCTTAACTATGCTAAACCATATTGTCTTGAGATTGAAATTATTAACATTTATTATACTTGTAATAAGTACCTCAATTTTATTTTCACTTATACAAAATTGTCTTTTAATACATGATATTTATGAAAATATCTGAAAACCCTTTATAATGCTTGACTTTGACGATTTTTATAGATATTTTAGAAGAACCAACTTATTAAAACATTTTCCTCGCCATTTCCCGGTTAGTTGTTATTTAATAAGTTATCTGAACAAATAAGGGAGGCAACCTCAGACAACATATTAAATGTTTAAAATTATATCTAAAACCTAGAGCATTTAAATTAAAAAAAAATAGTTGCTCAATGGATAAATGTAGCTTAGAGTATTTTATTTTCATTTGTATAGCTGTTTAATCTAACCGTAATGATTAGTTATGAATGAAAGGAGTACATACAAATATTTCTAGGTAGTACCTACTTAAATGTATAAATTCTTATGAATAAATTCTTTAATAATTTCAGCTTTAAAATTTCATCGTATACTTTAGTTAACAGTTCATAAAACTATTTTGACTACAAACTCGAAATTAATTATGGAGTACATTACTATTAAAGCAAAGAATCAAACAATAAATTGTTTTTTTGTTTGTTAATTTTTAAAGTTGCAAAAAGCTTATCATAAAATTCTATAGAAAAATGTCTAATTATAAATGCATTTTCTTTAATGAAAAATTAGTTAAATAAATAGAATTTAATTTTTATTTCTTACTATATTATTTCAACACAGGAAACTTTGAGGTGACCCCATTTTATTTTATTTTTAACAATTAATATTTTTTAGTGTAAAAAATTCTTTTTTTTAACTCCGTGCTCTATTGTTTAAAAAATCAGTGAATGAATGGGATAACAATGGGTGTAAAAAAAATCCGAATAGAAAGCGGCTTTAAGAGAAGATTTTAATTTCGTAGATTTCGCTTCTAAAAATTATTTTGTTGCCTAAACTGGTAAAAAGGTTAACTTTTCTTGACTTGGAGAGTTTTTTACTGTAATTAATTCAATTCTCCGACAAAAAGGCACTTAAGCGTGTAAAGTTGACACTTTTTTCCAAAGTATAAAAGACTAGGAAACGAATCAGAAAAAAAAGTTTAACGAATTCAAACAATTTTATAAAATACATTTTAAACAAAACTTTTATTGTATACCTATTACTTTTTTAATCTTCGCTTTTAAACAATCTAATACAAGTAAAAAGAAATTAAATAAAAAATAAGAAAGTTTCTTCAGTATTTAATATATATATATATATTATATATATATATAATATATATATATATATAATATATATATATATTATATATATATATATATATTATTCTGGTTATGGTGGATAACCAGTCCATCATACAGTTTTCACGCTTAGTTGATTATGCAGTCGCTCTTTCAACATTTTTTTTTAAACTCTTAATCGTAACTATAAAATTTAACTATTATTTAATTGGTATTATAATCACTAATTATTGGTAAGAGAGTGCTCACTAAATTCAGTGAGTCATTTCCGAAAACAGGGAAAATACACTAAATACTCCGTGTATTTATTATATAATTTCTAAATAATAAAATGTTTTAAGTACATCGATTTAACGTATTTTTTTTAATTGGTTTTCGAGCAGAGCAAGTTCAATAAATCGAACAATAATTGCAAACAAAAACATATATATTTTTTTTTTACTTCAATTTATTAAATAAAATTTGATTAACAATAACGACTCGAGCTACAATCTCATTAAGTCACGCGATGGGACTGATTGTTTTTTATTTAACAACAGTGAGGTCGATAATTCACTTAACTAAAACCAATGTATAGTAAACAGAGAAATCAACTAACGAACTTCAAAAGGGGCAAAATCAAAAATCCCCAGTTGGTCTGTTATGAATACTAATCCGAAAGAGAACGGTAAAAATAAACAATAAAAAAAGTTAAAAAGGAAAAAAAATATTAGGCCAATCAGGAAAGGAAAGTGTCACGTTGTGGCATTTTGATAAAATTCTTCAGGGATTTATTAGTTAAGAGAATACCGGTGGAAAACTTTAACCATCCAAACGAGGGGTTTTCTGCATTTTAAGCATGTATAATTTATTCCTATTAATTTACTTAATTAAAACAGGAAAACATACAGTCATACTACATATACAATTTTAAAATAATATATTTTAATTGATTTAAAATTAAAACAATGGGGTGCGGAGTGCCTCGGAAATATTCCTCCCTTATTAGACTCGCTTCGCTTGTCCTCAGATTATGAAAATTGCCTAATTAATTTTGCAGCACACATTCGGTCTCGCTTTTTTCGTAAACAATAATAATAAATAAATAAACCATTTATTTGCACTTACACATAATAACACAATTAAACATACAAAAATAAGTAAAATTTTGTGCAAAGTCGGCGCTAAGCCGTGTTGCCCTAAATGGGAAAAATCGGTTGATACAGGTTTTATATATATATATATATATATATATATTTATATATAATATATATATATATATATATGTATGTATATATTTTTTTTAATCTTGGATTACTTTTATTCGTACTTGTTAGTAACATACATTGGTTTCTTCTTTTTTCCCTTTTTTTCCAATATTCTTTATACCCTAATCTATTTCTTTATTTCTATTAATTTTCTTATACTTTATATATATTTATATACTTTATTTACTATTATTTAATATAAAATAAATAAAATATAAATATTAAATTTTATTTTTTTAATTAAAATTTTATAAAAATAAATTTTTTAATTTTAATTTTTACACATGCACATGCGCTTATATAACAAATAAATAATTATCTAATTGTTTTGCTTTTAATTAATTAATTATTTAACTATTAACTAACTAATTATTTAAACATTAATTGTTAACTATATCACAGCTTTATATTACATAATACAACTATTAAAATATATTAGTATAAATTAAAAATTACATAAAATATTAGATGGGTTAAAACTGTATTAGTTAATACAAATATGTTAAGATTATAAATTTTATTAGTATAAGTATTGATTGTAATATAATATTAATATATTAGTTTTGAGTTTTATGTTTTTATTTTATTTATTTTACACACACATGTATACATATACACCCATACACTTATACATACATATACACATACATACACATCTATATGCATATATAAATACATACACACACACACATACATACGTACATATATACACACACATATATATTCACATTTGTAACAATAAACAATATTAGTATCCCTTTTAATTCCAGCGATCACCCATCTACCAACTGACCACGCTGATGCTTCCGATCAGAAGTGAACCAATAAAATTGTAGGTAAACTATACTTATTGAAATGAAACTACGAATACTTATGTATTATAAAAATAAATACACTTGTGCCAAATTCCAATTTAATTAGTTAGCACTACTAGACATAAAGAGTGATTTTCTTAACAAGTTTCAACTCTCTAGTATATACACACTGGGAGCTACGATTATAAGAGTGTGATTACAACCGCAATCACAATTATACACACACACACACATACAGACAGATAATTTAGTAAAAATCACTTGGGAAGTTCATAAAACATCTAAAACGGCTGATTCATGAAAAATCTGAGTTTCTGATTTTAAATGTAAACGCAATACTTTTCCTATAACATAGAGAAACACATGTATACTCTGGTATGTTATATGCCTATACTAGAAATTAAGTCATTTATATGACCGATTTTATTTAAGTTTGATTTTTTTCTTGGTATAGTAGCTATAACCACACAATTCAAAACGATAAAAATTTTTAAAACAATAAAATCTATTTAACACGTCGGTTGTTATGTAATAATCACCTTTGACACCACGAAGGTTTGGGGTTCGCATCCCAGGTTACGCTCTAAGTTTTTACAAGATTATTGTACAGATAAATTATCGCTAACTTTAGATATCTCTTAGACCGTTACGGTTGCCTCTAACACCTACGGTGTTCCCGCAGGGGTTATCCTTGATAGGCCGCAAGGCTCTAAACGGGCATTATTATATTATATCTCATTTAATAAGTCAGATTTCATCTTTTATATACATGGGCTTTTATTTAGAGGGTCCTAACCTCAAATATTTTTAAATTAAACTATTTTTGTCCTCTTATAAAAAAATATTTTTCGACTAAGTATTTATCAAGATGCTAGCCATCTTTGAGACAATGCTTAGAAGGTACAACTAGATAAAAAAGTTTATTTTTGTAGCAAGGATGAATAGAGCATACATAATGCATGACACAGAGAAGCAATAAATAAGCGTGACAAACTAACTCAAACACAATACTGAAATACTTATAATCTTTCACACATATTACAGGAAGAATTTAAATTGTGGAATTTTATTATTTAAAAAGGTTAAGGAGAAGCAATTAGAGACAATTTTTACAATTTAAAGATTATCTATATTTTATTCAAAACACCTAAAATCGTATTAATTAGTAAAATAAATACTTATTCAGACATTGTAATCAAGCGAGAAACCTAATAAATTATCAAGGAATAATTCTACAGAAAAATTCAATTATCAAAGAGCACTTGAGAACAAACAAGGACCCGGAAGTAATTAGCCTAATCAACTTTTTTCTTGGCAAAAACTCTCTTTAATTTACCTAGAACTAATCACACAGCCGAAATTAATAAAACCTAAAAAAAAGGCTCGAAGTCTCTGGGTGCTATGAAAGAGGGGTTTCGTATAAAATGAAGGTTTTAAAAAACTACGTTTAAGAAGTGAGTCAAAGAAAGTAAGTGCTTTCCATGGCTTGGAGGTATTTCGTTAAAATTGTATTTTCTGTCACGTGATTCATTATCTGATACAAATAAATAATACAGCACAGATTTGAGATGCTGTTATAACTACGCTAAAAATATAAATTAACCCTTCAAACTTTACTTCATAAATTAAGTTAGGCACATTAACTTGACTCCGCAAGTTAGTCAGTTTTACTTTTTTACTTAAATATAATAATATTCAAATAGTTAATTTTAGTTTTATTGACAGAAAATTCGATGAAATTATTTTATAAAATATTTATTGAATGAATGCAAAATAAAATTAAAAAAAATAAAATGCCCGTTTTAGGGCCTTTCGGCCCATCAGGGTATTCACCCTGCGGGAACCACCTCAGGTAGGTTGCATCTGCTACACTCTAAGAATTAACTAAAGTTGGCGAAATCATTTTAATACAAATACTATTCATAAAATCTTAGAGCATAGCCCGGGCTGCGAACCCCGGACCTTCGGTGCCGAAATCGAACGCCTTTACGATCACGGCCACGGAGGCAGACTGAATGCAAAATATTAGATTAAAATTAATTAGTATTTCACCGTCGCTGTAGTTTGTGTATAGCCCTACAAAGTGTAGTTTTACCTAAAAACCGCAGAGTGTAACCATATACTTTTCAAGTTGAAAGAAATATAAACGAAAAAATAAAAGCAAAACAAAGAGAGGGTGTTATATACTCTTAATACCCTTTTTAATATTTTATGCAGCATAAACAATATCACGAAACTTAATACTGTAAAAATATAAACATTTTCGTATACCAGAAAGAAAGGTGAGAGAAACTAAAATAAAAAAATAAATGCAAATATATAGAGACAGAAAAATGTAAGGAGAGAATAAACAAAACAATATAAAAATGAAATACAAGAACAAGAGAATTCGTGTGACAAATACATTTTACCAAAGCTGCATATATAAGAAATAAAAGATTCAGAGGTAACAACGTTAAAACAACAAAGATAGCTCAGGGAAATATTTAAATAATAAATACATTCTTACCGAAAAAGAATAAAGACACCAGAACATTTTTTCAAATCATTAAATTTAAATTCTTAAATGTAAAATTTTATTTAAATTTATGGTTTTTCTTTTATGCTTGCTATTTTCACCAACACTGAATAATTTTATTTTAATGGGAAAAGAACCGGAAAACTTTACCCTGACAGTAGCAATTTTTGCAACCCTGACTTGCAACCCTGGGATAAACAAATGTGTGTCCATGTATTGATTTCCAGTAGCAATGCTTAGTACCAAAATCTAATCTGATGAAAAAATAAACTCAAACGATCTTCTAGAGATTTAAATATAAACATAAAAACAAATTTGGCAAATTACAAATTTTAAACAATTTTTCCATGTTAAAAGAAAAGTAGAATAAAAGATTTTTCCATGCAGATTAAAAGAGAACAGAAGTTACAACAAAAGTATTTGACATTCAATAAAATTAAGCAAATAAAATTTCAAATTGAATTTTAAATTAAAAGTGAAGGACGAGCAAGTCATAAGTGAGTTTTCATTAGAAAATGTTCTCGTTTAATTAGATAAAAAATACTATATTATTATCTTGTTTTAAGTGTGTATAAATTATTAAATATTTATTGAAACTTTGTTATGGCAATAAATGTATAAATAGCAAGCACTCCAGTATCATAAGACTCTTATTCAAATACATCTACTTTAGCTATTTTATAAAGAGGTCTTTAGGAAGTGCTATTAATTTTAAACCATTTATAAATATCCTAGAGAGATCCTCAAGGAATCTTTCTGGTCTCCTGTTAAATCCATTGCAAGCGTTAAGACCTCCTTAAAGATCTTTTGTGAACCCCTCGTGACCCCTTAAGGATTCCTGAAGGACTCCTTAAAGATCCCTTAAGGAGTCCTTAAGGATTCCTTAAGGAGTCCTTAAAGATTCCTTAAGGACTCCTTACGGTAAAGAAATGTGTTTGAAAACGAGCCTAAGAATTCTATTAGAGCTCTAAAGATTCTAATAAGCTTATTAAAGATATAATAAGAAAATTAAATAATAATTGGGACAGGTGTCGGGACTTTTCCTCACAGCAATTACTATAATTTAACTCGTCCTCAGCAAAGCTGCTCAAAGAAATATTACTCTGGTCTAAGCATACTAAGGTCGGCCTCATGCAGAATATTGAGATCAATATTTTGGTGCTGACCCAGCGCTTAGGACGGTTATCTTTAAGATAGCTATTTGAACAAGTAATGCGGGAAATACTCGTTCAAGATCATGAATGCCCTACGGTCATACTAGGGTTACCGTATTAATTAAAAAATAATAATTATGAAATATTAATAAATAATTACGAACAAAAACTTAATGATTCTAATATATAAATCAATTGCCATAGCAGACTGGCATTAAAAGCATTACGACTTCTAGCCTATATGTAAAGACGTGTATAGAGCTAATTTCAAAAAATGTTTATTACCCTCATTAGAAGCAGGTTATAGCTGAGGGGAGGGGAGTTTACAATAAAGTAAAATTTAATACATTGAGAAAATAATTTTTGCTCCAGGGGCAGGACTTTTATGGCAGCAGAAAAAGATAAGTCATTTAACAAATGGAACCTATAGTAGTATAGAGACATTGTTTTTATATCTATATAACTTACATCAGATAAGAATAAAATAAGAATTATAGAAATTATAGTTAAATTTATGTCTCAAACTATTCTTTGGTTTTATACTTAAAAAAATAATGATTCTCAAGGCGTCAAACTCAATTTTGCTCATTTTTAATTTTATTGTAGGGTCTAATACCAAGCAACGAACATATCGTGCACAATTTTGAAGGCGAGCCTTATGTACATAATTTAATAATAATTTTTTAATTTAATAATTTATTTATTTAATTAATAATTAATAAATAATAATAAATAATTAATAATAAATTTAATAATGTAAAGTATCTTACCAAAACTACCATATGTTGGCTTACAATTTTTAGGAGCTCTCAGAGAGTCAGGGCTTCTCATATTACTCAAACGAAGAAAGATTGATAAGAATAATAATAATTTAATATATGTGTACATACAGACACACCCATCTCTCTCACAAACTCATATATATATATTATATATATATATATATATATATATATATATATATATATATATTATATATATTATATATATATTACATAAACATAAAATGAGTGGAATGTAGTTAGATACAAAATTGAAATAAAAAGATAGGAAAAAACATTTTTTAAGCAAAAGTGCTTTCACAAAATTTCTAGCATTTTTTTCCAATTTATATAAATTTTAATGTTTTATTAATAATTTAAATCTATGGATTTAGGTTTTTAAAGTCGAATCAACAAATAATAATAAAAACCATGTATATCCATATTAGAACTGGATTGAGTAATTTGATTGCAACAATTTCTGTCATTATATGACGCACAAATGTACTTCATTAGTCAAGTTGTGACTTGAATATAGAGTCTGGTTAGTAACATTAGCATTTATATAATCAGTAAGTAAACTTTTTTATAAAGTGGTATAAATAATAAATGACATATAAAGATTACAATAAAAATAGTAAACGAAGTGAGAAGCAAACAAATAAAATATGCATAAAAATATAAAAACAATATCTAATACCGAAGGTCCACACTTATGAATAGTTACCTTAAAAAAAAATATTTATAAGATTTTATGAAATTTATATATTGTTATTATTATTATTATTATTATTGATCATATCACAAGCAAGGTGTTTTTTTTCACCAAGCTGAAAATGTCTTAAGGCATTTAAGGCATGTCTTAAAAGGCTTTAATAACAAATTCAAATAATATTTTTGCAGCTAAAGGTGTGCTAGGGTTAAGCATTTGGTCATTATTGTGAATAGAAAAGAACTATTTAGAGCTTGAAGTTTGGTAGGCTGTTCAGTCGATCAAGAAATGACCCAGGCTCTAAGCCTCAATTCTGTTTCAGAGTAGACATTGTTCAGGTGGCTTTAGTTTATAGAAAGCGTTTTGATCAACAATATTTATAAAATCAACATTTCAACACCCGGATATCCTACAGCAACAATACGGAGAAACAGGATTGAAAAATAGGAGTATTTCACTAATGTTATAGGACTCCTAAAAACTCTGAGTTTATGCAACACATGGTTACATTATTGAGTGTGTAGAATTTATTAGTGATTTTAAGTAATAAGAAAGTCTCACTTCATAGAAGTTAAATAATATAATATTAAATTGAACACGAATTATCTTCATTAGAAAGACGTTTGTTAATCTTTTGAGGCCGAAATCTATAACAAAGTTCCATGGTTGTTATCTGATAAAGCAAATAAACGAATTATTTTACAGATAAAATTCGTTTGAAAAAGAAAACGATACTTTCTTTTTTTTTTTTTACGGTACTAAGAAAATAAAGTCAACAACAAAGAAAGTAAAAGGTTGTTTCAAGAGAAAAAATAGTTAAAATAGATTTCAAAAACCTTTACAAAATCAAAGAATCATAATACCATCCTAATAGAGTCCTCCATTAGATGGATTCACTCCATCCTCGTCTCTCCACCGCATAAAGGAAAACTACATAAGGGCCTTAAATTTTCCGGATCACCTAAATAATGGCCAATTACTGGAAAGACTTGCTACCTTTTACCCTACGTAAAAAAGAAGAAATATTTGAAAAAATATCAAACTCTACATTTTCCTTCAGGTCTTAAATTATGCAAATTCAAAGCAAAAGCCGAAAGTGCTTTATATTATTTCAAAAATTGTAATATTGACGTAATTAACTCAATTTCTAAAAAAAAATTTACATTGTGCATAACTTTCATATTAAATGTTGAATTTAAATTATGTTGAATGTTAAATTATTAAATGTACTCTGAGACACAAGTATGCAACACATACTTAAAATAGATAGATGTAGTTGTACGACATCAACCCGCAATCACAACTCAGCTAAAATTTCTAAAAATCATAAACCAATATTGGGTTTATCAAACCCAAATTGGTCGCATTTGTGTGATTTAACTGAAAAATACCACCGACTGTTCAAGAAGGGCAGTATCACTGACATTTTCAAATAGCTAATTATTCAACAATCAAATAATTTGAAGTATCCAGCGTAAATTAAAACTACTAGTTAAATTAACATCAACAATTCATTTTTGACTTTTTCACATATATCCTAGTATAGAGGAAATTATTGTGTGGCAAACAAATTGAAACCGAGAAACACCGGAACTATCCGGTTTTGGTGTTTTTATGACCTCCTGAGTATTTTTAACAACGCTGTCTGTCTGTATGTGTGTATATGTGTCTGTGCCTGTTATCATTGTAGCGCCCAGTGTATTTGTGCTACTAAGTTGAAACTTAAAACAAAATTCAGCCTATAGATGTAGTTGTACGATCTTAACCCGGAATCACAAATCTGCTAAAATTTCTAAGAATCATAAAACGCGGAAAAATGTTACCATCAATTCGAGACGTGGCACGCATATATATGACTAACATGTGTGCTAAGTTTCATCTCACTATCAGCATTAGTTCAATTTTTTATTAAATGACTTGAGAATGTTTTATAAAAATGGTAAAAAATTGAAAAATAATCTAATTAAGGTGAAATTCGGTACAAAGGTATCTTTTTTAAGTTACGTTTTAATACAACAAGTAAGCATGATTTTTGATCGATCATGAAAGTTAAGCACCATCAAGCGTGGTTATCCCTTTGATGGGTGACCGCTGGAAATGTATTTAGTATCTGAGGACGAGCGAGCGAAGCGAGTCTGAAGAGGTGTTGCAGTATAAATTTACCGACTGTATATTCTGAGGAAGAGCAATGCAAGGCCGAAGTTGGAGGATGGGCGTAGCGAATCCGGTGAGATGACTAAAAGTTCAGAGGTACTCCGCACCCAAAACGCGGGTGGCTACACTGTAGTTTTCTTGATACTTCTATAAAAGTGCAACAGTTGAACTAGCCGTTATTGTTGGACACTTACATTTAAAACTGTCATCAAAATTACGATTCAAATATTTGTAAATATTATACAGATTTCAATTTGTAAAATTATATTTATTATTTAAGTATAAAGTCTATGTATATTATATTTTTAAATATAATAAAACATTTCTGAAACCCTGTGTGCTTGTAAATGAAGAAAAGAAAAAAAAAACACAAAAGCCAAAGTAATCTTTCTGCTGTCGAGATTTATAAATGAAAAGATAGCTACCAAAGTAGCTAACATATAATGAATACTTTTTATAATTAACTTTACAATAAATAATAATGATAAAATCGATTTTAAGATTATTTTAAGTTTGTATTAAATATATGTTGAAATGACGTTCAGCTGTGCAATTTCATCATGTTCTCCCGTGCTAGATAAAATTAATTTATTCTAAATCCATACCTGTTATTTATTGAGGAAACTGGATCAAACAAACAAAATAAAGACTGGAACAACAGTTAAAATATGTAATCCAGCAATGTTCAAACGTAGATCGGGTTTAGTGTGTCGCGTAATATAAAGGCGCTCTTTATAAGGCAGGGTAAGCCTGGTATCGCACGGGGCCCTAGCCAAGAGAGCACTGAAAGCCCTTGCGCTCTTAACCATTCAAAAACCTTCCCCCCCTTACAGACCCTCCCCTTAAATCCTAACCCCCTTTTGAGAAAAAACGACTAAAATCACAATATTTTAAACTATAATGTAGAAATAAAATTCTTCTGTTTTTGTGTATTCGCTTTCTACATTTTTATTTTATCGATGTAATATTTTTTTAACATGTAATATATTTACAAACATCAGAATTAAGTTGGCAGATTGTCAAATATTTATGTGACGTAGGGTAAGGACTCAGATTCAAACCATTAAAATTCTGCAGGGACAGCAGACTTCAATATAAATTATTTGTACAAGAGATATGTTTATTAGAATGAAATAAAGTTTATATGTAAATAATATATTTCAAATAATTAAATGTTAATTATGTAATAAATTAAAATAAACAATTGAATAAGTTCGTAAGATGATAATAGAGAGATAGACAAATAAAAGAGATTCAGCCAGTTCGAGCAATCCGGCAAAGAAAATTCGTGGGGTTCGCCGAACCGGTACAACTTTACCGATTCTGACCTGATGTGTAATAATTTTTATGTCTGGAACACTTCCAGACATAACTAATTGTACATAATCAAAAATATCTTTGATCAGCTCATTTCACACGTTAGTTTTGTGTTGAATGAGAAGGCAATGATACGTACTAAACATTTACCTTAGGCCCTGACCGCTTCGCGGCCTCGGCTACTCAGTGGCACAGCCGCTTCATTGGGCCGCTGAAAAACATTATTTGGCTATTTTATTACACAGCATTTCCCATGTATTCCGATTTTTATATTTTAAATTTTATTAAAGTTTGTAAAAGACTACTAGCTACTAATACAAAAGTCCTCTATGTCCCTACAGGGTACATTTTAGTATTATTATTTTATATAATGACATTTTTTTGATTAGTTAGCGAATTTTCATCATGTGGGCCACTTATTGTACTGATTGGCTAGGATAGTAAGCCAAGAGGCAAGGGATTGCCTTTTCCACTACCTATACCTGCCCAATTGTACCAATGAGCTCAAGAAATGATATGTAATATATATATAATATATATTATATATATATATATATATATTATATATTATATATATATATTATATATATATATAATATTATATATATATATATTTATTATATATTATTTATATATATATATTATATATATATATATATATATATATATATATATATATATATATATATTATTATATATATATCATATATATATATATATATATATATATATATATATATATATATATATATATTATATAAATTTATTATAGTATTTTATATATATATAGTATATATATATTATTATATATTTATATTAATTATATATATATATATATATATATAATATAATATATATATATATATATTATATATATATATATATATAATATATATATATATATATATATATTATAATATATATATATATATATTATATATATATAATATATATTAATATATATATATAATATATATATATATAATATTATATATATTATAATACCCATATATATATATATATATATATATATATATATATTTATATATATATATATATATATATATATATAATATTTGACATATAATTTTGGAATCAGAAGTCCAAAAAATTTAAACAGCGAATTCACAAAGGTTGCAACGTAAAGGGAAAATAGTGCAAAAAATATCGAATAACAAATCTGAGACAGTATCAATGTCAAAATCATTAGTTAGAAACCAGTGCAAATATTATGACTCATAGAGTCTGAAGGACAGGCTGGTTCGGGGGGATGCCTTTATGACAACACCTTATTGTGTTTTAAACCCACAGCCCCTTAGATCTGTGTCTAATTTGTAACGAACCCTTTTAGTTCATGGTCATTGGTCTATATCCACACAAACTAAGCAACAAATAGGGATAAAGGAAACTGAAGAAAGAAGTGGTGTAGTAAGTAATACAGAATAGAGTTAAAAAGTAAGGAAGGAGAAAAATAAAGAAAGAATTAGGGACATTTCAGATGATATAAAAAGGTGGAGCGTTTCCTGAACTGTACAAAGGGGCTATATACATAACCGAAGATAGGTTCTCTTAAAGAAATTGACAATTTTTGTTCATTCCCATTCTTGCAATAGCTAAATAGATCCTTGAAGAGCATGTCTGTCAATACATGAAAATATATTTAGAAAGAAACAAACTAATATTATCAAAAAGGTACAGAGTGGTTGCTATTTGAGTTTGGCAAAGTTATTTATCAGGCAATTGAAAGTAATTGTAACATTCTATTTCTTTTTATAGATTTTAGCAAAGCCTTCTACACGATTGACATCAAGATCTCACTAGCCATGCTTGAGTGTATTGGTGTTGCAGGTAGATTTTTAGTCATATATGACTGATAGGTATTTTAAAGTTAACCTTAATTCAGGTACACCTCAAGGAAGTAAACTAGGCCCTATTATTTACCTGATCTATACCTGTTTTATGCACAAGGTAAATCAATATGACTACCTGTTTGCGTTTGCAGATGACGGAGCAGTGGTTATCACACATAAAGACCCTCAAGTGGCAATCAGACAGCTTCAACTAACTTCTATTAAATGGGTCCATGATCAAAAGTTAGTTATAAATGCGAAGAAGTTTTCTGTAATGCGACGCGCACAAAGTCAAAGACAATCCGGTTTTAACAAATCACAATTGTAAATGTTTATCGAACAACAATAACTCTAGTGATCAGTTATCCATAGTACGGGGTGCCGGTGTGTATGGTGCGCCTGCACCCAGACAGTCCGGGTTCGATCCCATTCGGGACTGCTGGAATTTTCATGCGAGGAATGGAAATCCTTTCGTAAAAGATCTTTAACTCTAAATGAACCTGGGTTTAGGCATAACTTAGGACTCTCAATAGTAGTTTATATTAAAAATATATATGTTTCTGTCTATTTTAGATACCTCGGCTTCCGGCCGATTTAAAATCAGTTTGTAAATATAAAATATAGATAGTACTAATTGCATGTTAATTAAGTGTAAAATTTTTCGATTTTAATAAAAGGTTATTTATTTATTTATAATGTTCTGCCTTATGGTTAAATCACGGCTCTTATGTGGATTAGACGTAAAATGCCTGAACTGGAACTCATAATGTAGAATACTATCATCTATCTAAGGGAGTCAGCAAAAAGAACCCAACAACGCTGCCTACTTGCAAGACGGTCTATCATCTCTACCTAATTACAGTCACTTATCATACCAGTAAAGGAAACCTCTGAGTTTAAATACTTGGGTGTTACGATAAACAATCGTTTTAAATGGACGCATCATATAGTGCAACTACCACCCTTTGGCTGCGGGGGTATTGGAGTGAAGTTGGGTACCAAGTTGCGGGAACCGCCAGAAGAAAAACTTTCCCCTATTGCGGAGGCTTTTTTGCTTTTATACCTTAAAGTACATCTTTAAATTGGCCTAGGCAGTTTCGCTTTTACGTAATTTTTATGTTCTATTGATTGTTTTATATTGTCTATACATATATGTGATAATAAATGCAAAAATCTTTTTTGCTCTGGTCAAATTTTTTTTGTTTATTTGAGCAAAAACTTTATGTTAAAAACTAATATAATTATGATTTTTGTATTTAAAAAAATTATGCTATTCTATTATTATACAATATATGTTAAAATTAAATATGGTTAAATTGATTTATATAATCGTAATTTGATGAAGATAATGGTTGACATATATATGAAACTCGCGTTAATGCCGACGGAGCGAGGTCAAGGGAAAAAATTGTTTGCCGACGGCGTTACTGCAGCTTTCTAGTATATCTTAATCATTATTCTCGTTGATTTTACGACTTCGCAAATAATTAACCCTGTGTAAATATAACTGCCAACATATTAGTGTGGAATAACATAATTTTTAAAAAACAAAACCATATTAATATTTATTTTTAACCTAAAGTTTATAATCATATGTTTCTTTAGAGCAAAAACTATAATACAAGTTTGGACTATTTTTAAATATATTGAAATAAATATTACATAGAACTCGCTTAAATAATCAACACAAAATTCAACCGAAGACAGGTCCACCTATGCACCGATCACAGTAAAAGATAACTAATATATGTACATCTAGACATAATAGTCCATCCATCAGCTGAGTTATCCTATTACCACACCCATTATGATATAATTTCTGTAACCAATCAAGATAGGACGATTTAATCGAGCAGGAATAGTTGTTAAATTATGAGTAAAATATTTTATGTCTATTTTTATCTTCTTATTTCTTACCAAAGAGACTAAGGCCCGTATTCAAAGACGTTTTCCTAACATTTTCCATTCTCTAACATTTTCTAACATTTTCCTAACATTTTCCTAACATTTCTCCTAACATTTTCTAACCTAACACTCACCTTAGGTTTAGGTAAGGAAAATTTTTTAAGCCACGAAATTTAAATGATCGTTCCTGTGTTTTAAAAGTCATTTAGAGGCTTCGCATGATTTTTTTAGTAAGAACCTAAGGTAGTTAAGTCAAAAAGTGATACCATTGTAAATAACGTAATATATCGCAAAATATCAATGTTATTAACTTATTACCTGGATTTACAACACACTATGTCGTATTAATAACTATCTACATAAATTTAATAATACTGTTAATCCACTTTTACTATTAGGGAGTTTACCCTGAAATTCTTTTAAACAATCAGATTTTTTATTTTATATGGTCTGTTTGGGGCCGGCTATCGATTCAAAGAGGAAATTCAGTTGGTCCGGTGTGAATAATTCAGCCATTATGAACCAAAAAAATTTTACACAAGCAAAAATGAATTTGATGACAAAATACGAAAAACAAAATTGTGTAAATGATTTAGCAAAATGAAAACAGTGTTACACTGATTAACAGGTTTTCATTTAGACATCTTTGGATTCGTACAACCTGGTCCACGTTTAAACTTGAAACGCTTGATACTGCTTTATTTATGAAAGCTGTTACAATAATTGAACATTGTATTTGTATTAACTCTACTGTTTACTGAAAACATAAGTAAATAAAGTTTCTAATATATTTAACATTCGCCAAAGGAAGGCCGCATTGTTGTTTATGACAAAGTGTGTCGTAAATCCAGGTAATAAGTTAATAACATTGATATTTTGCGATATATTACGTTACTTACAATGGTATCACTTTTGACATAACTACCTTAGGTTCTTACTAAATAAAATCATGCGAAGCCTCTAAAAGACTTTTAAAACACTATAGGAGAACGTTAGGAAAAGTTAGGAGAATGCTAGGAGCTAGGAAAATGTTAGAAAATGTTAGGAAAAAGTTAGGAGAAATGTTTAGGAAAATGTTAGGAAAAAGTTAGGAAAATGTTTTAGAAAGGAAAATGTAGAAACGTCTTTGAATACGGGCCTAATACTATTACAGGGAGTAACAACCCGATTAACACAGTGATAAGGGGTCTGGAAGTGAGACAGTTTCCGTAGGTGCCGTGACTGTACTTACCCCTACTATAGTCTCCCAAGAGAGAGACTAGATACTTCCCCGCCTCTCTACAACTCCTATTGTAGCATGCACTCTACTAACGGTGAACATTTTTCAGTGATGCCACATTAAACCACTTTATTCAACACTAACAATTAAAGAATACATGCAATAGATAGTAAATAAAACTTATTTTAAATTCATTTTACTTGATTTAATACAATATTGTCGAAAAATAATGTAATATTTACGTGAAATTGTAATTATTAGAAATAAAAATGACGTCACCAATGACAGTTACGGCACCAAGCTACCCTAGAAATGATAAGAGCTGTTGTATCCTTGCTCTAAGTATTAGTCTCTTTGTTTCTTACGGAGTTGAAAAATAAGTTCAATGTCACTAAATTGTCGGTACTGATTTTAGTAAAGAGGTGTCATAAATCAATCAAAGGGCTATAGGAGAGAGATAAGAAAGGTTAAAATGCCAAGAGCGAAGGGGATGCGTGCCATGACTCACGACATTCTTTTACATTTTTAGATAAAGAGATGACACTACTGCCACCTATCAGTGACATGAGAAGTTAGCTAATATCCCAAGTAACCAATAGATGTCGCTACAAGTTCAAAATAATATTCACAGCACTACCCACATCAACATAAAAAAATTGATGGCATATGCCGTCATTAGCATCGAAATGGTTTTAACAGGTTAAGATCGATTGTTGGCCCTTATCATACTATCTACAATAGGGTAAGAGTATTATAAGGGACCCCACCCTTCATTTAAAGTAAAACCTAATTATTTGATACATTATTGACTTAATCTCCCGTATATATGCCCCACTCAAAGCCCCAAAGCCTTTCTACCAACCTGAGAATAGATGTATTGTATTCTTCTAGGGTGGGTCCCTTATAATACTCTTACCCCATTTTAGATAGTATGATAAGGGACCCACCCTTCATTTAAAGTAAAACCTACTTATTTGATACATTATTGTCTTAATCTCTCTTACATATGCCCTACTCAAAGCCCCAAAGCCTTTCTACTAACCCGAGAATGGATGTATTTATTTATTTTATGTTTAAAATAATGTCAAAAAATGTAGGGAAATTTATTTGTTTTGATTTTGCGGGTGGGTCCCTTATCATATTCTAACCGAAAACTTAATACCTAACAATGTGTCTCAGTGGGGTTTGAGGGAGGGTGTGAGAACTAATTTCATCATAGAGTAAGGACTGAAGCAGGTAAAAATGTGCAAAGCATGTTATACCTTTTAATGCTAAGAAGTGTATTGTTGATAAGTTATCTAAACCTGACTACATTCCTTTTTCCAACTTGCTTAAAAAGTGGCTCCTTGAAAGGACATGATGATTCAATTATTTTCCTTGTTGCTATCATCTCATATTTTAGTCTTATAATTAATTGTACTGTCTTGTTATTAGTTGTTTTGTCTCGTCCCGTTCTAACAAGATAACCTTTTCACTTCATCATTTTGTTGTTTTTTGTTTGTATTTTATCACTTTTGATGTTTTACTTATTTATTGTTAGGCTCAAACACCTTCCATTTTTAATATTAATTTAAATTAAAATTAATTTATTTAATAATTTACTCTTCTTCTATTGTGTAGTTTTTATTTATATTATTACATGTATCCTCAGTTTAATTCATAACTCTTTTTATTTTTAACCTGTTATTTTTGCGGCTAGATATTCTGTTATTAGAATATTGATTTGTATTTGACAAGAGTCTGTTCACTTAAACTCACCCTACTGATTTTTTTGACATGGTTTTTAATGATACTTTTGTCAAATATATTTCATTTCCTTGTTAAACAACGGAAATTAGTACCACATCAAACCCCCCCCCCCAAAAAAAAAAGAAAGCTCTAAAGGGGGGGTGAAGACTTTTTGGAGGAAATTCCCATGGGTGTTCCTTAACATCTGGGAAAAGTTCCAGATGTTCCATCTGTGGGAAGTCCCTAATTTTTTCAGAGAAAAAATATTTTATTGACTGGGCTAAATTTGCTCATTAAGTGCAGTATTTAGATTTCAAATACAAAAATATCGTTTTCAATTATTAATGTTTAAACTGAATTAATCATATATTTGGCCGTTTACGTATTACTTATTAATACGTACTACGTATAACGTCAACCATATTAGGTACACCGAAGCGTACCTAACACATTAATCCGTATGTTGTTTGGTCTAAATTTGATCCTTGGTTTGACTTACCTGTTATGTTATTCTTTTCCATGTCATTATTCTTTCACGTCACGTCACTTCACTTAACAAGATGTTTAACCACTGATTTTTCATTTTATATGAATTTATTTATTATGTCACTAACTATATTAATTATTCTTGTTAACTTTCCCGTTACCGTCCGTTTTTCCATGACTCCGGCGCCGGTTTTCGGAGATTTGTTGTTGTTGTAGTTGAATTCTCTTTTTTTAAATTTGTCAGCTAAATATGTCGGACAGGCTATCGGTGTTTAGACTTGGTTTCTTTTAAGGTGCTCATATTGTGTATTTATTTGATGTATGTAGCTTGACTTCTCAAAGTGATATGTTTTCTTGATTCTGAATGTATTGAATTTAATTAAATTGAAATTTGTTGCAGATTTTCCTGGATAGATTTATGTTATTTGGATATTTAAATCTTGATATGTAAACTGTTGTTCTTGTATGTTGTTCATGAGTTGTAATTTGGATTCCAATTCCTTGCTTTAATTGTAATATCTTGTTTCGCCTTTTGAAATTCTTTGATTTAGTAAATTTTATTCTTATTAAATTAGCTTTAAGCATCCACTTACCACATTTATTTATTTGTCCATCAATTTTTAATTTAATAACAATTAGCTTAATTAATTATAATAGGTTAGATTATTAATTAATTAGATCAATTAATTAGCCATATTAGCAATGTTAATATTTAGACTTTTATCACTTATTTTAATGTAACTCTATATTTTTTAAATAAAATAAAACAGCTTGTTTAGATCAACACTATTTGACAAAATTATGATTTTTTGTAGTCCATTTATATTTAATTTTCTTTTATTGGAAAAAATCCATTATTATTTGCCACAAGTGTGGGTCGTCAATTATGTGATATAAAATAGAAAAAAAACTTCGATTAAAAATATCAATTAATTATTATTTTGCTAATTATGGAAAAAGGGGGATCCACCAGCCTGGGCCAGCACGGTCAACTATAGAGTTAGATTACAATTTGTTAATAATATAATGATGCTATAATATATACATGATATTTACAAATATTTATATTCTATATTTTAAAATTTAAATTATAGTTAATTTAAAGATACAAAGCACTTTTTACCCTTTATTAAAGTTATTTTAATATTTATTTTATGAAGGGTGGACTAGAGTAATGACTCTGGATACTTAAGTCCTATGATTTTAAGTAGATAGTTTCAAGTCGGAATAAGGAAAACAAAAGGAGGGTTGCTTGCATCTCCTATCTCTAAATTTAAATATAAGCTATTGATTGGTTGTACCAATCATAGTTTTACAAATCATACCATTTCCCAATTGTGGTATTATGATTATTTGATAAACAATCCTTGTTGTCTTAGGAAACAAGTCAACAGGATTATTTATTCAAATATGAACAGAGTTATTTAATGAGTATCAATAATGGTGGTATTAAAGTTTGCCCTAAGTATAGGTATTTTGGTTTGCTATAGGTTTTAAGTTTGTTAAAAGCCTGCTTCCTAATTGGCATCACAGACTGCTAGCATAAGATAAAGAATAAAAAAAAATAAAAAAAATCGGGTAACTTTTCCTCATTGCATCAGATTCGCTACGCTCATCCTCCCTGCTCGTCGCTCCTGCTTCTGGTAATAGTATACACTTGCACCAAATTTCAAATCAATTGGATCATTTTCCAATTTTTTAAAAAAACGTACACAAGTCATTCAATAAACATTGAACTAATGCTGATAATGAGATGAAACTTAACGCACATATGTTTGTCTTATACATAGTCCCATGCGTGCCAAATCTCAATTTGATGGCATTATTTTTCCGCGTTTTATAATTTTTGATATTTTTGCTGAGTCATTATTGCGGGTTAATAATAACTAAGCAAAAGTTAACTTTCAGCGTTAGATCTAGTATTATTTTTAAAACTAAAAATACACCAACATTTATGTATTTATTCTGCTTTAATTATATTTAAATACTAACCCTAGTAAACAAGTATTGTTTTTTTCCCATTTACTTTTTTATATTAGTCAGTTGTTCAGCATAGTCAATTCAAACTGCTTATCAAGCTCAATTAAGCCTCTACTGAACACCGCACATGACACATTTCGATTTTAAAGCAAAAATAGGATCTGAATATTTAACATAACCATTATTAAACTCTCTTACCCAAAAAAGTTTCAAAAGAAACCGCTAATAAAATTTGTCAATAAAAAAGTTGATATAACTTGAAAATAATACCCAGCTCCAGGTTTTCATTCCATAAAACCTTATTTTTAAGACTCTCACTGAGTATGGAACGTAATAAAAATTGAAATATTTCTCACCCTCTGGCATAAAATTTGTTTATAGCTCTTGCACATTGTACGCAAATAATTCAGCAGTAAACGATCAATATTGCTGTAAAATTTGGTTTCTATTAATATTAATAGAGGTGGAATAATAAAGTTTATTCCTAGTTAGAGATATTACTGTAAGCTGTAAAAATTTAAGCTTAATTTAATTAAAATTTTTTAGTTTAATTTACCCAAAGAAGAACTATCATTTAACATCTTCAAGGAAGCATTGTTACGACAAAGACAGCAAAAGGTAATAATCACACATGTTATAGCAACGGAAAGTTATTACTCATACTAGGCACTCTTTACCACATAAACTAGAAGATTAAACTCTTTATACTACATTCAAAATAAATCAAGTCTCTAAATCATAGAAATGTCTACTCAATGGTGTTCGAATAAATATGATGGAATTTATTTTCATAGCTGTAGAGTGCTATGAAAACGAGATAGTCTCTCCACTCATTTATTAATAACTAAGCCGGTTTTCAACCGCTAGCGGTCATCATCGGTGCCTACAAACCAAATAAAACTTTCTTATCATCTTAATTATGAGAAGGGGAGAGACGAAAACTGGTTTAGTTTTATTTTTTCTTAAATATATAAATAGTTTATTTCTATTTATGATTAATGATTGTACAACATAAAATTACACAATAAATGAATAATAAATATTTAATTTAAATTAAAGCGTGACAAAAATAATTTGGTGGCAAAATTATTTTTACTTATATTCCAAGTTGATATTAATTTTATTGTTTTTTATTATTTTATTGTTTATATTAATTTTACATTAATTTTATTGCTTTTTTTAAGTGCTCAGGTCCTGTTTCTAAGTTCTTTAAAAATATAAAGTTAAGTTTTATTTCTTCACTAGGTAGACCAAACTATTTGTTTTATTCAGTAATGTTATTTATTTGATACCAATTTCAAGTTTCATTGCTGTTTGCCCTATCAGAGATCAAAATAACGTGACAACATACCTCTTTAGATTTAGAACCAAGATGTCGCGATCTCTTTAAAATCTATTCTTTATAATAATAAACTGCTATTTAATATAAAATTTTACATCGAGTAACCTTACTTAGCATTTATGCTGAAAATAACTCGAGAGCTATTTTTTTTGAAAATTCGCTGAAAAGGTATGTCACCATATATCAGCACCTACCTATCTGTTCTTTAGAGTAATTGTACCGTAAAGTGATTACCTCAGTCAATTAAGTAGATTAAATATTTTATTGACTGATGTACTTAGATTACGCAATAAGCTGAGGCCAAGAAGAATCAGTCCAGAGAAGGAGCTCATCTGACCAGCTCTCGTGATCCAGATAATTAGTGCATATAGTATACAGCTAGCATCGATTTATATCGTTTCCATGCTTGATAACAAATATTTGCAATTATCAATTTTAATTTAATGAGTAAATATATCTCAGGCATTAATTTTCTTTTTTATTTGATTTGAATAATATAACAAGGTGGTTAACTTTATTACAAACTTGCTCTTAGACTAGAAGTTATAACAAAATTATAAATAAACAATATACTGTGTAACAAATAATATTTAATGATCGAAGAAAAAATAAAAACAAAAAATAAATTATTTGTGATATGTAGTAAACTAAATATTTTTTATACAAAAAGTACAATGCACATCTTATAATAAAGAGACAAAAAATGTAATTTAAAGGCAGAAGAGAAAAATAAAAAGATTTCCCTTTATTTTGTCCTAATCAATATATTCCAATTAAATTCTCAATTCAAAACAAATCAATGGAAAAGTAAAAAAAAAATGCTTCAGGGCAAAAATCGTTTAACCCCCTGAATGAAAAATTGAGAACAAGGATTTGTTTTTAAAAAAAATGGACCTCGTTTTTGAAATTTGATTTTCATAATTTCCAAAAAGGGTAATTCTTTTTATATCTTCACCTTCTATATAAAAAAAATGAAATAACAAAGTTTCTCTTTTAAGGAAAATTGTATCAAATTATACAGAAATTGATGTCATTTCTTTTTTATACAAAAATTGGGTGTAAAAATTAGTTTTTAATTTCTGTTTTGAAGTTCATTCTTTACTCTCGGTTTTCTAATATAAATTTTGTTTTATAAAATTTTTAATTAGAGACAAAAGAAATGCGACAAACAAATTATTATTGGATAGAAAAAGCTTTGATAAAACTTTTGCTTGTGCAAAATATTTAATTCAGTCCTTATCTTGAAATAATACATAAATTTACATAACTCTAATCTTAATTAATTTGAATAATATTTACACCATAAGATACATACATCACACTTCAGCTAAAATTATAAATATATTTTTACCTTTTTAATATGATATTTATTTTTTATTTTTTGTAACAATAAATCTATAGTCCTTATAATAATGGTTTTTCTTTTCAGTTTTTACAGATAGGAAATGTAAGTTCATTTTAAATAGAACCATAAAAAGATATTATTATAATAAGAATTACGCATAAGATATATAAATAATAAGTTTTAGCAGTGAAAGAAAACTGTCTATCCACAAACATATTTTTGTGGAGAAAAAATTTTCTTTCATCTATGATGAACGATTTCACTGGTACTCAATTTCACCTGAATAAGTTTCATGTTGTAAATTATAATATATGATTAGATTTAATAATTTATGTCAATAATAATAATATTATAATATTGTAATAAAAGTTGAAAGTGGACATTTGGCAAAGTTTATCGACTTATCCATAACACATTATATTTTAGGTTGTAGAGTACAAGATTTAGATAAATTAACAATTAGTTTTAATACTAAAAACTTCTAACTTGTTAAACTGCAGACCTAGCCTAGCAGTAAGAACCTATTTACTTTGTTCCTACTAGATTGTGCTGTAAATTTTTTTTAGTACAAACATTTGCCATTAATAATATTCGCGATCCATATTTTTCCAAAACTGAGGGTCCACCACGCGGAACAGCACCGTCGTTTTCTTTAAAAAAAAAATAACAATACTTCATTTTGAGTCTTTAGACTTAATACCCCCACAACTTTCAATAATTAAAACTTAATAGAAGACAATTATCGTAACAGACTTTGCAATAAGACTAATAGAAAGTTCAAAAAATCAGCAGGTTAAGTTTTACCAGCCTTGAGACATTAAGTTAACCCATGTATTTTAAGTTTAACATTTAATTCCAAATTAGGTATTACTTTACCTAAAGTTTTAAAAATTCTTGGGGCAGATCATCTAAATTGCCCTTCTTGCCTAAAATTATTGTGTAATGATTAATCTAAACTGTTAATTTATATATATATATATATATATATATATATATATATAATATATATATATATAAAATATATATATATATATATATATATATATATATTATATATATATAATATATATATATATATATATATATATATAATATATATATATATATAATATATATAATAAATATAATAATAATAATAATGCCCGTTAAGAGCCTTGCGGCTCATCAGGCATAACCCCTGCGGGAACCACCTCGGGTTGTAGTAGCAACCGTTACGCTCAAAGTGTGTTCTAAAGCTGGCGATAATTAACTAAACTATAATCTTCTATAAACTGAGAGCGTAACCTGGGATGTGAACCCCAGACCTCCGTGGGTGTCAAAGGTCAGTGTAAAGACTAACGCCTTAACGACCTCGGCCACGGAGGCGGCCATTAATAAATAACAAAAGGTAAAAAAATAAATTAGATATAAAGACTAATAAGTAGTACAATAGACTTTACTTTTAAAGCAGCATTTATCAAATCAAATTCAATACAACAACTTATAACTATCTTACTTTCAACTTACAATCTATAAAATGTATAGTAATGATAATAATAATAATAATAATAATAATAATAAAAGAGTAATTTTTATAAAAACACACAATGTGAAAAAGGTAAGTTGACAATGCTCATATTTTAATGGATAATGTAGGATTTTCCGGTCTGCAGAAACCCTACTGAAGATAAATTTTATTTCTCCCCTATATATTTTTTGTCTTGAAGTAAGACTTGGTAAGAAGTCATGGGTAGAGTGGGAGTAAGGAGTAATAAATATAGAGGCTCAAGAGAAGAAGTAGGTTGCCTAGTTATAGGCTACATAGAAGACATTGTTTGCCTGCCTGGACTCCACCTGTGTCTAACCTCTAACTATTGTTATCTTCAAAGTAAAGGAAACCAATCTTTTGTTTTTTTTCTACAACCTGATCTGTGATATATGCAGGATTTAATGTTTATCCTTAATACAATCCTTTCATGTGATACATCTATTGGATTTCATACCTACTTATAAAGCAAGAGAATTTCTACTTTAAATTCCCTTGAGCAAATTTATATCATGTGAAAATGTATCAGTTTCAGGAGTTTTGAGTAGGGGTTGACGCAATGCACTATACTTGAAGAAGATAAATTAATTTATCTGCTTACGGCAGGAAAATGAAGCATTACTGAACTAATTTTAGGCAAGAATGTAGCATTTCCCAGATCGGCTGGTAATTAGTCATGAATGACTGCACATTACCTGCGTAGGCAGGAAAGTAGCATTTCCCAGCCGCCCCTGCTTATGCTGGTAAAGAAAGTTAATAGATAATATTTGTAAACATGATTAGTTAATAATAAAAAGCCTATTGATTTAATAATTTATATAATGAATAATTACATTATTAAACTAATTAAAATTAAAATAAAACAGTTTTGTAATGTAAATCTTTAATTAGAAATAAATTTTATTGATTATTTTAAAGGCAACACTTTTTGTCTTGGGTTTATTATCTCATCTTTTTTTTTCAAGTCATCTACTACTTTTATCATACGAACCCGTATTTAATACAGTTTAAAAGTTAGTTTATTCTATAGCGATTTGTGAAGCGTTTCTATTGCGTTTTCTACCCCGTCGGATGTTTTGGAAATAGCTACAAATGCCAAAGAGCCTACTACCCGGCAAATCAGGAAGTAAGTATCTCAAAGCATATGAAATGTTCAAAAAAATGGTGCTCAGAGAAAAAAGTTAAGAATGTAAGTGAAACGTTGTGTTAGCGTATTAAAAAGAACTGTCAAACACAAAATCGAGCGCTATTCTGTTGTCAACTTTCTTGATGATAGGATCTGTATTATCAGTCAAAGAAAATGTAAATATAAAACATTATACAAACGTAATAAGTTTTTCAAGAATGCTAGTTTTGATTTATTACTGTTCCCAGATAAAATATTGTGTGGCAGTAATATTCCATTTTCCTGGATCACGCAGAAAGTCCAACAACCGATCAAACTGATCAGTTGATTAATCATTACACATTGCGAATAATACTGTGAAATGAACTATTTTTAAAGTGATGTAGAAATTCATACAGTTGGGGGTCGGGGCGGGGGGACACAGTGGTCTAATACCCTGGTTTTAGGTGGCTCCGAAAAAAACTGAGATTAGTTGCATCAACTACCGCACCGAGCGCTAGTTTTCACCTTGTTCTCTTATCACTATTGTTATCAGTTTAAATCGATACTTCTATTTATGTTTATAAAAAATGTAAACAAGACAAATTACAAATTCGTTTCAAATTACAAATCACTAGCATGAACACACCGGGAGTTATAATGATACTAAACACAACAACACACACACACATCAACAACTTGGTAAAAACCACTCAGAAGATCTTATAAACCACTGAAACTGGTAAGTCAAATAAAATCCTAGTCACAGATTTATAGTGCTAACATATTAATTTGCCTTAATAACTTAACTAAAATTTTATGAAATATTTATTTAAAGTATACAAAAACAAGAAATGTTTTATAATATTTGTTTATTATTTTATAATTTTAAATCAGTTTCATTCCTTTACAATCAACAGAACTTTTAAAAGTAATTTATAATATGAAAGATTGAACAAAAGATTTGTAATTATTACACGTTGGATTGTCAAGTGTAAATTAATTACTTAAGAAAGGGTTGTTTATTGCTACAGGGTAGCCAACCCTTCATTAGAAAGCAAAAGTTGTCAGAAAACAGTAATTTGTTCAACAACTTCTATTTTTATAAATGAGTTTTAAGTAATCTTTTTAATAATTGGTGAAGAATAGTCCCTCTAAAAATTTACAGGTTATAGGGTGACGTTCTGTCCCTTACAAACTTCATTTCTTTCATAAAGTCTGAATCGACCATTTCCTTCTAAAACAGTAAGATACAGCAAAAATATTTTTTAAACAGTACATTGCGATTTTATTTTACAATATTTTTAATTTTTACACAAGTTTTGCAAAAAAATAACTAGTTGACACCAGTTATGACACTAGTATGCCTGTATGACACCTAGGCTAACAATTAACAATTAGATAAGGACGTTATCGTTCAACATGTCAGGCCATCAATGTTGACGAACGTTCAATGAAGGAACAGTTCCCAGGTGTAGCATTGCAATTTGCTTGTTACATTTCCTAGGTGTCTCTCGCACAATTTTTATGGTGATAAATATATAAAACTATACTTATACTTATTAAAATTTAAAGTTCTACTTCATGAAATACTTAAAATAGTATTTCATATCCTCAAAACCAACAATTATTTAATTACACTTCATAATCTTTGCTCAAAACCAACAATCATTTAAAAAATAATTTTAAGCTTAGTCAGTTATATTTAAAGGTTTTTAGCATTTCCTTTGGGAAATACAGACAAAATGAGTTACGAGCAGTGCTTGACAATGGAGTAACTGCTTAGGTTCTAAAGCATGAACCGGAACCACGCAATGGGCATGGTTCTTGCATAAGCAAGAAATGGGTTGTTCAGCACGGAAACACGCATTCTAAATGAAATTCGCCCGACAGCGCCGGAATTATTTATTTAGTAGTTGTAAACTTATATAATGTAAAAAACTATAAAATTATCATTCCAACCAGGATTGTTAAGCACGGAAACACGCATCCAAAGGAAATTCGCCCGACATGCGAACCACCGCGCCAGAATTATTATGTACACTTCATAATCTTTGCTTAAAACCAACTTTTGTCAAAACGATTAATGCTGTGTAGATAACTTGTCCCTCTATTCTAAATGCTTTGAAAATTAACATAATACGAATTCCATAAACTTAAAGATCTTATACTACCCGAAATCTTACAAAAATCTTAAGTTAATTATACTCTTTTAAAAGAAAATATCTATTAAAAAATCTAGTGCATAAACGCCACCCCCTCCCTCCCAAAAAAATAACTTTATAAAAATTATAAAAGAAAAAGTCAAAAAAACAAAAAACTTTTTTAATTAATTTTTAAATCTTGATTAAATAAAGTTTTCCAAGTGGTAACAAAGGAAAGGAGGAAAAGTTTGCTTTATAAATGTTTTGAAGATTTTAAAAGAAATAACTTTAAAATGTTAACAGTGTGATTTTATTTAGTTTGTTATTTGAATTTGCAATCAAGATAGGGTTGAGAATAAAATGCAATAATTGCTCACAGCTTTAGACTTTATTTAAATTCGATTCCCAAAATAGGGAAGATAAAACTTTTAACTATTGCTCTTTTATCTTTTACAGAAGATGAACTGCTCCACTTAATGAAAAAAAATCCACAGTGAATTAAAAAAAAAATCAGGTACACAATTTTCTTACTTTCCTTGGATTGGATTTGCTCATCCACATGACTTCAGACCAGACCCGTTGCCATGTAGGGGCCTGGGGGGGCACCCCTCCCCCCTGAAAAAACTTTCGTCCCCTCTGACGAAGTTTTTTTAGTGGAAGTCCCTTATAGATGTGTGAATATCGCCCCTTCTGAGATATCCCCCCCTCTTCAAGTTTTGGCTGACTACGGGTCTGATTCAGAGTCGTTTTACTTAACCTTAGACAAGTAAAACATTTTGCTTGTCCTTACGGCACTGTCGTACGGGGGCACGGCAGTACTCCTGCCAAGTCTAGTAGCCACTGTCGTACCATCCTTTACAAGAAGCATCTCGAAGCTATTTTCACCCCTCGTATCTTTTTATTAGGACATTAAAAAATATATAATTTTAATATTAACTAAAACATCTTGTTGAGCTGACCCATTCTATTGAATTTCATATCTTTACTATAATCACATGTGTTGAGATATAATGGTCAGGTACAATGGACCCACATACGAGGTCTAAGTACCTAGGAAATTATTTTCTCCGGAATTAAAAAAAAAATAAAGAGAGATATAAGGGTTCAAAGTTAGGCAGTTTTGACACTCACTCACTCATCAAAATTGTACCGTTGCTGGCACTTGCAGCAACGGTGTATAATATAAAGTTAAATGACTAGTTTTTAGGAAGTAATGAAGATATTTTCTCTCCCAAGAGTGAAAAAGTTTTACTTTTTATTCCTTTGGACGTAAAATATAAAAATCCCTTGGACTGTGAAGAAGGTCATTTAGTACCGTGGCTATATTTACTTAAATTTATTTTGGGGTCCTGACCAAAAAAATGTTAGTGAAAATAAAAAAAAAAACGAATTAAGAATATAAAAATAATTAATTAACGTTTATGTCATCAGATAAACAAATAAAGATGCTATTTCACCCTGGAAATAATTACCTCGCATGGCTTTGCCTCGGCAGTAAACGGTCATAACTCCCTCGGCTTTGCCTTTAGTTTTAAATGTCTTGGTTACCTCGGCTTTCGCCTTAGGAACCAAACAACTTTTATTAGAATTTTTACAAAGCCATTTTTGTGTGTCATTGTGACCTTGTATTTACAAAAGTATAAATATAATTATAGGAGTTATGGAAGAACTTACTTTACATATGATTTACTTATAATAATTTAACATAAATAAATTTATTTATTTTTGACATGTTTTTTAAATGTATTCCTATAAGGAAACAGGCACAGTCCTAAATATTTTATATATATATAATCTTTATTTGTTATAAACATTTAAGTTTCTACAAATTTATTACATGTAAAAATGGTGGTTATAAAGAGATGCCATGGTTACAAGCCATACTTTGGGCAAAGCAATTAAAATAAAAATAAAATTAAACTTCTGAAATATTTCTTTTTTTAAGGAAAAAATAAAATTAACTGAAATATATCTTGTTAGGGAATGGCCAAACATAGAGGTTTTTCATGTTTTAAACAGATAAAATGGACATCATGAAATGTCAACACAGGTATCATGTTGGTACAAGCTTGAGAGCCCCACTTATAAAATAAAATAAACTGTTGACCCCCTCTATATTGTGAAGGGATAGGAAATCATAGAAGTTATGTTCACTGATATTTGTTATATCGAGATATTTGGATCTGAGCTCACTTAAGGCTGGACAGGTGATAAGAAAATGGTATTTTGAATTGGTTGCTATGTTACAGAAGTTGCACTTCTTGTCAAACTCAATGGATTTTTTTGTTTGTTAAAGTAAAAGTTAAGAACAGGAAGATTATTAATTCTGAGCTGAGAGCATACTCTTAGTTTGGATAGAATGCATCTAAATTTGAGATACTGTTCCCCTTGAAATGAGAAAGAGGATAGATATCTTGAAACGTAAATATTTTATTGACATGTTAGTCAGCTTCTAAAAGGAAATGACTTAGCAAGTTTCACTAATGACCAAAAATAAAACTCGCACTATTATCTTCAATTAAAGTAAAGCCATTATTTAGCTTGAAATAGTTGATGCAGCCCCTAATGTGGACTCACCCTCCTAAAGGTTGGTATTCCTGCTAACTGACTTTAAAACTACCCTATATCTATCCAAAGTCTACTAAACTCTAATCCTCTTGATGAAGACAATTAAAATTGATGAATTTTATTCTTTAAGGTCAAGACCACTTTAACCTAATTTAAACAAAAGCTAAATAGATTTTAAAAATAGATGATAAATAAATAAATAATCATATTGGTTTTTGTTTCCTTTAAATTCGATAAGCCGTTTGATCTGCTCGTGTTTTTAATAAACGTCCACATCCATAGTCTCATACATACAGACGCCATTTTTTGGATCATTCGGTCCTGAAACTTCTACATTTGTCGAAGAAAGGGGGTTTTATTTTTTTTACAATTTCAATGCTTCCCACTGCTTTTACATAGTAGGGAAGTAATATTATAAGAAATATAGTAAGGGTATTTTGACAGTTCAACTAAAGTAAACAAATTAAATTTAAATATTATCAAAAACCACTATCTAATAAACAACTAATTATTAACTACAAGCTGACAAATTATTGAAAATTAGTGACTGAAATAGTTCTAATAAAAGAGTTAAAGTTTGTTTTTAATAGTTTCTCAAACTACACGATTGTTTCGGTTTTAAAACATGCATGTCACTGCTTGTGCTTGGCAACATTTTATCTTTCTGTATCTAAATAACTGACAGGTAATATAATAGAAAAAACTTTGTATGCTCTCATTTATTTAATAACAATGTTGATATCAATAACATGTTGTTTTATAGCTTTAGTATGACCAATATATCAAATGAGTGTTAATAAAGTTTTTCCCAATCAATGATTTATTTGATACATTCTTTTAAAGTAAGCAATCAAAAATATGTCAATATAATAAAATGATATGACAAAGCAATTTTATGAAGTTTACTCATTAATTTAAAATCAGCTTTAAGGGACATTATCAATGTCCTTGGTTGTGATATTACAACCAACAAAAGATTGCATAGACATTATTATTAATACCTAAGAGGTTGCTTGCCACATAAACCTCCTACCCTCTCATTCCCTTCATGACTCTAACCTCATAAAATTAAAGATAAAGAGTCTCTCCACTGAAAACTTTATTTCTTTACAAATTACCCAAAGCGCTTTCGACCTTAAAAGAGGCCATCATCAGTGCCTGACAAACAAACAAGATTTTTTTTTAAATTTAAAAAATCGGGTACAGGGTACCTCGGAACTTTTCCTCATTACATCGGATTCGCTACGCTCATCCTCCCAGCTTTGGACTCGCTTCGCTTGTCCTCTGAAATACATGTCGTTAAATTTATTCTGCAACACGCCTTAGGACTTGCTTCGCTCGTCCTCAGATAGTAAATACATTCGTTTCATTTCCAGTCGTCATTTATCCGGGCACTGAACACGCTCGATGCTTTTTAACTTTTATGACCCGCCAAAAATAGATAGACTTGTTGTATTATAACAAGTCAAGTAAGTTTTGTGTGCGAAACTTAGTGCACTTATTTATTACGTCAAGGGGTTCACTTGTATTAAATCTTAACTCAATTGGACTATTTTACGATTTTTTACAATTTTTTAAAAAGCGTATATAACACATTTGATAAAAATTGAACTAATGGTGATAAAGAAATGAAACTTGGCATATTAGTCTTACACATGACTTGATCCCTTGATCTTAAACTGCAGACCCCCTTATCCTTTATCAGGGGCCAAATCCTCTGATCTGGAACTGCAGGGTTTTAGTATTTATTGTTACATGGCCTAGCGTGCCTCGCAAGCCCGCTCCTTGGCCTTGTGAGGCACGCTAGGCCCTGTCGGGCCCATATGCATATTTCAAAGGAAATGCACATAATTATCCTGGATTTACTTTTTTATTTTCTCCTAAAATTAAAATCATATTTATAAAAGAGAACGAGACAGAGCCCCAGTCTATTCTTTCTACTGGGGGCTCTCATACATTCAGCAACTAAGAAGTTCTAATATTGTTTTTCTTTTATATTAACTATACAAACTTGTTTGCCGCCTCCGTAGCCGAGGTCGTTAAGGCGTAAGTCTTTACACTGATCTTTGACACCCACGGAGGTCTGGGGTTCGCATCCCAGGTTATGCTCTCAGTTTATAGAAGAAGATTATTTTTAGATAAATTATCGCCAACATTAGAATTCACTTTGAGCGTAACGGTTGCTACTACCACCCGATGTGGTTCCCGCATGGGTTATTCCTGATGAGCCGCAAGGCTCTAAACGGGCATTATTATTATTGTTATTAAACAAACTTGTTTAAGAAAGATTTGTTATGTGGTAATAAAGTTTATTATTATTTTATTATTATTTATTTGACAATAAGGCGGTCGAATATCTAGAACGTTGGATCACCAACAAACTTTTTTTATATTTTTTTTTTCAAAATTTTCAGTAATTAGCCGGATTTGTGATAAATAAGCCTATTTCCGTAATCTGCACGCTTTTTGGTTAATCTCAAAGAGTATTTACATTCACTCAACGATTTATTTTTAATCTAACTTGGTACATACACAACTACTGTTAGACGTCAATATTTTGTGTTATATTTTGACATGTCAACATTGACGTCTAACAGTAGTTGTGTATGTACCAAGTTTAGATTAAAAATAAATCGTTGAGTGAATGTAAATACTCTTTGAGATTAACCAAAAAAGCGTGCAGATTACGGAAATAGGCTTCATTTATCACAAATCCGGCTAATTACTGAAAATTTTGAAAAAAAAAAATTTAAAAAAAAGTTTGTTGGTGATCCAACGTTCTAGATATTCGACCGCGCCTTATATATATTAATATAAAGGCTTTATTTTTTTTTTATCATGTTTACATTTGATGGGTTTCTTTTTTTTGGCTACTCCAGTGTTTGCACTGTCCGGAGTTGACAACACATACAATGAAAAAGTGTGAAGTTTGTTACTTATTTTAAAAATGTTTGAGTAGCAAACATCTACGACCCATAATTTAATATTCTATCTAATTCCTAAGAAATTTGATTTCTTCTTTGTTTTAAATGACAAGGGAATTAATTCTCATCACGCCCTCGTCCTAAAGAAGAACAACAGAAATAATTAAAACAAAAAAATCACAAGAGATATAAGCGAAAAAACAAAACATTTCCAAAAGCTTAAATTAAATTCAAAACTTTATCCATAAGTCATTTTCTTTTCACTTTAAGAATTAGGATTCATTCTTCTTCAAAAAAAAGTTTTAGGATCCAAAATGAGGTTTAAAAGGAGGTCACGTGGAAAGGGTTCATTTTGGAAAAATTGGCTTAATGACACTAGTGGAGGGGAAATACACATCCAAGCAAATCTAACCCCTTATATTAATGTATTTAAGTCTTCCTTTTTTCTGTCGTGCTTTTTCACTTTTTTTAACGATCTTGCTTCTGGTTGCCACTGTTAGAAAGTTCATTAAGAACTAATTTGCAACTCTAAATGAAAAATAGCTGTGAGAAAAGCCGACTATTAACAATCGTAATTACAGAAGTTTATTTCACTGCCTGCCCCCGGTATCTCTCTGCTTGCCCCTGTATCTCTATACTTGCTATCTCTTGCCCCATCCCCTAGGCTTTTCCTCTTGACTTTCTGGACAGTAATTAAATACGTTTAAGCCATTAATCTGTCTTAACTGTCTCAAGTTCATACTATGCATTCAATTTAATTTATAAAATAGAAATAAGCTCAGAAAAACAACTGACAGGATTCCTTCGTTACAATAAAAATAAGAATACCCTGTAACAGAAGAAATTCTACCCGTACCAAAGAAAATGGAATTCGTTCCATTTAACTCTGTAACGGAAATTTTAGTTTGAATTTTTAAGTTTAAAAATCCGCGGGATTTTTATGGAAATTCATTGAAAATTTATTTTATTTTAATTTTGGATACTTTTATTTTGAATCTAGTTTTTTCCTTTCTATTGGCGTATATTTTATTTTGGTTGAATAGTTTCTTAATTTTATTTGATTTGGTTTTGTGGTAGAATATTGAGAAGGCGCTGATTTTTCACTCGTAACGGAGGTTAGGAAATTTTGGTTGTCCGCTTGTGGCCTCGGCGTTGCCGAGGGCTTGTCCCTTTTACTTAATTAGTTAAATTTATTTTTGGTTTGTTTTTGGCTTCAGTCATTTAGTAGAGTTAAATTATGTTCTCCAGGATATTTTGTTAAAGTTATATAGTCACCCTTCAAATGAAGGTAAGATTCGTAATTTTATACTTCTATGTCTATGTCATTCACCATGTTGCCGTAGCTCGCTTTTCATGTTTTCTAATGGTTCCGTTCTCGATTTATTTTACAGGGTTCTAGTCTTGGATAAGATGACAGGTCTAGACATGGTACTTTAGTTCTTAATATGATTGAAAAAGCATGATACAAAAGATTTGTGTCAACCACTCTACCTCACTCCTCAACCAACCTTTTTAACATATTCATAAGTTTTATGATTTAAGTTAATTATTAATTATTACATAGAACTATTTAACTTAAGGTATGGAATTTACATTTTATGTTGCATTTCACGGTAGTGAAACAGAAAATATATATTTAACCTTTTTAACTGTGGTTATGTTTCTTAACCAGGTTATTATCTTCTCTTAACGATATGAATTTTATTATTACTCAGAATTAATATTTTGTAAAGGAAAATATTTTATAGAAGTTAAAAAAAAAATACAGTTCCGATTTCATAAACTTCAAATGAAACGAGTTATTCTTTATTGAGTACTTAGTTTGTAAGTAACCTTACGTCATATTATTTTTAAGTCCATTTGGACTTCAATGAAGGCACCATAGGTTTGGTTCTTTTCCTACAGTAATCTAAAGAGAACCTGGCGCTCTATTTGTTATTTTGAAAGGATTGAAACCATATTGCATTCTGAACTTAGATTCTGAGACTAAGTTCTAACTTAAGCCCACCCCTGCGGCCTGACTGAGTTGGGTATTTAAATAATATGTTATAAATTGACGCCCATTAACGTGGGGCTTTGTTTTGTTTAATTTGAAATATAATTTTGATCCATGTAATGCACTTGTAAACTCTGATGTAAGATGTGTCAACTGGTTGTCAGGTTAAGTTTTGTTTAATTTTAATTTAATATTTAATTACTTTGTTATTTTATTTATGGTTTTGATTATTTGTTTTGTTTGGGTCAAGGTCTTAAAGTTTAGAGCTTACCTGAAGTTTAAGTTATCCAATTTTGAGTGTTGATCATTCACTGAAATGATAGTGGTGATGCACTGAGTTGTTTAGATTCTTTTTATAGGTCTAAACTTGGATTAACTTAACTTGGTTGTTTCCATTTTTATGGCAGAACTGAGCTATTTAGCTGCAGTTTGTCTTTTATTTAAAATGATTTTATAGTTAAATTTGATAACCAGTAGATACAGGTAAATTAAGGTTGGTAGAAGAACTTTTCACTTACACTTTTATTGGTATGGTTTTATATTATCTCAACTGAATTAACCAATAGTAATTATTAAGTTTTATTTTGGCTCATTATTAAATTTAATTTTATTCACTTTAATTTTAATACCATTATCACTTCATATTTATTCACTTTACCACTTCAATTAAATTAATCTACAAAAATTTGTTGTATAGTAACAGAAAATATTTGTAATAATTTATTAAATATTTATTAATTTATTTGTAAAAGTTTGTTATATAAAACCTTCAGACAGAAAGACAGAGGAAAACTGATCTTATTTACTGGGTAGTAAAATTTAGTAGATATTTGTTATTGTTTTTCAATTATGACAAGTTCTTATCTAAGAACAATAATTAGAAATCTCCTACCTTTATTATTCTGAAATCTTATATCAACATTATTAAGATACTAAATAATATGTATGTCACAGGTTAAATCTGTAAACGTTAGGATTCATGAAATTTTCCATTTGTTAATTTTATTTGTATTTTTATTTAGAATTTTGTTTGATGGTTTGCAGTCGTATTGGAAATTATTTGAGTAGAATTACTGATTGTTGTCAAGAGTACGACAGTTAACCTATTTTTAGGGATTTAGTTGTTAATATGCAACAAGGCTGTTATGTATGATTGACAACGAGGGCATATTCTACTTGAAATTTCAATTTGATGAAACCTAGCATTTTTATTATTATGTAAGTTTATGACTTTAATTTAGGATCGTTACTTATCACATACTTACCGGTTAATTTATAATCCGTCATAAAATCCTAATATCTGTCTTTCCAACTGTCCTAAGACTTTCTGTTAGACTGTTTTTAAGTACCATGTCCTATTGTCAAGATTTCTGAGAGAGCTTTATTATTACCTATTTATTAGTTCTAATTATTTTATGTTTACTTTTATTTTGGGCGTTTTATTTTTGAGATTTTCACATTACTTGTAATGTTATGTTTTGCCCTGATTTTTTTTTATCTCTATTTTATTTTTCCTATCTGTAGTTTTATTTTATTTTGGCCGTTTTCTTTTCTAGTAGTATCACGTCTTGATGGCGGTGATGATATTGGCCCTTTTCTATCTTATACATTAATTTATATTTCATTTAGTTTTTTTATTTGGCCATTCTTTCTTTGTGTTAATTTAGATGTCGCGTAGGCGCGTCTTGTTTCGGCCCCTGTTTTTATAGCTTTGTTTTATTTTTTTACTCCTTAGGATTGTTCTAGGGTTTTGAAGATTTCCATAGGGTCTTTCGGTTCAGCCGGATTTTCACTTTTGTGGTTTGATCCTTGGTTAATCTATTTGAGAGACAGCATTGTCTAGTCTCAAGTCAGCTGAGACAGTGTCTACTGGTCTCCTGACACTAGCTGCAGAGGTGCTGAATCCTCTAATTTTTGCTGTAGAGGTGCAGAACCCTCTAAATTTTAAGCTGTAGAGGCGCTGAGTTCTCTAGTGCTGGTTGAAGACATCAGATTCTTGCCGCACACTGAATGAGTGAGAGCTTTGGCCAGAGCTGCTCACTGTTCTCTTGAAGCCATTTCAGTTTTTGCTGGATTTCTCTGTTTCAAGAGTTCCCTGTAGGTGTAGAATGGTACCTTCTATGTCAGTTCAAGGGAAGAAACAGATGTTTGGTTCTGAGAACGTTTTTAGGCTAGGGTAATTTGATTGGTCCCTAGGCCTACATGAGTACAGGAGTCCTCGTGACGTCATACTTATGTTGTAGTTAGAATTAGGTGTCGCTTTGGCGGATTATTGGTGATTTATATTGCCTGTTTTTCTATTTCTTTGTTCTAATATTAGGTTTGACTTGAGTTTCGTCTCCAGACGGATTATCCTACTAAGTATATTCTTAGTTAGGTTTCAGGTTAAATTAGTAAATTTGAATTTGTTCGTTGTTCCTTTTCCTTAGGAATTTGTTGTTCTTTGCGATCTTTCTTCTTTGAGGGATCTTATTATAGATTCGATTGAGAGATAGAATAGGCTTTGCATATTGAAGTCTGCGATTTAATTTGATTTACTTTGAATATTTATAGTTTCTTATTGCTGTTTGATATCTCATGAGAAAGGTCAGTTTTTGAGTGTGTCGAGTGCTATGTCTTTCTCGTGAGGGTAAAACAGTATGTGTTTTGTTTCTTGTGTTTGACCTCTTGTCAGAATTGTTCTCTCATGCGTTCGGTTCCCAAAACCATGTTTACTGGCGGTCAAATGTACTTAAGACCTTGGCGGCCAAGCGATTAATTGGAAAAAGCAGTTATATCGAGAAGATTATATTATTTGTAGTTTTGTTTCTAAGGTAATTTTTTTTTGGTAAATGTATTCATGTATTTTTTTTCTCACAGCTCGTTCCAAAGTTGTTCTTTCTTTCATTTTAAGAGGGGGAGTTGTGTAACGGAAATTTTAGTTTGAATTTTTAAGTTTAAAAATCCGCGGGATTTTTATGGAAATTCATTGAAAATTTATTTTATTTTAATTTTGGATACTTTTATTTTGAATCTAGTTTATTTCCTTTCTATTGGCGTATATTTTATTTTGGTTGAATAGTTTCTTAATTTTATTTGATTTGGTTTTGTGGTAGAATATTGAGAAGGCGCTGATTTTTCACTCGTAACGGAGGTTAGGAAATTTTGGTTGTCCGCTTGTGGCCTCGGCGTTGCCGAGGCTTGTCCCTTTTACTTAATTAGTTAAATTTATTTTTGGTTTGTTTTTGGCTTCAGTCATTTAGTAGAGTTAAATTATGTTCTCCAGGATATTTTGTTAAAGTTATATAGTCACCCTTCAAATGAAGGTAAGATTCGTAATTTTATACTTCTATGTCTATGTCATTCACCATGTTGCCGTAGCTCGCTTTTCATGTTTTCTAATGGTTCCGTTCTCGATTTATTTTACAGGGTTCTAGTCTTGGATAAGATGACAGGTCTAGACATGGTACTTTAGTTCTTAATATGATTGAAAAAGCATGATACAAAAGATTGTGTCAACCACTCTACCTCACTCCTCAACCAACCTTTTAACATATTCATAAGTTTTATGATTTAAGTTAATTATTAATTATTACATAGAACTATTTAACTTAAGGTATGGAATTTACATTTTATGTTGCATTTCACGGTAGTGAAACAGAAAATATATATTTAACCCTTTTTAACTGTGGTTATGTTTCTTAACCAGGTTATTATCTTCTCTTAACGATATGAATTTTATTATTACTCAGAATTAATATTTTGTAAAGGAAAATATTTTATAGAAGTTAAAAAAAAAATACAGTTACGATTTCATAAACTTTAAATGAAATGAGTTATTCTTTATTGAGTACTTAGTTTGTAAGTAACCTTACGTCATATTATTTTTAAGTCCATTTGGACTTCAATGAAGGCACCATAGGTTTGGTTCTTTTCCTACAGTAATCTAAAGAGAACCTGGCGCTCTATTTGTTATTTTGAAAGGATTGAAACCATATTGCATTCTGAACTTAGATTCTGAGACTAAGTTCTAACTTAAGCCCACCCCTGCGGCCTGACTGAGTTGGGTATTTAAATAATATGTTATAACTCTCTGGCATGAATACACTGGGAGCTACGATTATAACAGACACACACAAACATATATACTTAGAGACAACCAACTTTGTAAAACCACTGAGGAGGTCTTTAAAACACCTGAAGCGGATAATCCCAATTTCATCCCGGTTTCGGATTTTGTTGCAAACCCAATACTATTCCTTTATACCTACGGTAAAAATGAGGAAAAGTCAAAACATAGTCTGCCTGTCTAGAGTGAAGTCCTTCATATGATTACGCATGCTAATAATTTTATAAAACCGCATACATTACAGTTTTCTTGAAATAAACGGTTCTCTGTGGGTCGTGTGCAATACATGAAGAGAACATTTGAAAGATGATAAAATGTTCTATAAAAAAAAATTATCTAATCATAAAAATTCGATGGCTACAACCAAAGTTATGGCTCTTTAAAAAATACCAAAAAATTGGTAATTTATGCAGTCTCAGAATTTCTTTGAAAAAATATTGACTTTTTGTGCATTTTTTGGTCATTTAACAAATGTCAAAACTTTGGTTGTAGTTATCAGATTTTGATAAAAAAAACACTCGTTTTATAGGAAATTTCATCAGCTTGAAAAAATTTTCCTCACATTTTGCACATGACTTACAAGGAACCATCAAGTTTCACATAATTTTGCAAAGCCTATTTTTTACGGACCGCAGCATTATTTGCACTAATTAAAAGCTCAGTTTTTGCAAATTTGTAGCGCATTTTATTTGAAATTTCGACAGATAAATTATAAAATATAGCCGTAAATTATACAAAAATTGGATTGATATGATAAAGCAGGAAAGCGCACATTTTAATGAAAACTATCCCGGCTTACAGATCTCCGCGCCAGAATTATTTTGAAGTTATTAACTTAAATACTGTAAATAAAGGGACGAAAAATTAGCGCCGAGACCTAGATTCGAACCTAGGAACCCAAGCTTTGAGTAGTTTTATCGAATCTGGAATGGTTTTATATGATTTAGAACCCCAAAAAACATCGGAAACGATACCCTACTCGATACTTTTTTTATCATGTAAGAAACGATAAGGCAAGGATCAAGAACTTGTCAAACTTAAAGCAGACAAAGAGTGCAAATGATAATAGAATAAAACTGTCAGACTGTCAGCACTTCTTAGTCTTATTTTGAAAAATTTAAAACATTTTTTCCGCCTTTTTATAATTTTTTTGAGTAATTTTTACTGGTTAATGACGACATAAAAATATTATTTTCACGTTATTACAACTGTACCTAACAATTAATTTTTTTGCTAATTTTAAACTCTCTAGCACAAACAGACTAGAAGCAACGATGATATCATGCAAACACACACACACACACAGACTGACAACAAAAGGCTCAGGAGGCCTTAAAAACACCTGAAACAGACAATTAAGGTGAAATTCCAGTTTCGTATTTTTACTGCAAACACAATACTTTACAATATAGCTATAGTAAAAATAATGGAAAGAAAATCTCTAATTTTGACGAGTTTTTGATATAATTTTATCTTTCCAAGGCTTATCAAATTGAATACAGAAATTACGCTCACATGGTTGTTTAATGAGAGACATAACTTTAATTATGTTTGTTTAACATGTTAAGCTTTGAAAAAGATAAAATTACATCGAGAGCTTGACAAAATTAAGTTTTTATTTTATTAATTTGGACCTATTTATACTAATTAAAAATAAAAGATCACAAAAAAATTTTATTAGGGTTTATAAGTAAAGGTTTATTAAATCAATTTAGACTTGATTTTTAGGGTTTATCCCTCTACAAAGGATAAACAAATATGTTGTGTCTTGGAGGAAATTCCTCACTCCTAATATTTTTTTTACCAAAATTACCTTAATTTGTTAGTTAGAGTATTTTTTACGGTTATCTGATATTTATAAATATTATAAATAAGAATACAGAATTATTTTTTCCAAAATAAACTATAGAAATGACTTATAAAATAATAATAATAATAAATATAAAGTAATTTAAAAAAAAACATTATTGCATAAATAATGCAGTTTCAGCGTTTTTTATCAGGAAAAGGCAATAAGGTTGTACAGATAAAACAAAAGTTAAATCTTAATTTCACTGTTAATTGATTATTTAATTTATTATACATAAATTAATTTTTATGTATAACGACATATCTTAATCTTACCAAAAACCACTTGCGTGGTTAAAAAAATTCCTGCCAAGTAGTTTGTCCAAAAAAGTGGGGTACTCATATTCTCTGTCCTGCCGGGTCATGTCTGTTTTGGTTGGAGACGGTAATTGGCTTTTCATAGTGAAGTTGCAAGGTTAGCAATACTCAAGAATCTTATTTAAATTGAAAGGCAATCATCAGCTTCTTCTTCTTGCCGGCGTGCTAGCAGTGTGAATAAGTTTTATAGATTCTCCTCCTATATTTTAGATTAATAAATCATATGTGTTCGGGGAGACTCATCGTAACATATTATAGCAGTTGTAATAATTTTAGCAGTTTTCCTCCATAGATCAAGGATCATACAAATGAAATAAATGAATGAAAGGATAAGAGTATAGTCAGAAACTACACACTGATATACATATATCCTTTACAACACTACCTCTAAAGTTAAATAGCTTTATTTTTGATGCACTCTGCTGGCACGCCGCCAAGGAGAAAAAAGGTATCAGAAAAAAATGAGAAGTACACAAAATCTATTAAGTAGAAAAGGTTGCAGGTGGGTCAATGTATATATAAAAGTACCGTTCGCTAGCTTAGGTTTCTTCTTCAGTTTTAGCATAGGATTATTAAATTTAAGATTTTATTCGGTAGGAATGCACAATATTTTCTGCCCAAATATTCCTCATACTTCATAATCCGTTCAGAAGTTTAGGATGTAGGAGCGTCAATGTATAAACTGTCGTTCACTAGCTTAGTTTTTCACTCCGCGTTCAGCGCAGAAATATTCGAATTTGAGATTTTATTAGATAGGAATGCACACGAGCGTAAGACAATCCAAAAGTCCTCATTACATATTTTTAAGAACTAAAGAGTCGGAGTCGGAAAAAATATTGCTACTCCAAAACCATTAAAAATTACTGACTCCTCAGCCCTGATTACAGCACAAATTACCATCATACTTATTACGCTAATCAAGTTTCAAATTATTATGATATCGAAGCAATTCCAAATAAATAAACCTTCTATGATTTTTTATTTTATCGAAATTGCAAGCATGAGAAGATAACACTAATTCAATTAATTTAAGAGCCAATAGAAAAGATCATAAATAAAAGACACCAATAAAAGGCTTCAAGTAATAAGGAAGATTTAGGGTGATAAGCTACGATGTAGATTAACTATCAAAATTAATGTTATAAACATAATACATCTTAGGATTAAGGCGAGTATCCCAAATTTTGGATGAACATTTTCATTATTAGGTCTAAAGTCTAAAGGATTATGTATCCTAGTAAAAAGGATTTAAGGCTCATATTTCAAGTTTATTAAAACCTTTAGGTCTTTCACGTGGTCACAGAGACTAAAACACCGTAAAGGAAATTTAATTAATAAAAGAAGGACCTTTTGAAGGAAGTTTCAACTTTGCTAATCAATTAAGACAACTTAAAAACAATTAAGCTATGTCACCGAGAAACACTACCTGGCTTGTCTAAAAATATTCATAAAACTTACTTATTAAAACAACTGCCCCTCTAAAGAAGAGAGAGGGAAGAGAGGCGGCAAGAATCACAATAACAATATTTAGCTTTTTAAGCCAAATATTAAAACTATGGCGCAAGGGTTCGCAAGCCGGGTAAAATTTTAACATGCACAAATGGAAAATGAATTAAGGAATAATTAGCATGCTAAATTTCCTCTAAATATAGTTTTGTGGTACGGATTTCTGGCACAATTCCGACTTCTACAATAATACCCACCTCATTAAAATTTGTTCCAAAGGAAATCTCCTCAAAGTAAAAAAATAAACTTATTTTAACCTATAAATGACCTATGGGCCCTGTCAATAAATTACTAGACGTTGAAGCTCCAAACAGTCATCACAAGCGTTGAACTAGATTCTTACATGCTATTGAGTTTACCTCCACCTCAACCACTTCATTTCCTTTCAACCTGAGTTGAGGCCATCCTCAGAACTTTTAAAATAACTGATGACGGTAGAAAGTGGCTAAATATTAATTATCTTGATTACTTACTGTATCCGCAAAAATTCATCAAGAACTAGAAATTTTGTACAGAACAAGTTTCATGAATATGTTCATACTTTTAATAAATATTTTCAATTTAATTTTTACATTTTAAATAAATTGTACAATTACATTTAAAGATTATGTATTTTATATAAAATATTAAGTTACAATATAATAATAAAAGAGACAAATTCTATAAAAAAGATTAGCATGTACAGAAATAAATAAATGTTAGGTTCCAACAGAACGGAGAATCTAAACAGATACCAGCCCTATCTATATCCTTAATCATCTAAAGGCAAGTAGGAGGGGGGGCAAGGTTCCAAACACCCTAAGAGTAAATCTGGTCCTGAGCCAAAGATACAGGAAAGTCTAAGGTTTTAAATGGCAGGCTCAGCTAAAGTATACCGCCCCCGTACCCTGGGGAACTGTATAATCTACAACCATAATACTGAATCAAGATTTTCCCAAACGTGTCTCTTTACATAATAATCTATTATATAAAAACACCTGTGAAGATTTTAATTATTTTAAATAAGAGCATAATAAATAACAGGAACAAGTGAAATTAAATCAAATTACCTCGCATGTCTGGTAAAATTTGTTTTACTCTTAATTTCCATTATGTCTTTACTAAGATCAAAATTAGAAATTTGAAAGAGATAAGATTTAGGAGATAAGTGAGATTAGTCTATCGTTACAGTTAGTACGTTCACACACACTTTAGATCCGCGTATCGTATAGAGTACGATCTCTCAATACGGTAATTTAAGCTGTATCAACCATGCGGAGGGGATCCGATCGCATACGCTAGAACTAGGGAGATGGAATCTAAATGGATCCCCCGATACGCTGTCTTTTTGTGTGTGTACCTTTAGAGACGATCGTATTTAACGGATAACCTTCTCGTCGAACTTTTATTTCACTTTATTTCACTTCTATATAACTGTTTTTGATCAAATAACTTTTGGAAAATTATTTTTTTTAGTGTAACTTTATTATTATGCAAAGAAATCACAATTTAATTAAATATATTTTTTGTTTTAAACTTCCTTATAACCAAAAGTGAAGCTTCACTACACAAGACGCCATGTTTTGGCGGGATCAGTTATCACTCGATCGACTAAACAAATACGCTGCAAGAACCGTGAAGTTAGTTGACCGTATTGTATACGTATTCTATACGATCCGCAGATCTAGAGTGTGTGTGAACGTACTAAGTGTTCTTAGCTGACAAATCACTAATTTAACTTTAGTAGTGGGCTTTCAAAGCATTCCTTTAAATTCGGAATGGTCTATAGTGATTACTTACTTACCTATGTGTAAGTAAGCCATGTACCAGGTTACTTGATCTCTCCATTCCTTTTTACATAGAATGATCTAATAAAATGGAAAATTGGAAATACCTTGTAAGCATATTAATAGCTGTAGATGAGAGAAGGACTGTTTGTTTACTTTAGTTAAGTTCAAATATTTAATGTATTATTGGAAATTGGTTCAATTTATCAATATTTAATAATCTGCTTGCCCTTGTAGTTAAGGTCCAATTAATTTCATGGATCATTTACATGGTTCCAACGATTTAGTTTCATAACATTCACAGCAGTAATTACATACATAACTAAACTACTGTTATACGTCAATGTTATATACTTGATCTGTGTTTAAATTATGGATATATTAATGAAAATTAGTACAAATTGTTAATCAATAACGAAGGTAATTTGTTTTTAATTAAAGAAGTATGTGTATCAGCTTTTGTAGAGTAGAATATTAGTAACTTTGTATATAAGTTTTTCAAGTTACTTCTGTGCTTTGTTGCAGTACATAATTAAAGTGAAATATGAACATCTTCCAACTATTTTATCACCCGGAAGACTTATATGCCAGCTATTTTAACTGACGAAGGATCCATTGAGACGTTGGACTCCAATTGAGTGGACTTCTTGCATCCGTAAGTTCTATTAGATGTCAATTTCATTTAAATGTGAAAATTAAATTTCAATTCATGTTTAAAATTTTGCTTAGAAGAGGATTATAAAGTCTAAACTTCTTGACTCTATCAACTTCTCTACTCCAAACCTACGCCCACCACAAGTAAATCAAATTCATCGCTCGCGAAGAATTTCCATTATGGTGATAATAATCCTTTTTTAGTAGAATTTAAACTTGCAATAAAATTATCTTATATTGTTAAATTTTATATTATAATAAAGTTAAGTTGAATTTTATAATAAGGGAGCTAGGCGACGCCGCCTCCTGGAAAAATTGTCGATCCTCTTACAAAGTAGTCAGGATCCTTTGGCAGTGTGTGAAACACCGCCCCCTGGGATTGGTTTCGCTGGTTACGGGCCTGAGGAGAACAAAAGGGTGCTTGTACCAAAACCACAATAGACTAGGTCATGTCTGACGTCAAAAGGGAGATTAAATTTGAAAACCCGTGTCTCTAGGTTATGATTTTAACAAGGTTAAAGTTAGTTTTTATTTCTAATTTATGTCGAAAAATATTTTAATCAACAATTTAACTTGGGTTTAATAAAAATGAGTCAAATTATAATTGCTAAAAGTGATATTATTTGTAAAACGTCGCATCATTATTTTGCAAGATGTTAACAACTTTGCCTTTTCTTCAATACAATTTTAATTAATAGTAATGCCTTATTTTTTAAAAGCAGTAATTTTGTAATATATTTGAGTAAAATTGATATTTGTTGCTCAAGAACGTCAAAAGTTATTGAAGTTTTTATAATTATGACGTTTATTATTATGCTGTTTCAATCTGACGTCCTAAAGCTTTTAATAAATTACAATAATTTTTGAAGTACAGAAGCAACAAAAATTGTTTTGCACTCATTTTATCACAAAATTACTGCCTTCACGGTAAGGAAAGTTAGTTAACATCTTTGCAAAATAAGAACCCGTCATTTTAACACACTGATATCACACTAGCTCAAATATTTTAACCCAGTTTTATCTAATTCATAATTCATGTCAAATCGTAGATTCAAAACATTTCTAGACCTTATTTCGAATCAATTTTGTCAATTTTATTATACTATAATATAATTAAAGCCTGAAAATTCCAATCCATATACAACTATATTCCTGTAATTTTTCACCAAGATATTGATTATTTTTTTCATCATTTACTGATAAGTGCAACTAAAAATTGGACATCTGGGAGGCAGTGTAGTTATCTCAGTAATTATTTTATTTAAGCTAAGTTAGACAAAATGGTTTGAGCAAAAAACAGATTATTTAAATTATCTTAAAAATATTTAGTAGATAAATTTAATAAAATTTTACATTCAGTTATAAATGAGAATAGTTATAAAACTTATTAAAATGCGATGAAATTGAAAAGACAGTCCATCAAGAGTTATTTCCTCAAGAAACAAAAAGATTTCAAGAAAAAGTTTTCAGTGACTTTAAACAGCTTTTTAAAAAGTTTTCTTAAACAGACATCAGAAAAAGGGTTGAAGAATGGATGGAAGGGGGTAATTCAATTCTTAAGATTTTTTAAATCCAGGTAATGAAAAAAGTCCTTAACTAAGCGTTGGTAGCATCGACCAACCAATTAATATTAATTTTTAGAAGCAATCCAATTAATTTTTACAATTAAGATTCAGTAAGATAGAGCAATTACAATGTTTCCGAGGAACATTTATAAATTATGTATTTAACTTTATTACTTAACAATATTGTTATTAGTTAATTATACTTTATTTACTTTGTTATTTACGAACTTATTAATTTTCCTCATTTATACCGTAGGTATATAGAACATATTGTGTTTGCAAAAAACTCCGAGACCGGAATTATCCGTTTCAGGCTTATTTAAGGCCTCCTTAGTGGTTTTCACAAAGTTGTCTGTCTGCATGTGTATGTGCGCATGTGTGTGTGTATGTGCGCATGTGTGTGTGTGTCTTTTATCATCATTGCGCCCAGTATATTTATGCTAAAGAATTGAAATTTTGTACAATAATTGTGTTATTTGGAATTTTTTATGACGTCATTAATACAAAATAATGACTCAGCAAAAATTTCGAAAAATGATGAATTTTCAATAAACGCGAAAAAATGATGCTATCGAATTGAGATTTTGCATCCATGTGACTATGTATAAGAATAACACATGTGCTAAGTTTCATCTCATTATCATCATTAGTTCAATTTTTATTGAATGACTTGTGTTTTTTAAAAAATTGGAAAATGGTCCAATTGAGTTGAAATTTAGTACTAAAGTATACCATTACCTAGTAAATAAGAACACTAAGTTTTGTTTTAATACGACAAGTATATCCATGATTTTTGTTGGATCATATAAATGAAGGAGCATTGAGCGTGGTCAGTGCTGTATGGGTGACAACTAAAAATGATACGGATGCATTTACTATCTGAAGACGAGCGAAGCGAATCCGAAGGCATTCTGCAGAATAAATATGGCAAACTGTATTTCTGAGGACGAGCGTAGCTAATCCGAAACAGGGAAGATGAGCGTAGCGAATTCGATGTAATGAGAAAAAGTTCCGATGCATCCCGTAAGTATTATTTTTATACGAATTTTGCTAAAACTGACATCTAAAGGACACGATTTGATAGGAACTACCGCAATAATAAAAACGTTATCATGTTGATATCTACTCTCTGTTTTATACTAGTAGAATGAGCGTGAATGGAGTCCATTATAAATAATGAAAGAAAAGAAGTATCTCCACAAAACAAAACTTTATTGGCAAAGCGCTTTCAACCTAACTAGAGGCCATCATCAGTGCAAAACCGTTGAGATGTTAAAGAAGTAGAGAAGTCTGACTCTAATACCTAATAAGAAAACATAGACTCACTTCTCTACTTCTTTAACATCTCAACGGTTTTGCACTGATGATGGCCTCTAGTTAGGTTGAAAGCGCTTTGCCAATAAAGTTTTGTTTTGTGGAAAGACTTCTTTTCTTTTAATACTCTCTGTTTTGTTATCTCCATCTCGGAATCTGAAATTTGTACGATTTGCATTTAGGTATGCTTTAAGAATATTTGACAATATTGGTAAAATTTGTTTTATAGAGGGCGTCTCTTCACTAAAAAAATAGCGTATGTTGAAAAGAGGGTGGGGGGGACTACGGAATAATTAACAATGCTATAACTTCAGTAAGCGCAGTGGAATTTTCTTCAATAATATCAAACACCAACAACGTCTTTCCACTAAATTTAAACTTTATTTGCAGAGCCGGCTTTCGGCAATAATGCCATCTACAGTGCCTAAACAAGTAATAACAAGACTTAGCAAATAATATTAACATCAAGAAGATAAATAAAAAGCAAATAAATAAGTTAAGTCTAAAAAAAAAAAAAAGTTAAAACACAATAAAAAAGTTTAAAATTATAACAAGAAAGTAAATAGATTAAAATACATTAAAAATTTAAAAAAATACATTTAAGATTAAAAATAACAATAAATAAAAATAAAATAAAAACAGTATATACATTTAGAAAAAACCCTAAAAAAGGATCAGTTACCGTGGAGGGATGTTGAGTCTTTCAATTTATGGAATCTGACTGAAGGGGTTTTAATAGAACTCGCTAGAGTTTGTATAATAACAGAACCCCCGCCGTCAGTCTTATCATTTAAACACTTGTCACCATCACTATCTAGCGCTCTTCTAATCTCAAAATTTTCTAAGGAGTTCAATTTCATTCCTTTATTTTCGAAATGTAGAAAACCGACTTTATGACCTTCTTTCCCGTGGGCCTCTTTTTCGATGTGGGCGTAGAAGTTAGTGGGCCCCTTTAAGTGTTCTTTAAAGCGGGTGGAAAATTTGCGCCCCGTCTGCCCTAGATAGTATTTTCCACAATCTTGAACTCCACATTTAATAATGTATACTCCACTCTTCTCCATCGGCTATACTCACCGACTCGTTAACACCCCTCTCTCAGAAGAAGATTTTGATAAAGAAAAAGGTATCCTCTATCATATAGCGAAAAATAACGGTTATGATACTTCTATCGTTGACAAACTTACTGAAAGGAAGCAGAGACGGAAAGCCCTTAAAATTATCTATCCTGACGGACTAGAAGGCGTGACTTCGGAAGGCCCTAATAAATGGTGCTCTGTCCCATACATCGGCCCCGTCTCCAACAGAGTATCTAACTGCTTAAAGAAAGCCGGTCTGCGTGCTGCCCTTCGTCCTGTCTCCACATTAAGGCAAGCACTATCCAAGCCTAAGGACGCTATTGAACCGATGGAGAAGAGTGGAGTATACATTATTAAATGTGGAGTTCAAGATTGTGGAAAATACTATCTAGGGCAGACGGGGCGCAAATTTTCCACCCGCTTTAAAGAACACTTAAAGGGGCCCACTAACTTCTACGCCCACATCGAAAAAGAGGCCCACGGGAAAGAAGGTCATAAAGTCGGTTTTCTACATTTCGAAAATAAAGGAATGAAATTGAACTCCTTAGAAAATTTTGAGATTAGAAGAGCGCTAGATAGTGATGGTGACAAGTGTTAAATGATAAGACTGACGGCGGGGGTTCTGTTATTATACAAACTCTAGCGAGTTCTATTAAAACCCCTTCAGTCAGATTCCATGAATTGAAAGACTCAACATCCCTCCACGGTAACTGATCCTTTTTATTGTTTTAGGGTTTTTTCTAATGTATATACTGTTTTTATTTTATTTTTATTTATTGTTATTTTTAATCTTAAATGTATTTTTTTAAATTTTTAATGTATTTTAATCTATTTACTTTCTTGTTATAATTTTAAACTTTTTTATTGTGTTTTAACTTTTTTTTTTTTAGACTTAACTTATTTATTTGCTTTTTATTTATCTTCTTGATGTTAATATTATTTGCTAAGTCTTGTTATTACTTGTTTAGGCACTGTAGATGGCATTATTGCCGAAAGCCGGCTCTGCAAATAAAGTTTAAATTTAGTGGAAAGACGTTGTTGGTGTTGATATTATTAACAATGCTATTTCCTACACCTCCAATACTACATTTAACAGTAGTAATAATAACCTTTTAAAACTCGTAAGTAAAAAATGACAATAAGAAACGTGAGAGCAAAACTCCAGGCGGTATATTATTACTAAAAGAGATAAAGCTACTTTTCCCAGAGCTCTAAATTCGCCTTATAATCTCATTACAGATAATCCTACAGGGAAAAAAATTCAGGGAGGGGGGCAATTCAGAGAGATTATTTTTAACACTGTAATACTTTCCTTCCACTAAACATTTTACTTTTCTTGTTCGACTCGTTTTTTTTAAACTTATAACAATAAAATTAAATTTTATCGTTTATTTTCTTTTAAGTTCATTTATTTTATTTTATTACCATTATTATAAGTAGGAGTAAATGTAAAGATTTTGAATTTAAAAAAAGACATAAAGCCTAAGCCTAAAGAATTTTAGGCATGGCTTATTCCTTTAATGCGTATCGAGCCTAATAATGGGAAATTCGGTTCGCAAAATGAATATTGAACAATTTTAACTATTTATGTTTTATAGGATGAGCCTCTAATACCGGATGGAACACAATTAATTGAACAGGTTCTTACATTAGAGACTTTCAGACGAAACTTATGTTTTTTATTGTGTTTTTGTTTTGCTGTAAAAATAAACTAAGTTTGACATAAATTGTTCAGGACGTAGTGCTAGGAGTCAAAATCGTATGGTTTTTAGTATAAGTTTATCCAATATTTTCAAAATTGCACCCAATTATACTAATTATACTGACTTTTTATTATATTAATATTAGTAATGTCATGATACTATATTTTAGTATTACTTTAGTTATATTACTAACTGAGAAAGACTTTTTTTACTATGAATATGAAGCAGCGTTTTTCAGCTTGGACGATAGAGACTCCTAAAGGAGCGGTATATCAGGGGCATGTGTATATTATTTGAAGAACAGGTACACAAATATTTGGACACTTACCCAAATAATGCTTAATTTCTAGCCTCTACTTCGATGCATTTAGTAGAATAAATGTTTAGTGTAGTCCATAATATTAAAACAAAAACAAAGAACAAATAAGACTTTATGAAGATATTTAAGACTAACGTAAACCTTAATATCGCCTACATAGAGAAGTAAGACTAACGTAAACCTCGTATCGCCTACATAGAGTAGTAAGGCTAACGTAAACCTTAGTTCGCCTACACAGAGAAGTAAGACTAACGTAAACCTCAGTATCGCCTACATAGAGAAGTAAGACTAACGTAAACCTTAGTATCGCCTACATAGAGAAGTAAGACTAAACGTAAACCTCAGTATCGCCTACATAGAGAAGTAAGACTAACGGTAAACCTCAGTATCGCCTACATAGAGAAGTAAGACTAACGTAAACCTTAGTATCGCCTACATAGAGAAGTAAGACTAACGTAAACCTTAGTATCGCCTACATAGAGAAGTAGACTAACGTAAAACCTCAGTATCGCCTACAAAGCCGTAAACCTCAGTATCGCCTACATAGAGAAGTAAGACAACGTAAACCTAGTATCGCCTACATAGAGAAGTAAGACTAACGTAAACCTTAGTATCGCCTACATTAGAGAAGTAAGACTAACGTAAACCTCAGTATCGCCTACAAGAGAAGTAAGACTAACGTAAACCTCAGTATCGTACATAGAGAAGTAAGACTAACGTAAACCTCAGTATCGCCTACATAGAGAAGTAAGACTAACGTAACCTCAGTATCGCCTACATAGAGAAGTAAGACTAACGTAACCTCAGTATCGCCTACATAGAGAAGTAAGACTAACGTAAACCTCAGCCTACAGAGAAGTAAGACTAACGCCTACAGTATCGCCTAGAGAAGTAAGACTAACGTAAACCTCAGTATCGCCTACATAGAGAAGTTAACGTAAACCTCAGTATCATCTAAATAAATAGATTCTTATAAAATTACAAAAATTATTCTACTATAAATAAAATAAATAAATGCAGTATAGTACTTAATAATAATAATACTTAATTCAATTAATATAACAAATCAGGGGACTTCAGCCATTGACCGCTTCGCAGCCAGTGCTTCGCCTTGTATCTTGGCACTAAGTTGACGTACAGTTTATTCTGGCACCTTTAACCTTTAGTCTGGTCTAGGCTCCAATTCAAGCTCGCGACACGTTTCATATTAAATGATGAGGTTTCACATTACGCAATCAACAATATTCAAGAAAATAGCTTTTTTCGTCAATTCAATAAATGCAAATGAACCAAAGCGTTTTGTATTAAGTCAACTTCAACAAAAAACGATTAAGGGGAAACATTGATTACGTTCATCAATTTGACCTTTGAAAATACCAATATCAAAACTCCTCTCCAATGTCAACAAAGATTCGTCAAGATGAAAGGAGACGCAATTTCAAGCGGTTTCAATTTGTCATAGTAAGCAATTAGACATGCTTCAACATAGTTTATTAAGATGTCAAAATTTTCAAAGAAGTATTAGTGAGATATAAAGTGAAAAGACTGAACCATTAAGCAACCTTGTACTTGCTTTACGTATAAACCTCATCCAAGCAGAGTCTTCTCTTTTGAAGCCAGAAAACACACTGAGATTTGCATAAGCAATTTAAGCCTTACACGAATAACAAGTTTCTTCTTTAAACTTCCTTTTAAGACCCTGATGAACTTTAAGCTCTGAATTCCAGAATCCATTAACTTCTCGCTCGCTCCACTTTCCAGTCGGTGACGCTCTTAAAAGATATCCATTTTTATCATAACCTTGTTTACATTCAATAACCAAAAGTTCTAAGTGAATTTAATTTGAGATTTAGTATAAAATATGCAAAATTTTTATTAATAAAAAGACAACTCTGAAAGTGAAAACTGAAATATAAAACGGAAAGTTTATTTATTTATTTTTAATCAAGTTTTTATTAGGCAAAAAGTTTATTAAAAAAAGTTATATGTGTCTTTAAAACATATCGATGAAGATGTTTTCAAAAAGAATATCACAAAATAATTCTAATACCTACTAATTATGAATTTCTTAATGATATAAATAAGCTGATTTTTTAAATTTTTATTTTGACGTGAAAAACAATTATTTAACATTATTGTAACTTTTGATAAATATATAATGATATATATTATTATTATATATTGACAGGATTACACATCCCATTATAAACCATCAATTCAAAATATCTCCAAAGATAATCTTCTATTATTTCAGTCCAAGATTTTTACACTTTGTTTGAGAATCAGAACTCCACCAAGGGTTTGTTGTGCTAAGAATATATACATAGAATATGTATATACATGTACATATGAATATGTATGAATATATACATATATGAATATATATTCATATATGTATATATGTAATATATGAACATAAGAATATGTACATATTCTTGATGAATATGTACACAAAATCCATCCACCCGCCCCTCTCCCTACAAGACCCTAACCTAATAAGCTCACTTTTCTTAGAAAAATCACTTAATTTTTCTCATAATTTTATCTCTTCTGATTTTTTCTATCCAATTATAATTCATATGTTTTGCTATACATTTATATTTTTATTTGATAGATTTATTATTCATGTAAAAATTGTTATTATAAACTTTGTACATATATAAAAGTTTAAATTACAAGTATTGTATAATGCAGTATAAAATTTCAAGGGAGGGGGCAACTGCTATTTCTTGCATTTCCTAAACACCTGAAGCGGATAATTCAAGTGATATCTCGGTTTCGGATTTTTAGTGCAGCAAATAAATCACTCCTTATTCCGCATATCACAACAACTTATAAGCTCTATTCTAGAAGAATATTTGCCCATTTATGATGTGACTTGGTTGCTCTAAGAGTACCTCCCTCTCGTCATGCCATAGAAAAGCTAAGCTTAGAGAAGAACAACGCTTACAAAGAACACTCTAGAGTAAGATTTCCCAGCTGATTCCTCCACTTGACAAAATATTAATGGTTTCCAGTCTCTCCGCTGCTTTTACTTTCATTTCATTCCATATAAAATATGACGGTCTAGAGTCTACTCGTGTTTAGAATTTAGACCTACTTTAGGAGTTTACGTCTTTAGAATTTGTTTACACTCTAATAATCTGTTATTGTAATTTTAATGAAATTAAACAATTGGCAACATGAATTAATTTAATATAAAGGATAAAAAGAGGGATTCTGTCCTTATATATCAGTATACATGTTGCGAGCAATGTAGGAAATGCAGGCACTGTGCAAAATGCCCGGCCTCTTTGGCCAATTTGGCAAATATGACTAAATTAGCTTCTATTACTCACTTTGCCGGTGCAATGTGCACAATGCTCCACTCAAATTTAATAGTAGTTTAAATTATTTTAAAATAAAAATTCTGGCACAGTGGTCGAATTTCCTTTGGAATGCGTGTTCCTTGCTTAACAATCCACTTCTTGCTTAAGGTTCCGGTTTATGCTTTGTAACTTGAGGAGTTACTCAATTACTAAGCACTGCTCGTGACTCATCTTTTTCTGTATTTTACAAAAGAAATGTACAAATACATAACCTGTTGGTTATACATAACTATGCCTCTAAAATCGCCAGTGTACATTATTATTTGTACAAGTTTAATGCTCAGTTGGCGTTTTTTCTTTAAAAGGTTTTAGCCTTTCATTTCCTTTGAAAAAATACAGAAGAAATGAGTTACGAGTAGTGCTTTATAATTGAGTAAGTAATGCTCTAGTTATAAAGCATAGCATTATAAAGCATCGGAACCTTAAGCAAAATATCAATTGAAAACACGGAAACTCGCATTCTAAAGGAATTTTTCCCGACATGTGGACTACCACGCCAGAATTATTTTGTAGTTATAAACTTATATAATGTATATGTTGCCACTTAAAATATGTTGCTGACCGGCCGTATTTTCGGCTTTACGGTAATTTATTATGATTTTTTCAACTTTTTGGTCACTAAGAGAGGTCTTATCGACTTTAGACCGGTTTCATTCGATTCAGCGCTCCAAAAAACATAAAGATGAACCTTTTACCCAGCGAAAAACAATAACCTTTAGATTTGTTTTTAAAAATACGGATAAAATATATTCATCGAAATATAGCGTGTTTGTTTAGAAATACATATAAAAAGATATAGAGTGGGGGTGGATTTTTTAGAAAAGGAGGACTCATCACTTATCAAGAATATATATATATATATATATATATATATATAATATATATATATATATATATATATATTATATATATATATAATGTATATATATATAATATATATATATTATATATATATATATTCGTTGTGATTTTCTACATTTTTTACTTGCACTATACATTAGAAATAAGTAAAATATTTTTCTATTATTTAAAATAATTCAGTTATTTAGAGTATTGGTAAAAAATAATTTATTATTCAAACCATCAATGTTATTTTAACATTGTTTCTTATATTTATTTTATACTTTTTTTATTTTTAAGGAATTTTAAAAGAAAAATGAGTTAATGAGGTTGGGGTCATGGAGGTAAGAGGAATAGGGGAAGGATAATTTTTCTTTTCAAGAATATATAATTTTTGTCACTTTAAATGGTCTTTATATGATTTATTATCAAAATTTCAAGAACTTGTAAAAACTTGTCAAAAAAACTAATCGTGCTAAATGTTGTTCTGATAATTTCTTATGGAAAATAATACTAAGTAAATTGGGTTTAGTTTATTTTCATATTATTGAATAGTTAGTATTGAAGTAGGAATTGTTTTATAAATTATTTTATTATTAAAAAAAGATATCACTTAACATTGCCTTTAACTTTTCATATTTTAATGCTATGTAATTCCTTGTAATTCATTGCAGTCATTTATGATGAGAATTCGCTAAATCTTGCAGGTAACTCAATATATTACGGCGGTTTCAGCATTATTACCTTTTTCATTTAACTCTTAATTACTTAAAACAATAGTAATACACGCAACATGGTATTAAAGCATATTTTCCCGCATTAGATCCAGTTTTCTCTGCAAGAGAAATCTGCATTTGCTTTCGAGGTCTTTAGGCCGAATGAGCAATAAATTAGTTAGGTAAATTAGTAAGCTACCGAGGTTTGCCGAAGGAGTTAACTTTACTTTTGTTTTTTCTGGATATATCCGAGGAAAACTAACATTGAGCGGAAATGCTCTAATCCTTGCTGTGTATTAAATTTTATCTTAAGCTATGTGACAAGTTCTCAATAGCTGCTTGTAGCTGTAATATTTTAAAACTTTGAAATTATAACTCTATTACAAATACCAGATAGTCAATGAATGTAGCAGAATTTTCTTTGAGAATTCGCAAAAAATGATAAATATAAGTATGTATAAAAATCCTTCAAATAATTTGTTCATATTTAAATAAAATTTTTAAGTAATATTACCTACTATAACCTTCTCTATAAACAGATGATTTAAATCCCCACTGAGTTATTGAAAAAATATACAATACGTATTTATTTAGAACTTAATTTCTTTAAAAATGGTTGTAATATTTTGTTCTGGATTGAAAATAACGATTATATAAATTATTAAAATTTAAAATTATCATTAACAAATATTGCAATAAAATTATAGGTACTTTATGTATATTAGTCAATTCAAAAAATCATTCATGTTACGGTTTTACCTACCTAGGGACGTAAAGTAAAACACATGTATTTAAAGTGTAACTTTGAATCCCAAGGCAAAAAATACTTTACCTGACTGATTATAACATTCTTGTGGCAGAACTACAAAACAGCATTTTCCAGTCAAAAGTTTCTTGTTGAGCAATGATTAATTTTTCTGCCTTGAATAGATAAAAAAAATATTTTATAAAAGAGGTAAACTATTTAACAGCAAAAAACAACGGACTAACAAAAGCATATCTTTTGTAAGATATACTGGTTGTATAACAATAGAGACTAAAACTAGATAGACAAAATGTGAACTAGTTCTTAAAATAGTAATAAACATGGGTTGATAGAGGTTAAACTGATTATCAAACAGAAAAACAAGATGACAATATATCGATAGAAAGACTTGAAGTTAACAAAATTTGTAAGTGTTGTAATGTTTTCGTGTGTGCAGTATAGAGGTTCCTATATCTGCAATGTGATTAAGTTAGATCGTATTTGGCTTCAACATCGGTTCTAGTATTAATTACTAGCGACAATGGTCGAATTAGCTTCAGAAACATTCGTAATCAGAGACCATTGTTACAAGTAGACTATATAAAGGGGGAGAATTTCGGTGTAACCTCTCCATAACCTCTCAACATCTACAGGATTTTAGAAAAGGAAAAGGTTATATTGGGTTCACGACTCATTGTTATTCAAAGTGTCGAAGTTACCGCTCCCTCTATTACAATCTGATTCAAATACCGAAATGGCAGCAGAAATACGGCAGCAGATAAATTCCAACTGTATTCTTCTTTGCAAAAAAAAATTACACCAATTTTTATGAATTGGGTTGTAATCTAATGCTTTACGCTCCTCTTTGGCATCACACGTGATATACAATGAAAGTAAAAAAGTAGACTTTGCACATGCTATTCTTCACTCCAAATTAACTTTTCTTTTATAAAAGAAAAATTTTCATTTCAAACTTATCATGTTTGTCGCAAGAGACCATATTACAAGAACAAATCAAATTGAATTTATCTGCTACATCTCCAAGAAGAAAAAGTTCTAAAACGGAGAACGTTTAATCTAAGAAATTTACCAGAGCAAATTATTTATAGTCAGGACGACAAACTGATGTGATTATTTGTAAATATCACAAAAATGAATCTATCTAATTTTCTTTCTACTTAATTTATTAACTACAAACTTATTATTCCTAGTACCTATATAACACGGCGCGTATTGTAATACGGCAATATAATAAACAAACTTAATTTAGTTATTTAAAGTTAATTCATATATTACGTTACTAGAGCAAGGTGGTTCTTGTAAATTAAATATTATTTTTATAAGAGGTTAAATGAATGATTGTACATAGGATTTTAAATGTAATTACTCTCAACAAATATGCTTTAATACATAGGTATTCATAAATAGGTAAATAACAGCAATATACATTTATTATACAATCTATAGCATAGAGATATATTACTAGAGGGGCTCTATTGGTTGAATTTTGAAACATCGAAAAAGTAACCTGACCACATTCGATTATCATTATCATCAAATAAACAGAACAAAAAACAGTAAATCATATAGTGGAATGGTTAAAATACCAATCACAACACAATCATTCTGCGGGAAGCCAAAATTGATTAATTATAACCATAACTTCCTCTTGTGGGAGGTTTCAATGAGGTTACACAGAGCCCCACTAAAAATGTTTCAGGCCTCTCAATGTATTAAGATAGGCTATGCCCCCTCTAGTATATATCTCTATGATCTATAGGGAGAATCTGACGGGAGGTAATTTTGTACATAAATTAATGACATGCGCAGTTTATGCTCTGGTAGAATGAAATAACATTTATCTCCAGAAGGGTAATAATCAAAACATTTCGGGGCTTTAATAATAACCGTCATTATAACCCGACGGGAAATCATAATTTATTATTATTTATTATTTTATTATTAATCCAGCTTAGCCAACTTAATTATTGAGTAGTTAAAATTACAGATTCAAAAATCTACGTAAAGAATTTTGAGTAAACAAAGTTATGTGGCAGCACTGATTCATTAAATCCCAGCTGTCTGTAAAAAAATAATTTCTTTATTAAATCTGTTTTGACGATAAATACCTACTTTTTTCTTTTTAACTACTTTTAAACCTAAGTTTTTTCATATCTTTCAAGTAATATTCCTGTTATAATTATCATAAAAGGATTTAGAGCGGTTTTTTACGATGGAAAGTGATACTGAAATGTTAGTAAACGACATAGATGAATTGTTTCCCGATATCCCCGATATCCTCAACCGTCTTGTATAGATGACAAAGCAAATACGGTTTATTTTATTAATAGAGCATTTAGGTATTTATATATTTTTGTTTATTATGATATTTGTTTGTTATGTATGTATGTGGTTATGTTGTATACTATAATATATTATACAATGTATTTTTGTTAATTTTGCATAAAATAGTATAATTATGTTTCACTGGTTCTATATAAAACAAATACAGTTTTTTTTGTTTCATATATATTGTTGTTCCTTCTGGAGATCCCTCGGCTAAAGCCTCGGGATTAAAATAAATAATTCCCTCGGCTTGCGTCTCGGGATTTATAAATCATGATTCCTTCGGCTTTCAGCCTTAGGAATCATTACAGTGACCAGTGTTATAATGGGGGTCATTAATAACCCTTATTGCATTAGATATGCAATAATAAATAACTATTATTGCATATCTGGCAATTATCATTTTTTTACAATAGTGCCTACAATTTGCTTCTAGCAATAATGGTTAGAATAGACGGATGATGCTAAAATTAGTCTAAACCAGTATAGCTATCATCCACCTTAAAATAAGTCATATTGTTTGAACACTATTTATTTAAGTGAATTAATTATCCGGGGTACATTTTATCCGGTGATTCATATTTGTCATGAGTTAAAAAATAATTGAATCTTTACAAATGTTGTGTTTGATTTGTTATTTTGAATTCACGAGACAACTGGTAGTGATGTAGTCATTGCAATACGCACAGCATGAATAAAGAAAAGTAATAAAAATAACTACTCACCTCAAACTAGTGTGTGTGAGGGTCTGTAAACCTGAATTAAAGAACAGAAACTGGCTAAATAACATGCGGATAACATAATTTAAAGTCAATCACAAATATTTCAACTATTAAATTGCATGGAAGCATAAGGAGAACTTTTCTCAGGCTAGTTTTTGCTCATTATGAATATTTGATAATAAGTATAATTGCCAGTTGACTTTAAAGGTAAAAGTCAGCTAGATCAAGACATATTTTCTTACACGAGAAACTAAGATATACTCGACTTGACTTTGTTCCAAAACTTACTTGAATCAGTTTCCCCATAAAGTTTTTAAAAAGAAACGATATCTTTAAAAGATAATACTGGTCCTATAGATGTAAGGAAGAACTTAAACAGTTTTCTTGACTTTACTTACTCGTTTTTAGATTTCCTCGGAAAACTTAGCCCCTGCAACTGTAATCTCTTTTAACTTGTTTTATAAAGTTATTCAACTAAGTGGAAAGTAAGTTGACTTACTCAATAGTTTTTTGTACTGAATTCAGTTTTGAGAACAAATTATTCCAGTAGGTCTTTTTTTTTGTTTTAATTTAATTTTATTTGATAAATCCGTTTATCCAACAAATGCTGTTCCAGAAGCAGATTTGCCCATTTATTTGCTTCATAATTACTTTAAAAATTCCATTTTACCTAATGCTGAAGTAAAAATTGTATTTGATTTAATATCTGAGACACACAATAATATAATGGTATATCTCGAAGTTTTTGACGCCTCGCCATGCCTGAGTCGAAAAAATGGTAGGATTCCAACATCTTTCTTTCATGGACAAAAAGTTTCCTAGCTTTAAACTCAGAAACTCTGAGTGGTCACTATTTCGTGTAAAAAATACAGATAAATTGGGTTTGTGACCATACTTCACAGATCCCCCTCCCATATCCCACCTATATCTTTCCATACACAAATCTACCTCACCACTGTCGTCCATGACTCCCACTTCAGGTGTCTCCTAGCTCAAGGAGTTAGCTGTACCTGTATGTTCGTATTATATCTGTATCTTTTACTTATTAATTATTTAAGCACATCAAAATGACTTGGATTGTTGGTTTGAGGTCCTTTGTGACCAAATATTTACAGGTTTAAATAAATATTCCTTTAAAAAAGAAAATTTAATCTCCTAGAAGTATGTTAAATCATCAGCCTAAGGTAACATCTGTGACGTCTCCTTCTCTGAGGCAATTAATTTTGGCATAGTTGGTAGCAGTGTGTTCCCACTATGAATTATTGGCAGGAACCAATCAGAGTAAATAGATCTCCCGCAATCTGAGCGTCAAGGACTATTAGATAGAAGAGTAAAAAATGCGTAATGTCAACTTTTATTAAAGTCAATGATATTGCTTGGCAGGTTTAGGTTCACTGTCGATGGCTTAGGATAAACATTTCATTGGCTAGTTAATAAAAACGACTGGATTGTCTTTTAATTCAACTCAAGCTCACCGGAGGGTGGAATTTAAAAAAATGAGGTTGGGATCATGAAGGGGGATTGGGGTGGGGGCGGATTTTTTAGAAGGGGAGGACTCATCACTGATCAAGAATAATATACATATGTATGTACAAGATTTTTGTTCCCAGACGTTTCTATGGGAAACGATAACTTTCGAACGCTTTCTCGGATAAAAATGAAACGTGGCACAAAAATCAAACTTGTTAATGTCCCTGACCCTATTGTTTATGAAATATGTGTGACGTCAATAACCCCCTAAACGTTTCAAAAAATCACAACCCTTCAAAAAGTGTTTAGATCAAACTAAAAATTACAATACATGTACTAGTATGTGTAGGTGTAGGTGTAGTATGTACTAGTATGTGTAGGTGTAGGTGTAGTATGTACTAGTTAGTTAACAAAAATATTAAGATACATTTTATTATCAGTTGTAGTTCCGGTTTCATTGATTGACATAATGTATATAACATAATATAACAAAATAACATATAACATAATGTAAACAAATCACGTTTTTTGTTTAATACATTTGAAAATTCGCTTATATTGTGGCAGTATGACACCTATATAAACTATTAATATGACGAACATATGAGGAGCATAGGACATCAAGCATGTTGGCACAGGCGCAAAGCGCGGAGTTTCAACGTGGATTTTAGTGACGTTACCCCTCTGGGACTATTTCCCCCAAATGCTTCTTCCCAACGATTTATTCCTGGGCCGCATTCAAACTCCAGACAATAACCTTAAATTAAGTTTTAAAAAAAAAAAATACTTTTATTAAAATAAAAGTTAAAGGGTTATTTTTTAAGTTAAATAAGTCTGTAAAAAAACAATTTTTTAACAATCAAAAGCATATTCTATCATTCTACAGGCTATATTAGATGTTCTCGAGAAAAAGAGTTGCACAGCTCTCAAATGATATAGCGAGCGACGTATAATGCTAAAGAATGGATATATGAATAATGCTTAAATTTCGCAAAAAATTTGTTTCGCTATTAGGAAAAACTAAATTTAGGGCTGTTTTCCAACTTTGCAGAGACCCAGGGCTAAAATTCCCTGATTTAAAATGGCAGAACACCTGATCCTTAATCACCTAAACCTTTATTTCGGTTTGAAGGAACCAACATAGGTCAATCTAGTGGGATAAACCTTTGAGTTCGACGGTAACGTTATTGCAAGTAGCTCTTGGACATTACCAGCTATAAGATGAAAATAGACTAAAATATCTTATCATTGTCCTATTTCTATTCTAAATTTGCTGAATATTAATAAATAAACAATGCTGGTGGCGACATCTCGGCACTGTAGATGCTTACACAGGACTTGACAATTTAAACACATTGACATTACTTTTAGAAAAGGGACTTTGTTTATTGAAGCATAACTATAGATGTTTCAGGACCTTAATGTACTTATCTAAGTTAAAGTGTTTATTCAGGAAACTCGGATATACACTTGACTAAAAGACACAACTTGTTAGCTAAAGGTAGGCTGGATTTATTGAAATATTTCAAATAGATTTAGCAAATCCCTTATAAACCCTTTAATCTGATTACAGTTGACCAGAATTGGTTTCTTGATCTGAAGAACCTTTTTCCTTTTGAATGCTCAACAAAAAGGAGGCTTTCCTTAGACACGCTGTATTAAATAAAGCCTAAGAAACCTCTTTTCACTCTTTGCAATGTAGATTTTAATTTATACAAACGGACCCTTCAAGAAAACAATATTGTCAAAAGAAATAACAAGTTAAAATTCTAAAATTATTTTTTTCTAATGGTGAAGAAAATAGAAAAGATAAACAAACACACATAAAATAATAAGTACTACGTAAAGACGGCATTAAGAAAAAATCTTCATGGTTAGATGATTTATTCAATGAAATTATTGATAACATCTTATTCTTTTCAGACTGCTCTAGAACAGTTAGAGCAGTCATTCATTCTTTAAGAATGAATTGACATTCTGATAATATTTTCTGATTGATATTTTTTCTTTTCTTTTAGATTTTTCATTCTTTAAGTTGCACTGTAAGTTACTGGTACTGTAAAGTTCTTTTTATTGGCACTATAACCAAAGAGTTATAGTATGGCTATAATCAACTACGCTCCTTTATTCCATGCTCTTAGTAGAAGGAATATGTTTAATTTGAATTACGTGTTTAATCTTGCTTACGGAGGTAAGCCAGCCAGGCGATTTCTCCTTTGCTTATCACTCAATTTCATTCTTGTTTTCTCAGAGGTTCTGAGAGGTTTATGTTTTCATTCTGAGCTTAAAATTATTCTCCGGATTTACCTAAGGTAATGATCATACTAATCCTACTCAGGTTGTTATTAGCGTAATTAAGTTAAGTTTGGTATTGAATGATAAAAAAACTATGTTCTAGATTTCAAAACCAATACTGCGCCACCATTGAATCTTAGTGTGCACTGAAATGTTAGCGCATGTATCCCGTTTAAATGGTATAGCGTGATTACAATATAAATATATATATATATATATATATATATATATATTATATATATATATATATATATATATATATATATACCTATTTTTTATCAGAGTCCTCTGAAGCGGATATTTGTGTCACATTCCCAAGCTTTGGGCCACTTCATTAGCGAATTTTCAATGGAAATTCGCTAAAATATGCATATTTTTTGGTGTCATCAGTACGACTAGGGGGGGGGGGTCTTCCTTTCACTCCGTGTTTTTTCATTAACCCAGTTACCTAGTTAATTAACTAAGTTTTCTCAAAATTCCATCTAGTTCTTTAAACATCTTTAAATCATTTTACTACTCACTTAATTAAATTAAGTAACCATAAAAATAACTAAATGATGCCATATTCCTATAAACTTTAGCCGAGGAAAATATCGCAAATTTTTTTTTTATAAGCCATTTTGAACATTTTTTTTATATTTTACTTTAAACATTAAAAACTTGAGAGACCTGCTTCATTCCCGCAGACCATGCCAAATTAATGACAATAATTTTAAGATGAAAAAATAGGGGAAAAGAGGTAAAAAAAATCAGCAGAGCTACTAATTTAAAAAAAGTTGAAGGTTTGGGAATCAGCAATTTGGGGGTAAAAATAGGAACCAACTTTGTTGGCTTTAAACTCGAGCTTTTAGGCGCCCTGGAGGAGGGAGAAAAAGTACATTTTATTCACTTCAAGCCATGGCACAGATAGAGGCTTTGAGTTTGAATTCAAACCAACTGGCTTTTATAGGAGTTTTTACTCAGTGAATTTTTAATTATTTCCAGAGTCGATGGAAAAAAGTACTTTCGAATGACACCACTCCTCTAATAAATTTAGACCCGAAAAAAGTTGTTTGACCTCTGGTTGGTTTGATTTCGTAACTCATGCTATACTTTTTAATTGATATCAAAATAACAAAAAATTCAAAATTGCTTATACCAGTGCCAGGAAATGTGGAAATGCATTGTACGATAAAAAGTTAAACTTAAACTCAAACAACCCGTTGTTTGAGGGCAGACGCTAGGCCAGTGGTTATAGTCTAGCGCGGTAGTGTAAACCGGGCGAATTACCTCTGGCTAGCTTGCTTTCTGGCACAACAATATACTTCTTGCTCAGGTCCATGCTTTATAGGTGCAGCAGTAGTATCTGTCTGTCAAATTGCATGATTTTCAGAGAAAATACACATTTTTTACCACAGGTTGTTCAGAGCTATGCTCGCTCTTGTATAATCAATACTGCACTACATTTTAAACATTCATACAAAGTTTTTTTGTCTTTTTGGTCACTTCAAGTGGTCGTATCAAATCCGGACCGGGTTTATTCGATTCAGAACCCCCAAAAACACGAATACTGCCAAGACTTTTTCATGGCGAAAAATTTTAACCTTGAATTTTACTTTGTGTTATCCATGTACTGCCTATCTAAGAAACTAAATATAAATTCCTGCTATATAAATGTAAATAATAATGACCACTCTTGGTAACCGTAAAATCGTGGTAAACAATCGTTCTAGCCGTTTTTCCCATTTAATTTCCTCCTATATTAATGTGATATTTTATTCTTATTGTCTAGTTAATTTTTACAACCTTTGGTCTTAATCATATTAATTTATGTTAATTTTGTAAATTTTTAAGTATATTAATTTTGTAAACTTAAAAACGGTCATTTTACGAAAATTTTGAGTAGGGAATTGTTTTTATGGCTCTAATGAGTTGAATGAAAGCGTCCGAAGTCGATATGATTATAGAGAAAAAGAAGTACAAATATCACTGATATGAAGTGGATATGATAACTCATTATACTCAAACCCGTAGACCCGGATCTTAACGTTTTATTTTTATAAATAAAGAAATACTATCTAGGGGCACCGCAGTGCCCCCACCAAGTCATGCGACCACTGTTATACCATCCATTACTAGTAGCATCTCAAAGCTAGTTGCACCTCTTTCGTAAATGTTAATTAGAACATTTTAAACTTAATAAATGGTATCAGCTACAACCTAACATGTTTAGTTAATATGTACTTTTATTGACGAAAGTTAATTCTAACCTCGAATTTTAAGTCTTTTAAAATTATCTTTTTTGATGGGATTTAATACTGATTAGTGTTCACTATTAGAAAGTATTTACTAAAATTTCTAAGAGTTATAAAAAAGGTTAAAAAATCGGATCGGGTACCTCGGAACTTTTCCTTATCAGATCGGATTCGCTACACTCATTCTCTCTACTCCGGGCTCGCTTCACTTCTCCTCAGAATACACAAGTCGTTATATTTATTCTGCAACTCGCCTCCGGTCTTGCTTCGCTCGTCCTCAGACAGTAAATACGTTTGTTTTATTCCTAGCGGTCACCTATATAGGCACTGACGACGCTCGATGCTGCTTTAATTTTATGATCCACAAAAACCATGGATAGACTTGTCGTATAAAAAGTAAACATAGTTTCCTTATTTGTTAAGTAAAGGTATACACGTGTACCAAATTTTAACGCAATTAGATTATTTTCCATTTTTCACATTTTTTTAAAAAACGTACACAAGTCATCTGATAAACATTGAACTAATGCTAAATGAGAAGCAACTTAACACATTTGTTAATCTTTTAAATGGCTACTCGCGTGCCATATTTCTATCTGATCGCATCATGTTTCCGCGTTTTATGATTTTTAGAAATTTCTGCTGTCATTACTGCTTATCAATGTCGTCATAAAAAAAATATTTATTTAATAGCACAACTACAGCTATAGACTGATTTTGTACAAAGTGTCAACTCTGTAGCATTAATACACTTGGAGCTACGATGATAACACACACATACAGACAGACAACTTTTAAAAACCACTCAGGTGGTCTTAAAACACCTCAAACGGATAATTCCGGTGACATCCAGGTTTAGGATTTTTTCGCAAACACAATACTTTTCCTATATACCTACGGTATAAATGAGGAAAAGTAAAAAGAGTTAAAAAAGAGAAAAATAACTTAAGCACAAAAAGTAATGAATTCCCCACCAAAAACCAACCGAGATCCAGACATGCTATCATATAAGGTTTTAATTAATTTCACTGAGTTAATTGACCAGTACGCAGTGCAAGCTTTAAAAATCTCTAGCTTAAATGATTTCTTATTTATTAGGTACTTATGAAATGTTTAAGGTTGATAAGACTGGGCGTGAACTTATGAAATGTTTAAGGTTAATAAGACTGAGCGTGAACTTATGAAATGTTTAAGGTTGATAAGACTGGGCGTGAACTTATGAAAAGTTTAAGGTTGATAAGACTGGGCGTGAACTTATGAAATGTTTAAGGTTAAGACTGAGCGTGAACTTATGAATGTTTAAGGTGATAAGGACTGGGCGTGAACTTATGAAATGTTTAGGTTGATAACTGGGCGTGAATTATGAAATTTAGGTTGATAAGACTGGGCGTGAACTTATGAAATGTTTAAGGTTGATAAGACTGGGCGTGAAATATGATCTCAGTTCATTTGTACGAAAGCTCACAACTGTTAGTGGAGCTTTTATTTACACTATACAATCATAACTTCAAAACACTTCTGACGCAGAGGTCCTCTGCTGGGCGAATTACCTTTAGAATGCTTGCTTCCAGGCTTATTTGGTATTGATTTGCTGATTATTTCTGGAAGACAACGTGCGAATCCGTACGTAGCGTAGCCATAAACCTGCAAATTTGTTCTGACTTGATTCTGTGACAGTGTGGCAACCCCTCGTCACCATATTTCTCTATTAATAGTACACCTGTTGCAATGATTAGTAAATAATATTTTAATAATAACTTAAACATAATAATAACTTTTACTGAGTATAAAATAATAATAACATTAAATAATGATAATAATGATGCACTTATTACACTAAATAACAATAACTTGTAAATAACGTATTTAAACATAGAGATATTATTACTTGAGGGGCCCGATTAGTTGAATTTTGAAACATCGAAAAATTAACCTGACCACCTCCAACTATCAAAATCAAATAAACAGAATACAATCACAGTAACTTTATATAGCAGAACGTTGAAATACAAATTATAACACAGAAAAGTGTAGGCAGCAGAGTGCGAACACCTTAACCATACCTTAACTAACTCTTGGAGGAGGTTTCAAACAGTGGCGGTATTAGAGCCAATCCTGGGAGGGTAACCTTATAAAAACTTCTGCGACCGGGGGGGGGGGGGATTTACCAAGCCGTGCGTCCTTATTACATAAACGATAATTAAAACCTTCATGATCCGTTTCTGTTTAATGAATGATTATAATTTTACATTAAATAAAAACAGTATAAATAATAATTTTATGTTTTTGCAACAGGGGGGGGGGGGGGCAAAAGACGTATTTACGAATTTTAAAAAATTTAAAAAAGATCTTGCTTCGCTTGCTGGTATCAGTATGAATTTAAGGAAAAGGGTTACTGTTTTGGAGATACCGCAACACGTAGAACCACTAATGTTTTTATTAAACATGGTACCAATTGGACATCTAATGACGCACTCGCTGACGTTCGTTCAATTAATAGTAATACGTTGCAACAGAAAAAATCGTCAACAATTTGAAACAAATTTATAAAATTAAAAATCGTTTGTTTGCGCACAAGATTATGGTCAATACAATAGATCAATAGTCCAAAAATAGGCTAACTTCGCTATCTAAATTGAAAAGCATTTAATAATAAAGGGCTCGCTTTGCTCGCTAGAATTTTTATGTTCATAATGATGCATGGAAATTAGAGGCTCGGTTTGCTGGCTAGATTGCTAAAATATAAAATTATGTTCATCAAAAAGGGCTCGCTTCTCTTGCTAGATTGCTATGAATATACATCCAAGTATATTCAAAAAGACGCGCTCCGCTCGCACAATTGCTAAAATATAGAATAAGGGGTATCAAAAAAGGGCTCGTTTCGCTCGCTAGATTGGTATGAATATATGCGTGCATTTAGAAAAACAGGCTCGCTTCTGTAAGTTTAAAAATTATCTATATTAATGGGAAATCGCTTCGCTAGCTGGATTGCGATAAATATATATGCAAAATATAGGCAAAAAGGCTCGCTTCGCTTATTAATTTTTTTTTCAATTGCTATAACTACACATGCACAACGTTCACTTCGCTCGCAAATTTTTTAATATGCCTAATTTTATTGCAGCCTTTTTCTATAAACTTAGGCATATCCAAAAATTCTGGCACGCTGGTCCGCATGTCAGACGTATTCCCATTGGAATGCATGTTTCCGTGCTTAACAATCACTTGCTTAAGGTTCCGGTTTATGCTTCATAACTTGAGCAGTTATCAAGCACTATTCGTAAATGATTTTTTCTGTATTTTTCAAAGGAAATAAGCACAATTATCCTGTTGGCTATGCAAAATTATGCCTCTAAAATTGACATTGCATACCATTATTAGCACTATTTTAATGCTTAGTTGGTTTCTTTAAAGTTTTTAGCATTTCCTTTGAAAAATATAGAAAAAAATCGAGTACGGGGTACCTCGGAACTTTTCTTCACCTTCGGACTCGCTTGCTCGTCCTCAGAATAGGATAGTTAATAAATGGCCCTAGGGTTTTTAAAATTCGGTCTCGCTTCGCTCGTCCTCACAATAGGGTGGTTACCAGTCATTTTTTAACAAAAACACATTTTTCAAAGTAAATAATGGCGGCTTGATATCACTTCAGTATTTAAGCATATTTTTTTCGTTTATTTTTAACAAAATAATTTAATTATTATAAAAAAGCATACAAGAAGGTTAAACTTCGCATAATCTTAAATGAGAAAAAGTTCCGATTTTTACTCAGTTTTATTAAACTATTTGAATTTTTGGCGGAAATTTGTAACCTTGACAAATGTAAACAAACTTTTACGTTTAACAAAAGTTTCGCACAAATTAATAATTAAGTTCGCTTATAACTTTTTAACTAATTAGTAGATTTTGATCGGAGTTTTTTATATTTGTTCCTACTTTTTTTGCGGTTCCAACGACGTGTTATATGTCAAAAAACATATGTATACTTTTGTATATTAAGCGTAAAAATTTTAAATTTCAAAAGTAAATAATTTCAAAATAGCGGCCAAAATTAAAAACGAAATTCGAAAGATTTTGTTTCATATTGAGAGGTATATTTTCTGCCAAATTTCAAGTTCATCGGGTCATTTTTCGATTTTTTACGATTTTTTTAAAATTTATGCTGACTGAGCAAATAGGGTTAATGGTGACATAAAATTTTGATATTCCGGGCAGCACAACTAGACTCAAAGACTGATTTTTTTTTACCAAGTTTCAACTATCTAGCATAAACACAGTGGGAGTTATGCGTGACACAGACACACACTCAGACATCAAGCTAAAATCGGTTCAGATGGTCCTAAAAACACCTAAAATTGATAATTCAAGTGAAATCTCGGGTTAACATTTTTTAGGTGAAACCAATACTTTTCCTCTATATACCTTCTGTATAAGAAGGTAATAGGTCATAGGTGTTTTACGATTTACAAAGGACAGTGGGTAATTAAAATAAATTTAGGGCCCGAAGAAAATTTTTAAAGGCTGATTAGACCTTAATTTTTTTCTATTTTTGTACTTTATCCTCACTAAAAGCGATATTTTTCCTCCTCTTTTCTTTTCTTCCCTCTTTTTTCCTTTTTCCCTGGATCCTGGGGGGGTAATTACCCCCATTACCCCCCCGTAATACCGCCAATGGTTTCAAAGAGGTTGTACAGACAGAGCCTTTGAGAGCCCCAAAATGATGTTTTAGGCCTCAATGCATAGAGATATCATTACTATAGGAGCCATAAGTTAAATTGTGAAAACATCGAAAAAGTAACCTCACCACCTTCAGAGGCTGGTCATAATGAGGAGACAGGGGGAGCACCATATTGGATGGGCCCTAAAATTATCTTCAGGGAGCCCGTTCCGGTTGCTCTGGATAAAGCAATGGTCATCTTCTAATATAAATTTTAACATATCAAGGAATAAATATAAATGCGAGCTAATGAAGCTAATTATTAAGAAGTTTATCACAAAACATTTTGATTAAAAATTAGGCTATTTTATTCACCAGTTTAATTTTTCTCGATATTATATCTTAGCCTGCAATGGGGCCTTAATATAAAATTTCTATCAAAGTCGTAAGGTTGTGATTGTCTCCAGTATTAATTTTTTTGTTCTTAAAAAGAAGATAAGGTGATACAAATTTATTAAATTTTTTTTTCGCTGCGTTAGTATTTAGGATTTTTTTTAAACCGCGTATAACGCATTAGTTTTTTAATTTGCGTGCACTGGCAATTAATTAATAAATATTTATTTTTAAATAATATGCAAGAATATTTATTGATTAAAATTTTTAAAGGTTTTTTCTTAAGAGTTTATAATCAAGTATAGAATTTGAAGAAGCCTCAAGCAGTATTTTAAATCAGTTTGTAAGGTATTTGTTGCTATCTTTGTTATTATTTTCACTATCAGCGAATTGCATTCAGAAAATTAGGCTTATAAGTTTATTTGGTTGATTGTAGTGAGTGAGAGGGGGAGTGGGAGAAATCAATTCCTTGCTCCTGATTCTAAGAAATCAGTGCGGGGGACCTCAGATCTTTTAGATTCATTACGCTCATTCCTCCCTACTTCGGACACGCTTAGCTCGTCCTCAAGATATAGTATGTTTCACACACACACTAGATCCGCGGATCGTATAGAATTATGTATACAATACGGTCAACTAACTTCACGGTTCTTGCTTCACGTTTCTTTGCATCCCGCCAAAACATGGTGTCTTGTATTGTGAAGCTTCACTTTGTTATAAGGGAAGTTTAAAACAAAAAAATATATTTAATAATGTGATTTCTTTGGATAATATAAAGTTACACTAAAAAATAATATTCCAAAAGTTATTTGATAAAAAAACGGTAATATAGAAGTGGAAATAAAGTTTGACGAGAAGGTTATCGTTAAATACGATCGTCTCTAAAAGACAGCGTATCAGGGGATCCATTTAGATTCCATCTCCTAGTTCTAGCCGTATGCGATTGGATCCCCCGCATGGTTCATACAGCTTAAATTACCGTATTGAGAGATCGTTACTCTATACGATACGCGGATCTAAAAGTGTGTTGAACGTACTATAGTAAATACATCCACTTCTTTCCAAGTGGTCACCTATCCAGGCTAAATGTTGCTTAACTTTTATGACCTAACAAAAATCATGGATATACTTTCATATTATAATGAAACTTTGTGCACTTATTTATTACATAAGAGCGTAAACTTTTATCGAATTTCAAACCAATTGGATTATTTTCTGATTTGTTAAAATATGTCACAAGCCATTCAATAAAGTTTGAACTAATGTGATAATAAGATGAACTTGCACAGATAGTCTTATACAGGGCTACAATCATGCCAAATTTCTCATATAGATCAGATTTTCTACATTTTATGATATTTTAAAATTTTTTCTAAGATTGCAGGTTAATGGTGTGATAAAAATTATTTTATGGTTTGCTATAGACTGATTTTTGTACAAAGTTTCAACTCTCTAGCATAAATACACTGGGGGCTACGATGATAACTAACATACACACACTAATGCACACACATACAGAACATAACTTGAGAAAACCACGTAAGAGGCCTTTAAAAACATCAGAAATGGATAATTAAGATGACATCCTGATTTCGGATATTTTTTGCAAACACTTTGCTTTTCTCATACCTCATGGTATAAATGAGGAACAGTAAATATACAAGATGACCTGTACAATATCTGTTGTGTTCAGAGGGGTGTAGAAGGTAGGAGCAGGTCATTTTGTTTCTTTTTGGTTGAGATGAGCGTTTTTTCTCAAACAGTACAATAAGTGGCCTCTTTGGCTCAGCTAGCTTAAAATTAAATACAATAATATAAATGAAAAGTACTAAGTATTGTAAGTACTAATATGAAAGTGTCTCATTCTAGTTGTGAAATGATAAACTTAGTAGTTGCTCCCTTCAATACTAGAGTTCAGGATATTCTCCTCTTATCAACTTTCCATCCCTATAACCTTACTCTTCTACCTTTCTTCACTTCTTTGAATTTTTAATTATTTCACTTGTTACTTGTTAGTTTGTACTATGCCACTGTGGAACTACCACAGTGATACTAACCATATATGGAAAATATTTTTTGCAAATTTTTAAGTATATTTTATTGTTTCTAATATTTTAGAAACAAGCATATTCTAAGAAACAGACATACTTTAAGATAAAGCAATAAAACAAATCGGTAGCACTCTATTTATTTGTTTCATACGGGGTAACTGGGGGGGGGAAGGGGCTTAGCCCATCAAATTGTCCATGTTGTTGTGCCTTTTTTACTAACTCCCTTAGAAAGAAGACAGTGTTCTTCCATGTAAATCCCTAGTGTGCAGGCATTTTCCATCTAATTCACAGAAGAGCTGTTACCTTACCATAAGTTTTCAGTAGCTTCAACTGAAACACACATGTACTGCAAGATTAGGTTACTACACTAGAAATAATAAGGCAGGAACAATTATATATTTTATATAAGTTACTATTGAGGATTCTTAATTTTGTCTAAACCTAAGTCCATGTTAGGTGTGTGTATTTTTATGCTTTATGTTAGACTCCATGGTCTTATGCCTTAAAACTTGAAATTATAATATCACCTCAAACTACTTTTCTATGATGTGATATTAGTCGTTTCTACTCCTTCCTATTGGAATCTTTTGCTTCATTAACAATGCTTATAACTGTGTAGTTCTTATATTGGTTTAGTTTGACCTCGAATAATTACCAATAATCTAAAAACACTTCATGATAAGTTACACATTTTATTTAATTTTGTTTTGAAATTAATTGTTTTCCATAATTTTTACATACACAAAAAATGTACAGGCAATTATCATTAATTTAGATGATACCCAGGCAAACAAATTAATAATTTTATTTATATTTACAAGAATAAGATGACACAATATAATTGTGCCAGAGTCATCTAGGAAATATAACAAACAAAATGCAATGCTACATCTGGGAACTGTTCCATCATTCGACCATCGTCATCATTGATGGCTCAATATTATGCCATGTCCCGCCTTGCTTCGTTAAGTCTAACTCATCAGGGTGCCGACAGAGCCTGAACTAACTCTGACCTTCAATTAAAATTCCACAGAATATGAAGTGAACATTATGTGGCTAACACGGCTTGACATTATGTCGAGTTATCAATGGTTACGAATGTTGAATGATGGAACAGTTCCGAGATGTAGCAATGCATTTAGCTTGTTACGTTTCCTTGGTGTCTCATGCACAATTATATTGTGTCAACTATTCATGTTTTGCAAAACTCGGTAGTATCAAATGATATAAGAATAAGTTGGTTAGTGGGCAACAGTAGCTCACAAAGCAGGTTAGGTTACTGTGAGAAACCATTTGGCCATATTCTGTAATTTATCAACCAAGTTAAGAATTCTGGGACAGAGGTTTGTACGCCAGGCAAATTTTCCCTGAAATATGTGCTTTTTTCCTCCACAATTGATTTCTTGCTTATGTTTCCGATATTTCTCATTTAATCTTTCCACATTTTTCTAAAAAATGGACATATTTATCCCGTTTAGTTTAATTTACTAGACATATTTCTGTTGTTTTTCTTTGAATATTATAATCAGGAACCTCTGAAATGGCTTTGTATCTCACTTCCAGGCTTTAAGTGACTTCATCAGAAACTTTTTTTAAATAAAATTTGTTTAAAAAGACCTTTGGCCCCTGGCTGTTACACCCTTCTCCCGATCAGTGTGTGCTCAGCTAGGCTTACCTGTAGATGGACAAAAAATTTCATTTTTTTCGGTCATCCTCATAAAATGTGTTTTTTAACGTCAGCAAGAGTTTTGTTTTTTTTCTGTCTGCAATTGTAAAAAACTATTTGTTCTTCTTACTTTTTTCAAATAAAAAATTGAACGCTTTTGATGACGAAGTTTTGTTATTTTTAAAAGCGAGTTAATAATTATTTATTATGAAGTGTTTAATAATCATGGATAGTGATCCAGACTTTGAAAATATGTCGCCAGAATTATAAATTTGGTCTTACTACTAAATTAAATTAACCCTTTGACTGTTCTACTAAAAATAATTTCTTTAATAAATTTGCTAAAGATATTCGTTTTAAAACATTTACAATGAACAGTTATTTTACAGTTTTTAAATTATTTTATTTTCACTCAATTCAAGTAAACACTGAGGAGCCGGTATTGCCACTGTTTCCTGGTGTTTCCTTTCAATGCTCCTTTGTTCCCAACCCTGCGACTTAGGCATTCCAAATAATTACTTAAGTTAGAGAAATACTTAAACTCTAACCACCCCATTCCTGCTTTAAAAATACAATTATTTCAATGTCTGACCAGGGTATCTTGCATCTATTGATTTGATGAATTCATTTTTGTTGAAACTAAATTATTCTTAAATAAATAATTTATTTTATTATAAAATCTCATCAATAAAAAAAAAATGAAAAATACAATATTTTTTTAGGGTAACATACAATGTTTATTTAAAATATTAAGTAAAAAAATAATAAATATTAACTTAATTTTATTATTTACAGCTCCTTGAATATTTTACATACATTATCTTAAAGTATTGTTAGAAAATTTAAATGTAGTAAAAGTGCCATCAAAAGAATATTTTTATTTTCCTATTCTTTTCAATAAAATATTTAATTTCAGCTACTTTAAGAAAAACTACAACTTTATGGGCTGCTTTTACTTGGAAGCTCTTATAATTAATTAAATATGGTATTCATTATTTTTATATGTATTACATAATTGTTATATGCCATTTTTTTCTAGGTAGACAATGTTTTTTGGAGCACCCGATTTTGATCAAAGCTTTTTAGATTTTCTCACTACTTGCTGGAAAAGGATCACCCTTTGAAAAAGTCTTTAAGCAACATAGAGAGACACAGAGAAGATTTGTATTTAAGATATTTGAAGTGGAAATATGATTTACTGATTTACATAGATGCAAAAAGGTGAATAACTATTATTAACTTTTGTTCTAAATCTATGGCCCACAGGCCTTTTTGTGATCCAAGTGTCTATAGACAGTGATCCACCTACATCTAACATCTCCAAGAATTCTTCCGTTTTAAACAACTAATAGAATTTCCATAAGTTATTTTCCAGGTTGGTTGCTCACATTAAAGAAGTATTCAAAAATTTGATTGAATTGAGACCATAAGGTTTCTAATGATATACTTCTTTTGATACAAATGTTTTGATGATGTTGATATTTTAAAAACTTATTGACTCGATTGAGTGCATTTTTAGAATTCTAGCTACAGGTAGTTTTCAATAATGCTGAAAAAGCATTAATTTACACTCTACTTTCCTCCTGATTTCTATCTACTTAGGTCTTAAAAGACAAATTTACGTAAAAAATATTCTTTTGTTTACACTTCCTTTACTAATTACATCTACTGTGACAATATGCAATTCCTTGCTCTTTCTCTTAAACATATTTTATTCTGGACATTAAATCTATAAAATGGGTGCAACAGATTAGATCATTTAGGTTATATCCTAAGATTTGCTTTAAGTAATACATTCTCTAAAGAATATTTTAATGAAAAAACATTTTTAAATACTTTCTAGTGAAGTATTGTGACCAATAGACTATAGTTTGTTGTTGGTGACTCGCCATACTTTATTTGTCAATAAGACTTTTAACTTGTAAATTTGTAAATATATATAATATTTGTTTTAGGTAATGGTAATGCATAAAGAGAAATTTTGGAAATTTAAAAATTGAATAAATCCTAGAAAGTTATGCAGAAATCTGTAAGTGATATGAAAAAGATGAGGTGGGACTGCCGCTATCTAGTGAGCTGTTGGAAAAAGAAATATGCTAAGATTTGAAGTAAGTTTACTTTAAGTGTGCTTAGAAACATTTACTTGTTGACAGCCCTTGAGCATATAGCTGATCAGATACTTCTCTAAAAACTACTAATACTGGACAATCAAATTCATAAACTGATAATGTCCTAACTGGCTCAAGATTTGCTTATGAATAAAATTCACTTACAAAATCAACTGCCTTGCACTCACCAGGTCTTTTTAAAATGATTCAGTCAAAAGAGACCATGTGAATTTATCTGTGGCAAATGTTATCTGCTCTAGAACTCACTTCTTGTAGGACACTGTTTCAAAACATAAATATTTTAATGCAAATATTTATTTAAGTCAACTTGTTTGCTTTTTCTCACTGCCACTATGGATGATTAGTCCTGACTTCTAGTCTTAGAAAGAGTTTAATAAATTTTAAGATTTTGATATTTAAAGTTTTTACAATTCAATTACATATTTATTAAAACTTCTGAAATTCGGGTACCTTTAATTTAAGAATTTTTTAACATATATATATTATATATATTATATATATATATATATATATATATATATATATATATATATATATATATATGTTAAATCTTAGGATTGAAGGTAATAATTATTTGTACATTTAACTCATTATTGATTCATATTATATTTATGCTAGGGACAATCTAAGCTCCAATCAGTCAATACACATTTTAATTACAAAAATATACAAGCAAATTAATAATTATAAAAACTAATTAAATTTTTTTTAAATTTTCCTTTGGCATTTAGAAAATTAAAATACCTCTTAAGCTTAATTTTCTTTTGAAGTTTTGCTAAATGTTAATATGTTGGATAAAGTAGGGAAACTCCTATACTAAGAAGTAAAACAAATTCAGGCATGCCTGATCAGCTGATAGCTGGGTCAAAAACAAAAAAAAATCATGAATATTGCAAATTTCAACTGTGCATGAACTTTCAAGATTTAACTTGTTTTTAATTTTATTGGCAACGCTGGTAACATTACACGAGTTTTACTTTTTAGCATGATTTTTTAGTTTAATATTTGGACTACTATAATGGATATTTATTCAATTTTGTGAAATAATTGTTATTATAATTTACTTAAAGAAAAGGATGAACTATAGCATTGGTTTGTCACATGTTTTCAAATTTCAAAGTTTATTTTGTCTTAAATGTAACTTAAATCTACAATTACTGAGGTTATATTAAATAAAATCGGGTACAGGGTAACTCGGAACTTTTTCTCATTACATCGGATTCGCTACGCTCATCCTCCCTGCTTTGAACTTGCTTCCCTCGTCCTCAGGATACACAATTTGCCAAATTTATACTTCAACACATCTTCGGACTCTTCACAGCTTTTCCTTAGATAGTAAATACATAAGTTTCAACCCCAGTGGTCAACCATCCAGGCACTGACCACACTCGATGCTGTTCAACTTTTATAATCCTACAAAATCCATAGCTATACATGTATAAAAACAAAACTTAGTATACTTATGCACTTGTGCCAAATTTCAACTTAATTGTGTGTGTAAAATAGACACACACACATACAGACAGACAACTTTGTGAAATCTACTCAGGAGGTCTTAAAAACACCTGAAACGGATAATTCTGGTGAAATCCTGATTTTTATTTTTTTTGCGAACACAATACCTTTCCTATACACTTACTGTATAAATGAGGAAGAGTAATAAGTTAAAAGTTGTGAAATACCTATAAAAATTAATATTTAAGGGTGAAAAGACACTCATGACCTGCGAAAGTATAAAAATGAAGTATTATTAACCCCCCAAAAAAGTTAAAGTAATGCAAGCATACCTATACTCACTCCCCGTGCTATATCTCTCTACATGGTCACGTGACTAAAATCAGCTGGAAGGGAGAAAATGCAACTCTTGTAACACTAAAAGTCAAGAAAAAAGTCTCTACAGCTGCAAGGGGGCGGTGTGTAGATGGGGGTAAGTCAGGTTATTTTACCCAGCGTGCAGCACTTGTGATCTCAATAACTTCTTATTTTACCTCTTCTATTTTTAACTAATTTTTTAACTAGATTTTTATTATTTCTTTTTACTTTAAATTGTGTCTGTTTTAATACTGTTATTTTATATGATTCTTGCATACTCAATCTGAATTATATTATTATTTATTTAACTTCTACCCCCAAAACTATAACCTAAATAATTATGAACAAAAACTGTAATGATGTAGAGGCAATTGAGAAAGTCCAACAACAATTTTTCACTTATCTCAAAATCTTCAATGGCAGTCACCTCTGATAATGAGATGAAACTTGGCACATAGATTAGTCTTATACAGGGCTACAATCATGCCAAATCTCATATAGATCAGATTTTCTACGTTTTATGATATTTTAAAATTTTTTCTAAGATTGCAGGTTAATGGTGTGATAAAAATTATTTTATGGTTTGCTATAGACTGATTTTTGTACAAAGTTTCAACTCTCTAGCATAAATACACTGGGGGCTACGATGATAACTAACATACAACACTAATGCACACACATACAGAAAGATAACTTTGAGAAAACCACGTAAGAGGCCTTAAAAACATCAGAAATGGATAATTAAGATGACATCCTGATTTCGGATATTTTTTGCAAACACTATGCTTTTCTCATACCTCATGGTATAAATGAGGAGCAGTAAATATACAAGATGACCTGTACCATATCTGTTGTGTTCAGAGGGGTGTAGAAGGTAGGAGCAGGTCCTTTTGTTTCTTTTTGGTTGAGATAAGCGTTTTTTCTCAAACAGTTAGTACAATAAGTGGCCTCTTTGGCTCTACAGCTAGCTTAAATTAAATACAATAATATAAATGAAAGTACTAAGTAATTGTAAGTACTAATATGCAAAGTGCCTCATTCATAGAGGAGCAACAAGCTAGCTTTGCAGGAACGTGAAGGGCGACTGCATTTTGTTTTTAACATGGCGATATCCTATATATCCATTTGCCAATGTAAATACAGGATATTGTCTAGTTAAAAAGAAAATGTTGTCAGCATCTTTATTATCTTGCGGCAGCACAGATAATTATTGCATGGATTTTTTAACTTTATACGTTATAAGCTTGGACTTTGAAATCAAGTAATCAGTGCTATGTGCAGAAAGTAGCTGATGTTACAAATGGATCTATTTATTCGCATATGATCAATTTAAATGGATCAGGATCAGGACACATGTGTTTAGAGCACACCCACCCAGGGGTTTGTTCTATGGTTGTCCTGTGATATCTCTAAAGTACCTGTTGGTATTTTTTTCTTTCCTAAGTCGGACGTCTGCTGCTTCTATTGAAACAGCTGGTTTTTCATGTCAAAAGATATAGGGGTAAAGGAGTAAAATATTTCAAGATTCACTACATGTGACACAGAATGTCAATCTGTTGAAACAAAAGATATTTCTTGCACAAATTATCAAAATTTAAGGCAAACATTTTATAAGAAATGCTATAAAAATATTGTGTACTATGAATAGTTTATTGACATTTAGCACAATAAAACAAGATAGCTGCACTCATTTGAGCCAACTCCCTAGCGGACAAAATGTGAACTACACACCATGTCTGACAAAAATCTCATTTGTTTCCCTATTCTTCCCTAGTATTCTGACGAAATCTACTTAATTCTTAATACTAGCAATAAAAAGGCTGTTTACTCTATGGCTTCTAAAACGCGAATGATTAAATTTTATTATTTGACACAACTTTACATTTAATAAATAAACAAATAAATCAAAATATTCGCCTCCGCGACACTCCGGCGACCTTCAATGTTTGCTGAATGTATTCTTCTTCTTTCTATCCATTGAATATTGATTTTCCTGAACCCTTATAGTGGATTTTATTTAATATATTTTAAACATAAATTAATTATAGTCAACGACAATTTATCAACAAAAAATATTTACAAAACAGCAGCAAAGCAAAAGCATTCTTTCTTCTAAAAAAAAAAAAGTTTTGATCGATTCGATTTAATAGAATAAGATTTCTCATCTCTAATAATATTTCGAGTCCACATTCATTTATGAGATGTTGTTTCTTCTTGGCATGGTTTCTCAAGAACGCTAACATTCGAAATCTCATAATGGCAAACACTTCCACCTCAGAATAAAATATCTTCCTAATTGAACAAATTTCTATAAAGAGCCCTAAAGTTTCGATAGGACCTCCCCCAGACCAAAAGTTGTTTTTAATAAGCAAAGAATTTATTTTTATTTTCCTAAATCTTTGTATAGATTGTAACCTCTTTTGATGCTTCAATTTTCACCCAAACGAACTCAAATTTATTTACAATAGAATCAAACTTTACTTTATATCTACTGACGGCTCTAAAATAATCAAATTTTGACGCATAAAAATCATCCATAACTTTATGTAACAAATTTATATTCACTACTTTTAATGATTTATATTTTGCGACCCACATGAATGTAAATGCCATTTTAAACTTGCTTTTATATTTAATTTCACGTCTATTAACTGCTTTCAAAGATTCTACGCCTATCATTTTATATTATTATCATCCCTAAATTGTTGTGAACTATTGAGTATTCCTTTAATGTTTGTTTTGATTTCAATTTTTCCTCGTCATATTTAACTGACATTATACAATTATAACTGTCATTTATCAAATCAAATTTATTAAAATTTGAACTATTTTGGGCCTGAATTGTTTCTATGGAACAAAGACCCTGAGTTTCGTTATGCCCTTTAGAACTTTCAGTACCCTTTAAATTATTTTGTGTATTTAAGTCATATTTATAGACTTTTTTCATCTTCTTTTCCCAAAACTCATAATGTATTTGCTTAGTCTCAACTTTCACTCTTCCTAGTTCTTCTAATTTACGTTTTCTAAAGTTTCTCCCTTTCCTTATCCCGAAATATACTATCAAATACACCTTCCTTAATCTGTCCTTCTTCCTTTGTATCAGTCTCATCCCAGCCAAAAAGTGTCACTAAACTATTCACGTCCACCTCATCTATAGTAATATCTGGTAAAATCGTTCTTACTGATATTTGAACGTCTTCCGTCTGTAACATAATTTCCGTGAAATCCTCGATGTCCCTTTCAAATTCAAACATTTCGATTTCACTTTTCGAAACAGATTTAAGATTTTGTATCTCACTCCTAAATTTACCTAAATAATTCCTAACCTTTGAAATTAAATCGTAACCTAACTGTTCATCAACCTTAGCACGATCCGCGTTTTTTGCCCACTCATTAACCTCATCTATAACCTCTAACAACCTTTCCCTTACCTGCCCTAATCCTATTCTAACTGATCCTGCAGTGGAAGCAGCCATACCTGATCTCTCGAATGCCAACGCACTAGAGAAATTAACCTATAGAGATATCTGAACCCTCAGTTACTTAGCTTAGCCTTCTTCTCCTACTCTCCTTCTGTTCAGCTATCTCTCTTCTTATTTGATCAGTAGAACCACGCTCTGCTACCATGTCAAAGACTTACTCCCTTTTCAGCCTGTGATACTAGTTTTCTTATCCTTATAATTAAGCCAAGTAAAAACGAGTTTTCTCTCCGAGATTTAAAAGTATAATAAACTAATTTGACAACACAAAATAAATAAATAAATCGCAGGTTTGCGACACTCCGCCGGGCAGCTGATCAAACTTGTCCGATTTCCAAAGGATGGATCATGGTGACTGGCCGGGTCAGGAGTCCTTTTCCTATTCTCAGCTTCACTGATCTTACTCCTCCGTCCCTTCCTGTGTTTATCTCCTCGATCTTGCCGAGATTCCAGGTGTGCCGCTTAGTTTTCTCTGCAACATGAACTACTTCGCCTACCTTCGGCGTGCGTTGGTGGAATGAGGACAAGTTGTGGAATCTCGTTCCCGTAAATTTTGAAGGTATTCTGTTTTCCACAGGGTCCAAAACCTCTCCATGAGTTCCGTGCCCTTCTTCCACCTTTGATACGTTTTTAAAGCTGTTCCCTGTAGTGCTATATCTGGTATATTAGGACTATAGCTTGTCCTAACTTCTCTCATGGTAAGAAAATGGTTAGGTGTTAGTACCTCTACATCTCCCTCCCCCACGTAGACCAGGGGTCGAGAATTAAGCACGGATTCCACTTCAGTAATGACAGTGTTCAACTGATTATATGTTAAAATTCGACTCCCAAGCAATTTTCTCAAACATCTTTTTGTCAGCCCGATAAGCCGCTCATATGCGCCTCCCGCCCATGGCGAATACTCAGGAGTAAATTTCCATGTTATGCCCTGATTATTACTAAAGTTACATACTTCCGGACTAGTCTCAATTTTGTACCAGGAATGATCAAAAACAACCTTAACTGTTTTAAATTGCGTGGCGTTATCAGACACTATTAAGATTGGAATCCCCCTGCGAGCAATAAATCGTCTGAAACTCAATAGAAATTCGTCAGCCGATAATTTTGAAACCAATTCCATGTGAACCCCCCGAGTAACTAGACAGGTTATAAAACATACCCAAACTTTTTCAGTTTGGTCTCCCTTTTTGACGTAAAGTGGTCCAAAATAGTCTATCCCAACTCGCTTAAATCCTGCTTCTCTCGTCACTCTGAATTCCGGTAACGGAGGGACTTTGGGATAAGGAAATGCCTTCCCCTCAAATTTACAACAAATATAGCATTTTTTGAGGATTTGTCTAACTTTTGCCCTGCCTTTTGGCACCCAAAACAATTTTCTTAACTCGGCCAACGTGTGCGAAGTCCCTACGTGATATAATTTCTGATGTACTGATTTTATAATTAATTCCGTAAATTTTCCAGATTTAGATAACAAGATAGGAAATTTTTCTCCTATTTCTAATTCTGAATATTCAAATCTCCCTCTACACCGTAATATGTTTTCGTCGTCTCTAAAAATTCCTAACTGTCTTATTAGTTTGTTATTGTTTTTATTATTTTCTAGATCTAAAATTACATCTTGAAAATACGTATTTTGAACCGATTTAATCCATAATAATTTTGCTTGTTCTATTTCTATCGCATTTAATTGTTTACTAATAATTTTGTTAGTATGTTTAAATGAATTTATAGCTCGTTGACACCAGGCTGTAACTGCTAATAACTTGTTCAATCTATAATAATTTTCGATTTCAATTCCAAATGGCGTTTCTGGTTCTTCTACTGCTAACAAAATTTCCTTTTCTATTTTTAGATTTTCTTCTATGGTATTACTGACTTCAATATTTTCTGGCCATAACTCAACTGATAATATCCATAATGGTCCCGTAAACCATTTTGCTTCTTCTAATTCTGAGATTTTGCCCCCTCTACTTGCAATATCTGCTGGATTCATTTGACCGGGTACAAATCTTAATTCTTTGTTTTTTATTGAATTTATCTCTTGTGTTCTTTTTTCTACAAATATCGGTAAAGGTTTTTTAGACTTTATCCAATTTAAGACGCATTTTGAGTCTGTCCAAATATATGTATTTAATATTTCAATTTCTAGCTCCTGCGTAATAAATTTTATTGCTTTTCCTCCTATGTACATCGCTAGTAGTTCTAAACGAGGAATTGTCGGTATCGTGTTTTCCTTTCCCGGGGCTACTCTTGCCTTAGAAAAAATTAAATTCGACGTATTTCTGCTTAAATTAACTAAATATATTACACAAGCATATGCTTTTTTCGAAGCATCACAAAAACAATGTAACTCGTATTTATCTTTCTCGTCTCCAATACATCTGGGTACCTTAACTGAAGAAATATCTGTTATGTTAGCTTGTATTTTGTCCCAAATCCCGGCTGTGCTCTCATCAATGCTCTCGTCCCAGTCTAACCCTTTTTCCCATAGCTGTTTTATAAATATTTTAGCCGTTATTACTACAGGTGTTACAAGTCCCATTGGATCAAAAACGGCACTTACAAATTTAACTATATCTCGCTTTGTTCTCAAAGAAGTATTTCCTGTCTTCAGTTTGATGCTTAAAATATCCTCTTTCGTATTCCACGGTATTCCTAAAATGGTAATTTGTTCACTTTTATCCCTATCATCTTCATGTATTGATTCCAAAAACTGTTTATAGTTAGAGTTCCACTCCCTTAAATTCATCGCGGCCCTTTTAAATTCCTCTTTCATTTCTGTATAAAACGACAAAACATTATTTTTCTGTAACCCCACAATTACATTGTCTACATACAAATTTCTTGCTGTTTTTTGAGCATATTGACAAGATGATTTGTTAAGATGATATTTTATTACTGCGTTCAATATAAAAGGACTAGATATTAATCCAAATAAAACCCGACAAAACCTGTATTCTATAATATTTTCTGCATTTGGCTCTTTGAGAGGATCTTTTAACCAAAGAAATCTAGTCACGTCTCTGCTATCTTCGTTTAATCTTATCATCAAAAATGCCTTTTCTACATCAGCTGTAACAATAATTTCATGGCACCGAACTCGCAGCAATATTCCTACCAAGTCTTCCATGAGTACTCGCCCTCTAAGCAAACATTGGTTTAAGCCTTTTTTGTTTCTTCCGGCACACGCGGATCCGTCGTAGACTATTCTCATTTTTGTTGTTGCTTTCTGGGGCGTAAATACGGGATGATGAGGTAAATAATGTATTACTTCGCCCGTATTCATTTGTGTCTCTGCTCTTTCTATAATTCCTAAATCTAATTGGTGCTGAAATATCTCATTATATCTATGTATTAATTCCTTATTTTCTGAAAACCTTTTGTAGAGTGATTTAAGTCTTCCTAATGACAGTGCATAATTGTCTGCCAGATCATCCGGAGGTGGGTATTCTCTCCACGGCCATGACACGCTATATCTTCCATCTTCATCTTGCCTGATACTCTCCGCGAACTGTTGTAAAGCTCTATCATCATCTGTTTCGTTAATTTGTTCTCTGATTCCCAAAACATCTAACGCCCATAGCTTCTTTAAATCAAACTCTTTCTCCGACATGATCGAGCACGCCCCATCGTTTTCAGCACTTTAATACCGGTAATTCTTCTTATTAACTGTCAGCAAGTTCGTCGCATAGTTCTCCTCTGTTTCCCTCGATCCACCATCTCTCCCCGTTAATATCCACCCAACCTTTGAATTACTATGTATAAACCTGACTCTACTTCTATTTTTTCTAATTCAAAAAATCAAAATAGTAGTTGTTTCCAATTAATAGATCAATTGCAAGACTTTTCACTAAATTTGGATTTTCCGCAAATTTTAGATACTTAAATTTTTCTTTTATAATGTCCAAACATTTTGTCTCTAATTTACTTTTCACAATTACAGGAACTACGTTGGCTATGATTTGTTTGTAAGTTCCGTCTATAAGTTTTATGCGTAATTCCACCGTGTTAGATATTATATGCTTTGGTTGTTTTTCCCCGAATAAACAAACCGCTAAATTTTCTTTATTAATTGGTTTTAATTTCAATTCTTTGGCTAATTCTGCTGTTACATAACATCTTTGACTTCCGCTGTCAAATATGCAACGCTTGGCGACTGTTCTAATCGTTTCATTATTGCTTACCTCAATGGTTGCTGTTTGCAATGAGACAGAACTTGTTACTCGTGACAGTAAACTGGTACTTAAATTCGTCTGGTCGTCGTCAGTGTTATTGTTTTCTTTCGTGTCGTTCTCTTCGTCGTTTTCTCTATCCGCGCCTAAAGCTGTTACTACTTTTTTCTGTGAACTGAACACCTTTGGACACAAACTTCTATGGTGATGAGCCCGCCTGCGGCAATGTACACACGTTTTATTAGCTCGACAAGCCCTCGCACTGTGTGTGTCGTTTAAACAAATAAAACATGCGTTTTTTAAAACCTCTTTCCTTTCTTCAATTGTCTTGTACTTAGTACATTCGTCTGACCAATGCTCTGCCCTACAATATCTACATTTAGGTTGGCTGACAAGTAAAGCCTCGGCAGTTGATATCCTGGTGGTATCTCTTTATTTTCTAAATATTCTGTGGTTTGCAGATCTTTTCTGTTATTTAAGTCACCGTACTGTTAAGAGTTACTCTTTCTTTCACCATGATTACCTTGTTTAGCCTGTCTCTAAGAGTTCGCATTCCGAAAATAGACCTAATTAGAGGGTTGGTGAAGTTCAAATTCCTCTAATTGTAATAAAATTTGTGACGGAAATTTAGACTTGATTAAGGAAACAAAACTGGTGTGATTGATATTTTCTCCTAAACCTTCTAATGCTCTACAGTAATTTTCAATTTCGTCAAGTGTGGTGCGTAATTTTATAGTTGAATTGTTCGAGACTTCTAAATTTCGAAATTTTGTATATAAATCTTCTATAACTAATGATTTATTAGCATATCTATTTTTTAATATATTGATTGCCGCATCATAATTTTGTGCAGTTATCGCAAGTCCCCCAATACTGCGAGCTGCTTCACCAAGCAATTGTTGCTTCAAATAACTAAATTTATCAATCGCGTTAATGTTCATATTATTATGAATAGCTGATTCATATCTTTCCCAAAATTCCTGCCACATTAACCTATTTCCATTAAATGTTGGTAATTCTAATTTTGGTAATTTAATTGGAACATTACGACTATTACCTAATTGCCCTAGATTTTCCAATACCTTTTTATTATCTTTAGTTTGCGGTTCCCCAAAATTTTGATTTATTTTCCCTAATCCTGACTCTGCAAAACGTAAACAATTTTGAAGCTCTATAATTTTGTCTTCTGCCTGAAATTTTATATCTAAAAATCCCTCAATATCGTCCTCAAATCTTTGTAGAGTTTCCGGATCTAAAACAGAAAGTTTTTCTAAATTGTTGACGTATCTGTCAAAAGTTTCTAAAAATTTTAGTAATTTGTCTAATTCAATTTTCCCCTCATTAATCCCCGATTGCTCCTCAATGTTTTTATTTGCCTCTAGCCACCCACCTACACGAGCTATTTGATCTACTAATCGTTTCTTTACTGGCCCTAAAACTTTTCTAGTTGTGCCTACTGTAGTGGAAGCCATGCTCATCGTCTAGCCCTAGCTACCTGAAAGAAAAATAGTTTTAGTACTTACACCTCCCACTCCGCCAACCAATGATCTCAATTTTATAGTTCTCGTTTAGATTATTCTTATTTACTTGTTGTCCTTACTTGCTCGATGTTCCAACGCTCAATGCTACCATCTGACGAAATCTACTTAATTCTTAATACTAGCAATAAAAAGGCTGTTTACTCTATGGCTTCTAAAACGCGAATGATTAAATTTATTATTTGACACAACTTTACATTTAATAAATAAAACAAATAAATCAAATATTCGCCTCCGCGACAAGTATTGGGGAAAAGATGTGAGAAAATAAACAATTATGATGTTTAGCGGGTGGAGTTTAAGAGAATGAATAAAACCAAACCAGTATTTGTCTCTCCACTCATTATACTAAATAAGAAATGTTATTTATGAACAAAGAGCCAACAACATTAACAATGTGTGGTGTTACGAAGAAGCTGTCATAGTGAAGCAGTGCTTGACTCTTAGTCAATGAAACACACTGGATGATTGAGAGCTGATTTATAAACTAACACCAATGCTAAATGTTAACGGTGAAAAAGCTTTATTTAATTTTTTGATGAAAATTTCAGATGCATCAACAAAAATACTTAAAAATTCTGTAAAAAACTTGGTCTTAGACCATGCAAAGAGTCTTTATCCCCCAGTAAATTTATTAAAGTAATAATTAAAGTATTTCTTTTTTGTTGCGTTGAAGAAAAATGTGTCAATTATTTATAGAAAAGATTGATGAAAAATGATCAGAATACAGTAATATTAGTATTATTTTTTAGGATTTAATGCAGTTATCAAAATAACAATATTATGCTGTGATCTAGTATAACTGCACTATGTTACTAACTGTCCTAGTGGTAACAAAATTACCATCTTTGGGTGATTACAACCAATGTAATCATAGTAAATTTGAACTTACGAGAGTCAATTTACTGCGGGTTGAGACCATTTCAAAAAGTCTAGGACCATGTTTTCAACATATTTGAAGGATTTATTGATATTCTGATATATTCTTGATATTGATATGACATGAGCGACACCACAAAATATTTTGGTTATATTTATTTTTTTAATCGTTAATAGGAGTATTATTTCAGATTATAATCTTCTCTTTAATTAAATGTTGATTTCTTTTCTTTTAATAAATTAAGTTTCAAATGTGACTGTGTTACATTGTCATGGATTTTCTCAAAAATTGAAATAGATTGCTTTAATATTCCTCGTCAGGATATTTATGATTATTTTTTTTAGAGGAATTCTTTATATTCTGCATAGAATTCATTAACTAATAGAATATTTATTTAAAAGAAACTATGTTGAGATACTAGGGAGAAGTGAATGTAAAACTACACGAGTTTGACCTATAGAGACTTATTAAACAAAATGTATAGCAATTGCTATTTTTAGCATCTTTTATCAGTTGTACTACTGTTTTCTGTCAAAATGTCAATGCTGAATATATTAAAATTTATATTTTAAATGATAACTAAGTTGTTCCTCAACTTACTACAAGAACCAACTTCATACAATTACAGCAAAGTATTTTTATATAATTCTAGAGCAGATCTATTCATTACCATGACCCTGACTCTTCTTCTATTATTACATATACGAACTCTGATCATTATTTGTGAGCTAATTCTTTTTGTCTACTTTTGTTTATCTATTTAATTTTCTTATTTTTTATTTAAAGCTTGTTAATATTTACATTTTAATTTTATCTTACAATACATTTAATTTTATATCATACATTCTAATTACAATAAATAAATTCATTACAATTTTTTTAACAAATTACAATTACATATATAATTTTTAAACTCAAATTTTTATAAAAAATTATATTTATTTTTAAATTTAATAATGTTTAGTTCTCCTCAGAAAAATATACTTATCATCCAAAGTTTCACAATTGATTCTTAAAAATATATTTTTAAGAAACGGAACGATTTAGTATTGTTACTATTTAGTTATATATGCATTGACTTATTTATTATTTAGACTATATGCATTGCTTTCCATGGAGATAAAATTTACTTTTTATTTGAAATTTGACTGAAAAATTATTAGGCTATTAAATTAAATTTAATATTATGAATGGTAATTAAAAAGGAAAATCAATTTTCTAATCCATAGATTTTTTTAAATAGAACAACCCAAGAGAACCTATAAGGTGTGTTCACAACCTAAAGGCTTGTGAATAAGGTTGTTCACAAATTAATTCTATTCAGCTTCCAGTGGCAGATTAAACTTAATACTAAGCCTTTCAATCTAGTGACTCCAGATATGTTTTTACATCTCAAACTCTTTCTTCCTCTTTTTCAACATGCTGAAATTAAAAAAGCACTCTCGTGCAAACTAATTTAGAACTTAGTACATGTGAGTTGAGCACTTATAGATAGTCATTTTTTTTAATATAATTTAAATGGGTTTTTAATCTAATTTTAGTCTACTTCAAATGAAAATTGATGAACATTTTCATTTGAAAAATTTACATTGAAATGTAAAATTTCAATGTAAAATTGAAAATTACATTTGAAATGTTCCAAAATTGTCTGCAATCTATATGATTTGATTAAAATTGATATTGTAAAATATTGTTTTAAGTATTAAAACTAAAGAGGTTACAATGTCTACAAAAAGTTAGTTATATTCATGTACTGTATACATTTTAAACTTGCTATCATGTATTTTTTAATTGCCATTGAACCATTTAAAGCAAACTAACTGATCTGTTCACAATTTAAAGAATAATTACTGACTTTACAATTAGAGTAACCCAAATCCAAAAAGTATGGGTAAATCCAAAATAAATGTTGATAGACGAATATCAGTAATTTTGAAATGCTTATTTCAGCTCCTTTAAACTTTATAAAAAACATTAGAAACGTTAAATTTAAGGTTGCATTAGTTCCATAAAACATTATTACCATTGTTGTATCATTAATTTTTATTACACTATCAATTTCCATTTAATTGAAAATCACACATATTTTTTGGACTGCTTTTGGAATTGGGCAACAAAGTTGTAAAAAGTAAATTAAAAATGTTCTAAAATCTCATAGGAACCTACTTTATTGTGGGAATTTGACTTTTTAGTTCAACTTTCCGGCTTGGTGAGAAGGATCTTAGGCATGGCCTCCCCACCCTTATTTCTACTTGTTCAACATTTTTTTTATTTACTTGCTGGCTTGTCTAAATATTAAAATAACTCGAGGGCACTATCATTAATGGATCTTAAAAATGCACTAATGTGTATTACAGGAACATTTTTAGGACCATTTGATTTTTAGACTTAAGATGAAAATTAATGCTATTTCTAAAAATAATAAGTTTTTTGAGGACTAGGAATATCTCTTGCACCAACAATAATGGTTAAAAATTAACCTTTTTTTTTATTAAAAGTCTTGTTTTTTTGGTGTGGTAACCAGAAGTTTAAGTAACATTAATTCATCAAATAATTGTGCTACGTATCTTCATCACTCTCTCTTCTAAATTTACCTCTTTTACTTTTCGATTGGTTTCTTTTGTTTTTTCGTATTTTCGGCGATACTTCACACGAGCATCCACTCCTTATTCTAATGTAGTCCAAACTCCAATTAGTGCCCGGTGCAAGTGGACTGAATCTGTTTTGATGATGGTGATGCCTTATTTCTTCACTTTGTGGCAGCTTTACAATGGCGTAAGAGTAAGAATATTTTTGTGTACACCTGGATTGATTGTGTAGTTTCCTATCCATAAATCTACAGGGTTTCCCTTCAACTCCTTTTCTACACGACAGATCGTAAAACCTAACACATAAATGTAATACAAAATTAAATTACTGTTGAAACCTATATTCAAATGGTTCTAGTTCAAATTGTTAACTGAAATTTTTACCACCTTTATATATTTTTTGAGTAATAAGGTATTTTGATCTCGAAACTGATACCAAATATAATAGATCTGTTTCATTCCGTTTAAAAAAATTGCTTGCTTGTCCAGGCGATGTGTTACACAGTTGTAGTTAAGGCCCTGTGGGACTCAATACACTTCAAATCATTATCATAACACATTTTACTTTCATCTCAAGACAGTATATAATGTAAAGATCAATTACTATTTTTAGCATGTAAACAAGCATTTTTTTATTTTCTTGGGAAAAGTTACTTATTAATTCCTTGAGATTAAGAAGTAACCATTTCTCCCTTGAGAATAATAAGTGTTTTCAATAAAGGGGGTATTTATTTATTTTTTTGGAGCGGCATCCCCTAAATTTATAAGGGGGACATTTAAAAAATGGCTCCAATAAATTACAGGCCACCAGAAGTTGTTTAAAGCAAAAAAAATTGATTTTGTGGGGGTGGCACCCCCGAAATTTATGAGGGACCAAATACAATAATAATGTAAAAACAAATCATATGAAAATAAGGATACATCAATAATTAACTTATGCTTAACATCTGGAGATGAAATCTTGTTTACACCTTGGGAGTAAATTGCATTTTTCTTCTAGCTATAATTATCTCCTTGACTTTGCCTCAAGAGTTAATTGTCTTAACTCTCTAGGCTTTTCCTCAAGAGCCAAATAAATAAATACCTCATGATTAAAATACAATAGTTATACATCAGCTTCGCCTTGATAATTAATTGTCATAACTCTCTTGGCTTCCCCTCTAGAGTTAAGTCCATTGGTTTCCTTGTCTTTTCTTTCCCCTTAGGAACTAATTTATTGCTCAAGGAAATAATAAAGCATTCTTTACTCCCCTGGTGCGTAAATTACTATCTTCCCTCCCTTTTCTACAGGAGGTAAGAATAGTATTTATGAACCAAGGGAGTAAAGAATGCTATTATTCCCTGAGCAGTTAGTTGTTCCTAAGGCGTAAGCCGAGGGAACCAAATATTTTAAATCCAAGGCAAAGCTGAGGGAGTTATGACTATTTGAGTTATGAGTTATGAGGAAGGTAATTGCGAGGGGGAAAAAGCATTTTACTCCCAAGGTGCATACAAGATTTTCTCTTTTTATTGAATTTTATTCTTATTTTTTTGGTCGGACACCCTATAAATTTAGGGGGCTGCCACAATTTTTTTGCTCCAAACAACTTCTATTGACCTGAACAAATTTTGAGCCAATAAATTTTTTTTTTGGTTGGCTCCTCCTTACAAATTTGGGGTCCACCACGGGAAAATTACAAAAAATGATTGGTCACCTGTATAAATTTAAAGAATACCACTCCCTAAAAAATTGGTATAATTGGCTCTAATAACCAAATAATAGGAAACACTTTTCACTCCCAAGGGGGATAAGTTACTTTTTACTCCTTGGAGTGAAAAGTGCTTCTTTACTCCCTACAAACTAGTTAATAACTTACATTATACACTGTCTGGAGATAAAAGAGTATTTTATAGGTTGTAAAATTTTGGAAAAGTTATTTTTTTATTATTTTTTTATTTTTATTATTTCATATTCTTATTTGAAATTTATTTATTTTTAAAACATGCATACATTATAATATAACAGCATAAAAATATAAATAATATCTAAATCTAATTACAAAACATATTAATGGAATTACATTAAAACAATAAATTAATTTTTAATAGCCATGAAAGCTTTGGCTTGTGCGCCGCTATGTGTTTAGTTATGATTCATAATCTGTTATGAAGGCTCTCCTATTGAGTTAAAGGCTTGTAACCTTGTCTTAAGAAGGGGGGAGGGGGTAGTGTAACCCACTAGCTCATCCACTGAAAAGAAGAGGTGAAAAATGATTTTTTTCCGTTTTAAGCAAAACATCGATAATTCAAGAATATGTTTTTACAGTTTTTCCTACTCTAGAGTCTAAAATAGAGAGTCTGTATGAAAAGTAAGTTAATATACGATTGTCTTCAGAATATGAAAAACACTTTTATGAAAAAATGTTGTCTTACTTTGCTCTTTGTTAGACAAGATAGATAATTTCTAATCCTAGCGGTCTTAGAAATTTAGAACACCAGATTTCTAATCTGGTGGATTCCTGGTTTTGGATTTTATGTGCAAACACAATACTTTATCAGTACATCCACGGTATTAACAAGAGAAAGTAAAAAGGTGACATAATGTGACAGGTCCAATAATGTAACGTTAAAAGAGCAGATTTAAAATCATAAAAAGTACTACTTTAGATTTTTATATTTTCCTTAGAGATGATACCAATTGAAGGCATTTGTTCTTCTTTTCAAGGATACAGCTTTAAATATTTAAAAGTTGTACAACCCTATGGAAATTTTGCTTTCATTACGATCAGATATAACTACCAAATACCTTTGTTTGATTTCTCCGTCTCTATAAAGTTGAACATACATATCCTCTCTATTCTTTCCACCAAGTGGTTCCACCATTTCTAATGTGGATGGACAGCAATCCACCGGTAAACCATTATCTCCTCCCTCCATCCTGAGAAGTATCTGAGACTGCCTGTATGACAGCCACCGACCACTTGCTATTTCAGCTGAAAAATATTCTTCTCCTTCAATTGATCTGAAATTTTAATTGAGTTAGTTATTTAGATTGTCATTTTAATTGTTGAGATGGTTATTAATATTGAGAAATAGTTTATGGATTTTATGAAAAGATGAAATGTTATGAAAAAAAGGTTTGACTCTTATGATAAGGTAACAACTAATCTTATGAGTCATCTTAAACTTATTTAGACCTCCAAGAGATGGGCATTGTTATCTCTTATACTCTTTGATTGTCAAGATAGTAATTTGGACGAGCAAATGCATCACCTAATAAGTAGACCCGTTCTTTAGGCCCTTTTTGCTAACTCAGAAAGATTTAGAGTTAGAAATGTGTGGGCTATTTGTGTCAAATCCACAAATGTTAAATTTAATAATAAATAAATTATTATAAATAATAAATTAATACATAGACCTAAACGCGATGGCATGGATTATATAAAATTAGCAGTAGAAGTTCATGATTGAAAAAGATCAGTTACAGGACGAATACTATAAAGATCAGTTTTAAACCCAGTGGTCACTCATACTGAGCATGCTTGACACACCTTAGAACAATTATAGAGGATACGTGCTTATCCAGTTTTAAATGGATCCAATAATTTTTCCTGTTTTTTATGAATTTTTGTATCAAGTTTTAACTTTTTAGCACTAAGTCCCCAGTTAAAAACTCCTTGTACAAATAAATAAAACATTAATTTTTATTATATTTCAATTTTAATTATCTTTACAGTTTACAGTATAAATAAAAACATTTAATTAAAAAAATGAACCCCAATTTAATCAGCTCAATTTTTCTTTGAAAAATTCACAAAACTTAATACAAATGTATGCCTATTTAAACTTTTACTTTGTAAATAAATCTATTTTCAAATAATATGGGAAAAATTTGACGTCACGTGTCGCCTCTATTTAATCTATGACAAAAACCTATGCCGATATAACCTATTTAAGTACATAGTTTTTGGATCAGTGAGAGGTACAGCAGAAATGTTCATTTACCTTTTGAACAACTTTATTGAGACCTCTATATATAATTAAATATAATAAATATTTTTTTTAACTTTAAGGGTTTAAAATTGAACATTTTGAAAATTAACTGGCCAACTTTGGCCACAACTGAGTTGCCATCTGAGAATTAACTCTCATGGCTTACCTTTTTTGAATAAAAACTTTTACCCAGTGTAGTTCCTCTAGGTAAATATGCTCCTTGCTTCTACTTCCCTTATCAATCTACCCTAAAAGTGAGACTTTTATATTTTATTTTATTATAAAATAGTATGATATTTACCCGTCCCAAGAAGATGATTCAGAGCTGTTAGCCGAGCGGCTACTTGCTTGCCAGCCGACTGTGAGCGTAGCCAGCGACACCACCTGCAACCAAATTTAATCATAATAGAGTACTTATAACCTAAGTATTTGTAAATTATAAATGTGGTATTTTTTACTCCAGTATCATTAGGTGTGCCCACCAACTAACCCTGTTGGGACAATTCCTAATCATAAACTACAGTTACAATAATTATAAGGCAGTTTTATCTTTATATCAGCGGTTAGCTTGAAGAAACAAACATAAATAAATCTGTGTAAAATGCTACCATATGTGTTTTATGATATCTTTAATTGCTATAGTTTTTAAGCTAATACTAGTTATACATACGTATTGTTTTTTTTATTAAGCATTCAAATATTATAATAATGCCAATTTGGCATAAACCTAGTGGGAACCACCTCATGTGGTAGTGACAAGCATCACTCTCACAGTATAATCTAAAGTTGTCGATATTTATTTGAACCATAACCTTATATATTGATGCCACACAGCGCAGAGTTTTTAAACTCTTTATTGTGGCATAATGTTATGAATTAATACTAATTTGTTATTTATTTACTAATAAAAGAATTTATTTAAAAAAAATAGGGTTAATGGTGACAAAAATTTGATATTCCGGGCAGCACAAACTAGACCCAAAGACTGATTATGTACTAAGTTTCAACTATTAGCATAAACACAGTGGGAGTTATGCCTGACACAGACACACACACACACACATGTTCAGATGGTCCTAAAAACACCTAAAATGGATAATTCAAGTGAAATCTCAGGTTAAATTTTTTTGGATGAAACCAATACTTTTCCTCTATACCTTCGGTATGAAGGTGAGGAAAAGTAAAAATATACATAATAAATATAAATATATAATATATATATATATATATATATATATACTATATATATATATATATACATATATATATATAATATATAATATATATATATATATATATTTATATATATATATATATAATATATATATATATAATATATAGAGCGTAACCTGAACTACCAACTACCTAACTTTTTATAGGAGAGAAAGTTTTATTCAAATTATTTCCTTGGTTTTATGGGATTTATAATGGATGGATATAATGAGGGATTCATAATGGATGGATTTTATTATATAAATCCATCCATTCTGGTTATGGATTTGATATAATGGCATTATATAAATCCATCCATTATGGTTATGGATTTGATATAATGGCATTATATAAAATCCATAACCATATAAAAGATGTACCTACGTTGCAACTTTTAAATCATTCTTATAAATTATATACATTGTAATATACAATCTGCTTTTATATAGAAATGATAAAAAATAAATTAAAATGCATTTGATGTATTTGCTATTTTGTATTTTTACTCTTTTCTTGATTTATTTGAAACTCTAGTGACGTCTGCACCTTGAGATGGCACATGTTGAATTTATTGTAATTTTTTTATATTATAAATCATGTTAAAAACTACAAATAATGTAAAGTAAAAACTATTGCATAAAATGTTGCAAGTGAAAAAAATGTGAAATATAGTCGTATGATTTGTTTTTCCCACGTGGGTGTAGTCAAGTATCTAAATGAAATCATGCCAACATTTAACTTTTATCCTTGCATTTCGCCTTCTCTAAGCTATTAGCTTCAGATGTTAAAAATTCTCACTTATTAACAATTGTAAAATTCATATTTTTTTTTAAATAATGATAAAAATAAATAAATTTAGGTCAGGGGTACTCGTACTAACTTTTTGCCACCATCAACCATCCAGTACAATATTTAGCGAACCCCCATGTGCTGTAATACATGTATATTAAAGGGGACTGGGACTAATAGTACCCTTCCTTTAGAACAAATATAATAAGTCCCTGATGTACTGTCCATACCACCGATAAGAAAGCCCCAGAAAATAAATAAATTAAGGGCATCCTTTTTTATCTAATAGTTATTGTTCTTATTTCTGAAAATTTATTTATTAGTACTATAATAAAGTAAAACGAGGTGATTGCTTATTTTTTAATTAAATATCGAAAATTCCTTCAAATTGAACTAACTACTTTGAATTCTTATTATATTATATAATTATTGTTTCTTACAACTATTGTTTACAAAAGGTAAAAGAATTGTCCACATACCACCTAAAGGTTTTCACATACCACACTTTTAGAACCAATGATTTGGCTATTCCGCAAAAAATGTATTATTTGTTTTTAATACGTTTTTATTTATATAGTTTGTATTTACCTATTTTGTATTTTTAATCCTTATTTTAATATTCTTAATTTATAAAAAATCAATAAATAAATAAGTAAAGAACAAAAAAAAGACATTATTCTTATATTCTTACTTTTCCTTATTTATGACAAAGGTGTATAGGAAAAGTAATGTGTAAGCCAAAATATCTGAGAATGGGATGTCACAGGAATTATCCCTTTAAGGTGTTTTTAATGCCTCTAAGTGATTTTCACAAAGTTGTCTGTCTGTATGTATGTGTGTGAGTTGTCTGTCTGTATGTGTGTATCTTTGAGTTAAAATTTTATAGATGTAGATGTACTATCCTGAAAATAATTTTTATGACGTCATTAACCTGCAATATGACTCAGCAAAATTTTTGAAAAATCATGAAACGCGAATAAATTATACGATCGTATTGAAATTTGGCAAACTTAAAAACATTTGTTCTAAGTTTTATCTCATTATCAGCATTAATTAAATTTTTATCAAATGACTTGTGTAAATCGGAAAAATGATCCAATAAGTTCAAATTTGGTACAAGTTTACTCAATAAATAAGTGCACCGAGTTTGGTTTCAGTATGACAATTATATTTATGATTTTTGTTGGATCATATAAGTTAAGCAGTATCGAGCTTGGTCAGTGCCTTGATGGGTTACCGCTGGTATGAAACAAATGTATTTATATCTGAGGATAAGAGAAAGCGAGTCGAAGTCATTTGCGTATTAAATTTGACTTTTTTGTACTCTGAGGACAAGCGAAGGGAGTCTGGGAGGATGAGCATTGCAAATCTGATGAATGAGGAAAAGTTCTGAGGTACCCCGAACCCATTTTTTTTATTTAAATTTATTTATTAAATTGAAGAATATGTTGCTTTTGTTAAAAGGTATTAATGTTAAAAAAATTTATGTTTCTGACTACAAATAAAGGTGAACTGTTGTTTTGAACTCTTACACTTACCATCCTCTTTTGTAATACCTTTTCCATTTTAACATTGATTCCTAGTCTTATAAATCCAATTTAGTCTAAAGTAATAATTTTGTTTTTATCTTGACAATAAATTTTATTAACAAAATTTTTATAAAGGTTAACGGTTAAGTTTGTAATATTTGACACATTGTTAACATTTCTACTTTTCAAGTCCATAAAAATAAATCATATGTCAAACTACAAAGTACAATGGAAAACATAAAGTAAAATACCATTTCAAATAACAGATGTTTTAAAAAAAATATCAAAAATAATAACTGTGAATATCATGAGAAGATCTTGTATGACTCAACAGCTGTAGTCTCTACCAATACACATCATGTCTGTATAGAATGTAGTTTTACGTACAGTCTCTTGTCCCTAGAATCTTAGCGTTATTTTGCATTTATATAAATTTAATTTATTGGCTCCTTCACTCTGCACATTTTAGTAAAAATTTGTGAGCTTTTATCAGTTCTTTTTTTTCTTAACTTTGCTTTATAATTTATAAATTTATTTTTTATTATTCTTACAGTAAGATTTAAGATAGAGATATTTAGGTACTACTTACACTAATGATTTAAATTTTACTTGTATTAATTACCAAATAAGAGGAAAAAGTTTCAAAATTAATATCAAAGAAGACTATATTAAAGACTACACTCCAACATTTTTGGATTTGACTCTGTGTCTCACACTTTATTAATAAAAAAACTTAAAGAGATAGGAATCAAATGCTTAATGTTGCAATGGTTTATAAGTTATTTAAAAGATAGAAAATACAAAGTAAAAGTAAATGGAGTCATTGGTGACGACTACTCTGAAAAATATTCTATACACAGGGAACAGTGTTAGCTGGTCTTTTATTTCTTGTCCATATATGATATATTTAAACTAACATATATTTTAGTACACGGTGTACTAAAAGGGTTTGTTGATGACGTCATACTTCTTTGTTCTTCAAATAGTTTCACAGAAAGTTTAAATAAAGCAGAAAGAAGTATGATTGTCATAAAACAATACTTAGACAATAACTTACTCCTATAAATGTTAAAAAAAACTAATTTCATGACCTTTACACTAAACTACCTATCGCAACTACAAATAGACCATATAAAAATTCACACTCCTGACTGCAATATAAATTTTCCTGCCTGTTACTGCAAACAATAAAAAGTCGACTAGCAAAATACTTAACACTGGATAACTCTGGATAGCCACCTAAACTGGAAACCACATATTAACAACATAACAGACAAACTACGACAGTACATTTAAATATTTTTAAGAATGAGAACAATACTAACTATACCTGAACTAAAAATACTGTACTACGGACTGATTGACTCTTAATTATTATTATTGAGGATTGGGGTGGAGTCGAGGATAGACCCCATTTGCACTGCGACTGGAAGTCTATTGTACAATCCCTCAATTGGTCCAGGTCAGAATAATCCTTTTCCCCGGACTAGGTCTAGGACTTTTGACCAGTTGATTCATTGGTAGGGTCAAACTTAGTGAGAATGCTGCTACAAAGTTGTGAACCTTTGAAAGGCTAGGGCTTCACATTCAGAAGTATGTGAGAGGCAGTTTCGGTTTCCGATTCACAAAGCCTACACACACTGGATTATTTTTAAAGATACCAATGGAATGGAGGTGTTTCGGAGGACAGTGACCAGTCAGTAGTCCAGTTACTGTTCTAAGGTCCCTTCTGCTTAGACTGAGAGTCCTCAGTTACTTTGGGACTGGTCCTTTTAGCATAAGTTTGCTGTGTCTCATGCCGGAGGATTTGTTCCAGGGTGTAGGTGATTGGTAAGGAAGCCAATCTTTGATTACACCTTTGGCTATAGCTTTGGGTATGGCTACTATGGGTTCAGGCCCACAGGAGTGGTCTCAGACCCCTTTGTTGCAAGGGTGTCTGCTTGCTCATTACCTTCAATTCCCTTATGGCCGGGCACCCATCTGATTGCTACATATTGTTGAGTGACAGGGTCAAAAGGTTTTGTAAGCACTCCAGACAAGCTTGGAGTTGATTTGTATGAACCAAGAGCTTTGATGGCAGCTTGGCTCAGTAAAAATATTATAGAAGTCTGATTTGGGTTCTTCTTGATATTTCTATTGAACAGGCATTAATAGCAAAATATTTCCGCCTGAAACACTGTGGCATACTTTCTTAAAGGAAATGAGGTTTGAAGTTTGCATGTGCCTCATATATGCACTCCAGAGCCACAGTCCATCTTAGATCCATCTATATACCATACAGTGTCAACCAGAGGATTGAGGTGGTTCCCCATCGAAACTATCACAGCTAATGTGAAGGGGTTTTTCATAGGATAGAGGGTGGTCATGTAGCAGAGTTCATAGATAATATGGAACTCTGGATTACATCTACTATTTGGAATGACCTCTAAGTGTAGGGGTCTTCAGTTTCCACTGTTCTGGAGTCTGTAAGCCGCCAACTAGCCTCACTCTTTAAATAAGATCAAGGGGCGGAAGGCTTCAGCATGACTTCTAGAGCAGTAGTTGGTGCTGAGTTCATGGACCCTGTAATGGATAGACAGGCTAAGCGCTGAACTGAGTTCAGTTTGGTAATTGCGGTGGTTTGATTGACTTTGGGGCCACCACACAAGGGCACAATAGGTAAATAATGGGTCTGACCACCATTAAGTAAAGCCATCGCAATACTTGAGGTTTAAGTCCCCAGGTTTTACCTACAGCTCTACGGACTGTCATTAAAGTCAGTTTGGCTTTGTTGATTATTTTATCCAGCTGTTGATTCCAACTTAGCCTCTTGTCAAGGATTACTCCGAGATATTTGACCTGGTCAGATAGCTGTAGTTGTTCACCAAACAGTATAGGGGGCCTCACAGTGTGAGGTTTTGTTTGTTTGGTGAAAATTACTAGTGCAGTTTTGACAGGATTGATTGAAAGTTTGACCTGTTTGCACCAGTTCTCAATCAGCCTTATCGGTGTTTGAATTACCTCTAGGGCTGTATTAATGAATTTGCCAGGAATAAGGATGACTATGTCATCAGCGTACCCTATGGCAAAGAAGCCTTTGCTGTTAAGATAGCAGAGTATGCCGTCCACCACAAGGCTCCACAGTAGAGGAGATAAGACTCCACCCTGCGGGCATCCCCTGGTGACTCGGGCTTCAGCCGTCTCTCCAGCCACGGAAGCTATAACATTTCTGCTGAGAAGCATAGTGGCTATCCATCTACAGACAGATTCTTCAACACCACGCTCTCTCAGAGAGGAGAGTATAGTTTGGAAAGATGTGTTATCAAATGCTCCTTCAATATCAAGAAAGGCGCCAACAACACATCCTTTGCTTTCAAAAGCAGCTTCAATCTTATTAACAACAAGATGTAATGCGCTTTCGCAAGATTTGCCAGCTTGATAAGCAAACTGATATTTGTGCAGCGGCTTGGTAATCAGCGCTGTTTCACGAATGTGTCTGTAAATAATCTTCTCCATTGTTTTGAGAAGAAAAGATGACAGACATATTGGTCTATAAGCCTTACCCTCCGTGTATGAAACACGTCCAGGTTTGGGTATAAAAGTAACCTTGGCAGATTTCCAGATTTCAGGAATATGATTAGAGCTATACTTGCTCTGAAAATGCTACAAAGTAAGGGAGCCAGAGTGCCCAAGCTCTGCTGTAACAGGGCTGGGTAAATACTGTCCGGCCCGGAGACTTGTAAGGTTTAAAGTTTACTGCCCATTTGACCTTGTTAAGTGTTATGATTGAATTAGCAACAGCCCACTCAGGAGCTTTATCTGTAAAAGAGAAGCCCTGATTGGTCTCTGTTTGATCATTGTTTTGATCTACAATTACAGAGTCTGGGAAGTGTGTCTTTAAAAGAACCTCCTCAGTTTCTCGGCCATTGTGAGTAAAGCTCCAAGAGGAGTTTTTAAGGTGCCAATCGGTTAATTGGAGTTTTAGACAGTATTCTGTTCAGTCTGGCTGCTTTGGAAATACTGTCTATCTCAGAACAGAAACGTCTCCAAGAATCCCGCTTGGCATCTCTATACTACAATACGGAATACTTGGCTGGGGAGCTGCGACAAAAACTACTAAACATGCACTACAAATTCAACAAAACACTATTATACGAATTATACTTAAAAAGAACAGAAGACAAACTGCAGACCATCTTTTTAAAAAACTAGAATTATTACAAATAAAAGAAATATATAAATACAATACAGCACTGAAAGTATTTAAAAAACAACACACACTAGAAAAAATAGAACACGGAAAATCCACCAGATCCGAAACAAATAACTTATATAAAACCCCCTTCTGTAGATCAAGTGCAGCACAAAGAACTTGGCAATATAGTGCAGCACAGATATGGAATGAACTTCCACAAGAAATAATTTGCATTGAAAATATAAAATCTTTCAAACAAAAATTAAAACAATACATACTTAATGATACAGAGAGGAATTAAATTAAATTAAAATTTATCAACGATAAAATAATAAAACCTAAGATTACACACTCACTCACCACACTCACTCACACTAAACTAGAACTATACACTACACAATAATACACCACTCTTTACTTTAAAAACTTATTATACTTATTTTATAAAAACTTATTTACTTTATAAATAATTGTTTTTTTTATATAATTAAAATATTATTTTAATTATATAAAATTATAATAAATAATATTTATTATCAAATAAAAAAAAATTATAAAGCCAATTAGACTCCCTCCTGCAGCACAGATCTCCTGATCTAAGCAGGAGGTATCTTTTGTATATTTTGTTATGAAATTTATACCTACTTATTTATGTATTAATAAAGAATTGTTGTTTAAAAAAAACACTAAAGAACATCATAATTTTCTGTTTAAAAATCAACTCATACTGCACTTTTTCAGTATGAGGTATTGGTTTATGATTATATAATATTGAGAATGTGGCAATTCTTAGTGCCGATTTGACTTAAGCTTTGATTTGGTTGACTAGGGATTAGAGGCTTATCTAATAACCTTATTAAATCTTACTTACTTAATAGAATGCAGCAAGTGTTGTTAACTCATAATGGTAAAAGCCGTCAATCTGATATTTTAAACACATGAAGAAGTGACCCAGGGCTCAGTCTTGGAGCCTCTGCTCTTTATACTCTATATTAAAGACCTTCCTGATTTCATGAATCAGGTCAAAATATGTTTTAATACTGATGAAACTTCAATAATAATTACAGCTAAACTGTATAAACTAAACTGTTATTTAAACATTTAAGAAAGAAGACAATTATATCAGAATTTTGTAGCTTGCAGGCTGTTGACTGTGTCCTGTTTTTATGCTCTAACCGGGAAAATTGATTTTAACATCAAAAGCATTTAATTTTTCTTTCAAGAAAAAAATTATGTTTTTTTGTTAATTTTTTTTTAAAACCTCCAGGAGGTCTTTAAACACCTGTAACAGATAATTCAGGTAAAACCCCAGTTTCAGATTTTTTTTACAAACAATACTATTTCTGTGTACCTACGGTATAAATAAGGAAAAGTAAAAAAGGAATAATATTATGATGAAATATGCATCTAATAAAGCATTCAAAAGTTAAAATGCTTGTGATTGCTTGCAAATATTTAAAATATTCTATTAAAGTTTTGTAATTCTCTATTAGTTGTAATATTTATGCCGTGCATTTGTATTTTTACTCAATCTGGAAAACCACCCCTTTATTTTTTTTAATATGAATATAACTATTGTCAAATAGTAAACTTTTGAGTTCCGATTACTTCCTGTATGCATACTTGGTTTAGGAATTGAATGATATTTTATAATTTATTTATTATACTGTTACTATTAAGAGCAGATTCATATAATTAAAAAAATAATACAACATTTAAATATATGAATATTTTACTTGTATCATGATTATTAAAAATTTCTTCTTGACTGAATCACTGTTAGACCAGTAAATTCTAATGATTAAAATAGATGTTACATTTTTAATTTTTTTTTATAATATTTTGTGTTATTATTTTTTTCATATTTAATATATTTATATTACATCAACATTTATGTTATTTTAGGTTGACACTTGCAAATTTCTGTCACATGTCACAAAATGTTATTTTTTCTTAAATAACATTTTTCTAACTTTAGAGCTTTTTTGGACTGTTTTAAATTGTGATATCAATTAAATTAACGAAGACTTCAGTCCTTATTTATTAAAATTTATTCAAAATAAATTGACGAAGAGCTTTCGCCCAGGGATCCTGAGCTTCTTCAGTTCTTAAAATGACAAAATGAGAAAGTTTGAAAATTAATAAAATTTTGAATGTTTTTTATGTCACGTGTCTAACTAAGTAAATAAATTTTAAATGAAATTAGAAAAAGGTAAAGGAAAAATTAAGGTTTTAAGATAATCTTATAATAAATACTGCTAAGATTGTCAATGTCTTGTTTTTTGTTCATACTGTCTTTGTCAGCTTTTATATAGAGCATTTCTAAAAATTTTCTTTTGTCTGTATGTGGTTCTGTATGAAGTATAAGGCAGTTTTCTTTGTCTGGTCGGTGGTCAAGTTTTGTCATATGTTCTGATAAGGCCGTAAGGTTAGAGTTGTCAAGTATTTGGTTGTTATGTGTGTCAAGTCTTTTTTTGAAAAGTTGAGAGGTCTCTCCTGTGTATGCTTGGGGCAGTCTTTACATGGTATTCTGTATACAACACTGCATCTTTGGGCATTAGTGCCCCTCACTGTCTTTTAATTTTGAAAAATATTTAATGTACAAATTAATAGGATTTTTTAGAGCAATTATGATGGTGTCGCCGCCTCCGTGGCCGAGGTCGTTAGAGCGTTAGTCTTTACACTGACCTTTGACACCCACGGAGGTCTGGGGTTCGCATCCCAGGTTACGCTCTCAGTTAATATAAGTTTATTGTTTAGATAAATTATCGCCAACTTTAGAATACACTTTGAGCGTAACGGTTACTTCTACCACCGAGGTGTTCCCGCAGGGGTTATCCCTGATGAGCCGCAAGGCTCTAAACGGGCATTATTATTATTATTATATATGATGGTGTAGTCTTTAAATAAGTTTTTAATTTGGTATGTAGGGTGTCCTATGTAGGTAAGAGAGTGGTAAGTAGGTAAGTTATTCGGTCGGTCGGTATCATTAGCAGCAATAGGAAAAAAGAAATAATTTTCTTTCCTAATATTCAGGTTTATACTTTAAGAATATTGAGATCTGTTTGTTATGTTATGTACTAAGAGTTCTTTTTTGAAATATTTAATAATATAATAAATAAATAATAATAATAATAATTAAAATCATGGAAGTGGGATAATAAGACCAACCAATATTGTTATCAATGATTATATACTATATGTGCTTGTTATCTTAAACTAATTAATACCTATTTATATATTATTTCTACAAATAAATAATTTATTATTTGTATTTATAAGACACTAAATTAAAAAAATAATACAGTAAACAATTTTGGAAAATTAAACTTGCATAATATCTTTTTTTGGAATATTTATTTAATAAATTGTCTGAAAGTTTATCCACGTTAAATAGATGAGAAAACCATCTGGTCCTAATTCTGCATTAGGAATGATGCAGAATTATTTATTATAATTCTGATTTATTTCATAGGTGAAATAAATCAGAAGTTTGTTCAGAGTTTGTTTGTGTCATACATGTATAGAGTATTTTGAATTGGCTTAATAGTGTATATTCAATCAATTAATTTTAACTTCTAATAATTAATGTTTTATTAATTATTTACTTGATTATTATTTATTAGACTATCATTACTTTTACTTTTAAGAAAATACTTTTCCTTGACCTATAAATTTAAATGGAGTGGTAATTTTATTTCTAAAAGAAGATTATATTTTCATTTTTGTAATGAGAAAATATACTTGTTGAAACTGTCATGTTTTAAATCTAAATGAAATAAACGTGCAGAATATTTTAAATATAAAATTCACAAAAAATAAATTGTCAGTTCTTAGAAAAAACGAAAATAGGGGTAGGGAGATTTACAAGACAAGTGTTTGTAGTAGTTTAGTTCACTATGTACTGACCAGATTAATTATCATGTCATTTAATTCAGATGATGTTTTTATTAAGATTTTTTTGGATTTATTTTCTCTCTCTCTGGTTATTTAGATTATTGTTCTACAAGATCTAATATGATTTTCGTTAGTTTTTTTCAGTCTTTAAAACATACTTTTACACAGACTACAACAGTGAAATAAACAGTCTAGTCAGAATATTTTGCACATAAATATAAATAATATTTAAATAAAATTTTAAGAAAAACTGTTATCTATTTTGCATTCATCCAATGACTCTGTTCGTATGGACTGTTGATATGGAGTCACGTCAACTCAGAGACTATTAATTCTACAAAAGCAAGTTCAGCGTAGATGGAGTCTTGTAGGTATTTCTTCAAGTATGAAATAATAAAAATTGTTTATTAGTTCATTTTTCAATCGCTAATTTATTAAAACAAATCTTGATAGTTTTGTGAAAATGAAAGCTATCATAATTATCCTACAAGAGTCAAAGGCATGTTGGCAATACCAGCATGCCTTGGAGGCGGGAGCCAGTGTATTAGGAATAAAACTGTTTAACTATCTACCATAAAACATTAAAATATTAAATTAAAATACTTTTAGCCAAGTAGTGAAGAACTTGCTTTTGAATGATGTGTTTTATAATGTCATAGAGTACTTCAATTTTAAATTTTAGAGCTTTAATTATTTTTTGTTTGTTTGACAAGACTATTGTTACCTGCAACTACTTTTTGTTTGTTTTATATTATCTTATCTTTATCTTATTTAACAATCTTTGTTTTTGTAACAATTCATTATTTTAGTTTTATTATTTAATTTTCTTAAGCATACAGGTTAAGCATTCTTAACCTTTTTTTCCTGATCTATTGTTTTTTTAATTAGACAGCAAAAATTATTTATATTTAATATTATTTTCATTACATTTTTTCTTGATATAATATATGAATGAAAATACTACATACCATGTTTCATTTAGATATGAAAAAGCATTCAAAAGTTATAAGTGTTGTGTCCTATAGATAGGCCCAGGAACTAAAACTAGTTCATACATGTATAATGGAAAGAGTGGTTTGGGGAAATATCAAAATACTTATTTTCACCCTTAAGCTTGCAGTTTAAGCACTTGTGCACATTTGAATTTTACTTCAATGCAAAACTAATAACAGTTATAGTTAGGAGTATATAACTGTATTAAAGATAGGCAATTACTTTAACAAATTATTACTGAGTTAAACTATAGTACATAGCTACTGAAAGGTTTACAATAATTAATTTAATATACAGCTGATATGATGTAAAAGGTTTAAACAAAATAAAATATGTCTTATGTAATAAAATTACTATAAAATATTATTTTACAAATTTCATAGTCTTCCGATACATAGTGTTATTTAATAATAAGAGTTGGGTCTAATTTAAATGAAGTTAAAAAATCATAACTTTCTTTTTATGACTTATATTTCCTTAAAGCTATAACGGTATAGTTTAAAAAAAAAGTCCTAATTTCAAAAGTTATAAAAATATTATATAGCTATTTCAAAATTAAATTTTATTAGTTTATAAATGACTGTTAAGGTGTTAAAATGTATGTTTTCCTTTTGCATAGTAATATTTTTGTTGCCCTGCCAATTAAGTCAAAAACTGATGTTCCAAATAAAGCATTTATCAAAATTTTTAACACTTGGACTGACTTGGGTTATTGGAACACATTGAATTACAAATTAGGTTCCTAGATATAAATAATAATACTAATAGAATAAAAATTTATAAATTATTAAAATTTTTTATTTGGTGGTCCAATCATAAGATAATAAATTTAACTTGGCTACATCATTAAGTATAATATTATATTACTCTATGGGTTTAGCAATTTCAGGAACTAAGACCCTAGAGGTCAAATGATGCCCACCTAGATATCAACTCTAAATATGTTACAATATTTTATCTACTTTATAAGAATAAAAATTATAACAAATAGTATTAATTGACCATATGTATAAAAACTTATTTTTCACTTATAATAATAATACATCAAACAAAAAAACTAGGCTTGTACAAGCATTGTGCTTGTACAAGTGAGTCTAGCTAGGTTTGCTACATGACAAGTTTCATCTTGCCAGAAAACAATGCAGCCAACAATGCTGCATGCATCTAAAACTATTGCTTTCTGTAGAACTGTGTAAATTAATTTTATCAGGAAGATTTAGATGTCTTAAAGAGTCAAAAGTACTCTTGGGGTCAATGGATAATTTTTTATTTCACCAATTATTATTATTATTATTGTCAGATCCATAATAGGTCCAGTACTCCATGTAAATTAAGTACATGTTCAAAGTTTTTTTTTCAATTTTTTATTACCACCTTACCAACCATAAACACGTGTACGACTTAACTATATCAATCACTCCATAGTTTACTGTACTTTTTTATATACTTTTAAAGAGATTTCATTCATTTAAATAAATTATTTATGTTGGCAGAATTGAGATAGTATGACTCCTCTTCTTTTTAAGCAGCAACCTTTACTTACAATATGTTCTTATCATAGAATAAAAACAGGTGTATTAAGGCCTTCCTCTAAATCTTAACATGATTCTATAATTCTAAAGAGTATCAAAACCCCAAAACTCTATAATTAAGTTAAATAAACTTAAACAATACTTTTTTAGATTCCCTAATAATAGGTAAGAAAAGTATTAAAACACATAAAAAACTATGGGAGATAGTATTTTCTAAAGAATTGATTTTCATTAAATTATCACCTTAAACTTGTAATTTATTGACTAAAATTAATTCATTTTATTAAAATTCTTGTTAATTTTCCCACTTTATTCACTATTTTAAATTTATTACTTTTTAAAACCCTTTAGAGAAGTACTCCGAAGTGATTTTTTAAAAACTTTTTAATTAATATTGACTTTTATCTCACCGGATAAATCAGTTATTTTAATTTTGAACTTTTCATGTAATTAATAGTTAGAAATTCTTCAATCTTGTACGCTTAAAAAACTCGAGTATCTTATATGTAAAAGAACTTAGTAAACAAGAATAAATTAATTAGTACGGGATTTTGAAAACATTTTTGTTTGCAGGCCAGAATAGATAATGCTTGTTTATTTAAATTCATAAAGATCTTCACATTTTTTAGCTAGTTTTTAGTCTATTAAATTCAAAGAAATGGATAAATTGGAAATACATTAATAGATTGATTTATGAAATTTCTCAAAACTGGTCAAATAATCATGTTTATGACTGTAAACATGATTATTATACTGAGTATTCTACCACTCCTCCCTCTAAAAAATATGTTAGAACATTACTTGAGTCATGCTGCATATTATATTACCACAAGGATATTATATCATCCATGAATCTTTCTCTATCCTTGTAAATAATTTGATTTAAGTATTTTTCCTTTTGATTTTTCCTTTTCCTCCCATACAGCCACATGGATATAGGATAAGAATTGTCTTCACCCAATAGAATTTGAAACCAAAGTTTATGATTATTTATAATAAAATAAAATAAAAACCCGTTTCAGGGCCTTTCGGCCCATGAGGGTATTCACCCTGCGGGAACCACCTCAAGTGGGTTGCATCTACTACACTCTAAGAATTATTTAAAGTAGGCGAAATCATTTTAATACAAATACTATTTATAAAATCATAGAGCATAGCTCGGGCTGCGAACACCGGACCTTCGGTGCTGAAATCGAACGCCTTTACGATCACGGCCACCATCAGTTTTAATTAATTTTTTGTTTGTTGATCATTACCCTATTGCATGTAGTAGTTGCATTTCTAGACCTAAACTTTAACCTTATATATTTTCTTGCAGCAGTTTAGAATTATAATTTATTACAAAATATGATTGAGGCCCTTTGTACTTAATGAAATGAATGAAATCAAATTGCATAATTATATTTTATGTTGCATCCAATTGAAATTTAATACTTTTAAAAAACAATAAATATCAAATAATTCACTTACTATTCACTTGCAAATGATTGAAGGTTTAGAAGGTTTATTAATTTTCTTTTTACTTTTCTTTTAATTTTTATAATTATCTTGTAGTATATATTTATGTTATGGAAAATGTTTACTTTTCCTCATTTATATCGTAGGTTTATACAAAAAGTATTGCGTTTCACTAAAAATCTAAAGATTTCACTTGAATCATTAGTTTCAGATGTTTTTAAGGCTTCCTGAGTGTGTTTTACATAGTTTCTGTTTGTGTGTGTATGCAAACGTATATGTGTATCTGTTATTATTACAGCTTCCAGTGTGTTTTTGCCATGGATTTAAAAATTGTTGCTTGTCGGTCTATTTGTGCTATCGGGGCAATATTTTTTATGACTTCATTAATGACTCAGCCAAAATTTATAAAATATTTTGATAAGGAGGGTAACTGATCATTTAACATTATTAAATAACGTCTGGAGCTAAAATCTTTATAAAAAAAAACAAAAAGTTATAAATCATTAATTTCTCAACTTAATCATTAAACTCAGAAGTTATGGCATTGGTTTCCTCAGCTTTCGCCTTAGGAAAATGCACCAACCCATTCTCACTCTCTTGGTGCATAAATACCAATTATCTTTTCAAAAATAATTATTTGAATTATTTCAAAATATTTATTCTTGTGCTTTGGAACAAAAATCTATGGTGTATGTCAAACAATAGCCTAATAACAAATATAGTGATACTAGTATGGAATTTCCTAAGATTCAATGTAGTTTTCAAAGTAAAGAATGTTACTGTTTTGCTCTAATAACTTTTCTGTTAAGTAATTATAAGTAGTAACAATATTATCTTATTTAGGTAAATGCTACCAAAATAATAATGGTATAATTGAACTGATAAGAGTCAATTTACAGTGGGGGGGGGGGGTCAATGGAGACATTGGTTAGAATTGTTAAGATAAACTCCACCAAAGTTTTAAAGTGCGTAAACTTATGTGTTTACGTGTATCAAATGATATACGTTTTGCTTATGATGGCGGTAAGAGAGCACCGCTCGTCTCTGGTAAGTACTTCACATTATATTCTTCGGAATTAATTGAAGGTCAGAGTGAGTTCAGGCTCTGTCGGCGCCCTGATGAGTTAGACGTAACGAAACAGAGTGGGACATGACATTATGTCGAGCCATCAATGATGACGAATGTCGAATGATGGAACAGTTCCCAGATGTAGCATTGCATTTTGCTTGTTACATTTCCTAGGTGTCTCTCGCACAATTATATTGTGTCAACTATTCATGTTTTGCAAAACTCGGTAGTATTAAATGATATAAAATTATATTAAGACGTCAAACGTATAAAAATGTTAAAAATCGCAAATTTGACTAATCAAGAAGAAATTTAACAAAAATGTGCATCTTTAGGTGATCAGTTGATCTACAAAATTTCAGCTTGTTTTGCCTCTCTTTTGAAAATATTAACTTTTGAATTTTTAAACTTCACGACCTATATCTTTATCTGTTTTTTACCTAAGACAAATCGTCAAAAACCATAAAACATAGACAACTATAGTACGGCACACGGCTAAAATCAGTTGACAGCGCGGGTAAATAGCGTTGAGGAACCAATAAGAATGGCCTGATTTGAAATTGAGGGCATAGTTTAACACCCAGGACTATCCTCATTTGCTTCCTCGCATTATTTTCTCACGCTGTCAATTGATTTTAGCCGTGTGTTGTATTATAGTCGTCGATATTCTGGACCAAGAGCCCAGGGGTGTTTTGTTAATAAAAAGTGTAATGGCTGGAACCGGTCTCAATTTTTCGTAAATACCTTCCTGAACAAGGATCTGCAATTCTGCCGACTCGTATCGGATGAGTGTCCCAGGCAGAACCTTTGACCTCTAAAGTGCGTTCTGCCTAGGATCCGATACGAGTCGGCAGAATTGTAGATCCTTGTTCAGGAAGGTATTTACGAAAAATTGAGACCGGTTCCAGCCATTACACTTTTTATTAACAAAACACCCCTGGGCTCTTGGTCTATATATATTTATTAGTGCGATACTTTACCTTGTATGAAAAAGTTTGTTTACATGTGTCAAACATGTAACGTTTCGCAAAAAAATCAAATTTACAAAGCACATAATACAATAATAAAATATACTAATATTCGTTTGAAGGATTAAAGTTAATATTCTGCCAAGAATGGCAGCTGGAATTTTCAAGGCTTTCATTTAATCTAGTTAAATGGCAATCTAGTGTAATGTAAATATTTAATGAACCTGATACTTTTTAAGCCTTTAATCAATCTTAAGCTTATCGCCCTTTTTATGTGATTTGGTTACCTAAAAATTCTAAGATCGGGCGTTGAGCCCGAATGCTTAACGCCCTAGACTTTTGATCAATATTTCATTCTAAAAGTCGGGCGTAGCGAGTCCGAAGTAATGAAAAAAGTCTGAGGTACCCTGAACCTGATTTTTTCTAAACTGTTTTGTACGTTTTACTTCTTCGATGAATTTTTAAAATATGTATAAAAAACTACCTGTGAATCTGTGAAAATACTATAAATATTAATGAATAAAAAAGGTACACTAACCAGTTTTTTTGGATCCCCTATAACCCTATTCCTGGGAGGTATTATTATTAAGTTTAGGTAATTACATTGTTAAGTTTATCTACATCAGCCCATGTTATATCTACTACATTAAAATAATAAAGCCTTATCCCTTCATTGATATCTATAAATGAACTTTCTTATATTTCGGTATAAAGCTTTTTTTAAGTTTAAAGCTCCAGGGGCGGACGTCCGCAAGCCTGGCGAATTTTTATTGAAATTTTTGCTTACTAATCCAGTTCTTGCTGCAGTTGTTTATATATTTTACGTTAAATCTATAAAGCTAAACATGAAGAATCTAACATTGATATATTAGGAAAAGCACAGCGTATGAAAAAATTCATAGATATATTAATAGAGGGAGCATACCCTATCTAAATACATTGAGAGGCTTGAAACTTCTTTTAAAGCTCTCAGGGGCTCTGTGTAAGGTTATAATAAGTTAATCACTGTGGGCTTTACATGAAATGTTTATATTTTGTCTTGTATTATAAACGCTCATTATATAATATTCGGTAAGATTGCACCGTCTATTTGATTTTATTAGTATTAAGAGGAGTTCAAAGTTCAGGTTACTTTTTCGATGTTTCAAAATTTACCCGATAAGGCCTTTCTAGTAATAATATCTCTATCATTGACTTATAAGTCATTTTTTAAAATTTTTCAATGGAAATGCACTAAAAAATGTAATTATTAGCATAAATCGAACTTGAAAAACAATACGTATGGAATAAACATACGCCATTTCTTTATTGGGGTCCTAATAAAGTGGTCTGCTTGACCCCCCCCCCCCACAGATACTTGATCTAGATTCGAACCAGGGAATAGTAAAATAAATTCTATTATTATTAGGAATAACTTCAAAGGATAGTCCTAAAGTTGTTTTCCTAAATGTAACCTTGTTTAATAATTTTCAATGATTCATATGTATGACCGCAGACAATTTTCCGGGGGGAGTATTCATTTTATAAAAATTAATATTTTGTTATTATCTCAATCAAATTTAATATTATGAAGCTTAATAAATAAGATTGTCTCATGTAGGTTAGTCTATTTCTTTCCAAATTTAAGGGGAGGGGGGGGGTACAAGAATTCTCATTAAACCTCTCCCCCTACTTGTTGTGGGGGGGGCAGTATATACTGACGTCATTATTAGGTACTTCCCCACTCCTTTCATCCTCACTGGTTTATTTCAAGTTCAGTCATCCTTTCTTCATGTTCCTCGACTTATTTAGATGATGATGCTCCAATTAACTCCTATTATGTGGGTACTTATACCTAAGATAATAGATCTTAAACCCTTGTTAGTAAGATGTAAAGCTTTGTTTTAAAAAATTATGTTAAATAAAACTCGATAAAGAAATTAACTTAACGTATTAATGTTCCACGCGTCAAGCGTTTATTTATAGTAACTTGAACCAACTTTCAAAACTTCAAAGTCTTAAACTTAAAAACCTCTAAGGCTTGAGGATTCCATACAACGTATTGGAAAGTTCTTGTGGAGATACTTAACATTGTTATATTTTTAACTAATGATGTCCTCCCTCGATTTATTGGGTTCTTTTATTCATACCTTTTACGAAATGAGCATGGCCTACTATATTATTTTTTTACGCTTTAACCCGTAGGGCCATTCAAAGTGTTTCCTCTCTCCTCAATACCACTATTCTTAACCATCCTGGTATTCATGCACGCACTTCATCCGGAGAATACCTTGGTATTTCTACCCTCCTCTTTCATGGACTGCAACTGACTAATTAAAAAATCGTCTTCTATATTTTCTCTAGCTAATCTAATCTCATTGGTCTCATCTAGTCTGAAGTTTTTACCAATCTCAACTGTTCCTTTAGTCTCGCCTTACTCGTAATACAACTCACTGACCTGTCCAGTCCAGTACAGCTCGACGGGGAGGGACATCGGTATGCATATATCCATTCCCATAGCAGAAGTTCCGCAAATCACTACGAAGCGTTTTCCAGAACCGAACAAAATCACTTCTAATCACTTACGATAATCGTGGGACCACAGACACGTCTGATTCCGAGTCTCACTTTGTCTTTACATGAGCAGGAGACGACGAAAACAGTGCTCTACCACTGAGCTACCGGTCTTAAGTTATTTTGGATATTAATCTCTAAATTATTTCCAACAAAATTATAAATTTATTTCTCTGTCCGATTGTTTGTTTCTTGATTTAGAAGTCTAGTCCACTTGACTACCCTTTGTCTCGTTTCTCATACTATTGAGTAATTATTATAACAATTGTATCTTATCAATAATAATGGAACTTCAATTGATAGAAAATATTATCCAACTCTTGTTGAATATGTAATTAAATTGCTGTGCACGTTTATAAAAAAAAATACCAATAATAGGTAAAAATTCTTTTATCACATTCTTAAAAAATATTTACAAAATACACCATTCGTTAACATCAAAATAGATAAAACCTTTTTTTGTTAGCCGCTTAAAAATGCAACTTAATCCTGCGCTAGCAAATTATTAATATCTATTAAAATCCCCGAAAATATTTCTTTTAAAATGCGTGGCTGGTCTAGGATAGAAATACTTTACGAATAATGACTTTAGAATGTGATTTATGCTGTGTCAGCACGCCAATGAAAATTAAAATCATAATTTATCCCTTTTTAACTTTATAATTTATTTCAGAAGATTATATTTGTAAAACAAAGTTTTTTATAACAAATTATAAACAATATTTTAAGATTGTAAAATTAAATTGTTGGTCTATAGTAATAATTAAGATTTTGTTATTAAGTATAAATAATTCTTGGTAGATAAATCCTAACGTTAAATAAACTTTATTTTTGTCATATTATTTACAAAGCAGTACTGTTTCTCTTTCTTTGAACCTTATTTTTTGTCAATAAATATAAAATATTTAATTTTTCAAATGTTTTATGTTTACTTAACAATATCTTGATAACAAATTATTGATTAATGATTTTTATTTTGGTTTCAGATCAGGCCTGCAGGCGAAAGGCCCTCGATTCAGTCTTCTTAAAGTCGCAGGCATTCTACTAAGATAGAGACCGGTTTCAGCATAATCGGACCGTAATTGGCGCAATTTAGAATGAAAGGATTAATACTTACTATAAGGTACAGCACTTCAAATTTTTAAATCATAAAAATATAAGAATTAATATTAAAATGAGTGACTATGGTAGATTTGGTTACTCACCGCAATGATGATGAAGACTGCTATGCGCATAGTCCCTTAGGGCTGTCTCATCCCCTCCTACCTGTCCCTAAACAAAATATTTTCTATTTATTCATACATTTCAAATGCAGTCAAATGTACTTAGTTTGGCATGCACGTGACTTGTAACTTGCTGTTAGGGTCATGTTTTATATATTTTAGTTTATAGTCATGGCATGACAGCAAATTTATTTGATTATGGGGCTTGTATTTTACAATTATTATTTTTAATGAAATTATGATAAGTAATCGTTGTCCATCGGTTATAAAAGAATATATATAATAAGTAAAATCAATTTTAGTCAGAGTAGCTACATTTTAGATTTTTCGAGATGCCAATAAAGATAAATTATGGTGTAGGTTTTATCCTAGTATAAATATGGATAAGGTTTGTACAATCTTTCCACAGCTTGGTTATTGTTTACTTTGGAATGTTCCTGGTATATGGGACTAACTATAGGTATAACTCAAAAACACCGAATATGAATAAGGCCTAATTTTCATGGATAGTTTCACCTAAAGAAGAATGGGATTTCTTTTATTTGAGGACAGGAGCCTGCGGGGGCGGTGAGTCCTGAAGGGCTCACGTGCTTCAAAAATTATAAACCCATACTAATATAACAAACGCCGCCTTAGGCAATGATCTATCTTTTCTAATAGACTAAAAGCATGCATTGAAAAACATAAGGCAACAAAATAACCAAAGAACACAGGTATCTGACTTCTTTCTATGGAAGAATTGAAACAATGGTTTTCTTTTATGCATCACTTTCTGGAGTCATAATATTTTGTTTTAGTTTCCTACTGCTGCTATCGGGAATCTAAGAATCTATATTACGCTCATGAATGGCTATATTCGCTTCTATCTACTTTTAAGTTCCAATCTCGAATCTGATCTCCTCTTCCTAATTTTGAGTTTTGTTACAATTTTGGGCTTTAGACTGTTTAATCGTAAGGGTACGATTGAAAACTTCTTTTCTATCAAACTCCTTTATTTAGCTTAACATTCCTGTTATTCAAAATTCTAAAATACCTATGTATAAAAATGTTTGTCATATGAAGATTTTGAAACTTTAGGTTCTACAAAATCAAATAGCTAAACTGAAAATGGTTAAACTATTATTACATTATATGTTATATCATTACATTCTACGTTCTAACATTACATTCTGCGTTCTAACATTACATTCTGCGTTCTATCATTACATTCTACGTTCTAACATTACATTCTGCGTTCTATACATTCTACGTTCTAACATTACATTCTACGTTTTAACATTACATTCTGCGTTCTATCATTACATTCTACGTTCTAATATTAAATTCTACGTTCTAACATTACACTCTACGTTCTAACATCATAATCGTTTCTTATTATTCATCTTACAAATAAAATTCAGTTTGCTAATTGAAACTATAAGTTATTAACTGGTGTAACTTTATAGGTTAGAAGGTCGAACTGTTTTTTCAACCCCAGATGATAATATTAAGCCGGAATTATTCTTGGGATATTTGCATCCAATGTATATACATATATATTTCTATCTAAAGTCTCAACTACAGACAGCAGTAATTTCTTTAATTACATTATACAAATGTAATTGCCGTTTTAGTTCTTTACATGAACAGTTTTCTGTTTGGTCATCTTGTGACGTGTAATTTTATAGTTAAGTTTACTACACAATTTAAGTTTTACATAATTTCTCTGACTAAAGTTAAAGGTCATCAGGTGGTGGCCTCGTCAAAGTAGATCACCAATCTGATGTTTCGCTTCAACGTTAGAATTCTCAAAAAAACCGAAACTCGGATACATTTTTTAAAACATTTATTGTTCATCTATGATGTCCTACATCCCTGAAGACAGTGGGAGCAAAACATCGGATTTAACTTCTATATTGACGTGGTCACCACCAGAGTACTTGAACCCTTTTGACAATAACCGCGAAATCCCACGTTGTGCATTTGTGTGACCGCTCGGTATTTATATTTACATGTGACTAGAATATTATTTTAAGGGATTTATTTCGATTATTTCTTGTGTCCTATCATATAATATTTGACAGGATTACTATCTTTTCATGTCAAGAACAAGCTTAAAAACGAATCCTGTATTCAAATGTTTAAACAAAACATTTCGTAACATTGTCAATGATCTGTTGTGTAACGTGGGCAAGTCGATCTCTGTGATCGAAACGCAACTAGTTAATACTCTAACATAAAATATCTTTTAATAAGAAGCGATTTAAATAATTAAGTATAGTTTTAAAACCAGTTTAAATGTTGAGTTATAAAAAAGTACCTAGCTGCAATTAAAGGACATATTTGTCCCTCCTGTTTTTCGAATAAAACATGATTTTTCTCTTATAAAGATTATCTCCGTTTATTTTCTTCATTGTATTTTTTTTTAAGAGACAGATACACCTATTTTATTTAAACTATGAAATAATCAAATTTGATGTTAGTCGGCATTACTTTTGAACTAGATAGTTAAGTTTATTTTGTTTTTGATGTTGGTAGCAGCGAGCGTCTTGAAATGGAAAGGAAGAGGTGTGGGGTGTCTAAGGTTGCGTCTGGTCGGGGTATCTATTAGTATGACAGGCCGTCATTATCCCATTCCTACCTAAAACTGAAATTCTTGTTTGTGTAATTGGAACGGGAATCTCAATTAAGAGTAAACCGAAACGAGTCGTTAACTAGATTGTTTCGAGGGTAGAATATTTTGATCAGATTTATAAGAACATATTGGATTCGTTGCTTCACCTCAATCCAGGTTTTGTTAATGCACTGCCGAAACTGTATAACTGACTGCATGGCATGAGATATATTTTTCTCAAAGGACTTATTCAAACAAAAAAGCATTTGTTTTATTAGGTAAGCACTTGATTCCCTTCTTTTAGTTTCTAGACTTTTCAAGTTTTCTTGTATAAAAAAGTTCTTTAGTTTGGAGGATATATTATTAAGATGGGGATAGTATCTCTCTGATGCTAAACAATCATTGAAAATTTAATAAATGTACTGTGGTAAGTCCATATTTAGCTCATGACTTAAAATGAATTCTGAATTTAAAATTACAATTATCAATGTCTAATCGCTCATAGGATATCAAGTAAGGAGTAATTTTAACTTACGAATTCCGACTGCGGCTGAGATCCCTAAATGTTTTAAGTTAAGCGTATTTCTCCTTTTTATCTAACTATACATTTTATGAGATCGATGACTTAGATGGATTCCTCTGATAGTAAAATAGTCGTTTAGATTACCATTGAGTTGACAGTCTTACTGTTTAAGTATCTATAGTCTCAGGTTTTAACATTCGACCTTAGCTGGAACTGAAATTCACTTGTGTACTGATTTTAAACAGAAACGCTTTTATTGAGAAGTGAACAGCCCTCGAGTTTTCAAATAAATTTTTAACAATTTATAGAATAATGAACATATCTTCTACTTAAGACTTATAACTTTATACCAATGCTGATAATATTGGAGAGGTTATGAAATAAATTATTGAGGTGGAAAATAATCTTGGTTACTTTAGTCATAAATCAAATTATTTTCTGACAAACATTAATACTTTTGGCATCAAACGTTCTCAAACATCGAATTGCATAGGAAAACAAGCGCCAGATTCAAATCATACAAAGAAGTATATTTTATTGTTATTTGGGTGTATTAAGATGTATTATTTAATCGAATAATCTAACTTCTAGTTCCAAATAGAAGAAAACAATGTTATCAGATTTATTGATACTCGGAAATGATTTGGCTGTCTGATGGAGTCTGATTTATGAATCTTCTGCAGCGCCTCAAGGCTTTTTGTCAATAAACCAGTTTCTTAAATTACTCCGAATATTTTCTGTTTTTTTATGAGATTTTTTTATAATCTACTAAAAATTTTTGAACATTTTCTTAAAAAAGATGTGTGAAATTCAGAATGATATCTCATTCATATAAATGGCGTTTTGAATGTATATCAATATCAAGTCTTCTTGTGTAGCCTTACATAGAATAAAACTAATTCATATTTATATCTCTGTCTTAGTTTAAAAAGACATAATATAAATACAAAATTCCAACAGAATGGGTTTCGTTATGCCATGAAATCTTGAAGAAGAAACAGTTTTCAAGATTTTTTTTAAAGCTGAGAGTTGTGATCAGTAATATTATGTTACAAGATATTTATTGTTTGTTTTGAAGAAAATATTAAAACAGGCTTGATTTATTTCACCTGTTTATGACGAAACTTCGGTATTTTAAATTAGACGAACTCTAGCCGGTTGATTGCAGATTTAGTGGTCATCACCTTCCATCAAGCAGACAAACTTTTTGGTATCTTTTGCTTACTGGACTTTTAGGGGTGAGGGTGGTCATCTCCTACCAAAGCATATAAACTCGTGCATACAAATTCTTTGTTGCATACTGGACAGTCAATCCTTTGACACTTGTTTAAAAGATCATTTAATCAATCAGATCTTCGAAATAGACATTCATTCGTCGTATGGAAGTGTGAGATTTTCAAACAGAAAAATCAGGACTAATGTCTATAAAAAAATTGTAGACCCCTGAGTTTAGTCGCTTAAATTAAATAAGTTTACATCGCTTGATGTAATGGAAAATTTAATAAAATTTTATATCATCTAAAAAATATTATTTTAAATTTATTTTATAACCGAATAACAAAAAAAAGTGCCGGTTTTTCGGTACCCATTTTTAGTAGAATTTAACCAATACAGGCATAGTAAATAAGTTAAGGAGTTTCAAAATATAAATAATATGAACTATAAAACAAGGCATATTTTTGTGAACGTAAAAGGAAAGAGTTGATGAAGAATGACCTGAGGGCGTCAGCGTCGAATTCCGCCTCAAGGTGCTGCACCTTACTTAACACGTGTTTATTCAACACATCATTCATCTTTTGTGATCCTTTTATTTGATAGCAGTCTCATTGGGACAAAATCAAGAGAAGAACCACTTGTTAAACCGCTTTTAGATTTGAACTTTTGTGGTTTATTATCTCGCCAACCTGCCTCCACAGAGCTATTTGGCCTTTCAATGCCCTCAGTCAATTTTATCTGTGAATTTCCTCTATGCATAGACTGTGTAAAGTTGAAAGGACACTAGAAAAACAAGTTTCAATGGACTGTAGTATTCGATTATTCTGGACTAGCTACCGACTGGTAGCATATTAGGTTATGACTACTTCTTCTATCCCTCTTAGAAATGTTTCTAAGAGCCCAATTGTGTGGGACAGACACTGCCATTCCTATGCTTTATAGAATAGATTTCCTATCTATTAAGACCCTATACAGGCCAGTTTCCACATTGAAGAAATGCGGTCATTCATGAACCGCTTTTCCACCTTCACAAACTATATTCTTTATAAGCAATTAATGGTACATTTAAGGATATGAATTAAAATGTTAAACATTTTCATAAGAAAGAAGGAATTTTATCTTAATATAGGAGGACAGGCGACACCTAGTCTTTGGCACTCTGCCACAGCCACAGCGTACTGTTCGCCTTTTAATTCCACCATAATCAAATAATATATTCATATTTATTCATAAATTAAATTTTACATTACTGTCGCTAAATTAATATTAGCGACAGTAATGTAGGAATTAAATAGAATAAACAAAATGATAAGAAATTATGCTTAGTAGTAAAACAAGAGGTCACGTGATTGTTATCTTGTAGCAGCTTGTCGTATCAGTTGTTATTTAAGTAGCATGCTGCCCCGATATAAGCGAATTTACAAGTACGTGATTACGTATTATTTGCAATAAGTGATTTCTTTAAATATGTCAAACAATAATATAAGAAATAACACAGTTAATAAAATGAACTTCTGTACATAGTTGTATACATTGATTAAATTTCAGCCTAATCAGATTATGTTTTAAGGTTTTATGAGTTTTTGAATGTTTTGATGATGCATTAGTGTGGGTTAATGACGTCATACACATTTAAAAACAATGGGAGTTTAGACATTTATGAGGTCAATTTTTCACAGAGTTTTATTCAAATCCGAAAAATCGTTTGAGAGTTATCGTATTCCATAGGAACAAAATCTCGTTCACACATACATACACTTGATCAGTGAGCCCTAGCCTTAAAAACCTTCTTCTCCCTTCCATTACTACAAACTCAAAAGCTCTTTGGAAATTCGCTAAAATTATAAGCACGTGTTTATTTATAATACTGTCCTATAACTCTAATATTGCATGGTACGGTGATAAACATAATTTAATATTCAAATTAATTCTTCAATCATTGATAAATTAATATGTATTAGATAACAATGTATTAATACTAAATTGAAAACTTTCTGTAAACTATTTCTCTTTGATACAACAATTTAAAGAACACAATAAATCAATTTAAGTACAAATATGGTGATAAATTTACTAATCGAAAGAGACTTGTCAAACCGATACAAGATTTAGCTATTATAATATTAGATGTGTAAGAATTAGTTTTGTTAGATTCTTATGATTCATTTGCATTCTTAGAACTCACATGAGAAAAATATTTATGAATATTGTAGGATTGACGTCGGTAAAGGATTTACATTAGGAATAATGTATTTGTTGAATGAATGATCGTGGTATGAAAATCATCGATTGGAAAACCATTGATTTCTGTTTTGATCACTTGACAGTTTGCTGGAAATCATCCAGGAAAGATTTTGCGAATTTTCGTTAGGAAATGAAGCTTATGAGGTTGTTCAGATGACAAAAGGGGGGGGGGGTGTTGGAATCGATTACACATGTTTATTAGTATATGGTGATCCATTATTGGACCTAGTTCTAAATGGTCTAATAGAATTACTACCCTTTCTGATTATTTGCTGTCTGCCTATTACTCAAAACCAAAATCTACGAATACATACGGTAGCTGACATGCAAAGAACTTTTTAAATTTTGATTATTTGAGCATTTATGTGTAAAACAGACGTAAGGGATAAAAGGGATAAGTGGCCTCTAAAAATAAACAAATCAAAATACAATGTGAATTTTCTCATACAAAGATTGAGAGAAGACGTAAAAACTTTTGCGGATGATTTCATTCGATTGAATTATTATGTCATTTATATTGCTTGCAATCTTTATTACTTGGATTTTTTAACAAATTACTCACTCCTATTAACATTAAAAAATGATCTTGCTTAGAGATCACCTAATGGTATTTTTTAATATGATTGCTTTCTTTATTTTACTCTCAAAATAGACAAAAAAGCATTGCGATAACAAAAATTCCAAACCCTACTTATCTTACAGACCCTAAAATTAAAAATGCTAGGTATCTGTATAAAGTTAGAATGTGTCGATGAATGCTTAGTGACATTTGCTATTAAACACTCGTTCTATTTGAATTACCCTTGGTACAAACATAAAACCTTATAAAAGGACAAACTGAATAGATTTTATGGAAAAAACCCAAAATGGAATAAAGTGGAAACCACAAATGTTTTTCATTAATGCTTGAAATATGAGAAATGTTAGCTTAGCTCCATATTTTGTGGCGTGTTTGAAATAGCTTTAGAGCAATGCTTGTGTAAGGGGTTATAATAAAAACCCTGTAACAAATTGCACCATTATTTTTGCAATTAGAGGGACGTTATCAATAAAATCTTTATTGGGAAGATGTTTATTTTTTAATTTACTATAAATGTCTACTGTGAAGTCCATCGAGGATTTGGCATGTGTCCTTTTTTGTTAAATTTAGGATAAAATATTACATGGGTTAAGTATCAATTTAGAATGTCGTACTTGCTTCTCCTCATGAATGTCATTAAAGTAATATTTTTTTAATTTTAAATCTTTATGTACTTAAACCTTTTATTACCATCATAATTTGGTTTATGATTCGGTAAATTTTATTTCTGAACTTCATCTTATGCTTTATGATTTCAAGTTTAAATAGTTGAAAGTTCAGGTAAGCTTGCTATAGAGTGTAAGTGGACAAATGATCTATTAAACTTAAATATCCAAGATGGAGTTAATGGCATATTTATTAAAACGTCACGATAGTTTGATAAGGAATTCAATTTTTACGCTTAACTCGGCTTTCTTTGCTTCTTAGCTTGACTTCATTCGTTATTCTTAAAGACTAAAGTGAGTCTTACGATCTATAGAGTCGTCTCCTCAGTAGGGGGGTGTAAAGAACTGTCTCTTTTCTGTTAACTATCTAATATAATATCTAGTATAATTTTAACTATATCTATTTATTATTTTAACAATGAAATTATGACAATTAAAATTCTATATTTTTTCTTGTCATGTAATGACATGACACTCCCAGCCGCCTGCGTCTGCTCAGCTGCTTTCTTTTTCTTCTTCAATTTCCAACGGATACAAGTGTTTTACGGCTCTTGTTAGTTCAGTTGTTCCAGTTCTAATTGTCGCAGTTCTTATTTTACCATCACTGCTCCTTATTAAATTAGTTATCACTCCTACAACCCATTTATTCCTTGGTAGTTTGTCCTCTTGTAACTGGACAACCTCTCCCACACGAGGCTCTCTACGTATACAATTTTTTTTGCACGTCGCCCTTGCAGGTCTATTGATAAGTGACGTTAAATACTTAACCGATCTAATAGTTTTTGGCCCTTTTTCCAGCTATCTAATGATTGGGTCTTAATTTGAGTATTGTCCTTTAACGAGAAATCATGTGTTGTTGACAATTAAAATTCTATATTTTTTCTTGTCATGTAATGACATGACAGGGGGGGGGGCATTTGTTTCTGCTTACTTTAAATTCTTATTTAATGTGTCTATAGCTTATTGAATTATTTTGGATTATATTGGCAAAAAAATATACAGTAAAATACAATATATTTAGGGCTCACGTAATTCGTTTTGCTCTTGTAATATAGCCTTTCATTAAGTGTAAATTGAACTTAATTTTTTATGGGCATACTAACATTCAGCACATTATTTTGAATTTATTCATAATGCTACCACATATATCATAAAGCACTTATATGCTATCATCTAAGTAATAGATATAGCATCTATGTGCTATATCTATGAACTTCTTAAGTTACACTAAGTTTCTTAAGAAGTTCTTAGATAAGTTGTAGCGAAGGAGTAACTTCTTAGGTTACTTGTAGTTAAAGGTTAGGAAGGTTAGGAAAAGGTTAGGGTAGGTTAGGAAAAGGTTAGGTTAGGTTAGGAAAAGGTTAGTTCAGGCTAGATTACTTGTAGTTAAAGGTAATGAAAATTAAAATTAGTTAGGCTGTAAAATCTTTTACAATGTTATGATATTTTACAACTCTCTTGGTGTATTATGCTCACACACATAAAGAAATCTTGGTTCGCAGTCCCAAGCCAGGCTAAAAATAAAAAAAATAACTTTTTTTTGAGGTAGTACGTAATTGAGCACTTTATTGGACCGTTTTTAGGATGAGAAGCCAATCATTATTGTTATAAGAGGTTATTTAGTACTTTTCACCTCCGAGGACAGTAATGAATGTAAAAAAAACTCCTAGGACGAGTTTAATGAGTGCTATTTTTTGATTTTTTTAATGAGTGCTTTATTTAATGAGTGCTACCTCAAAAAAAAAATGTATGCCATCCGGCTGAGAATATCTTTATGTCTTGGCAATTTTTCCCGACTCGCTTCGCTCGTCGGTAAATCTAATTGCCGTGACATAAAGACACACTTCTCAGCCTTATGGCATAAATAACTATTTATCTATGGCTTCATAATTAACCGTCCTAACTTGACTAATAAAGGAATAATTTGACTAATAATCAATGAAATAAGTAAACCTGATTTTAAATACAGAAGTTAAATTGTAACTTAATTTTTATTTTCCGATGTTTATCTTTAGTCATATTTAATACACTTTTAAAACTTTTTCTCTTATATGTATAATTATTAAAGAAGTTATGCAGCTTCTAAAACCACATTCAGCGATGAAAGATTAATCCGTAAATTATAGGAGCTATAATTATAATTTGCCATCTCTTTTAAAAATTTATGAGCTTTTTATTTTAATCTTCTTATCTTTAGTGGGTTTTGTTAATACTTTTATTCAAGTGGCAGTGAGGTGTTCGAGATGAAGTTATTTCGGCTCAGAAAATAAAGCGTAAAGCTTTACAGTGCCTCTTTCTGATTATATTTTACAAATAACTCCACAATTTTTATCTATGGAGATATTATTACTAGAGATGCCTTACATAGTTGAATTTTTAAGTATCGAAAAAGTAACTTTTAAACACATTCGATAAATAAAATCAAATGAACGGTACAAAGTTTCCTATAATTACAAAGGGTTTATTATACAAGACAAAACACAAACAGCGTGAAGAAGAAAATCCATAACGATTTATAACCTTAACACACTCATGGAGAAGGTTTAAATGAGGTTAGACAGAGAGCAATCCTCTCAATGTGTTGAGATAGGCTACATCCCTTCTAGTAATCCATCTCTTTGTTTTGTTCCATTTGAATGAAATTGGTTCACGTATAATTCAAGCAACGCGTACCTTTTATTTTTGTTAGATTTGACAGACCAGTTGAAAAAACAGTCTTTCGGGTAACGATGATTAGAATTATTTATTTTTATTCAAATATTTAAGACTTACAGTCTTACACCATGAGTAATTTCGCAAAATACGTTAAGTAGTGTAGTTAACTTACATTATCTTAAAATTTTTTAAAAAACTTCGTTTTGAGACTAGATATGAGAAAGCTGTTCATACTCTATTGTACAGGAAAAATCTATCTAATTAAAAAAATCTTAACTCATTTTGGTCATTATGAGGAGATGGCAGTTTTTACTATAGTGGCACAAATATAATGTGTAAAACTAAATTAAAAATACTATTTTTAAAAAATGTTCAGCGATAGGGGTCATGCAGATGTAGATTGAGAGCTAAGTCGTGATATACAGGCCATTGAGTGCGGGCTAAATGGTATTTTTGCCATGTGTGTCTGTTTATTGTACCACTACATAATTTTGTTAAATATAGCCAAGTTAGTGTTAATGTCATCCTCAGTGAAACTGACTGAATAAATTACATTGTCACATTTATAGTTATAAAATTATTTTTTGTAAACATTTTGTTGAAACTGATTTAATAAAATTAACGGAATTGATAAATTATTATGAATTTTATTAATTAAACTTATTTAAACTGTTATTATAAGATATAATCGTGAGGTCTCTACAGTAAGTAGTAAGCTAGACAGATATTTCCCCCCACACAGTAGATAAATTCAAATTTCCTAATATAATATTTTCTTCTTTGCTTCTGTCTCACTTATCCCCGTGTTCAAAGCCATTTTATTTGCCTGTCTACTCTGTAACTTGTTTAGGAATGTATTTTATCACTTGATGGAAGAAAATATTAAATATATATGTATAATATAATTCGTTTATCCTAGGGTTAGATTACCAGTTTTTAAACAATACCTGAGAAACCTTAAGATGACTATAATCTCGTTTGGTCTAAACTATTTAGTTTTCCTCTATTCTAGATGACTTCAGTATAAGGTTAACACATGTTACGTCCGTTCATATTTTCTTCCTGACTGATCCTTCTCCATTCAGGTGTGATATCAAACAGTCAACCCGTCGTAAGCTACACGTGTAAGGATGCATTATTACAGTCTGTAGCGGGAAAACTAGTTAATTTTTTAATTACTAAGTCACACATTTTTACCGCGTAAATAATCTACTTCAAAGGATTGCGTCGGTTTAATAAGAGCGGAAAAGATTTCTCAGCTTGTGTTTGTTTCCTAACACTTCTTTATAAATTTCAAAATATAACTTAAACCTATATTTATCCATTTTTTGCGTATAAATTATAAGAGACTACATTTTTAGTGACTTTCCAAAGAAGAAATGAGATAAAGTGATTAAGTTAATAACATATAAAGGATGGCAACCATGTGACCGCGTATTGGACCGAGGGAGGTAGTGCCAACAGACAGCAGGCTTCTTGTTGTAAAATTAAGCCCAATACCGTTTCCACTTGAGAACGAGTTCTATTAATAATGAAAGAAAAGAAGTCTCTCCACAAAATAAAACTTTATTGGCAAAGCGCTTTCAACAAAAATGTCGTAAAAAAATATTTACGGGTAACACAACAAGACCTAAAGATTGATTTTGCACCAAGTTTCAACTTTCTAGCAAAAATACACTGGGAGATATGATGGTAAACCACGCAGACAGACAACTTAGTGAAAACCACTTAGTATTTTTTTTATATTTTATTTTGAGTAACATAAGTTTTATATTGAGTAGTGACAACATTTATTGTTACAAGTATTAGAGTTAGTATAGTTTCAGGGGTTGGGAAGTCTGGTGAGAGAAACAATCCACTGATTGCACTCTGGCGGGAGTTGATAGATGAATTATTTAGAATAAGGAAACTATTATAGTGATAATTATACTGCAAGAGATAGATTGGATATAGATAATATAATATAACTGATTTAGATAAAAATTAATTTAGATAAAATATATAAATTAGATAGGTAATATGTTTTTAAGATCCTGCAGCCCCCGACACCAAGGGTTCGCAAAAGAAGCATATGATGCTTCCTAGTCTGTCCTGATGCAGGAAGCTGCAAAACCTTAGTAGAAGGGAATTAATTTATGGCTGGTCTCTTGGCCTCTGTCGTCTCAGGCACCTGGTAAAACCATTTAAGAGGTCTTAAAAATACCTAAAACGGATAATTTAGGTGACATCGGCGTGTCGCGCCCAAGCCTTGAGCTTATGCGACACAACTGGTCAATGCATATTATTTTATTTATTTATAATTTGTAATTTAACCTTTGTAAACAGGTATTTATATATAAATAAACTATTTATTTATTTACATCTTGGTTTCGGGTGTTTTGCAAACACAATACTTTTTCCATATACCTAAGATATAAATAAGGAAAAGTACAAATATGTTTAATTCATTTTACAACACATTTGATGTACTATTTCTCCAACTTGTCAAAACATACAATTTGAAATTCTTAGCATGACTACATGACAAGGCCTTGATGCTTTCATTTCGTAAATTAAGGCTTCAGGATAAATTCATCTTATTTACATCTTCTGAAAAAAAGGTTCCAGCATTAAATATTAAGACATGTGAGGAGTCGAGTACGCCTGGCATCACCAGTCACAATGTCCTTGCAGTCAAATAACAATGTCCCAGCTCAATTTATGTTCATGGTAAAGTCACTGACTTTAAAGTTGTACACTGTTACCTAATAAGTTAAATCAAAGTCAAGGGTTTACTGGTACGTTACATACGTACAAGATGTGTTAAATATTTCTATCGTAAATAAAGTTGTAATGAAACGTTGTCTTGGATGTTGTTGTTGATACACCTACTATACAAGTTAAGAGATATACACTGGCAAAGCATGCGTCTTAAATGCTTAGCATAATTTTATTAAAACGCTAAAGCTTAGTTATTTGGTTATTTCGTATATTTTTACAGAATTGAATCAATAGTAAATAATCGAACGTTGATATCAACACTAAGAACGTTTTTCTATTAATTTAAACTTTACCATGCAGAGCCGGCTTTCGTCAATAATGTTATCTTCAGTGCCGAGGTGAGATGTTGTGTCTTTCAATTCATGCAATGTGACGTTACTGAATTTATGATAATCAATCAAACGTTATGTTATAGGTGTATGGAAGAGTATTATTGTGTTGGCACTCCAAATTTCAAATATAATAATAATAATAATAATAATGCCCGTTTAGAGCCTTGCGGCTCATCAGGGATAACCCCTGCGGGAACCACCTCGGGTGGTAGTAGGAACCCTTACGCTCAAAGTGTATTCTAAAGTTGGCGATAATTTATCTAAACAATAATTTTATATAAACTGAGAGCGTAACCTGGGATGCGAACCCCAGACCTCCGTGGGTGTCACAGGTCAGTGTAAAGACTGACGCTCTAACGACCTCGGCCACGGAGGTGGTTAAATTTCAAATAGGGATTTCACATAAATTATCCGTTTCTGGTTTTTTAAGACCTCCTGTGTAGTTATTACAAAGTTGTCTGTCTGTATGAGTATGTTATCATTGTAGCTCATAGTGCGTTTGTGATAGAGACTTAATAAAACTTGATACAATAATTAATCACTAGGTCCAGTTGTACTTTTTGGAAAAAATCATTTACATCTCATTATTAACCGCCCTTAATGACTGCGCAAAAAATCTATAGAACGCGGGAAAAGTTGAAATTCGACAAGCAAGTAGTTATGTAATGCAACAAATGTGTGCTGATATGAGTGTCATCACATTATCAGCATTTAATTAAATTCTTATCAAATAATATGGAAACTTTTTTGTAACAACATCGAAGAATAGTAGACTTTTGGTTCAAGTATTCGACTCAATACCCAATTGAGTCGAAATTTGGTTTAAGTATAATAATTAAATAAATATACTAAATTTTATTACTATTCGGATAGTTTATGTACGATTTTTGTTAGATCTTAAATGTTATGTAGCATCAATCGAGGATATTACTGCCTCATATTTAAACTCCTTTTTCGTTCCTCTTTAAATTTGTAACTTCATTTTTATGAGTCAGTCGTACTTTTGGATACATATTTATTTGAATGACTTCATGAGAAAACTTATTTTTGGTTTTAGTTTGGTCACATCAGACGGCTTAGTTAGTCCACTGGTAACATTAATATTTATAATTATTAAATGAAAAACTAAGAAGAAATAGAAGGTTAGCTGATTGTTAAAATTAGACTCATACTCTATATATGTTTTTAATTTAGCCATTAATCTCTCTAAACTTTTAAATATATTTAATATAAAAGGTCATGAACCTAAAATAATCCTAAAGTTCTTTTCAAACCCTCCTAAAAGTACATAAAGACTTTTATGTATGATATGATGTTTAATCAAAGAAATGTCGCACGTCGAAAAAAACGCTGCTCTGTACGACTTAGTTTAATGAAGCTAAGGATTTAAGAGGACGTTGAGTTATTGTTGACAGAATATTTACATTAAGTTTAAGACACTCAAGTCTTCGGAACATGTCTTATTTCTCGATGAGATTTTTAAGAATAACTGATATAAGCTTTAAGATTATTTAAAATAAAATTCATTTATTTTTTAACGTTTTAGTTCCAGAATACTTTTGGAGGCTTGTATTTAGTTAAAATGTAGTTAAACTTCAACGTTTACATTTGGTTGATTTATGCACTTTTAATGCCGTATTGATAGCGTTATTATTCCTTACAAATTGTTAAAAAAAAACTACCATTCATAGTTCTTTGGCACTCGGAAAACTGTTTTAATGGGCAAAACGGTGGATGGTATCTCCAGTTCTACAAGATTCAAAACAAAGCACTCCACGAAAACGAATTACTGTCCTGATTCCAGCATTAGTACCGAAATTCATAGTCAATTGCGAGAGATAATAATAACAAAATAATTATTAAGTTCTAAACAAAATATCTAACTTCTAAGACGCTACTTTTATTTTAATTTTATTTCTGCAAATTTTCCAGCCTAGTACAGCCAATTTTGTTGATAGTAAAAATCATAGCTATCGAATGGTGGGTAAGAGCCCCCAATGCCCACGCTGCGTGGGGTGGTTAGGGGGTGTTAAAACTACTTAAACGAAACTTGAAATACGTGCAGAATTTAATTGGAAATTTAGTCGTGTCTATGATTTGTAATATTTTGTTTTATTCAAATTTAAGATGAGTATTGTTAAGTCCATTTTAGTTCAGGGCGGAAATAGATTACTTATCCGGAAGTGTAGCAATGATGCATCAAAATTAATATGTTGTCGTCAACAAGTCGCGACACATTTATGCGTAGGATATTAATTTATTCTAAAATATAACAATAAATAAATTATTACATGGATTTTAATTGGCCTTTTATAAAAACATACATCACGGAACATGAAAAATTAAATAAGACAATGTCTACAAATAACAAACAATAAACTATTCATGTTGAAATTTCGCTCATAATTAACAATTACCATTATGAATTCTCTTTTATAATAAATAATTTAGTCTTCCATTTGTATTTAATCATGAAAATAGTTTTGATATCGAATCAATCATGAGATATTTTAATGCAAATTAACACAAGAGAAATAAATTAGTTTGTAAGAACAATAGAATATGGTTCGGGTCGCGTCAGGCAAAACTTGATTTAGCCTCACAAGCCTAACACTCGTAATAATTTTGTTTTATTTTTTTAAAGACGGGTGTAAGGAATAAACTTCATAGTGAAAATGCATAATCTAATATTATATATTGCACTGCACACTATTATACAGGGTGGTCTAAATTTTCCCTTTTTCTTAATATTTGAAGCGCATAGGATACATTATTGAAACTTGGGAGATCTCCATTATGTTACGAGAAATTCACTTTTACATTATTCTTAGAGGTCTAAACGCCCTATTGGCTTCCAAGGACACCTTTTTTTAAATTGAAATTAGGGCATGTATTTTGTTCTTAATGCTTTGATAGTATGACCAATGCAATCACTAGTTTGTTCTTTGAAATTCTTTCCTAATAGTTTATCCTTAGAAACAGTGAAAAAACCAAAAAATATATAGTTTATAGAGAGAAAACAATTAAAGAGATGGAGGAACATTTTTCAGAATAAAACATCCTATATTTTACTTTAAGAATACAAAAGGGCTATATTAAATTAAATATTTTGATCGCTCTTTTAGTTTTGTCCTTTGCTATTGTGCTAACTATAAGGGGTGGAAATAAATCATTGAGCAAAATAATATTATATTAATGCATTATTAATAATGTAATTATAATTGTTACAGTATGTAACAATTATAATTACAGTTTTCGACCAGATCTATGGACTGGTCTCCCCCCCATCAGCTCAGGGCTGGTTTTACCGTAAAGATGGGGGGTAGTATTTGCATAACTTTGTACATCATTGTCTTTTGTAAAATTATTTATATTGTTTATTTTTTTCAAATACATATTGTTTAAAAAAAATACATTTTGGTTTTTTAGGGGCGCTCACCTATGTTCTTTAAAGTTATAAAATTGAAACATGAAGTAAAAAAATATTTACCAATTTAAAAGTTAAGAATTAGGGGTCTTAGAGCGCTGCACTGTAGTGGTCCATGCAAAAAAATAAACTTTGCGATTCATGATGATGATGAAGATCGACTAAGTTTCAAAAATACTTTTCAGGACGTTTTAAATTGTAAGAGAGAGACATGTGTGTTTCACTCTGTATATTGTGCCTACTATAATACTATTATACATTGTATTTATTAATTTAATTAACTCTAGATTATAACCATTTATTTTATTTGTTAAAATACTGAACAGTCAAATATTAAAATGTGAATCAAAGAAAAATTCCAATAAATAATTTAATAATTTAATTGTCATATTCCAAATGTTAAAACTTAATGTACTAGAATTAATTTAAAGTTTTATATTTTTAAATTTTAAACCTTTTAATATATTTAATTTTAATTAACTAATTAATTTTCATATTAACTAAGTTTTTAAGTTTTAGGCATAATTAAATTAATTAACCTATTTAAAAAAATAATTAACAATAAAATAAAACTAAAAAATAGAACAAATTTTACTTATTTTGGTGCTGGTAGTTTTATTAGGGTTTTTATAGTAATTTGTATGTTAATTTATTTTATTTCAGCTTTTTTATTGTCATGCTTGATATAATTTTATTTATTGTAAACCTTTCTATCTACACGATAGTCAATAAACCGTTTATTACAGTTCGATTTACTACAGTAACCTGAGGGTATTCTGAAGTGGAATTTGTTTATCATTAATTAAGTATTTAAATTGACAGTGTGAGAAATTATAACGTTAAATAATGCTTAAATTAGAAGATAAAAATTACAATTTTTCAACGAATATTATGATCATTAAGTAGTTACATGTGGTGGTGAGAAAAAACTTAGTCTTGAAGTAAAACCACACAAAATTTTTGTGTAGGATTGTTTTCGTCGTATTACTTGCTACCATTTAAACTTTAAAGTTTAAGATTGGTGCCCCAAAATTGTGATATATGATTAAAAAAACTCTTGATGGAAAAAACTATGGTCGCAAGAGAGAAATTTGCACCACTCGCGGTTTCAAATTAGTGGTTAGTTTAAGTTATTTATTTTGAAGCTTGATTAGGGCCAAACTAAATGCTTTGAAAACAAATTTACATTAAGGAAAGGAACTAACATTTGTTGGCCATTTTTTATTTAAATTTGTTCCTACAGGCCACGCAGATGTCACTACTTATGTTTGAAATAATTAGGCGTTTCTGAAATTTAATAATTTACTGTGGGGAGCACATGGTGCCAAAAATCACCATGTAACCTAGTCATGTCTAGATTAAATTTCTTTTTAACACTTTTTAAAAATCCCCATTGTGTGAAGGTGAGTGGCTTGGCATGACATATCATACTAAAAACTTGAGTCAAAGTTCTTAACAACTTTTTATCGCATTTTTATACAAAATATGTATAAATAATAATAACATTTAATAATAATCTTTATTTAATAATAATAATTTAATCCAATTTTTTTCTAAAACGATTGTTTTATTTTAACCATACAAATTATTATTTTAAACTTACAATTAACATAAAACAAGCTTAACCAAATCCTTTATATAAATTTATTATTTGCTGCTTCCCGAAATGAACTTTTTATAAAACAAAGATTTTGACGAAGAAACTCATTTTTCAATGAAAGTTTTGGCTCATTTCCCAATTTTATTATTTTTTTTGTTGATCGAGATGTTCATTGCAGCTATATACGGAGGGTCAATAAACTTATATTTATATTTTCCTTATGTAAAGTAAGATTGAACCACAATTATTTAAAGTTTATTTCATAATTAAGTCACTGCATATTACAAAAACTTCATTGAGAATACTTCGGACAAGTCTTGTTTTTATACAATCTAGAAACATTGATATCCAAATATTTAAATTTTGTAAATGATTTTATTCTATCCGGATATTTTTTTAAAACGAATTTCCGAAGGAAAAATAAATTTATGAGATTGTCACAATGGCAAATGACATAAAATTTAATGTAAAATTTAAACAGATATACTTATGTGTAATATTTATTTGTTGCATATATTGTTTATATAGCTAATAATTTTCAAAGATGAAATATAATATAGTAAACATAGAAATATATTTAATTTAATTCATTTTGTGTTAAATCATCCCAGAAAAATTAATTTATGGCGGTATTACAGAACATTACATGAAATTGATTGATAACTTTGTTTGTAATCGTGAGTCCAACTCAAACTTAAGTAATGTAAAACAATAAAAATGCTATGAAAGAAAAAAGTGTTATCAGAAATTTAATCAAATATTTTGCTAAAGTATGATTTATATTTTATTTAAATGCGACAATGAAATACCTTTATTATAATATTGTAGAGTTTTTAATGTCATTATGATAAACATTATTTATCAAAGACTCGTGCCTCCGCAACCGCAACAGTTCATATCACCGACACGACGCAATTTCTTGGCGCAACAATAGCGCCACTTGTCTTTTCTTTGTCGCCAGACAAACGCCTTTTTTTGTTGTCTCTTTATTTTTATTATTGATGATTGAAATTAGTTTTTTTTTAAACTATGACACTGTGATTGTTTGGATTCGATATGTATAGCTAGGATGTATTATTCAAATTTAAATATTTGCTTGCTAATAAGATGACTGATTGACACATTTATAAAGATTTGCAAAATGTTGTGAGAATACTATCTAGATCTATATGACAGATTTTTCATATAATAATAATTATGATGGTACAATTTAAATATATTTTTCCATCTACAATCCTTTATATCTTTTATCTCGAGATCCTATTTTATATTCTTTGTTCACCGCCGACCTTCCTCAACATATGTGTTTAACCTTCAAATTTACCAAGACCTATTAAACCCCTGGAGAGAATAAAGAATTAAGATATATTAGCCGAAAAGTGAGGATGTCATTTTTTCTCTCAGGCATATCTACCCCCAATCTTCCTTTACTTAAAGTTATACTTTACAAACGATCCAAATTTTCCCTTTTTAACAAACTTCTAATTTACTAATCAATCCCTAAACCAATGGACAGCGGAATCAAACTCTTGGGCTTAACAAAACCTTCCAACTCCTGTAAGATCACCTCAATCCATAATCCTCTGAAAGATTTCATCCTCTCCAGCCTGTCTCTAATTTTACCATTCATAATGACCTTAACATTAACATCCCCTTTGTCCTCTACCCAGCCCTTTCCAGATACTCCAGATATAATTCCCTTGTACTCCACTCCAATCCGGCCATCCTTGGCTGAGGATGGCCATCATGCCTTTACTCCCTGATAATTTACCCAGAAGACGCTGCCTAGTGATCTTTTAGGGAGATCATAAAAGGACCTCTGTCAGGAGAGAGTGACAGTGTACAGCAAACAGGTAAAAGACGCATAAGACAATCTCGCCTAGCATTTCAAACAATATGTAGCGTTAAGCCACTCAAACTAAATTATAAGTGTAGCTTATAGTAATGCTATTTATGTAATGGAACCCAGTGTAACTAAATAATAGATTCGCTAAACTCATCCTCATTACTTCGCACTCGCTTCGCTAGTCCTCAGAATAAAAAAAAAATCCCAAATTATAATTAAAACAAATTAAATACATTCGTTTTATGCCCAGCGGTCACTCATCCAGGAACTGACCTCGCTTGATGCGGCCTAACGTTTATATACCCAACCAAAAAAAACCATATAGATATACTTGCCAAACGAAACGCATACTTATTTCACTCTGTATACTTATTTTCTCATACAAATGAGGAAAAGTAAAAATCTATTTCTCGATGATCTAAATTAATTTTTTTTAAATTAAATGATAAAATTAATACTCTGGACTTATATCACCTAATGTATAGAGTTCTTTACAAATATATTTATCTTCAAAATTTGTTTATAGGGAATGTTACCTCTACACTCTTCCTAGAAAGATAAAAAATGTTTGCGTAGGAACATTTATTTATCAACACAAAGTCGTAGCAATTTATTGCATGTTAACACCATTCATTTGACATAAGCAATAAAAAGAATTATTCATGAGGAAACATACCCAGAGACGTGGAGGTGTCTTTCATTAGGCTCCAAACTTAGATCTGCAACATTAAAATTGATATTTTGTTTATTAAATAAAATCAAATAAAAATTAATAAAATTTATACCAGTTTTATGGCACATCAAAGCGATAGTATTCTTTGGGTGTTTACCCGGCAAGAGCTACTTCGGGACACTTCTGAAACAATTGAAACTATTCACCGATAGTTTTCAATTTTTTCTTCGGCTTTGCCTAAAGAGACATTCGATCATTCAGTGAATACATTCGATCATTCAGTGAATACATTCGATCATTCAGTGAATAATAGAGTGCATATTCACTATGTACATCGTTTACTATTAATTAATAATTTTGATTAAAATTCTCTTGAAAGTTTCAAAACTTTTCATTCTCTTAATAATAAGTATATTAGAAATAGGCAAGGAAAGTTAAAAACGAATAAATGAGAAAATATATAAACAAGTATGAGTTAATTTTAAATATAACAAGTTGGAGCTATATTTTATAATCTCCTAAGTAAACAGTAAATATTATGTAGTCTTAGAGATAATCAAAAAACATTTTTTTTTTTTTATAAAAAAGCCTATATTTTAAGTCAAGACTAGATGTCAAAGACGTTGCAAAAACATAAGGCGTAATAAAAATGCTTCTCTTCATATTTATTTGTATTAAGATTTGTATTTTTTGTCTAAATTATAAGCTCCCTTCGATGACAGACGCTGTTTTTATTTTTTTATGACTAATATTCTAAGATCGATTGTAATTGATAAAACATTTTATGATGTAAGTAGGTTTAAATCTTTGAAAACTGCATTTTAAATACAGTGACATCGCGGTATTATATTTGACAGCTCTCATTGTAACACCTCCTGTACTTTTTTTTCGTAGCAACCAAGATTAACTTCAATCTTACTATTTATATATTTTACATTTTAAATGTCCAAAATAAAAATTTTTCAACTTTAAAATTGAGACAAAATTATACTAAATTGTAAAACAAGCTTTCAAAAACTAACCTAACAAACTAACCTAAGCTCCAAATTCCATAGAAATACACGGATTTCTGTACTATTTACATTGACTTTATTTTCAAGTAGCCATTTGAAACATTTGTTAGCCATAGACATGTTTTGAGGTTCTTACTGAACTAATAATTATAACTTAGTGTAGCATTTGAAACGTTTATCTTTAAAACATTTCAGATTTCTGGGATCTGTTAATGCTGAAACGTAGGTACTTATTAAAAAAAGTATAATGTTATATTTTTAGTCGTCATCTTTTAGCGAATTTTCAATAAAAATGTATTTTACAGTTTATAGATCATATTATGTCTTTTATATAATAAGACTCCACCATTTGGTAATTAGATTTGGCCAAGCTATAAGATATGGCTTATTATACTATAATTAAAGAAATAAGGTGTCGGCCATTTTATCGACCTGCGTCTCTTTCTGGCCGTTTGGCGGACATATGGTTGTTGTCCTGTAGCAGTTTGATGCATTACCCATTTTGTAAGATAAATACTGACACGATATAATAGAATTTCCTAATGTATTAGTCGAAAAACGCAATTTCTTTACATAAAGTTGTATATATTAAACAATGAATCGTAAATACTATGAATAAGACAGCGCAAGTGAAGTAAATCTTAATAAAAAGCATCAGTCTCTCCACAAAATATATTTAAAAAGCAAACCCGCTTTGAACCCACAAAGGTCATCTTCAGGCCGGTGAGAAGAGAATTATTGAGCCTGTGACTCCTTGTAAGTTATGACTTTGAGTCAAAGTCAACATAGTAGTATATGAGTATTATAGCCCAATCAAATATTGTTTCGAAGTTTTATGCATTTCATATTGATCACCTGATCATAGTGCTCAGTCACACTCAAACATAATGAAGGACGTGAAATCTGTGCCGCGTTATGTGTAACACATTAAGTGCTCGTCTCAACTTTTCCAATCTTTAGATGAAATTGATTTTCCAATCTTCATCTTGTTATAACTCTAATTAACATGATATCCTTTAACTAGAAGAGTTTGTTTCCTAGGATCACCTCATTGGACACTATATCGAGACAACCTTGGTCTAAACACCTTCATTAACTTATTGTTTCTATATAAAACCATGTCTAACTATAAAACCTTTCTTATATCAAATAGTTTGTTTTTCGAGGCGCCTAGTAAAGTACAGATTATCCATTTATTAGTTTAGTGAAAGGGTCAGTGTACTGGAGAATGTACTCCATCTTTAGAACTATTTTCTAGTACTCACTATCCAGACCTCTTTATCTTTCACAATACCGAAAGATTATACCGAAAGTCTTCTACACTTTTTATCTATTGCGAACTGTTAAATGATCTTTACAGCGGCTGATCTTTAATAGATCAATTATAAGACCTGTCCCTGAGATAATAGACTTAGGAGGAACCTCACGAACGAATAACGAGCTCTCTTTATTATTCTATATATTTATGTTGTCCACTAATATATATATCCTATGTATAAACATGATGGTACATTTTTAGTACCTACAGTACCTTGATTACATTTCTGATACATACTATGCGGAGCTATTAATTATCATTCATTAATATTTAAAATAAAAACATGTTCAAAAGAGTTTGAATTCAAGCAAAAAAATCTAATTATTCAAATTTAGAATCAGTTCTAAGAAACTTGAATTACCGTGATTTAAATGAATTTTAAGAACGTAGAAAACTGTTTAAATAGTTTAGCAACGATAGTAAAATTAATTGTTTTCTATCTTTATGGCAAATGATAATAATGAGTTACTTATCAGCGACTCATAAATAAACAAATACACATTGTGTTACCCGTAAGCACTATTTAATGTTTAAATATTAAAGTATTATGTTTATATGAATTCCTGAGAAAAAATTAATTATATTATGAAGTCTGAATACTTGTGTCAGGGGTGTCATTTATATATATAAAAATATTATCATGTCAGAAAGACAGTTTAATTAATAGGTAGTAAAAGGTGTGAGGCGCCACTGGCGCTTATTCTTTGAAAACATTCGATATTTTAAAAGTAATAATCATTACGTCGGATTTCTTTAAATCCTCTGTAATTATGACGAACATGTACGAGTTTATACGAAGTTAAACGAACCGGTTTTAGAGTTAACAGATATTTTCACTTAATTACAGTTTAATGTTTGAAGGAAAATAACTTGAGATTAACTGTCTTTGTTCACAAATATTTTAAATCCCCCTGAAAAATTAGCACGAATAAATTAAACTCTTTCCTAATTTCATATTTATACCCAAAAATCAGTGGTGATATTTGAATCACCATGAACCAAAAAATGTAGTGGTACATTTTTTGGTTTACGGTCGGTAAACAACAAATTTCTTAGAGAGTGTCGTTTTCTGTGTTTTTTGAGGCAGTAGGTAGAATAAAACCGACCTAGAGTCGATTGGATATCAAAATAATTCAAAATATTTAAAACTAGGGTTCCCAGGTTCAAATCTCGGCACAAGGATAATTTTTTGTCATATGTTTACAAGCCGGGTGAAATTTTTTTGAGAAGAGTGTTTTCTTGCTCAACAAACAATTTCTTGCTGATGTTTTCCGGTTTATGCTTTATTAACTGACCTGTAGCATTTCTACACGTTACACAAATCGATCCGAATCTTTAAAAGAAATGCGCTATTGAAATACGATTTATATTTTCAATCGACTATTTAATACATTTTAAAATACGAATGATGACGTGCTGTGTTGATAATAAAATTATCAAGAGCCCAGGGGTGTTTTGTTAATAAAAAGTGTAATGGCTGGAACCGGTCTCAATTTTTCGTAAATACCTTCCTGAACAAGGATCTGCAATTCTGCCGACTCGTATCGGATGGGTGTCCAAGGCAGAACGCACTTTAGAGATCAAAGATTCTGCCTGGGACACCCATCCGATACGAGTCAGCAGAATTGCAGATCCTTGTTCAGGAAGGTATTTAGGAAAAATTGAGACCGGTTCCAGCCATTACACTGTTTGTTAACTTCGGTGGTAAATTTGACCCCTAAAGTGCGTTCTGCCTGGGACGCCCATCTGATACGAGTCGGCAGAATTGCAGATCCTTGTTCAGGAAGGTATTTACAAAAAAATTGAGACCAGTTCCAGCCATCACACTTTTAGCGAATTTTCATAATGAAAATGACGCTTATGAGGTTGTTCGGATGACGGAAGTTGAGGGTGGGAGTGAGTGGAATCGGTTCCTATTGGCTTCCTGATAACAAAAATATATGTCCGAAAAAAGTTTATATATATATGTATATATATATATATATATATATATATATATATATATATATATGTATATATATATATGTATGTAAGAGTTTCTACCCTTTCGTATGGCGAACGATAACTCTCGAAGGCGTTCTCAAATTGAAACGAAACTTTGCAAATCGCGAGATGTTGAGGAGGTTACGAGGCCTATTGTTTATAAAAACATTATGACGTCATCAATCAAAGTTATGACGTCATGAAAAAAATTTTTTTTGAAACTTGAAATGGCTTTAAAACAAGGTATTTCGTGTTTAGGTAGACGGCTAGCTGAATCGATTAAGACCAATTTCAGCTCAATCGAACCATCACAAATGGCGCAAACAGTATACATATATATATAATCTTGTATATATGTATACGTCCAGGTCAAAGACTTGTACGATATCTGTTGGGTTTAGTAGTGTTAGAGGATGGGGACATAATATAAAAGATGGACCTCTACCTCTTGCTCCATCCTGGTAAGCCTGCTGTCCCAGAGAGACAGGACAAAAATGGCTTCCACTAAACCACGCCGAGCAAAGCAGACCCGTAAAGCGGAAGAACCTCGAAGTAGTCTTTATATGGTCGAAGTCATTCTAAAACGATTGCGACCGGTTTCAGCTCAATCAGACAATCCTAAGATAGATGGTTCACTCCAGAGTGTAGTAGGAACACTCAATTGACAAGTTTGTGTTTATGATTTAAGTTGGGGGCCTCATCACTAGAGTCTTGAATAGCGCTAGTAGTAAAAATATATTTGCTCTATTCTCTACTAGATTGTGCTGTAGTATTTTTTTAAAAACAAACAGTTGCCAATCGTTTGGTAAAATAAAATAAAAGTAAACAAAGATCTATGGTATGCTGTAGTATTCGCGATGTATTTTTGTTTTATAAAACTTGGGGCCCTCATCACGCGAAGCAGCACCATCGTTTTCTTAAAAAAATAACAATAATTCATTCTTAGTTTTTTAGACTTAACATTTAAATTTGCTATCTGAGTATAACATCACGGATTGGCGCAAACGGATAAGTAAAGGAAACAAACAAAAATTGAAACTCTGACATTAGAGGTTCAAATCCAAGGGGGGACGACAGAATGGGTGAAGTAAGAGTGAGAAATTAATTTTTTCACTTTTTACCAATTTATACGAAATTCTTATAGAGCTTTCTTGGGATCACTCATCCATCGACTCCTCATCATTCTAGCGCTGAAAAGCGGATGGAAAGATGATTACCCTCAACAGCTCGTTGTTCGGTTGAATAAAAATAAATAAATAAAATGTCAGAAATAAAAATATGTGACAGTTTCACGCTGTCACCACTAGACTGTACTACTTGAGCCTCCTGCATCCCATCAAATATTTTTTTTTTTAATCTTTGAGTGAGCCATCTATGTTAATATTGCTTATCTATGATCCTAAGTGACGGAACGGTATTTTTATTTAAAAACAAAAATCATGAATATATTTTGTTTATAATGCTTGTTAGTTTTAATATTATAGCATACTTTTAATAATAAAGTATTAATAAAATCTTAATTAGTAAAATCAAAGTTGTGAGAAAGCCTCTCAGGCCCGCGAAGCGGGCCTGTGTGGAGAGGCTGTGAAAATTCGCTAGGTACATGGCAAAATGCCATGTAACAAGAACAATAATGAAACAACACATCATACAAAACAACAACAATGTGGCCGCGAAGCGGCCACAGGGAGGCCCCGGGCCGCGAAGCGGCCCGGTGGGCCGACGCCGCGGAGCGGACGAGGCGCGAAGCGCCGAGGCCGCGTAGCGGCTACGGGCCGAAGGCCCGTATTTATTAACAAACACCCCTGGGCTCTTGGTCTATTTGTTTTCCTTTGAAAAAATCCGGGAAAAATATGCAACAAGTAAGAATGCTACTGCTAAAGCATAAACCAGAAACAAGCAAATACGGACTGCTCGACAAGGTATGACCCACTCCAAAGAAAAGTCGACCTTCCTACTAGTTCTTCTTTATCTTTGACAATTTTTATAAGATCAGAGTTATCAAATTTTATATTATCTTTATAAATTTTGCCTCTCCTTTACATTTGCGTATACACTGGAAGTCTAACAATAAAACATAAATCACGCCAATGAGGACAAACTTATTTTTAAAATCACCCCATGCTATAACCCACTGACATTTATCTTCAAAATTATTATTTTAATTTCATTCACATTTAATTTCAACTAAATCCCTGACCCCACCTACCCATATTAACGACGTCTAGACTGGACAAACAGAACAAATATTTTAGGTCGCTTTTTTTAATTTATTAAATTTAAACATTTTACAGAGTTACTCCAGGCTTAAAAAAATATTCAGCCAAATTTTTGACACTTATGAAGATGTAAAGAAGAAAAACCTCCTCGCGACAGATCATTTTTGAAATAAATAAATTCTTAAGTATATTATCTAGTTTTTGCCAAACATTTAAATACACCGTGTGATAATAAATTTAACCTATTCATTTTTTTTTAATTTACCATAGCAGTATCCCTGCTATGGCTCTTCATGTTCTAAACATGCACCGCTTTCGCATAACATGTTGATCTTTTATCTTCTTTCTTAACCTATTCATTATCATTAAATATTAAAAGGTAAATGATTAAGTAATGTATGATAAGTAATATTCTCTTTTACCTATGATTGGTATATATATATATATATATATATATATATATATATATATATATATATATATATATATATGTATATATGTGTGTGTATATATATATATATATAATATATAATATATATATATATATATATATATATATATATATATATTCAAGCTTTTGAGGAGGAATAGGTCCTAATTAATAAAATACGGGCCTTCGGCCCGTAGCCGCTACGCGGCCTCGGCACTTCGCGCCTCGTCCGCTCCGCAGCGTCGGCCCACCGGGCCGCTTCGCGGCCCGGGGGCCTCCCTGTGGCCGCTTCGCGGCCACATTGTTGTTGTTTTGTATGATGTGTTGTTTCATTATTGTTCTTTTACATGGCATTTTGCCATGCACCTAGCGAATTTTCACAGCCTCTCCACACAGGCCCGCTTCGCGGGCCTGAGAGGCTTTCTCACGAATTTGATTTTACTAATTAAGATTTTATTAATACTTTATTATTAATAGTATGCTATAATATTAAAACTAACAAGCATTATAAACAAAAATATATTCATGATTTTTGTTTTTAAATAAAAATACCGTTTCCGTCACTTAGGATTATAGATAAACAATATTAACATTGATGGCTAACTCAAAGATTTAAAAAAAATAGTTGATGGGATGCAGGAGGCTCAAGTAGTACAGTCTAGTGGTGACAGCGTGAAACTGTCACATATTTTTTTACATAGATCTTTGTTTACTTTTATTTTATTTTACTAAACGATTGGCAATTGTTTGTTTTTAAAAAAAATACTACAGCACAATCTAGTAGAGAATAGAGCAAATATAATTTTACTACTAGCGCTATTCAAGACTCTAGTGATGAGACCCCCAACTTAAATCATAAACACAAACTTGTCAATTGAGTGTTCCTACTACACTCGGAGTGAACCATCTATCTTAGGATTGTCTGATTGAGCTGAAACCGGTCGCAATCGTTTTAGAATGACTTCGACCATATAAAGACTACTTCGAGGTTCTTCCGCTTTACGGGCCTGCTTTGTTCGGTGTGGTTTAGTGGAAGCCATTTTTGTCCTGTCTCTCTGGGACAGCAGGCTTACCAGGATGGAGCAAGAGGTAGAGGTCCATCTTTTATACTATATCCCCACCCTCTAGCACTACTAAACCCAACAGATATCGTACAAGTCTTTGACCTGGACGTATACATATATACAAGATTATATATATATGTATACCGATTGCGCCATTTGTGATGGTTCGATTGAGCTGAAATTGGTCTTAATCGATTCAGCTAGCCGTCTACCTAAACACAAAATACCTTGTTTTAAAGCCATTTTAAGTTTCAAAAATTTTTTTTTTTCATGACGTCATAACTTTGATTGGTGACGTCATAATGTTTTTATAAACAATAGGCCTCGTAACCTCCTCAACATCTCGCGATTTGCAAAGTTTCGTTTCAATTTGAGAACGCCTTCGAGAGTTATCGTTCGCCATACGAAAGGGTAGAAACTCTTACATACATATATATATATTATACATATATATATATATATATATATATATATATATATATATATACATATATATAAAACTTTTTCGGACATATATTTTTGTTATCAGGAAGCCAATAGGAACCGATTCCGCTCACTCCCACCCTCAACTTCCGTCATCCGAACAACCTCATAAGCGTCATTTTCATTATGAAAATTCGCTAAAAAAAACTAATAACTAAAAACTAATTAGTTTTTTTAGTTTTTTTTGTATTAATTAGGACCTATTCCTCCTCAAAAGCTTGAATATTTAAAATAGAGGTCCCTATAAAAGTTTTTGTCTTATATATATATATATATATATATATATATATATATATATATATACATATATATATTATATATTATAATAATATATATATAATATATATTATATATATATATATATATATATATATATATATATATATATAATATATATATATATAATATATATATATATATATATATATATATATATATATATATATATATATATATATATATATATTGCCTACCTACACAATGTATTCACTACATTATGTTTCCTATTATAACACCAATTCCTATTTATTCTACTATTTTTTCTATAATTTATTCTTATTAATTTATCTTAAACAAAAATGTGAGTAAATAAAGAGATGGATTTTTTTAACAATCGAGTACGGGGATCTCGGAGCAAATATTCTCCTTATAAGATTCGCTAATATCATACAAATACGTCCGGGCGTAGGTGCTGTTGTCCTCAAAACATTAACATCGCCGTTACATTCCCAGGGGTCATCCATCCACGTACTGACCACGCTCGATAATGTTTAATAATAATGATCCAACAAAAACCATAGAGGCGCTAGCCATATGGAAATGAAATTATATACACTCGTTCATTATATTAAATGCTGTTCAATTATTTTTTATAAGAGAAAATATTTTAGTGAAGTCATCGGTCATTCCCTTGCTTTTCAAACCTCTTTCATTTCCTCATTTATTTAGCATTTATTATTTTATTAAAGTTATCAGCAACATTTCTTGAAAAATTGACTGATTTTTTTTGCTTCAAGTCTACTGACTGGACTAAGAAGAAATTAAGGTTGCAATATACTTGGCATTATTCAATTATTTGTTGTATTGACAGAGATTTATAACGTTTAAAAAAATTGACAATAACTTATTCTTTACAACTTACTTAAGTCGAAACCAGTCGGTTTTTCGTGGATGTATATTTTTCTGGTGGTCAGACTAATAAACTTGTTAAAATTAATAAGTAGTTGGTTTTTTTGTACCTCTAAAAGAATAAATTTAAATTAGGTAATGATTGTCATAAATAAATTAATTAAATCGTTAATAAATTAAACAACGAAATCTTTGATAGATAATACATTAAAATATGTTGACAAATGTATACTAAAAATGTTCTATCTATCACAATATACTGTTACGACAAACTAGACTACTGAATTAAAACAATAAATACATCATTGTAAAAACAAAACAGTCAAGTTATTTTAATAATTCTCATCTTATCTATCCCACTGATAAGTTTTCGACCCTAGATGTGTCGACATAACGATTCAAAACTACTTTGGCTCTGCTTATTTATTCATAAGTAATATTATATCTTTCTATAGACTATAATAAGAAAAATCCTTGTTTAAAAAACCCAGGTGGTGTCAAAAAATTATTATAATGCTTTCTTATTAGCTCTTTTATATAAATTGCTAAGTCACTTTATACTAAACTAATTTATATGATTTTAGCGTCACTTATATTGGTTCAAGTTAAAATATTTTAACTCTAAATGAATACACATATTTTATGAATTTTGATGATATATATATATATATATGTATATATATATATATATATATATATAAAAATATATACACATATATTATATATATATACGTATATTTAATTAAAAAAGTTCGATTAACATTCAAGCCTTGAGCTGCTAAGATATATATATATATATATATATATATATATATATAATATATATATATATATATATATATATATATATATATAATATATTTAGTCATGAAATTTATAACTGTAACAAATTTATTTTATTTATTAAAGAAAAATGAACAAACACGTTAATTTAACGTTACCTAAAATAAATCTACTTCAACTACTTCAAAACATTGATGGGAGCTCTTTTTGATAATGCCTGTATTGAATTAATGGAAAGAATCAATGATTATATTCCACTTATAGCTTGTATGTTGTGTATTTTCTTTTTTAAATTACACAATATATCTTCCTCAAAAATTATATCTACACCTAGACCTAAGTCAAAAAGGCGTTACAATAAATAACACATTAAAGCGGCTAGCGGTTAAGATGATGGAGCGGCTGGCGGCAGGTGCGCTTCAACTTCAATCTCATATCAAGACGTGATTGGAATGTTTGAATAATTAATATCTTTTAGGAAAGAGTAATTTGTCTTGCTTCAGGCTGTAAACACTTGCTTTAATGCCTCTCATCAGGATTAGTTATGGATTTTTGATATCTAGCATTGTTTATTTACCAGAGCAAATGTTCTTTTGTGAATATATGTGTATATATATATTTACATATTGTTTTTATATTACTTGTTATTAATTGTACCATGTTGCGAATTTTCATTCACTAACTTAAATGACCTATAAAGTCTAAAGAAAAGAACATCTTAGGAAATGTTATATTAGACAATGTAAGTATTTAGTATGGAGCCACAAAAAAATTTTTTTATTGCGTCAAAGGCGTATTTTTTGTTTGAATCAGGTTTTAATTTAAGACAATCAATTAACAACTTATATTATTTATGTTAATAAAATTAATCAAAATAAATTAAATGAAAAAATAAAATAACAATTCTTAATGTAACTTAACTATCAAAATGTTTAAAAGAAGAACTATGGTGAGCGTTAATGGAGTTCATCTTAATAAAAGAGGAAGAAGTCTCTCCACAAAAATATATTTCTTTTTAGCAAAGCGCTTTCAACCTAACAAGAGGTCATCATCAGTGCTAGCCGTTGAATAAAGAAGAGGGAGATAGATGAGTCTTACAGATCAGATATCAAAGATAGACTCAAAGAAGGTGTCTATCTTTGATATCTGATCTGTAAGACTCATCTATCACCCTCTTCTTTATTCAACGGCTAGCACTGATGATGACATCTTGTTAGGTTGAAAGCGCTTTGCTAAAAAGAAATATATTTTTATGGAGAGACTTCTTCCTATTTTATCAAAAAGTTTGTTTTGAAAAAATTAAAAAAAAAACCTATTTAATGCAGACTTCATTGTTTTATAGCAAATAGCTATTACACTTATTTTTGTCATCCAAATCTAATAATAAGCTCTGCAGATCCCTATTTCAGATAAATGAAACTTACCTAATGATAAATAAAAGAACCTGTAGTTCTTGTATCCTAAAAAAATCTTAACCTACACCCGTGGTAAATTTTCTTGCGTTTAAGTTTTAAATTGCGACAGGAGAAAAAGCTTGAAAACCTTGCATGAGGAGAAAGCTTGAGAAATGAGTGCATTTTTATGAGTTGATCTTTTTGATTTTAACCAAGCGGTTGCTTGGTTTAACTTAACGAACGCTTTATTGTCTATGTCTTTATATATGTCTATATGTCTTTATCTATGTCTATGTCTTTATGTGTCTTCAGCAGATAAAGAAAACACGAAATAAGAACTTTTTCATAAATGAATAACTCCTTTGGTTAACTTCGGGATTTTAATATTAAAGTTACAAACTTGCCCAGAGAGCAGTTAACAGCCCGCTTTTTTCCCTTGGAAAGTTAATAACTATAGGTTATTTCTAATACTTAACAAAACTTATTGGACACTTATGCAGCACATTTTTCAAAATATTTAAAGTGAAATTAAAAGATTCAGGCCAACATGTCTGCACATTTAACTAAATATGGTCAGATCAATGAAATCAAGTTTTCTCATTGTAAATAACAATTATTTTATATAATTTAAATGCGATTATAAGGGATTATAAAGATCATGAAATAAAATAAACTAATTGGAAATTATTATAATGTGAATTATATGTTAAGTCAGAGTAAATGTGGGATCAACTCAACTAAATATGTGTCAAGTTTTAGTTGGCTTATCAGAAAAATGTATCGATGGAACCAAGTGAAAGATAAAACAATGATATTAAGATAGAATTTCCTTGATCAAAACTCTGTGTATTAAAAGAAAAATAAATCATGGGTGATGTTAAATAAAAGAATAAAAAGTTTCTTTAAAAACTAATATCTAGGTTTACCAAGATAAATAACAGTGAATCAAGCCGGTGACATAAGCAGGCAGCACACAAAAGAAACACCTTTTCATAATTTTACTGTTTGGTAAAAGTTTCATCGAATGTAAATCTGATCCTTGGGAGGTAGAAAATGCGTCTTCGCCTGCTACACTGGAGGTCAGGGGATCGCAAACTGGGATGGACTTTCAAATTTTACAATGAATAGATTGAAATAAAGGCTTAAAACATTCAGAGCCATTTAATGGCTTAACCGGATGTTCTAATTTTATTGCTGTCAGTAATACGAAATCAGCGACTCACAAGCCTATAAGTATTAGCTGAATCTGCTGGTAGCGTAAGACAATCTGTTTGATATCAACTCCTACCACTAGCCACTAGTAGCTGCCAGTGGGCAATTTCAAACACGCTTATAGGCTGATGTAAAGTTTAACATTTATAACGTCTTATATAAGCTCCTTAAATATCATGTTTTCACAAGCCACCCATATCAAATGTTCACACTAATACACCAAATATATTTAATTGTCATTGACCTAATTTATTAAATAAACAAAAAAAAAATTAATAAAAAAAACCTAACTTATTTATCAAAAATAATTATAAATGTTGATAGCCGGCTAAGTACTTATGACAATTGATACAATTATATTGGAACTAGCCATAAATATGAAACAATATGTTATTATTCAATTAGTGAAGATGGACATAAATATTTACATAAAGTTTCTGGTTATGAATTCGATGTCGTTACAGGTTGACATGATAGATCCTAGCCGTCTAAATACAGCAAACACACTGGGGTTTCTAGAGCGCAGGGTAATGATGCGTGTAATTGAGCCGTTCTAGCTAATACCCATGGCTAATGGGTTGTGACAAACACAGCTGAATTAATACAATCCGATTCTACCGGTTTATCGCATTTTAAGAAAATTGTCACCTTTTTAATACTTAAATATTAGTAAGAGAATATAAAACTTGATTACGGGTCGGCTTCTGTTAAAATCTTTCCTATTATTAAGACAGAATAATACATTTATTTTAAAACTAAATGTGTTTTATTCCATAAATTTGTTCACTTTCTTTATTTTTCTCTTTATTTTAATATTAACTGATTTCTATCTCGCTCTTTTTATCTGGATTTATTGCTTTGCTACAATCCTTTTTCATATTTTTAATGTCCTTCATTTTATTTTTATTATTTTATAATTTAGTCTTTATGTTGTTTATATCATTCAATTATTACAATTATTATTTCAACTAGCTTATTACCAAAGTACTAACTATAACTTGTTTATATTTCTCTTTAATTACTTTATCCCTCATTGTTCCTTTCATTGTTTAATTATTTTTAGCTTCAGTGTTTTATTTTTTCGTTTCTCCTTATGAATTCACTACTTTAATTTCCCTCTCTCATTTTATTTATAAAATCCTGAATGACATTAATTTTTAATTTAGCTAGTATTTAGATTTGCAAACGATATTCTTTTTATCCTGAATAATTATATATTCATACAGCATAACAAATAAATTATACTTCATGATTCCTTTTTTACATCTAAATAAATATGCGCCAGCAATAATTTATTATAAAATTCTCGACTATAAATTTATAACTATGAGAAAATTTATTAAATCACTCGGTCCAACTCAGTTAACATCTATAAATTTATGTTAAAATAATATAAATAATATTGTTTTGTCATCAAAGGCAATAAATTTTTAACTACTTGATTATTTGTTTGATATATTTATTATTTATTTACATATTCAAAAATTATGAATGCATTTAAATAACTACATACTAGTAAAATGTATTATCACAAATGTTTCACTATAAAGTTTGTATAATATCTATAAATACGAGTAAATATAATAATGAAAAATACATGTAAGTAATAATAATAATTGATTATCGAACAAGGTTGTTAAATAAGATTTCATTGCTGCGGAAATGTGTTAATTAATTTCCAAAGTACAACGAAATCGCTTAACAGCCATGACGCATATACTATATCTATAAAAAAATATAAAAATTTAAAATAAAAAAAAACTAATATTTAACTTATTAATAATTATTTAATAAGCAATATGCTTTATTATTGCTGTTATTAAATATATCAATTTGCGTTGCAGCTTTAAAGTAACATTTTACTGCCTGGGGACGTGAAAAAATGTTATTAATGCCTTAAGTTACCTGTTAGTTTCATAGCTTATTCTTAAAACCTTTACTAATGTTTAAGCATCTGAAACCCTGAACTTTTATTGAAAGTTGGCAGTCTCTTTGTTAAGGCGAATAATGGTAACTTAATGACTGAAATATGCAGAAATAAAAAAATAATTGCGGAAAAATTAATAATTTATGAATTTTGCTTATTTTGTTTCCTCCAAAAAATAGTAATAACTTTCCTTAACATTACAGGGAAAAAAGTTTTGAAATTGAACTTAAATAAAATATCAAACCAAAAGGTGAAACATTAACCCAAATTCAGACATACTTTTGCATTAAGCACCATTATTTTTAAACTATAATTTTAAAAAATGAAATTTGAAAAATTGAAATTGTCAGGAAAATTTAAATTTGCTGACTAGTTATGATTCATGGCATGGGAAGACCATAAAAATTGCCTACAAAGGCAAAGCCTAGGCGAAAGCAGATTGTTCGTTTCCTTTTAGGAGCTAATTTTAACGTAATACAACAGCTCTTGTAATATTTTATCCATTAGTTACGTATATTTAACCATTAATAGTTGGCACTATTAATCTGCCTCCGTAGCCGCGGTCGTATAGTACTGGACTTCAGCACCGGAGGTCCGGAGTTCACAGCCCGGGCTATGCTCTCAGTTTTAATTAATAGAATTTGATGTAAAAAGATTTTCGCCAACTTTAGCTTTACTTTGAAACGCGGAGCGAAGGCTAATTTGATTTTTTTATTATTTTTTTCTTGACAAAGAAGTTAAAAGATTTGTCATTTTTTGTAATATTAGAAAAATAGAGTTAGTCTTGTTTGAGACAGCAAAGGAATAGTTTTATTAGTCATTCTAGTGAAAATACGCTTAACTTTGAGCATAGTAGATGTGACCCACTCGAGGTGGTTTCCGCAGGGTGAATACCCTGAAGAGCCGAAAGGCCATAAAACGGGCATTATCATTATGATTATTATAAAATAGTTAGCACGATGTGCGCAAGAGACACTTAAGAAAGTCCGACTCGACAAAGTCTCTAAACACCATCTTTCCCCTCTGCGCTGTTCCCACCTCCATCCAGTATTTATTCAAGCTTGATCCATCCTGTTGCTCCTATGCGTTCTCGCGCATTTATATCGCATCATCTGTCTAAAAGAGTATAAAATATTACGTAATCAGAACTTGCTATTACACAAACTTATAGCGAGAATATCCAAAATGAATTTGAATGCCTTAATCTTGATAACTATTGTCTTCTGTCTAGCTCATTCCGTAGGCCGATTTCTTCCTTTGCGTGATAATTTAAATAATTTATATATCTTCTTATGCTATTCATAAAATTGAAAATTTATCAACAATGATTACAGCTTACTGTCAATACTTAAAAGAATATCACATTAAATATTTTAAAATATTTGACCGTCTTTGAGGTCTGTAGTTTTTTAAGAAAATAGTAAAGCCGATAAGGTGCATTTAAATGAGTTTTTATTGCGGTTATAGTCCTCTCTACTGTAGATTCATGCATTTTAACAATAATATTACTTGGTATTTTCGATTAAGAAAAACATTCAGGGACTCTATACTGATAAGCCGGGATTAAAATGTGTAAATAATCCACTGTGATAAATTTTTATTACGGACATAAATATGATTAAATTTAAACATAAAATTATATCTTAAGAGCATCCCTGGTTAATATTCTCTTAAGTTATCATTTATGAATTGACTTTAAACTTATGAATATTATATAAAGATGTTCAAAGGTGGTCCCAAATACAACCTAAGAAACTACTTAGCTTCAAATAAATGTGAATAAGGTTGGTATTTAATAGCTATGGTAAAATATAAGTGAGGCTCGTACTTATATCTAACTCTTCTTACTCGAACTTACGTCCCAGATACTGGAATCATCCCTTTATTTTAATGAATGCCTTAACACCCTAAATCAGTGGTTACCGACCACTTGTGAGTTGGTCTCAAGTGGTCCCATGTACATTTGTACATTTTTAGATGTTTAAACTAAAATAGAAATTAAAAATAATAAAGTTATAGAAAAATGTTTGGTGGAATTTTAAATTTGCTAGAAAACCCTAATTGCATTCTTAGAAATATTTTGTTCCTTTGTTATATATAACTTATGTCTATAAGACCACATTCTGTTTCTATAGATCATTTACCATGATTGTACCCGTAGCAAATTCATTTAAAATTCATTAATATGCCTTATGCTACGTGTAACTAGTGAAATATAGTTAATTTAATGTATGGAAATCAGTCTTTTCTGTGGACTAAACTGATTCTCATCTTGTAGATCGTCAAGGTCTATATTAAGGCAGCAGTGAAGTTCTCTGATTGCAGAAGGAAGTTAAATTAAGATAAACTAAGTTACAAGATCGGGAATATTCAGGTATGTACAAGGGCTTTTGTACATAGCATTTTTAGTATGACATAGTATTAAAGAATTAATAGCTATTCGAACAGCGCAATTAAAGGGGGGGGGGCTAATTAAGATATTTTAACCCTGGGGAATTCCAAATAGTTTGAAGTGGTCCGTGAACTTCAATGGGCTGGGAACCTTTTTTTTACGCGCAGCCTTTAACAAATTAATTTGAAATATTTCTGGAATTTATTAATATGTGTTTTTATTGAGTTTATGTAAACACTTTTTACTGAACAAGACAAGAACAATAATAATTAGAGTTGGTTCAGCTACAGTGGCTTGATAAGACCTGTAAAAGAGCGATCCGGTGATTGCACTCAGTAGAGAGAAGTTAGAACTATATCTAACATCTATATCGGAGATTAGAGATAAATAAATTTGATCATACTCCCGGGTTCGACTTTACCTTACCGCCCAACCTATTAGTTTTTTTTATGTTGAATAGAGTTAATCAAAGATAGAGAGATAGCAATTGATAATAAATTTTGGTAATATAAATTCAAGTTTATTTTGAGGCCTAAGTATGGGACACTAGAGTGAGATATATTAGGTTATGGGTGACTGGACAGGAGGACAAATGTTCTATACGAGGAGCAGAAGTGACATGAACAATTTTGTTCGTTTATCCTTCCTCAACCTGGATCCAAGAAAGGAATAAAGGGAAAGGTTAAAAGTAAAATTTAGCTCCAACCCCATTAAGCCATTTGTTTCTTTGGAAATATGTCAAAATAAATAATTGTAAACTTGTTGATTTTATTACGCAGAAATAATATTATTTTACGCAGCATAATAAAACTTTAAATGATTCAATCCATATTAAATTCATAAAATATTAGAGACCATATATTAAGAATTATGAGTTTATTTGGTGCAAATATTTTAAAGAGTGTTCTCTTTAGACCAGCGTTTTATTCTCTTAGTTTCATCTTATAAACTCAAAATTTTGACATTTACAATAGATTTATTCCCTATAACTTGACAGTTAAGTATTGAAAGACCTGATTTTTCATTAAATTACATCTCAAACTAGTGTACAATTGTGCTAACGATACGGGTAACTGTTTTTATGTGTATGATATAGTGAAGAGCCAAAGTAAAAACAATTAACTTACTAAAATACATGACAGAGGCAGAGGGGTACAAGGTAAATTGAATGAACTACTCCAATGTAATTTACTCTATAATGCGGTTATACATCAGTATATTAGACGATGACGCGTAATTGCAGACAGTGGGGACAGTGGGGGGGTTACCTGCCGTCTTTGTTTTTTTTCTTGCCGCTACTGAACAGGGGTATGTAATGTTGTCTTCCTTATCCTTACAAATATTATACGAACTTAACTTAAAGGATACAATGAAAAGTAGGAGGTACTCCTTGGTAATTTCATTTACAAGGCAAATATTCGAAGAAAAAGAACGCTATCAGGTCTTGTGGTATGGCAGTGGGTTTTTAAGAAAAAAAGTTTCTTACAAAACGAGTGTTAATTCATCAAAAATCAAATGTTGTGGCTCTTTAAAAAATTACAAAAAATGCGTCAATTTATGAAAAGTCAGGCGATTTTTTTTTTTGAAAAAAGATTGGCTTTCTAGATTGGCCATTTATACAATGTCATAATTGTTAGTTGTAGCGATCTGATTTTCAAAAAAAAAAACACTTGTTTTGTAGAAAATGTTATCAGCTTTAAAAAATGATCTCTTTATGTTTTTGCACGACGGACCTACAGGGAACACTTATTGCAAGACGAACTGGAATTTGGTGCGATTTTCTTGATATTTGAGCGAGGCGCATTATCCAATGAAGGGCTCCACTCTGATAGCTATGCTTTTCCTTTATAATTTTAAGGTATATTTTCAATAAAATTTTGGTTGAGTAGTACAAAATGATTCACAATTTTTAGGCCTGGCTCTTGGTCTATAAGTCATATTTTGCTGTTTCATGCCTTTGGACAGCAAGGCTAAGTGAACCAAGCACAACGTTTTAATTTTTTAATTAAAATAAGTAGATCTATAGATTGTTAGGACGAACGAAGGGACGTCATCAAAGGTTGGTAATGATGGTTCTGAGGAACATCGTACTTGATAATCTAGGTAAAATAATTAATATTGGTAGAGAATGCGGGTATGTCACTTTATCACGAACTCCTGTTGTAGATAGAAAGTTGGATCGAGGAAGACATTCATTTTTAGAGGCTTTCGCTAAGCAGCTGCTAAGGATTTACGTATAGGCAGTCAAAAATTCTTCCGACCTTATGAGCTCAATATCATCTATCATAATATTTTTAAAGGTATAAAATAGGAGTTCCTTTTTCGTTTTTATCATAACAAAGCCTATTCCCCCATTGGTTTCTTTTTTTACATTTAGATTAGTGTTTCATCTTTCTGGCCAAGCATCAGTAATGGTTTTTATACTTTAAATTATATATAATAGTATTAGGAATATTGTTTTCTGAAACCCTAAGGTAGACAAAATATAGCGCCATAAAATAATGGAGGTTTTATGCTGTGATATTTTAATGTTTCTCTAACTTCTCCCGTGCTAAAATCAGCCTATTCAAAAAATCTCTCAGTTCTTTTGCTATAATTTTCTCAGTATCCTTTTGTTCTTCAAGTTTCAAAATTATGGTTGGTGGAAATTTGGAGATGATTAATAGTACCAAATGACTGGTGTGTTACGTCTTCCAAAGAGCCTGTAGTGATCTCTCCCGTTAAATAATTAAATTTAAATTAATTAAATTTTCAACATTTTTTAGTCCCGTTCTAGAGATCTATGGCCGATTCAAAAGAGTCCCAAAACTCGAACCATAATTCGTCCCCTTTAAATTTTGAAGTTTAACAACATAATTTGCCCCTGCATTATGCCTTGATCCAAAATTAACTTTATCTTCTAAATTTTTTTTTGTTTGGATTCTCCCCTGCTTCAATTTTTAAGTCACATAATATTTCGTCAATGTCAAATCTAATTATGGTCTTCCTCTAATTTCCCGTCAATTTTTTCTACTCTTTCTCATTCCTACTGCTGAAATCCCTCAATTGTCTCTATAATTTAAAATTATCCCTGGCTGAATCTGTCTAATTGTATAAAAAGCCGTCAATTTAGTGTTCGTTAAGAGTCTTGTCCTGTATTCTTTTCTGCAGGTCCGTAATAAGAGCTGTTAGACGATGCTTAGAAGGTCTTAGAGCCTTTCTTATGTTCCTGGCGTTTTGACATGAATATTAGTTCGTTTTTCTCTTTACTATACTAATTATACTTTCTGGTGTAGCTGGATCGTATATAGCCTCTGCTACCACTATTATTTTTTATAAACTAAAGCCCAACAGGCAACCACAGCTATAAGCTGATTTGAGCATTACAAAAAATTATAATATAAAAAACTATAAGTTATATATGTAAAAAAAAGCTCAATAAATGGTTATTTATTTATTTATGTTACCTTCATGAAGTAAAATTAAAAAGTTTTCTATGGTCATACAGACATAATTTACACCTGATGGTAAAGTATAGTGTAAACTTTTAAACTTTTCTGCGTGATCATAAACTATAAATCACCTTAAACCAATACTAAATTAAATTAAAAGAGATAAACACATATTATTAGATTAATACATTGTCATGCTACTGCTGCTCTCGACTAAAAGGTGAAGACCAGTCTAGAGATTAGTTGGGTAACAGCTTGAAGATCTGGGAATGCGTATTCCTTAAGGGAGGGCTGCGTCAGTCATTAAAACACGTGCCATTTGTTCGCAAATGTCTTTTAAAAGCTTTGTGAGTTTTTTAACTTTAAATATAGTTTTGATGCAGAAGTTATCGGATAGTTTTCTGTAGATTAAGATGTATATCAAAATTAAACTAATATCAATCAATCCTACTTGGTGGTGACATTGATGATAATCATGTCTTGAGCACATGTTTTCCTACTTATTTTTAAATTATATTTTTAAATAATTATTATATTTTATATTAGTCATGCTATTTTTTCTCCTTTACTACAACTCGTTAAAATTCTTTAATATTTTACATATTACTTACCATTAAGCAAACAATTTGTTTCAATGACATTTTAATTTTCATTTCAAAAATCATAAAATAAATCGTGAGAAAACTAAGTAAGACATTTGCATGCAAATATCTCTGTCTAACAAGCAAATAAACTTTTTTTTAACTCATTTACTTATTTTTTAATGATTAATTTTTTTCTTTTTGATCTTATAATACTTGTTAGTATAAATTGTAGTCAAAAGTAACACGTGTGAATATAAATATAATAAATGTGCAAAATATATATTTAAGATTATATAAAAAAATATAATAATGCCCAGGTAATTATTGCAAAATAATAAATCAATATAATCATTCCTACAAATATTGAAATGATTATAATTTGAATATTTATAAGTTTAATTATAACATTGTTTCTCTTTTTTATACAATTGCTTGTTTTAATTTTTAATTAAAGTTAGAATAATATTAATATTAAATTTTTAATTAAAATTACTAATATTATGTGCAAAATGTATATAATTGTCATTATTTTATGAAATTTAATAATTGTACTTCTTGTTATAAATTTTATTTTGTAATATTTGTACAAGTTTTAGCATAGCTCATTAGTCGAATACAATGAGAAACATTACACAATTTTAAGCCTTTCATAGATTTTTCTTAAAGATACTTTCCATGTTGCACTATGCTCTGTAAGGAAACATTGAATCTCCTGAATGGCGGATGAGGAGATCAATTCTAAAATTTATAGAATATAGAGAAAAGAAAAAACAAAGCTGCTAATAAATAAGCATTGATCAGTTCAACAAACAGTTATGATATAAATAGTAGAGAGCTTTTCATCAAAGTATTAAAGCATAAAGTTTTCCTCGTGTAACATGATATACCTCATTTACACCGCAGATATGCTGAGAAAATATTGTGTTAACAATCAAAATCCGAAATCGACATTTTACCTGAATTATTCGTTTCAGAAGTATTTGAAACCTCTCGAGTGGTTTTTACCAAAGTGTTTATCTGTAGGTGTCTGTTTGTTTTCATCCTAGCTTCTGGAGAATTAAAAATGACTCAAAAACCAGTCTTTAGGTGCAGAATATAATTTCGTCTGACGTAAATAAACGACAATAATGACTCAGCAAAAATTCATAAAACGTAGACAATTTGTTCGATTGATTTATAATTTTGCTCGTAGTCATTAACAAAATCAACAAATGTGCCACGTTTGGTCTATATGAAACGTACATAAATACATATTATCAAAATTAGTATAATTTTTATCAAAAGACATTAAAAAGTTTATTAAACTTTTTAAAAATCCAAAATAATCTAAGTTGAAATTGCATGAGTGAACCTTTTGTGTAATAAATAAGTACTCTAAGCTTAAATCTCAAACGTTAAGCTGGATCGAGCTATGTAAGAACCTGGATGGGTGGCCGTTGATAATAAAACAGAAGGTTTTGCCGTTTGAGTACAAGGGAAGCGAGTCTGAAGACGTACTGCAATATAAAATAGGTGATTTTCATATCCTGACAAGAAGCGAAGCGAGTCTTAAGTAAAACTACTAGCAAACGCATGAGAGCAAGAAAAACAATATAGTGAGGAAAACATCTGAGCTTCCTCGAACCCGATTTTTTATGATTTTCTATTTCCATTCGAAGAGATAAATTTAATTTAAATATATTACGGTTATAAACATTTATCTTTTTACACACTAAACACTCTTCTCAATGAAGTTTTATTAGATCTTAGCCCTTACTACCGCCTAACGGCTCGATTCGTTTAATTATAACCACCTATATCAAGTAGATTAATTATGTGTAGACATCCTCTACAATAGTTTTAAAATAACCTAATAACCCATTAAATTATAAATAACGATTGAACTATCCCCGAAGCGTTATGTTTTGGAACTTAAAGGGGGTCTCAAGCTCATCAAGTACATGTTATGCAAGTTTATGTATAAATCCTCACACATTCTCACTTTCAAAGTTTCAAAAGCGTCAAAGAAAGACTTAAAACACTTTGTTTATGTCCGCATTAAACGAGAGAGTTTTTGGTCGACGCTTGGGTTCGGATACTCAAGACTTACCGTATTATTTTTAGAATCATTATTTTTGAAAATGTTATAAGTTATGAAGATTAGGAGTAGTGTCGAGTAAATAATGTTTTTTCTTTGAAGCATCCTGAGGTATATAATCCTTTATATTTAAAGGTTCTATATCACATTCTATTCTTTATCAAAAATAAAACTTGCTCAGCTGCAAAATTTTAAAAATTAATCCTCATAACTCATTGTTATGAGTTATATTATCAGGGTGAAATAAATTTTATTTAATATATAAATAAATATAGATACAATAAATAAATAAATATATATCCACTCTATTCCGTTCATAACTACCTTGGAAGCGTAAATTTTGATAAAAAAATGTCTAAAATATAACGCATTCAATCTAGTTTTCACTTTGTTACGCAAAAAAAAACAAAGAGCAGGTTACAAATAGTTGCACATAAACTGCTCCAGCCATCCTCGAGCACGAGCACGACTCATTCGAAGATGTGCTTTTAAAATAGAAGTATTTTGTAATATTTTATTTTTAATTTTAATTTTATAAAGCAGAATAAACATATTTTATTTACGTATTTTAAAATGATTGGACTTAATATAGATTGTAATAGAACACCCAGAAGGTTAAAACCATAAACATTTTTAATGTCTGTAATTTATAAATGTATTTATGTTAGCCAAGTGTAATAATAATTTTTTATTATTCTTCCTCAGAAGCAACATTTAAGTAGCCTTAACATGTAAGTATAAATCAAGTTATGCAATTGTTATTGGTTTTTTCATGTTAAACAACATAAGTTACAAGTTCATGTTTTCTGTCTAAATTTAATTGGTACATTACTGATCAATCCATATATTGATATTTCCCTTTAATATATGATATAACACAGTGGAAACTTTAGATGTACTCCACTCCTGGTCATTTTTATTTTATTTATTTTATAACTCGTCATGTTCGACTTTTAAGTTCTGAATATAATTTTATAAAGCTTTTTAAATATTTCATTGAGGGGGATTTTTATAGCATTATGACTTTCTTGTACAGCTTTACTTTTCATTTTTGCTTTAGTTTACTTATGTCTAGACAGACTACATATTTAAATTCTGCCTCTAATGTAAAATAAAATATTTATTATTATTTAATATTCATTTTTAATACTTGATTCTTTTTCGTATTAATTTATTCAAACATTCTTTTAAAAATATTTTGTTTTTATTCGCATTTTTTATTTTTCCGTGCAATAAATTTAAGCAAATGAATATGTTTTTTTTTGTTTAGTTTAATTAGTTTATAATCGTACATTAATAAGTGTTTATTGATTAATTTATTGGTAATAATTAACGTATGAAAACGCTCCAATAGTTCTTCTTAAAATATATTTATTTCATTTACAAAATATATTATGAATATAATAAAATAGTTAAATAAAACTTATGAATGATTTAATTAATTTAAATTTATGGTTTCAAAAAAATAAATATATGACTTTACTTCAACAAAAATAAATCAAAATGTATTCAATGACTTCACAAGTTAGGACACAATTCATAATGGATTAAGGAGATGAGAGACAGGGTACTGCGCATGCGCTAGTTTCTCTGTAATTCACGACTCATTGTTTCTAAGTATAAGTAGAACATTTTTGAATAAATCTTTTATTGTTTTTATTCTCTTGTTTATTTATAAGTTTTCATTTTCTATTCTTTATTTCATTATAACTCAATTAATGTTATTTCTTTTGTTTTACAACTATTGTTTGATTTACAGTAGAATTTTTCAAAAACAATTACGTATGACAGAGCTAAAAAAAGAACTATAGGTCTTTTGTGATCCAAATCTTAAGTCTGATCTCACTGATTTATTTCTTGATATCTTAATCTGAAAAAAATGATCGATCAAAAAATAAAAACAACACGTGAATGTCGGAATATGATTGAAGTGTGAAATTTGATTATCTGTCACGTGGATTGAATTTTTAAAAAGAACCTATACTACCTGCTGTAACCTACTATTGAAATAATACAATGTTATCATTTTTTATGAAAATACGCTATGAATTCCATCAAGAAATTTCATAAGAGTATTTCCTTGAAGTGATTTTCAATATTCACCTTCTTAAGATTGGAAGGTGATTTTACTATTATGACATATTTTCATATCATGTCAGATTAGACAATCAATATGCTACATAAACATCTTTCTAGTAAGCCGAAAATACCTTTTTAAAAAAATCTTATCCGTAAAGTTCTTACAATAAACTTGAAGGGAGTTAAAATTAACATAATAATAGATGTTTCTATTAGGAAATGTTTGTGATCCATCATGCCACACCTTCAAGATGATCAGGAAACAAATCAAGATAATTATTTGTAACCGTGACGGTGACGCGGTGATTTTCATTATCTTTTATGAATAAACCGTTTTTTTATATGCACCAAAGGTAAAAATAGAAAATTTGCTAAAAGGGACTTCACGGAAAACAACAAAAAAACTTTTCTCTGCCAAATATGCACAGTCATTTAAAAAAAGGTCTTAAGGAAAAACGATGTGATGAGATTAAGTTTATGGAGGGGGAATAGTGGAAGTGTTTTTTTAAAGAGAGGACTCACTGATCAAAATAGTAATATATTATTAAAAAGATTCTTTTTGTGGATTTATAAATAAAATATATAAATAAAAACAGGTTAATTACACAAAAGTCTTTTATTGTTTAATATATTATAATAACTATGCTTTTTGACTAAAAATTAGTCATCATCAGAGTTTAAAAAATATAAAATAAAATACAATTTTACAAACTACTTCATATTGCACCTTGGTATGATACCAAGGTGCAATATGAAGTAGTTTGTAAAATTGTATTTTATTTTATATTTTTTAAACTCTGATGATGACTAATTTTTAGTCGAAAGATTAGTTATTATAATATATAAACAATAAAGGACTTTTGTGTAATTAACCTTTTGTAATATATTATGTTTAAAAATATTGCTAACGTTCTTATGAAACATCAAATCAAATAGAATTTTGGGAGCAAAATATAAGCACGGATTTTTACTTGTTGGCATCACTACTGTGGATGTAAGGCAAAGTGTTGTTTCAATAATTAGAAAACATCACATACAATAACATGTGATGTTATTGTATGTTACACATACAATAACATCCCCCGTAAATTATTTCCCGTATTGTTTTATTAAACCGCTAATGGCTGTATTAGTTTTTTAAACTAAAGCGTTAATTAACCTTAGACATTGGTTTAACACCCTAATAATTCTGAGCTGGAGCGGAGCGAGACCGAACTAATACCACCTTACGATATTAACAACACCAACTTCGTCTTTCCACCAATAAGCTTTAATTTAACTCTGAGCAGAGCCGGCTTTCGGCTATAATGCCATCTACAGTGCCGGTGAGATGTTGAGTCTTTCAATTCTTGGAGTCTGACCACCTTACGCTTTGGATAATAATTATATTCTGATAACGAGCGAAGCAAGTCCGAAGTAGTCAGGAAAAGAACTAATGATTCTATTATATTATTCCGCCCCTGATTTCATTAATTTGTGCGTCTATAATTCTGCAAACTTTTTATTTTACCGAAACATCCAAGTAATGCCGACACGAAGAAAACGGATTAAGTTGAAAAGTGCGGCATTGTTACGAATAGCTTGCGTCAATTAAACGCAATTAGACACGTTTTTAACGACGTCATACTTGTTATGATTTGAAGCAATGAACTTGAACTGCTAACATGTCATTTTGCAGGAGTAAGCTTAATTTTTTTGTATTCAGTATTTTCTCTTTATTTTGTTGGAACATTATTGCTTTTATCTTTTCGTCTTAAAGTGTTTTTGGTTTTCGCATATTGCATAGTGTTTATTTGTAGGTGTTCCGAATATTAATAATCAGTGATTTAATGAAGTAAAGAAAATATTGTCATAAGCAGTGATTCATTATTGCGAGTTAATAAGATTATAAAAAATAATTTTCTGCACATCAGAACTAGACCTAAAGATTGATTTTGGTATCAAATGTCAACTTAATAGGATAAATACAGTGAGGGATACGATCACCACACACTCACACACATACACCTACAGACAACATTGCTAAAACTACTCAGGAGATCGTAATACATATAAAACATATAATTCAGGTGACATCTCGGTTTCGGAATTTCAATTTAAAACACAATGCTATTCCTATATACCTACAGTATAGGAACGAGGAAAAGTTTTTTTTCTTTTTTTCCCCATTTACTTTCCTCCTTTATGAATGCCCGATATTTTATTTTTATTTTATAGTCTGGTCAATTTTTCCATTTTGATGTTTATCACTAATTTATACTGTAACTTATTTTTTTTTTATCTTAATTTTGTAAATTTTTGTTTCTTGATTTTTTGTATATTGGCTCACGCCGTAAATTATAAATAAATAAAAAAAGTAAAAATGTATCAATATTGTTATGATAGTTATAAATATCAAATTAAAATTTACTTTTCCTTGCTAACATATCAAGTTGAAATTATTCCGCTTGATTTGATTATATAACTTTTTGGCTCAGTTCATCCATTCCTACCTAACCGCATGATGGATTAATAAGCCGTTTTTTATTTCGGATACATCGATTTCATACTGAATTTTTTTAAAGGGTCCGAACCGTCCCTGAATAAGTGCAATAATATTTATACAGGGGCGGTTCGAACCCTATACACCTATTCTAATTTGTATTTTCGCTTTTAATATTTGTTTATTGAATTTTAATCATACACTGATAATTAACTTGTAATTTCTCCTTTATTAAGATAATTTTAATTAATATTATTTTTTTTTATATTTCTCTCACTTGATTACAGACGACTGGATTATTGGATTTAACCGGGTTTATGGAATATTGGATTTTAAAGTAATTTAAACTTATTCGCTGAGATGCCAACTGACATTTCGAGATCGTTGTATAAGATTAAACTGCACCACTGCTGTAATCTAGAAGTTGTCACTGTAAATTAAATTCATAATTAGGTATTAGGAATTTGGGTTTTCAAGGTTAATGTCAGACGCATGTTTTATTAATAGATCCTAATCATATTCGTCCTTATTTTTGCACAAATCAGTACCTGTTTTAGGGGATTCTAAATTTAAAGTTAGTCAAATTTAAAAACTATTCTATATTTAACATTGAAACAGGGATAAGCAACTTTTAGCGATTTTTTTTAAAAAATCGCTAAAAAGATGTAGGTATATTTGCGCTCCATGAACCCCTAGTCATACAATACTTAAAGTACTTCAACAGATCCAACTTATGCTCGAATACTCGAGACAAAAACATTAAACATATACTTATGTATTTATTTATTCTTCTATCCTGTAATGTGAATGTAATGTAAAGTTTCGCTGAAGGAGTTTTAGACCCTGAGCCTAACACTATTTTAGACCCTGAGCCTAACACTGATGACAGACGGCTGTTTTATTGTGAGAATGCATTTCTCTTTAAGACAAATTTGAAAAAAAAAAAAAAAATTTTTTTATATAAATTAACAAATATAATATTTTTTATCATTTGGACAGGACAACAAGACCTTATGATTTTTTTAACAAAGTTTTAACTCACTAGCGTAAACACAGCGGAGTTATGCGTGACACAGACACGCAGACATACTAACACACACAGATAGACAGACTGATAGTAAGCATGAAGCACGATGCAACCCACTTAGAACGTCATAAATTTGCTTGAAATGGGTTAGTAAAATAAAATCTAGGTTTCAGATTATAGGGTGAATACAATACAAGGAAAATTAAAAGGAGGCTAAGGAATGACTATATATATATATATATATATATATATATATATATATATATATATATATATATATATATTATATATATATATATTTATTTATTTATATTTCCTATTATATAAATATAGGTTTTTGATACATTATTTTTTTTAACTAATTTATTAGTGGAGCTATTGAAACTTGTATATAGTTGACCAAAAAAATATTTTTTAGGTCTTTAAACGTTGTATATTAATAATGAATAGATTTAACCCCCATAAACTTAATAGCCGTCATATTTTGGTATTCTATTTTTCTATTGTTTTCATAAAATACTACCCTGAAAACATAAAAATATAAATAAAACTGTCATATTAAATTTATTTTTTAGTATAATATTGAATCAAAAATATTTACTGTCCTTAAGTGCGTAGCAGGATATTATGTTTTCTTCCAGTATTGCATATTAATGAATTTCATAACACTATTATGGCAAATAATTTATCTACTAAGCAGTTGTATTTTTTTGAAACCATAATGAATAGATGTTAGGCTGCATTGTTGGAAGCTGTAAATTAAGAATCAAGTTAAATAATTCAAGTTCCGTCTTCACATTATTTTTTCAAGACTAAACAAGGACTTTAAGTATAAGGATAAAAGGTTTTACACCCAGCTGTTAATTTAAAATCTCTACTGTTGTTGAATAAAAACTGTTGTGTGGGAGAAAATTAAACTTACTTTTCCTTGGCAATTTCTTGTATGTCCAAAGTTAATTGAAATTGCTAATCTATCTATTTTTAAGAGATGTAAGCATTACAAGAACAATGGATAATTCTCCTACAAGATTTATTAAGCCATTGCCACTAAAAGAAAAACAAAACACAATCGATATAATTTGGTGTGTGTGAGTGTGTGTGTGATATTTCAACCCATAGTATGAAGCCTTTAAGAATAGTTTTTAAGAATGAAAATATTTCGGCTTATTTTTCTTGCGTTATGAATTTTTACCTCTATATAAGATTTAATTCTTAGTGAGATTTTTAGAGTCAGTTTAGGTCAGAAAATGTTTTTCTTAGTCAATTAATCAATTAAAAACGTTTCAATACGATTTGAACTTCATTAATCTGAGGAACTAAAAGTATTTTACCTTTACCTTATTCCTCTACTGTTTAAACTGTTTTAGGTTTTAAGTATTTGACCAATATGATGCTCTTACTACCAATTCTTTACTATTAATGATCAAATATAGTTGTACTTTGTTCTTTAATATTCTTCTAATTTAATGAAATACTAAGTGTTTCATATGAGTGTTAACAATAAGTCGATTTTAATTTATTTATTTACATATTTGAGGTTTCTCTCTTACTAAGTTGTTCAACTGTCAAAGTTTTACAATTAAAATAAAAATTATGAATTATTTCACAGAATACATAAAATACATAGCATAATATGAATATTTAGTTTTTCCGGTGGTGACCGCGTCAATGTAGATGAAGAATCCGACGTTTTGCATCCACTGTGGGAGGTATTTTCAGGGATGTAGGACATCATGGATAGAAACACAATGCTCTACAAAACTAAACTGTGTTCAGTTTTGTAGAGCATTGTGTTTCTATCTATGATGTCCTACATCCCTGAAGATGCCTCCCACAGTGGAAGCGAAACGTCGGATTCTTCATCTACATTGACGCGGTCACCACTGGAAGACCTTAATCTTCATGACAATAACCGCGGAAGCCTACGCAGTTTATTATTATATGAATAGCTATCTAGATTAAAAAATACATAATACAACATGACAAACCCTAAGCGCTTAGATTGGAAGTAGCAAGTTATCAGCTCAGACAGTTATCATTGTAGTAGGCTTTCTCGAGCAACAAGAGTTTTATTAAAGTATTTAAATAAGTGTATTAAGTATTTTATTAAAGTTTTGTGGGGCACTTAGTCTATTCGCGATTCAAAGTCCGTAGCATCGCTGATAAGAAATTGATAACAACGTGTGATCAATTTTAATTGTTATTTAATTGATAACAAAGGTGACGATTAACCTTTAAATTTTTTCTTGAAGTCATGTATTTTATAATTTTAGTTTGCGCTTACACATAAAATTACTCTATTATTGCATAAAATTGTTTGTATTAGATATATCAAGTATGGAAATTAACTGATAAGATGATATTTTCCAACCTTTGTGTTTGGTCACAACATTTATGTTATGAAGTGTAACTTTTTGCTAATATTATGTTTAAATATTTTAATCACAGTTTAATATAAAACCATGTTTTATATGTTTTTAATCAAATAAAACCAGGTTATCGGTAAAAACTGGCTTTGAAAACGAACAAATTCTGTCTGTAGTGATAAGATCCTGATTCTATATTTAAAATTTAGATTTTTGTTATTATATAATAATTGTATTTAAAGTTTGTATATTGTATCTATTAGCAATGAAGGAAGTTTTTGAATTTGAAAAAAAAATCCTGGAATAATCGTTTGGAATAATAAGTATTTATCTATAAAATATTGACAGTTTTTTTCTAGCACAGATAGTCGTTCTATTAATTTTTAACTCACTTATCACAAATTAAGTAACAATGAAGAAATAAATGAATAATTTAAATCGCCTCCCATGATAATCCTATGATATTTTTTTATCACCCTTTCGATTTCCCAACATTGGTATTACCAACCTGACAACTATCTCTTTGAATCGCAAATGAAAGCGGGTAATTTCTTAAAGCACCTTATGACATTACAATTTGGGGGCTGATAAGATTTGTTGTGCCTAAATTTTTAATTTTGTTTGATTAATAATTATTACTTCCTTTTGTTTCAGGTAAGTTAAAATTTGTTAATGTTTGATGATTTCTTAAATTAAAGGTAAATATGTTAATTTTAGTAAATTAATATTATGATTTTTTCATCATTATCCTGGTGATTCTGGTGTCTAAATATTATTCCCCTAAAAACAAATCTCTTAAACAAATATGAAATCAAATTTCAGTATGCTTTATCTTGTGGTTATCTACTTTATCTACTTTATTTAAACTGTAAAAATTGTATCATCAAATAAATATCGCTATAAAATATAATACTTTTTATTAAACATAAAAAGTATTATATTTATCTTATAAAAAAATATAATATACATACATGAATATTGATTTTAGCTGCATATCTAATGTTACAATTAATTTGACTTATCTAACTCTATAAAGACTTATTGTATTCTCCTGTCATGATACTACAACTCTATTATTTTAATTTAGTGCTATTACTGTAAGAGTATTACTACCAATTTAGAAAAACAACCAAAACGAATAATTTTAACAAAACTAGAATCCAATAAATAATTAATAGTTATAAAATAATCTTTTGCCATTGTCGTAAATTTGTATTATAAAGAGCTTACGATAAAAAAAAACTATAATTTTTGGCTTATAGCCTAAACACCATTATACATATGTAATATTGAAAATGGGTTTTTATTATTATATTTATGATTCGGAAAAAGATAAGTTTTTAATAAACTGTTATATGTGGTGAGGTGACTACTAATTTTGATTTACGCTTTTCATATTATTATAGGATTACTATAGGGTTTAGATTCCGACCGCAGTAATGAAGGGATTTTATGGAATTATTACCTCTTGAAAGCTAAGTAAAACATAGATTCCTATTTTTCTTTGATACTTTAGAGAAATACATTCTGGGGTCTGTTGATTAATATAGAAATATATTCAGGGGTCTGTTAATAAGTAGAAAAATACATTCAGAGGTCTGTTGATAAATAGAGAAATACATTCAGAGGTCTGTTGAGAAATAGTGAAATACATTCAAGGGTATGTTTATAAATAGAAAAATATATTCATGGGTTTCTTTTTAAATAAAGCATTACATTCAGGGTTTCGTTTTAAAATTAAAGAAATACAATTTATTTTACAGCATTATGTAATGCTGATAAATTTCACACTTAGAGAAACATTTTTTATTAAGAACTTAAGTTGATATACCTGTTACTAAACTGTGGTAGCGATACTAATAGTTTCTAATGTGAGAGAAGCTAAGACTATACCAAAGAGTGCGGGGTTTCTCTGACCCTTTATAGCACTGTCATCTTTATTCATTATCAAGGCTATTGCTAGGACATTTTTAGCAGCTCAATAATATGATTAGCGTAGAACAACAACCTTATCAAATTCAAGCGCGGATGCTCTGAACAATTTAATCTAGAATATAACTTTTATCACCTACAAAGATGAAATTCTTTAAAAATCTATAAATCGAATTATAGATTTTCGGTTTTCATAACCTTTTGATCAAGATATCGGACCTAATATGAGCAATATCAAAAGGAATATAATAATAGCATATTATTAATATGCTAATGCTACAGACTTTTAGAATAGAGATGTTACATTATGGACGGATTTTATTTGATTTTAATTAGTTAAAAAGTTATGTTTAAATAAAATTTCCACAAGATGATGTTATAAAATGCTTGAAATAGCTATTATATAGCTAGCTTTGAATAGTATATATTTTGGGGATTTAAATATTGATATATAGTATTTCGAATATCGGTAATGATTGTATTATGAAACGCGGTACTATAGATATTCTTGACTTTAGTGGCTTAAAAATAAATGTATACCTTTTACAGAATATTAAATTTTTATGAGTCGTAACTTCAATACGACCAATTTTATTGGATTCTTCGGTTTTGCCAGGTTCAAACCTCAGAATATAATATTGATTAGGAGTCAAGGTGTATTGACTTCTGGCTCGCTTCGCTCGTCCTCAGAATGCGACAATTACCCAAGGCTTGAGGTATAGTATAAATTCGGTCTCGGTTCATTCGACGTCAGAATTGTTAAGAGTGTTATAACTTAATGTTAAATTTAAGCTTAGCAAGGAATGCGGCACACAGCTATTCAATAAAATAATTCTATGTTACAACATATAGTAATAAAACAACAAATAATACAAAGCAATATTAATGTAGCCGCAAAGCGGCTACAGGGCAGTACTCGGGCTGCGTAGCGGCTACTAGCCGATGGCTCGTATTTTGTGGTAAAACGCACCGAAACGTGTATATTATAAATTACGAATTAAAAGTTGGTAAGAGTGCAATGTTTGCTATTAATTCATTATGTAGTACTCTGTGACTATAAGTTGTAAGTTAAAAAAAGTGGTAAGAGCAAAAGTTATAGGGCGTTAAAGCTTGAAAAATCATAAGTAAATATTTTCATAATTAAATTTAGTACATCGATTTGCCACTTATTTAAGTACACTTGTGACAAATAAATCTCGATCAGCAAACTTTTCGATTTCAAATAAAATTTACAATTAATTAATTACTTCTTTAAAAATATTATCTTCCGGTAGCAAAAATATACCTTAAGTCTGATTGATGCAACAAGTTTGAACTATCTAGCATGAACACAGCAAGAGTTGTGCGTGACATTAACATAAACAAAAAGACAGAATGAAAAAAACCACTCAGAACGTCATAAAAAAATGTGTGGAAGTAATGTTTCTGATGAAACCTAAACTTTGAATTTTTAGGGCCTACACAATACTTTCTACTTCCTACTGTAGTAGGTGATAAAAATTGGAAACTAGAATAGAAATCTGGAAGCTTCCCATTCTGACCACTTCGTCCCTTAAATTATAAATTATAATGTTTCTCTATGATATTTAAATTTATTCTGAGATCTATGGAATAAAACTATGTACGAGGAATCAGTCAAATTGACTCACTCATCTACTGTTTTAGTGTGTTTTTTTGTTTCTTTTCATTGTTCATTGTGTTTCATACAATTGGTCCAGTTATATAAATTCCAAGAATACCGCAAAATATTTTAAGCACTAAAATATTATATCATGAGTAATATACTTATTGTTTATACTTCCCTCTTCGTATAGATTTTAGGAGTATTAAAAAAAGCATAGTAAGATATTATGTCGAATTAAATTAGCTTGTTAATTCTGCTGACTTCACACCGTCGCAAAACACAACAGAATCACCACTATATAGGGAAAATATAGGAAACATTAACTTTATAACCATTTTCCAAACTTTGAAGAAGCCCGGGGCCAAAATCCTATGATCTGAAATTGCAAACCACCTATTTCTTTATCACTTGTAGAATTATCTTGCCTTAATGTCTGTACTCTCTGCTTTACGGTCTTAATTTTGTAAATTTAGCATTTAGAACCCGCACGCTAAAAACATTTAGCCAATTTTCACAAAAAAATAAGGTTGAAATCATGGAGGAGGGGATGAGATCTTTCAGAAAAAGGGATTCACTGATCAAGAATATGATTTCTGCTATATGCAACTCTAAGAATATTCCTATGATTTCATTTGTAAAATAAGTAAAAGTTATGGAACGGTTCAGATATGATTCAGTATAAGATGCATCGCACTTGGTAAGGATCGTGTACTAAATACAATCACAATTAAACAGAAAAATTACAAGGACAATAACCGGATTACCAAATATTCAATATACACTATAACGTATTATTAAGTAATTAATTAATTATAATTATCAATTGTACCTTATAACATCAATTAGATATTTGAAAATATTATTCTAAACTCATAAATGTTAAAAATGCTTTTATAAAGGACTTAATTTTCTTTTAACTTTAGCTTGACAATTATTTTTTATTGAATTCATTTTAAACTCTCATAAATCTCAATATGAATGACTTAAAACATAAAATTTCATAACACATTACATCAAAAGGGAATTACTTTTCAAATGTTTTGGTAGAGTGGGTGGTCCAAATCAAGTACACCAGGTAGAGGTGTGAATCCGTAGCGCGACATGACAGCTCTTCAACTCCTAACAGAAACATACATTTTTTGTATCTGGTATTTTATCATCTCTCTGTTTCAGAGTTATTTAATCTTCGAATTTCAATGTTATTTGATTGTTTGATTCCTGTTTCAAAGCTATGTGGTTAGCTAAATTTATGGTGTTTGCTTTATGCTTTTCCTCGAATTATCCAGGATCTGCAATGCAACCATTTTATCCTTTGACATATAAATCACCATTCAGTTTATTATAACTCGAGTTAAGTTAACCTTTTCCTACCAATCTGATGACTTGATACACCTTTTAAAAGTTATATCCACCTTTTTATTAAGTTTTAATATGAAAAGGTAGCTTTAATATCTCTCACTGTATTAATTCTTGTTTTATGCTCAATTCCAACAATAAATAGTTCGGAAAAGATTGGAATTGTCGAAAAAAATAAATATTAAGAAATCGTTTTATTCGGTGTAAAATTATGAGATCATTTTCACTATTAATTTTATTTGAACTTTTCCTAATTTATACCGCAGGTATCCGAAAAGAATAGTGTTTGCACTAACTATCCGAAACCGGAATTTCACCTGACTCATCCCTTTCCGATATTTTAGACCTCTTGAGCGGTTTTTACAAAGTTGTACATCCCTGTATGTTTATGCTAAAGAGTTAAAATTCAGTACAAAAATCAATCTTAAGGTCAATTATGTTTTCTATCATTGAATGAATGAATGAACTATCATTAACAAATCATTAATGACTAAAAAAATTACAGAGTAATAGTGGGATTAATATGGAATTGAGCACGCATGCAGAATCATATAAGACCATCTCAGTTGCAAAATTTGATCTCATTATCAGCATCAATTAGTTTTTATCGAATGACATATATATATTTTTTTAATAAAAAAAATACAAATTAATTAATTAATTTGGTACAAGTGTTGCCCTTTATGTATAAATAAGTATATACTATATATCTACTGGTTTTATGTATAAATAATTATATACTATATATCTACGTTTTTTGTTGAACCACTTTTACCAAGGAGCACCAATTGTTGGATGAGTAACCACTTGGTTTAAAACTGTATAAGCAAATTGAGACTGTAGATCCACTAAATTAAATTAATATAAAAAACTGCTCTCTGGAGTAATCCAAGCATAGATAAATAAATAGTCTCTCCACTAAAAAGTATGTTACTAGATTTATTAGAGAGTTAACTTTGTGCCGCATTCGGTCATCATCAGTGTATAAAAAGCCAAGAAAATACAACAAACTTGAAATAACTAAAAATACAAAAAGTCTAAATTAAATTAAGTGTTTTCATATTCTCATGGTATAGGCAGCAGTGAGAGTAAGCGTAGCGAATTCTATGAGGTAGGAAAACATCCGAGGAACCCCATACCCCATTATTCTCTACAAAAAATTAAATTAAATTAAATTATTGTTCTCCAATAAAATTTCTTTAAAGAAACTTATCAGCCTGATCTTTATATCGGTAGATCAAAAAATATCACACTATTTTCATACGATCTTTATCTTATTTTAATTCATAAATTTGAGTTTTTTTTTAAATTTATACATTTTTTCAAAAATTTTAAAATCTGCTAGAAATCTAGATTTCAATCTCTTAAGATTTTATGTTAAAGATAACAATTTAATTCAAAATTTAAAAAACAGTAAAACCGGTTACAACTTTTTGTTTTTATTTAAAAAATGTCTACTAATGTTTTATTTGTATAAATCATGGTTTTAATAAACAGCTTGTCCCGAGGAATAGGATAACACGAAATTTAGCAGAAATAGATAAAAGAAAAAGGATATACAAGGTTCATAAAATACATCCTGCTTTTTAAGTTTTTTTTCTTAAGATGTTCTCTATTTCTTTAAATCTTAAGTCCTTTTAGACATTTTCTCCGGACAATCGTGTCAAAATTTCTATTTTTTAATCGTAAAAAGTAACTGTATCAAGTCTTTTAGTTTTCAGGATTATTTCCGTAAAATTAAATACATTCAAAATATTTTGGAAATAATTAAATAATAATAACTCAAGCACGTCGATTTAGGTTTAAATTTAGTAAATAGTTATTGACTTGAAAGTGAGTCATAATACATTATCATCTAATAATCGACTACCGCCATAACGCCTATTCCATTAGCGATTTTTTTCTAAAGGAAATTCGCTAAAAAAAGTCTCACATCAGCAATATGAACTTTTATAGTATTTGCTTTAAAACTAAGTTAAGACCATCGTCAGTGTTAGCTGTGGATAAGAAATGTCTTACATAGTTAAGTCTAACAGATTAGATATTTTAGAAAATGTCAAAAATATTGAACTTGTAGGACTCATCTATTATCTACTTATATTTCAATTCCATGAGTAGCACAGATGGAAAGCCTGTTATTATTTTAAATCATATTTCCTTAAATATTTTTGATTTTTGTGGCGAGATTTATTATAATTTTTTATAAAATCCAATTAATGAATAATTGAAAAAATCTGGACACCGGAACTAGCTTCTCCTCTACTGACCGGATTCATTCTCTCTATTTCTGACTCGCTTCACTCGTCCTCAAAAATGTAAATCACCTAATTATATTACAATTTATCATCGGACTCGCTTCGCTCCCCCTCAGATATTAAAAATATTCTTATATAAACAGCTATCTCTCGCCTAGATACTGAACATTGCTCGAACCTGCTTATGACACTTGAGATATAGCAAAAACTGTAGTTTTACACAAGTCCTACTGAAATTAAACTTAGTGTACTTATTTATTTTATAATGGTATGCTATACTTATTGGTGTGCTTAACTTCTACTTGATTAAATAATTATTCGCTTTTAAAACTTATAAATGTCATTTGATAAAAATTTAACTAACGCCGATAATGAAATAAAACTTGGCACATTTTTTGTTCTTATAAATGACTACATGCGCGCCAAAAGATAATAAAAATTCATTAATGTTACAAGAAATGTCTTTGGAAAAAATTCTGGGTAGCTTAACTATTCCTAAAAGTTAATTTTTGTTTCAAATTTCAAGTCTGTAACTTACAAACACAGTTCTATGGTAGCTGACATACTCACTCATACTAATACAGACAGATAAGTCGGTAACACTGCTCAGGAAATCTTTGATCGGAAAAATTTTAGAGCAAACTCATTACTTTTCCTCATATATACATTAGGTAGATGTGACTAGAAGTAAACAATCAGCAGGAGTCTACCTGTGTAGCGAATTTCCTTAAAAACATTGTAACTATAAGCATAAGAATTAATTTATCACTTACGTATTATATATTTATAATTAATTTTATAGTCTGAAAAATGTCGTATATTATTATAATGTTATATATTACACATTATTATTATATATTATATTATTATTATTACATTGTATCTTAAAAGAGAATGCGCGTGTAAAGTAAATCAAAGTAAAGCTACGCTGACGATATGAAATATAGGTCTCATGCAAACATCCATACGCTGTGCTTTTCTTACTACTTACTACGTTAATTTTTGATTTTTTACGTTTAGAGGTATATCTGCCATAAAATAATTAAATAAATATCTAAATGCAAACACGTTTAGTTTACCTTCACATTACACTTAAATCGTTTTATTCTACCTTGTTTGACAAGGTTACACAAACGATGCCATAGCATCGCACTATAACGACCAGTTAATCGCAATTTTATTGATTCCGATAGAATTCGTTTTAAAAATGATGCATGCATAGCCTTTCTATAAATTCTTACGAATAAAAAATATTTACGTAATATAACATAAACAACGTCATGCGAGATATTGCATTACATATATCCATGACAGACTATCCATACCGCGCAGCCCTAAATAAACATAAATGACAGATAAGAATTGAGTTATCAATTTGTTTGCTTAGGACACATAATTTTATTTACCTTTCATATAACGTTTTGATGTTAACATCTTTTATGATACTTGATTTACATTAAGTCATTCGGTCAATGCATTTACAATTTACCAATGTTTTTTTAAGTTACATAATTGCAACTTTTGTTTATAAAAATGCTAGTAAATATTTTTTATTTTACTTGATGATCCAAGTATGACAAAGCATCAAATCAAATGATATATGTTTTGCTTGCCAAGCATAATGACTGTAAGAAAGCTCCGCTCGTCTCTGGTAAATAATTCTTCGGAATTTTGACTAAGGTCAGAGTGAGCTCAAGCACTGTCGGCGTCCTGATGAGTTAGACGTTACAAAACAGAGTGGAACATGACGTAATGTCGAGCCATCAATGATGACGAATGTCATCAACAACGATGATGAACATATGAACAATGATTAATCAGTTCCCTGATGTAGCATTGTATTTTGTACACTTCTAAGATATCTCTCGCACAATTATATCGTGTCAACTATTCATGTTATGCAAAGCTCGGTAGTATCAAATGATAAACTAAAATGTGACATATGTTTGTAACCTGACGATTAGAAGAATGTATTGGTTGTGCGATTAAGAGAAGTGGACGGTTTTTTACACGCGGGGGTATGCTAGGCTAGTTATAAACGATAAAAATGATAAAAGTAAATAAAGATGTTAGTGTTATTTGATACGAGCGAGCAGTATGGAACATTAATATGACCGGTTGTTACCCGCCTGGAGTGTCGTCTTCTCAGATAAACCCACCCCATGCTGCGATATTCTGCAGCATGTACCTTCATGTACTTTATCTTCATGTACTATATGTTTATGTAGTTAACCTTTAGTTAACTACTGTAAGTTGTAGCTTATGTATTAAACTGGACTTTATTCTGAGGCTTTAAATAAATAAAATGTGTAAGAAAAATCATAATATAAGAATTTTTCACTTTCTCAAAAGATTCAAAGCATTTTAAACTAATTAGATTGCTGTGTCTATTTTATTCTTTAATTAGTCAAACTAAAATAATTGAGAAAAAGCTCTTTAAGTTTTCTATAAGCAATTTATTACACCTTGTTAAGTATCTATTAGTTTTTGTTTCCTAACAAATATTTAGAACCAAGTTTAATTTAAGAAATATGTTTCTATCCTTTTGAAATAAAATAGTTGTATAAAATGCAGTATGTAGTAGGAAAGGATCTAATTGATCACACAAATTAAATAACAAATCAAATGAACTTACACGGAATTAAAACAAAAAAAAGGATCGGATTTATGAGATGTAAGTGAGCCTCAGGCCAGGTACGACTTAATAACCTATTAATTTATTATCTATAACAAGGGCATTATTTAAGAGAAAGATTTTTTGTTAGAAGTACCTCAGATAAAGGGTTCGATTGCATCTTTATATAGAGATGTATTTTAAAAAGAAAAGGTGTTTAAAATTCTGACGCTATCTTAAATCTATCTAATTACATACTTTAAGCTCCTGTAGGGGCTTTTTTTGAACTGAAACCGAACTTAAAACCGCTTAAGCAACAAACCTAAAAACAACTTCACACTACCTGCTTTAACTTATTTAAAATTTGTTTTAGAATATTGCTACATAGATTCTGCGATAGTTTTAAGAGTTAATTATTTCGTAAGTGCACACACACACATCCACACAGCCTATGTGCAATACAAAGTGATAAAAGTTTCACACAACGAAAGTCTGTATCGAAAGAGTAGTTGAAAATATTTTGTAAGATAAGAGAGTAATAAAGGTTTGTTCGGAACGCTTATTCTGTGTACACTAAAGTAAGAACTATGTTCGGCCATGTCCTCTATTTTACTCCATACTGCCTAAATTGCACTACACTGTATTTTGTAACGAATCTCGGGCAAGAAGAATCTTAACTTGTCCGAGTAGAGTACAGTAAAATAAAGTTCTGGCGGGAAATCCCTCTTATCACGCTTGATAACAATTATTTATGAGTTATTTTACTTATGTTATATATAAATAAAACTATTTATGTTATTTTAAATTAAAAAAACCTAATATTAGAGGTAACCTTTGTATATTAAAATGGTTTGTGCTCATAATAAACTATCATTGCTACATTTTCAAGTTCTTGTTCTTAACCATACTTTTCTTTTTAATTATGAATTTATTACATAGAATTTAAGCAAATAGTTATTGTTTCGTTGACATGTACCATCTTTAATAAAAGAAAGAATCAATAGATATCTTGCTATAGTGATTACTATTTATATTACCTGAAGTCGAATTCACTAATAATAACTATTTACTTAAATATTAAGTAATGATTTCATAATACGAACAAATGTATGGTAAACAAAACTTGATTTTTTTATTAAAATCCAAACGAATCAGCTTCTTTAGGCACTAAATTTAAGATCTCGAAAAATATCTTATTTTCAAACAAAGGAATTCAATTAAAGAATAAATTGAACCAAAGCTGTACATATATTGTAAATTATTAGTATTTATTTTGTTTACCTAGGAATATTGGATAACCAAGGAGGGTTATTATTTACTCTTTTGACTTTTTTTCGCATCTAAGTCATAGTATCCTCTACTTTATCATGGGTTACTCCAAAATGAAAAATTTGAGTGTAAAGAAGAATAGTGCAGAGTAGAGTAGTGCTCTCCAGTTCATGTGCCGAACAAACTTGAAGACTGTACTTTCTTACCTACTTAATCTCCACAGAAAATATTGGCTTAGTAAGGGTCCTATTTAAAAACCTCTAAGGAAAGCTTATAGATAAACCCAGAAAATATAATGCCTTCCTAGGGCAACACTGATGAGCATCTGAGGCTAATGTACTTATTATAATTTCAATCCACTCTTTACTTATCCCAAGCTCAGAATCGTATTTAAAAATGAATCGTGACTTAGTTTCCAATTCCTTTCTTGTATTCACCGGAAATTTCTTAGACTTAATACACAAAAAAAGTTTTAAAAATAACTTCACAACTACTTTTTCCAGATTAAAACCGTCTTGTAATGGGTAAGAAGTACAAGAGTTTCGGAAATTAAGATTGTTTTACTTTTTATCCGGTTGTTTTTTCGTAAGATGTCTTAATACACTACATCATGCGTACAAGACATAAATTAAACGTAATTAACACCTAATTTATCAATAAGAGTTATAGCTGGTCTAAATGAATTGTCTTACTCTAATGAATTGTTTTGCTTTAGCTGCGGATATTGAAATGTAGTTTATTTTTATTGTCTTCTTGTGTCAATTGATGGGAAGAGATGCTGCAGATGATAACGACATTTAGCTCTAATACTAAGCACACATGGTTCTTCTTCATTAAACAATAACCCCTTTGGATTAATAAAACATTGTACTCAGTTAGCTTTTCTGAGAAGAGGCTTACTATTTATCCTTTGCTCCTGATACCGTTTCATTTAGTTTGACAACAATATTGTTAGTTTACGTGGTGTGATTTCGTTCCGTCGACAAATCATTCCGTCAACAAATCACTCTGTCGACAGTCGACGGAAAAATTTGTCGACGGATCGAATCGAGTTGTTGCGTCGACAAATCATTCCATCGACAGATCACTGCGTCGACAAATAACTGGTCGACGAAGTGATTTGTCGACGGAACGATACGGAGCCGTTTACGTGTTTGTTGTAGCCCCCTTCATCTTGCATTTAAGGTTCCAGTTATTACTATAAGTTAACTGCTTTTCACTCCATTGTCTGATTGAATAAATCATTTTACAATATAGAAATGTGCTTAGTTAAAAATTTATATTTTTTCTTTCCAACTAGTAGTTTCAATATTTGAATAAATACTGTGTAAATGATATGACTTTTAATTATAAAGTAAAAATATTTTACTATTATAATTACACAATCTATTAATTATAAGATCTGTAATTAAACAGCTCATACATTTTGATTGGCTCAGGCATTACGATTTTAATCGTCTTTACAAGAATCACGAAGCTCTATAGCAAGTTATAGGGTTAAAACGATACAGACAATTTGAAAAAATAATAGAAAAGCTATTTCATAACTTATTTCCCATACAGATTTGATCTAGTCTCAGTTCCTTTGATAACCTGTCAATCTGTCAGATTTGTCTGTATCTTTGAACCTCGCAAGGCTAATCCATAACTAATCTAATTCACTAATAAATATTTATTAATTCAATTACTATTTATATGAGATCTATTAGTGTAAATACGTATTACATGTAATATGTTTATAGTTTTTCAGTTGATAGTGACAGAAAATCTTTTCATGTCCTGTCATTGTTTATAACTAATCGGTTCTATAATGCTCATAAACTTGTGACACCAGATTAAGGTGATTCGTCGAAATCAAAACTAATGATAAGGCATAATTAGTCTTTTAAAAAGAGAAAATAGGATTCGTTTCTAGAGAACACATTGTCTCATTGGCTTCCGGCTTGGGGCGGAAAATTGTTCAAATGACTCCATCATTGTATTCCCACATTGAAATGATCATTGACAAACATGTATACAATCAAAAATTAATTTCCAATTAATTAATTCCCGGGAAGATTACAAGTGTTTAGTTGTCCGTACTCTGGTTACATAAGTATAGTCTTCGTCAAATTCTTGTTGACTCCTAAGATGTCAGATGTTGAGCCAGCGCACTGGATGTTGCTGCTTCCAGGTAGCAGAAGCAGTAACTGCTGTGTCTTTAATTAAAACAACCTTCGTTGGTTTTCTTGATTATACTACAGAATTTAAATTTTCCATAAAATTCAAAATAATTTGCAAAAAGACTAGATTCTGTAAGCACGAACTTAAGAATACTAATTTTAAGTTAATCCCCCGTAAGACCTTTAGATTGAATAATTTACTTCTTCTTGCATTCCTGCATACTTTAATATGTTAATTTAGTTCATAACATTGAATGGTACTGGTTTAAACAATTTGGAATTTTATAGGCGTTCTTAGTCCAAATGTTAGAGTCGATTTTGAACATCTACAGTCGGACCTTCATATAACGAACTTATATACAACGAAAGTCTCTATGTAACGAATATTTTTACGTTCCTTTGAATTTTGTGTTTAAAATTGTTTCTATTTAACGAAAAAAATTTCTATATAACGAACAAAATTTCCAGAAATAAAGACAAGACCCGCAAACTTTCAAGGAATTGACCAAAAACGGCACTTCTGTTTTTCTGTAAACAATTATTTATTGATTCTCGCCCTGCCTTATTTAATTTTGCGAACTCTTTCTTTACAATTTTCTATGAAATTAGGATTAACACAGCATAGAACTAATAATCTTTCAGTTTTAATTTGGTATTCGGTCTGACCAGTTCGTTTTTGAAACTTTTTATTTGTTTGTAAATCTAGTTTATTAAAATGTCAACACGGAAATCGCTGTCCCTTTCTGAAAAAAATCAATTTATTAAAAGATTCTGACGATGGAGTCAAAATCAAAGACTTGTCTCTGAAGCATAAAATCGCTCCTAGTTCTATATCAACAATTTTAAAAAATCAGGAATCTATACTTAGATTATACGAAACGAGTGGCGATTTAAAAAAAAAGTTCTCGAGTATGCAAGTATAAAGACATTGATGACGCAATTTTACAGTGGATGACAATGTTAAGGGACAAAAATATGCCTGTGACAGGATCGCTAATAAAAGAAAAAGCTGCTGAATATGCAACTGCGAGGTTATTATTCATCCTATATATCCATTAAAATATAAAATAGTACAGAGTTATTTATTTTTTCAATTTCTATACAACGAAATTTCTATATCACGAATTTTTTCTCTTGAACCTTTAAGTTCGTTATAATATAGAGGTCCGACTGTATTTAGCTTGAAAATATTTTGTCAGCACCAGCACCAGTATTAGCAAAATTACTTGCTAGTGGATACTTTTAAAATAGTACGATTTTTTGTTGTTAGATGAATATTAAAAGAATGTCTATCCTACAACTTATTGTGTACTCAAACAATGCTCTATTTATTTGGTTTAGAAATCTAAAACCTTTTAACCCTTGGGAATTGTTTTAGGAGCATAGGAAAAATTATAGTTCATTGTTTTAACTTATACTGGCACTCAACTAGGGGACCATTTGAATGGCGTTTAATAACAGAAGCAAATTTCATTTAATAGCAAATAAACTATAAGTATGTAATAAAAAATTGGTATTAACTTCTATAAAAAATAAAAAAACTTCTTAAAAAAAATTCAATTCAAAAGAATTAAAAAAACTCTTCTTTTAAAAAAAGCATAGTATCGTTTTGTAAAGTTGCGGTACAAGCTAAATAAAGCCTGAAGGTACTAATAATGGTACATAATTGTTCTGTCATCACTGGACCCTACCAGGCTAATAAATTTCGAGATAATGATCGACAAAACCTCAAATCGATTATCACTTCGATTATCGTTTGGTTTTTATACCTGTTTATTACGAACCCCATGCAAATCGTTTATTTTAATTTGTTTCTTTCAAAATATGTTCTTAATTTAATTATGTAATTTAGTTGATTTTTGTGCTAACTTTAAAGATGTTCTTATAACATTTTATAAGGCCAAAAATTATTATTAGATACATGACATTATGTATGTAGTACTTACTTATACTTATTAATTAAACTTATTAATATGCTTTCTTACTTACTAAAATTTCGAAACCGAGATTTCACCATATTTATCCATGTTTATAATGTGTAAAAGACTATAGTAGTAGTTTATAATGTGTAAATAACTATAGTAGTAGTTTATAATGTGTAAATAACTATAGTAGTAGTTTATAATGTGTGAATAACTATAGTAGTAGTTTATAATGTGTAAATAACTATAATAGTAGTTTATAATGTGTAAATAACTATAGTAGTAGTTTATAATGTAAGAATAACTATAGTAGTAGTTTATAATGTGTAAATAACTATAGTAGTAATTTATAATGTGTAAATAGTAATTAAAATGCAAATAATTTTCTTCATAATACTAAAATAATATTTTCTATCCATAATCAATAATAATTTACTACTAACTATCTTAACTACTTTACTTACTAACCTACTACTATTTATTATAATTATAAGATAAAACTTTATATTATTATAAATATATTTCTAAAGACTCCCTCCTGCAGCACAGGCCTCCTGGTCTATAGCAGGAGGTTTCCTTATACATGGAATAATAATGTTATGTATTATATTATTTATAAAATAAAGAAATTTGTTTAAAAAAAAAATAAAAAAATAACTATAGTAGTAGTTTATAATGTGTAAATAACTATAACCGCATAAATTTTAATAACAAATAATAAAAATTAATTCACTAATAATATATAAAGCTAATATTGTCATTAAGAACTTTACAGATACTTTAGATCACAATTTTATTCAGAGTTCGAGCTCAGCGAGACCGAAGTTACCCTTTATTAAGCTTCGGGTAATCAGGACATTCCGAGAACGACCGAAGCGAGTCCGTTTAGTGAAAAAGTACCGAGGTACCCTGTACTCTTTTTCATTTAAATAATAGTTCACCTCCTTAATTTTTTTAATCTAGTAAAGGTATTTAGGATACTCTCTTTTCATTAAATTTTATTTTAAAGATAAGTTAATGTGGTCCAAGTTAAATTTAAAATTCAAGTTAGTAATATTGTTAGCCGATTTTTACAGCTCCACATAATAATTATGGGTTGCAAATTGGAAATAACAAATTGAGTTTATATCGCCGGTAAGGAGACTAAAAAGAATTGAGTTGGTGAGTCAATGATTTGACAGAGAATGAGTTGATTCCCGAATCGACACAAAAATCGTAAATTAGATATCAAATTTTACGAATATGCAGTTGAATATGAGCCAAGGCACCGCTATGGATTATTCAAAGTGTAAACGATTACATAAACGTTTTCCTCCCGGCCACACATATTGATTTTTATTTATCTTAATTATTCTTAAATGGAAGAATTATGCAAATCAACCCATGTTTTGAAAACTTTTAAAAATTCACTTTTTACAAGAACTAAATGCTAACAAATCTGTCATAATATGGTCCAGCCTTGTTAATAAAGTTTATGCTGGTCTGCTTGCTCTTATTTGGGTCACAGTATTAATAAAAATTAAAAACTTTTTCCCTTGTTGTATTTTATTTTAAGTTAAATTATGATAATAACAGAGGACAGTTTAGTAAACGACCTCACACGTTGCTAATTATCTAATTATCTCAATTCCATGCATAAAACCCCATGCAGCGGAAATAATATAAAATCATGCTGTGTTATGTTTCGAAACTGCGCAAATTGAAAGTTAAAGCGTTGATTGGGCTGAAAATGCCACTTCCACTTTGATATAAAACAAGTGGTTTCCTTCTCAATCTCACGATTATTAAGCTTATATACTACATACGAGCTCAACATATTATATAAAAGCTTACATGCTACATTCAAGCTTACATACTTCATACAAGCTTACATACTTCATACAAGCTTAAATACTACATACAAGCTTAAATACTTCATACAAGCTTACATACTTCATATACAAGCTTAAATACTACATACAAGCTTACATACTTCATACAAGCTTACATACTACATACAAGCTTACATACTTCATACAAGCTTACATACTACATACAAGGCTTACATACTTCGTTCAAGCTTACATAAATAAATAAATAAGATTTTTATTTTATAAGAATACAAAAATATTTACATATAACAACAAGTCTTTTTTTTAATTTACACAAAGTTTATAAGTTATAAGCTATAAATTAATTGGAGAATAAGCTTTTAATAATTATTGTTATATAAACATAATATACTAATTAAATATAAAAATTGAATCATTAAAAAAATTAAACAAAACTTAAGGCAAACAATTGACAAAGAAACCTAAAGCACTAAGTAATTAAACATACTACATTCAAGCTTACATACTGCAAATAAGCTTATATACTACATACAAGCTTACATACTACATACAAAATTACAGACTGCATTCAAGCTTACATACTTTATACAAGCTTACATACTACATTAAAGCTTAACATACTGTTATAAACATTTAAGTTATAAAACATCTTGCTTAAACATAGGAAATTTAAAATTCAACAGGTCATGTTTGTTGTGGACCAAGAGGTAGTTCTACTGCATAAAAATTACCCTCAGTCGCTCTGCGCTAAACTTTTAAACGAAACCTTATATGAATTTTATTACTTCGACTTATTTTTAAGGTGACTTCGAGTCGGCAGTCTGGTCAAAGGTAGTTTAACTGTCTCTAACACCCTTTTATACACCGTGCACCTCCATAGTCTGCTGTTTGGGCTCTCTGATTTTATCGACAGTGAAAAGCCCTAAGAGCCCTTACAAAAACTGCATTCTAAACAAAATCATTACAAACAAAAAATGCTTTGCTTCTCTCAGTGTTCCATCATGCAGCATACAGAGTTGAAAAATCAGTTAGGCTGTGATCATGACAACGAAACTCTTCTGCTCGGAAGCTGTGCAGCCTTTTCTTGTGTTTCTAATTCCGCAAAGTATATTTACGATCAAATAATACTTGTCAGCCATTAAAGTCTTGTAACCCATCTTACATCACCTTAATTAATAAATTACAGCAGCAAATATTTGATCACACGATTGCATAAAAATCTTCGCACGTAATAAATTTATTTATTAAATTTTAATTAAATTAACTACAAAACTGTAATACTTTGTTATTTGCTGAATTTTTTAATTTTTAGCTTTTAAATTTCGACTTTTGCATCAAAATTTGCACTTGGTATTTTTACTCAGAACACGATTTATTTGGCATCACAATTTTATTTTAACAAGAGTAGTTCAATTTAAAACTGCTATCAATATGTATCACTATTATTTCCGTTATCTCTAAAAATTTCATTTTAACTTTTAAAAATTTACGAAAGACGTAGTGCAAAATAAATTAGGTGATTTCTATTCTTAGAGGAGAAGCGAAGCAAGTCCTATGAAGTTAAGGATATGGGGAGGGGGAGGAATCCCTATAATTTTTACTTGTCTTTTTAATGCTTTTTTCTAAACTCTTTTGGTATTATAACATTTACGAAAACATACATAAAGACTTTTGTTGAATTTTGGTTTGACTTATGAATTGTTTAAGTTTAAGATTTTTCGCAAAAAGATATTACTTTAAATTATTTCCTGTAGATCTTTTAACATTTTCTATGACAATATGGAATGGTTCACTCTGTTAACACCCGGCTCTGATGCATACCACTTGCCTTTAACTGTACGCAACACAATTCTTCTACCTTATCAAGCGTCGAGAAAGTAAAATATCAATCGAAGATTAATATTGAATATTCATTACTACCTAAATCATCTATCATAAATGATATTCATTATATAAAAACAAAAGGAGAGCAAATAAATATGTATTTACATAGTTGCTTGCAGCGCTGGTATGCAATGCACTTGTCTTCAGAATCATTATGTCAATAAAAATGAAAACAATTATAAAACATTGTGCCTTGTGAATAGCACGACATCAAAAATTATTATAATTACACATTCCTTATGCAAGAATTTGCATTATGAGTTTGCTCTTATAGAACAATCTAGATGTATACAAGGAGTGTTGATTTTGAGAATTTATTTTTGAAATATTTGCACTAATAACATGTTTCAATTCTGAACTCAACACACCTTTAAAAAAATTGATATTGTTTTATAAAAATCAGATTGACCAACAATAATGAAAACATGAAACTGTCCCTGTCTGCTTATTACTTATTGTAGAAATCAATTGAAAGTCATTACCAATCTATCTCTTAAAAATCAATATCTAGATCACTGGTTTACAACCTTCTATGATAAACCGCTTACATATTATATATAATATATATATATATATATATATATATATATATATTATATATATTAATCTGTGAGTGTGTGTGGCGTGGGTATCGTCGTTCCCAAGATAGGAACACAACAAACAACTGATCTATTCCAATCATTACTGAGGGGAGAAAAGTTTCTTTCTAACCGTATATATTACAAAAATCAACCTCCCAAAACCTGTGAAAACCTAAAGAAATTCATATATATATATATATATATATATATATATATATATATATATATATATATATATATATATATATATATATATATATTACCGTTGCTAAGGAAGCAAGAATTTTAAAATAACGTTATGAGCTAATTTCTAATTCTTAGAAGTATACCACCAACACCAGCTTAAATTCATATCAAAAGATGTATTTAGCTGCTTTAATACTTATTAGCATCTCTAATCAGATTTGACAAACAATATATTCTTTTATCTTAGCTAATAATTAAATTAGAATTAAATTAATTATCATAATATGATCACAAGTGCTCATTGTTCTGGTATATGGTAAGGAATTTATACCCAATTATCCACTCCTTTTTAAACGGAACTTATTTCAATTAGGATGCTTAATAGTTTATTGTCATCAATAATTTGATGACTCACAGGGTAAATATTTGAACTGCAGTTAATGAAAGCACTGAGGATGGTAATAGGAAAACAAAGCATTCTTAAATTTTAAATAAACCTATTAGAGTTAGTTACATACATAGGTTTCTACGTATGTAATAGGTTACAGAGTTCCAATTATAATTTCATAAACTAATTTAAAAAAAATAGAGTGGTGAAATCCAAGTATAAGGAAAAATAAGAAAAATGTCTCTCTATTGATGTTATTGTTTAATAAAAGAGCCAGCTTTCAGACTTGACATTCCATCATCAGTGCCTAACCAACAAAGTATAAAATTCAATCTTACAAAAAAACTACTGTAACATCCGAGGAGAGACTGGTTTCTTATTTTTCCTTCATTTCAAAAGGTTTTTTAAAAATCGGCTCTACCCGAATAAGATCATTTATGCGAATGCAATTTAACCTGTAATTTTTCATCAAATTACCCAAATCCAAATAAGGTAACTTTGCATGTTAAGTTAAATTTAAGTTAACCGAAATATTGACAGTTTTAAAAAGTTTAAAAAATTAGATAACAATGTCACCGTGTTTGGGTAATATTGGTATCACCGGATTTTTATTAATATGTTAGAAAGTTATTGTTTGACATTTATCACGAAATTTTGTAAAACATACTCTTTCTTTGTAATTAATAACATAAGTCTATGTTTTATGACAAACAATAGCTTAGTGATAAATTACCGACACCCAGTTATATTAGTATAAAATGTAGAAATTGATGCAGGTAAAACTGTCTGTATAGTATTTTACTATACTAATATAACTAATAGACTGTAGTATTTTATTCATTTGAATACCTAAACAAATTCTGATGAAAACACGATAATGCAAAATCCTTGTCCATTGGTGTCCTCTACTTAAGAATAAAATCTAGGATCAGCGGGAAAAGCACATAAGTCATTATTATTTTATCAAATTGATAAAAATGTGGACTTAGTCATAATGTATATTTACTCATTTATCTTATGTATTGATAGTTTTGACTTAAGTGGTTTTTATTTATGTACTTTTTCCCACTGACCCTTGAAATGTCCATTAATAAATGGATTAATAGAATTAATGGATTAATAAGCATAAAATTGATTATAATGTTAATACAGCCAAGTACGTCTTCCGCCGAAAATTTTAACAAACCGAAAAAGAAATCTTGAAGTCCAATTTAAGAAACCTGAATAAAAAGAATTTTAATTTGATTACACAGACATTAGACTGATTTGCACGAGATTTGATTCAACAAGCTATTGTTTAGTGGCTTTGTTTCTTTACGACAAAGACATCAATCTAACTCTGATCTTTACGACCCGATAAATTACGAGAAGAACAATAACGATTTAGTAATTAAAAAGACCTTTGTAAATTGGATAATGAAGATGTTTATTGGTGCCGTCACATTGTACAACCAAAATATTTACTATATAACAATTTTATATGCTTACTGATAGCGGCCCATACATATTTCTATACTGAGAAAAGTAGAAATAAAAATTTTATTATTTTAGTATCACAGTATTACAAGCTCATGGTTGACATGTAATTTACAGTTAATTAATGTCTGTTGACATATATCTTGCGTAATACGCATTGACGTTGCGGCCTAGCTAAGTAGTCTCCCCTGTCAGTTAGTCAGTCTTTTATGGTATCAAGACCAATTTTTCAATTGATAAAAACTCGAGGAGATCTTTTATCAAAACTTTTTTCGACGCTTTGTTTATAGTTTTTATAAATCTATTAATTTATTAAATGTCAGTTTAATTTAGTTTAAATAGATTGTCCTAAAAATAAATATGAGACTTCGGCACTGAGGGAAGCTCTGTAGCCCCGCGCCTCCTTGTGGCCCCCCTTAAGATTTTTAAAATTTTTTGCATCAAGTCAAAGGACGTTTTTACATTAAATGGCAACAGTGAGACCATCATGTAAGATCTAGAGTCTATTGGCTTTCTAGCGTCAGAATAATATAGCCTATAATGTACTGGACATATTAAGAAAGATGACACAACCTTAATAAGAAGGTATTAAACCAAGATCTTATTCGATTATCCTTTTCTTAATATTTAAACTTATTTATTTATAAAAAGTTCTCACTTGAAGAAGAGGCGTGGGAATGGTTGGAGGTCCCAAGTGGCTCGAGGTTCTCAAAATAACAACTGGAAAAAAGGGTTTAAAATGTAATTACAGGGAGGTGCCCACTTACATCAAGTACTCGGAGAAAAAGGGCTCCGACTGTCTCGAGGCAACACGAGTCATCTCAAAATTAAAATATGGACCAAATGAAAGGATTCTAAGTCTTTATTTAATATAAAATTACAGTAGAATAGATTTTAAAGCCTTTATTTAAAATAATAATTCCAGTTATGAATAAGAAGAAATTGAAAATTTTTGTGATAACATCTAGTTTTTCTATCAATTTATCCTAAATGATTTTTTACCTAGTTATTTATAGTTTAATCTTCCTTTATAATCTGATTGTTACAGTGTATCGGTGAATTACCGTGAAACAATCCTTCTTTAGTAACTTTTTATTCTCGTTACGTATTCAGTTTCTGTAAACCACCACAATCAAACTCATCACGTGTTGTGATGAGTTTAGTTTTTATGATTGATCAATTTTGTGTTAATCACAGAGACCCTAAATTTTATTTTGTATTATTTATTTAGTTCTTTAGAAAAACGTCTTATTATTGAATTAGAATTAATTTTAGTTACAAAAATATTTCATTACGATCTATATTTTAAAGGCATAAAACCAACAGAGGAAAAATAAGAACGTTTAATGACTTTATTAAGTGCATTATAATACTTTACAATAATAATCACGAAACACCTTCCCACTGAAAACTATCTAACGCTGTACCAACTTAAGTTGCAACAGACTGCCGGCTGGCAAGATGTTGAGTTTCCCTAAGTCTATTAATTTAATGGAGAATAAAATACGTAATAATTTTAAAAGTTATGCAGGATTTTAACGAAAATGTATAACTGCCAACTGCATTTTGTAATTATGCATAAATGCATTGATATACTTGAAATCTATTTTAGATCATGTTACAACATAAAAATAGCTTATACAATTATCGAAAGACCCAAGTCTCACTGTCCCTCTACTGTCGAGGCTGACTAGACTGACTGGTTAGGTAAAACGGGTTTCCTTTTTGACAAACATTTTTGTCAAAAATGTTGGAATTAGCTTGCTTTTTTCGAATTGGTTCTATTTTAATACGTTGTGTTTATCAGTTTTTCCTCTCGTAAATTTTAATTTTTGTACTTTTTTTCTTAAAATTAGAAATGTCTGACTTGCACTGAAGTCACAAGAAGACTGCACATACCTTCTTTCCAGGAGACTGAGTCAAGCAATCATTTTTGCCGACTTCGACTCCTCGTGATGAATTTTGAAGAAAAAATTAGATTATGAGGTTGTGATCATGTTTTAAAGAAATATACCTTTTATATTTTTATTCATCGTTTGTATTCATCGTTTTCATTATGAGTGACTTGTGACATAGGCATCTAATTAGGTAACTAAATATGAATATATAGATTAGTTATGTTAATGCGCACAAAAATATTATATATAATTTATAATATAAAATAAATATTTGTAATATTTTATGTATAAATTATTTAATACGAAATATTGATATTAAATATATAATAATTATTCTAAATATTATATAATATTTATAAATAAATATAAAGTAATTATTTAAAAAATATATATAAGACGACTGTTTTTAATATATATTTTTTATCTTTTAAGGACAAAGGAGTTTTTTTAAATAGGACGATTCCGACTCATTTAAAACTGCTAACTCCGCAGCCCTGCTTCTTTCTATCCATATATCCTATATGTTCCATACATTCATAAATGTCTTCATACATAATCTTTTTCTAGTCTTGAGTTGTACGAAGCGTAACAATATTCCCTCTGTGGAAGAAGAGAGACAAAAACCGAATCATTATAAATAAGGAAATAATACCATTGATAAATAGTTATAAATCAATAATTAATTAATAGAGGATTAGAGTAAATAACAGGCAGCAGTCTTCTAATACAGGGAACCATAACTTTGTTATGGCTTCATATTTTATTTTTTCCCAAAGACTCTTTCGTTAACAACACAGCATTAAGAAGAAATACATTGCTTAAAAAAATAATGAAAATTGTAAAGAAATCATATAAACATCTTAAGCAAACAAAACTCAAACATATAATCTCTAAACGTAATAATTACTAGAAATGGATTAAGACGTTTAATAAAAGAGATTATACAAACCAAACTCAATGGAAATATAAAAAGATTTATTAACAGACTTATTACAAAACTACTTTTCTAAATAAACATCTTCAAAGCATATGTATTAAGTACATCTCGTTTCAATTGTATTAAGGGGCCGAAAATCAAATTTTAACTCAAACAAACGTTTAATTTGATTCAATTTAATATTTCAATTTATAAAAGTTAATTTATAAGTAAATTTTAGATCTATAATCTATTTTAATAAATTTTGAATTTATGATTTATTTTTTTTAACTTTAGTTAAACAAATGACTATTTATTCATTGACATATATAGCGAGTTTGTATACAAGAAGGTATTAGTTGTGCATCTTAAACGCCAAGTTAAGTTAGATCCCATTGTAAATCATTATTTCGATGACATCTAATTTTGATTTATCTTCAGTTTCGTATCTGGATGTTGTTTTTCATGTAGGGAGGTCTCATCACTTTGTTATTTAATTCTATTAAAGTTTTTTTTTTTAAATAAATTTAATATTCAATATTAATAAATGAGTGTGTTGAACTCATATTTAGGGTTTGGTTTTCAAGTCGGACCCGCGTCAACTTACTTTGGTACTTAACTCAGAAACTTTATGAGACCACATGACTAAAACATAATTTTCTTTAAATCATAAAAATAATTGAAATTTTTTATTTATAATTTTACTTATATTTTTAAAATTCCTTATATATTTTATTTATGTTTTATTATTTATATTTGATTTATATATTTGTATTTCTACTTTTCCTCACCTTCCTCCAAAGGAAAAGTGTTGTGTTCATCCTTAAAATACCAAACCGAGGTTTCATCATGATTGTCCGAGTCAAACACTTTTATATGACGTTCTGAATAGCGTTCCTCATCCTGTGTGAGAGTCACGCATAAGTTCCGCTGTTTTTGTGCAAAATAGTTGAAATTTCGCACAATAAATGGAATTAGGGCCTAGTTGCACTGCCTACAAGGTAAAGTGTTTTCGACCATGGTAACCTATTTAATGAGTTATCAAAATTTAGAAATCAAAACGATCAAGTTGCTATTTAACCATTAGTTTTTAGGTTATTGGCAAAAATATACATTCAATGGGATAGGGGAGAGAGAGATAATTAGAGAGTGATAAATAGAGAGTGTGTGTGAGAGAGAAACATACAGACAGAGAAAGAACCTGAATTTAAGCTGTAAATTGTCTCATATCCCGACTCGCATCAACAGTTACTGAAGTTAAATAAAATATAATTTAAGTTATTGTATAACTTTTAATACCTGATAACTTTAAACAGGAAAACTTTAAACTTCTTCGTAAATCGTACTAGACAGGATTTGAAAAAAGTATTTAACTTCAAACAAAAATTAGGTATTTTAAACAAAATAAAATTACAGACAAAACCTCGTGGGGAATAGTTTTGAATTTATTTTTCATCTTCGAGAAAGTACTCTGATAATCTCAAAACTTCAGTAATTTTTGGAAGTAATTCTATGAACAAGTTCAAAGACTAAAATTCCGTTTTATTAATTGAACCCGCCTACGCTGTTTTTGCAATGTATTTATCTCACTTATTTTAGAAAAGATTCAAAATCTAATTTGGTCTTGGATAATTTACGTCTTGAAAAAAGTAAAAATACGTCATTACGGTCCATATTTAGGATATCTGCCTACAGACTGACTTCTTGTTTCGAAAAAATATTTTATTAAAGAAAGTTTTTAGTAATTTATATTAAAATTTATTAAGGCGATAATGAACATCGTAATAAAGTTAGTGATTTTATTTGTTATAATTAAAATATTCATTCAAATTTCAATTTTTAGGTAGATATTGGCCGTAACTTGAGATAGAATCAAGTGAGTAAGACTTATTTCTATATTATTGTGGTTTAATGCTTAAGTTGTCTGGTCGCTAGATTCGGCGATTGTGTATGTTGTGTCTTACTAACGTAGGGAGTTGAAAAAGTTCTTCTCATCACTCCTAAAGTAAATAAGAATATGTCTCATAAACTCTTTTCCTTCTTGTCTATGGTACTAATGTTATGAAGAGTATAAACTACTATAGTTATTTCAATGATATTTACTTCGACAAAGAAATTTCTCATTTATTAGTATTATACATTAATACCATTCAAAGGACTATATTTCATACGAGAGTCAAACGAGGCCCGTGATAGAGAGATGTCATATGCGTGTATATAATATATATATATATATATATATATATATATATATATATATATATATATATATATATATTATATATATATATATATATATATATCTGTGTGTGTGTACAAGTGTACATGTGGTAAGTAAGTTTGTATACGAGTTCGTAGACGAATGTTTTCTCTCTCGATAACTTTATAATTATAACGTTTTCTTGAATCGGAATCATGGAATCAAACTTAGTACATAACTTATTCATTTATACATAAAGAAATAATGAAAATATTACAAACGTCATTAACCTTCAATATGATTCAGCAAAATGTTTTCAAATTCACTGAAAATTTATAACTTATTGTGTCATGCTCAAACTTAATACACATATAGCATCACATAAGGAAGACCAAAAGGCGATCCCAAAAAATCAGCATTAGACTTGATAATTATCGTTTGTCATCAATAATTCTATGTAAATAAATCAAGGTATAATAGATTTAGAAATTTGCTTACAGTGGCAGTATGTCACTTACAAAGATTACGAATACGACAGCTTAATACAGCACAACAACAATATGACCGCAAAGTGGCTACAGGGAGCCACGAGGGTCCATAGGCCGAAGTCTTCTTTTTAAATGTATAACACCTAGCTGTCTATATACGTAGTAAGCTTCTGAAAACGACCTACCACAGAATTAATACAATAAAAGTTAATGTTATGAGGTTAATTTATTGTTATGATGTTTATAAGTTGTGAATATGGTTTCTTTAGCTGAGTAGGAGTTGGTTTTCATTGCCTGCCCAGCGAGTAAGGGTTGTAGTTTATATGTTATTATGGCTTTAGCATGTCTTGTTTGTACCATCTCATCCAATATAACATGTTGTAGTATCATTTTGTGGGTTTTTTATTATCCGCTGTAACATTTTTTTCTTTGCCTACAGTGGATATTATATTTCAAAAATGTATTCTTCATTCACAAATTCCAGTTCCAAAAAAAAACATTGTTTTAAGGTTTTTTAATATTTTATAAAAACTCTTCAAACATTAAATGTCTGTATAAATATAGCAGCAGTATTTTAGTTCAATTTATTATTAAAACATTTTAATATTTTGAGTAAGTTATAGCATTTATTCAATTAAGTGATAGTATAATTTTTATATGCTTCAAAAAGATACAAATTTAAGTCATTTTCCGATTATATCGTTTTCTCCAAATTTAATCAAGATAAATTCCTCAAGCACTTATCGATAATTACATAAAATATTGTTCTAGTAAAACCGAGAGTACCTAATGCATACTTGTGAGCTATCGAGGCTTAGCCAAAAAATCGCGACAGTAAAAGAGCTTGCAGTATTTATCACTTATTACTTTTCCTCATTTATACCGTGGTGAATAGAAAAAGTATTGTTATTGCACTAAAAACCCGTTGTCAGCGGCTACCTTCAAGTCCGAGTTACCCGACATCAAACTAGAAAATTTAATTAATAGAATAATGAATTGTTTCTCACGTTGTCTTGCAATAAGTAACAAGGCTTCCCAATAAAGATCAGTAGGAAAGAGAGCCTACTTTCCTAAAAACATTCGTATTACATCAAAATGCACTTTTTTAAAATTTTTTGAATCGCTTCGCTCGCATTTTATAGGCTGCAATTAAAATAAGCATTTCAATACAATTTGAAGGAAAAACTGTTTACGGCTCTGCTACAGTTACAATCGGGAGCCCTTCCTAAAAAATGATTGCTACCAAAGGGAGTAGAGATTCTTTAATATTTTTTAACATCTATATTTAATTTTAATTGTTATAAGAAGCAGCAAAACTGTACTTCATTTGAGAGACATGCAACAATTATTAATTTGTAACCATTGTGAAATAGTCAAAATTGAGGAGAGTCAGTTTTTTTGTTTCTTATTACGCAAAATTTTCATTAGCTCAACTTCCCTGAATAGATAAGCTGCCATATAAGAAATAGTTCATAACGTCTCTAAAATTAACTTCCTAGGTATTTTATACAACACTCATGATCCACCTTGGAAATTTTTAAATAATTAAGCCTCAACTAACAGATCTCTTATCACCTCAAATTTTGTAAGATCCTCCATACCTAAAATGTTAATAGCTTTTTTTGTCAACGGAGGGAAAACGCGACGGCCTCTAGGAGAAAGCTTTATCTTTCGGAATCTAAGTAGCTACTAACTTATTATTCTTACAATAATTAATTACTGTTAATAATTAATTAACACCTAACTATTCAACAGCGATTGGGTATTATATTATTTTATTTTTAATTTCTTGTAGAATTTATTAACGTTTTATTGTAGAATTTAAAGTCAAGAATGAAATATTTGAAACAAATATTATTCTATTTTATAGTTTGCTAATAATTCTAAATTGTTTTGTTAATAATTAATTAGAATACCTAACTATTCAACAGCGATTGGTATTATATTATTTATCTTTAATTTCTTGTAGAATTTATTAATGTTTTATTGTAGAATTTATAGTCAAGAATGAAAATATTTGAAACAAATATTATTCTATTTTATAGTTTGCTAATAATTCTAAATTGTTTTGTTAATAATTAATTAGAATACCTAACTATTCAACAGCGATTGGGTATTATATTATTTTATTTTTAATTTCTTGTAGAATTTATTAATGTTTTACTGTAGAATTTATAGCCAAGAAAGGAAATATTTGAAAACAAATATTATTCTATTTTATAGTTTGCTAAATTTCTAAATTGTTTTGTTAATAATTAATTAGAACACCTAACTATTCAACAGCGATTGGGTATTATATTATTTTATCTTTAATTTCTTGTAGAATTTATTAATGTTTTACTGTAGAATTTATAGCCAAGAATGAAAATATTTGAAACAAATATTATTCTATTTTATAGTTTCTTTGTTCCATTTTAGTTCTTATTACTTTATTTTATTACGCAATATTTTATAGCAAAGGAACTATTAAGCGGCTTAAAATGTTACTGTAAACTTTTACAATGCTGCTATTGAGTTTGGTTTTATTACTTGCATGAAAAGAACAGTATTATAATATGTTAATTAAATAGCTTACCAGATCGTAAATTATGTAGAATATACAAAATATTTTGACACTTAATATCCCAATGTTTTCTATAACGGGCTTGTTTAAATCTAATGTAATACTAATTGTGTGCATTTTTTTAAGTTTTTTTATACCGCTAAATATGTTTTAATTCTGGCATAAATGCTTATAAAAGATTCATTCTTTGAACTTATATTTATGCAGCATGTAGTAAGCGCTTGCGTGTCATAACTATAAACTGAACCTTAAAACATGACATTCTAAGAAGTGAAGCTATTTATACTTTCGTTAAAATATTTAAAATTTGTATAATAAAATTTAAAATCCACTTAACAGTTATACTACTGGCAAGCTAAAAATTTTAGCTGAACGATTTTAACGTATTGTTTGAATGCGTTGTCTTTATTTTAGGAATCTTTTTTAGAACATTTATTGATAATAGTAAAATTATTACGTTTTATTACAGTTCACCTGAAAAATTAGATTTAAACAGTGATTTGGTATTATAATACGACAGCCCGCCAAAATCTCAATGCTTTCAACCCTCTTTTTTTAATAAAAAATCCCTTCTTTTATGTAACAAAAAAATCCCTACTCTGGCAACACTGAAAGTCAGGTTATGTTTTGAATTTTATTATTTGTTTTTATTTGATATCGTATTTTTTTATTTTTAAAAATTATTTATTTACTTTTTAAGAAGGAACATTGTTGTATCTTATAAATTTCCAACTAAGTGTTGCTTTAAATTTGTTCGGGAAGTATGAATTAAGTGGAGTTAAAGTTGTTAATTACGTAATGCAATGGATCATAATTGTTCTTCGATAAAAAGTTTGACGATTTAAATAAATTGTTAGCTATAATTACTTTTTCCAAAACAAACTGCTTTTTCGTGTCAAGTTTGTATAATTGAATGTGTATTGTTTCATATTATAAAAATAATATGACACAATATACATTCAAGACTTAAAAAAGTCAAGACTGTCATGTATTGAAAGACATGGCATTTTCAAAAAAAAATGCTGTCTTTTGGTTGACAGAGCACAGAACCTGCGCTGTACTCAAATAGTAAGAAATGCTTGAAGAATACGTCAATGTCCAAGCGTCAAATATAGGCACTCAGATCATATTACAACTTCGCAATAATTGGATGAATTGAACAGATTGGAATGAAATGAAACGAAATCAAACAGATCAATGAGCACAATAAAAGCGACGCGAGGTTACAAATATTTACAACCAGTGTTGCCTTTTTATGAATTTATTTACGAAAAAGGTATTTTTTTATACCGAGGTTGGCATGAGGTGGAGGGGGAAAGAGCGGGGTCGGTCTGAACCAATAGAATTATTTCCCTCACAGATTTTTGGCACGCTGTCAATTGATTTTAGCCGTGTGTCGTACTATAATTAAGGATAATGTGTTCGTAGGTAATTACCCGATACCTAGACATCTAGAAGAAGGGCTACATCTGGATGGATCAGAGATGCTGTATGAATCCAAAATAAACTAATATATTAAGAATTTAGTGAAGGTAAGTGACTTCGAAGTATATTATAAAGGTTGAAAATAAGAGTATTATTTTATATCTTATAGACAACCTGAAATGTTTTTATTTATAAGGAAAAGGAAAAAAATAAAAAACAATTGTCTCCACTGATGTTCAAGTATAATGACAAAGCAGCTTTCAGACTTGACAGTTCATCATCAGTGCCTAACCAACAAAAAATAAAATTAAAAAAAGTATAAAATTAATTTTTTTTGTCAAGTCTGAAAGCTGGCTTTGTCATTATACTTGAACATCAGTGGAGAGACTTGTTTTTTATTTTTCCTTATATCTGGACTCCACAACTCTATTTTTTTTTATTATGGATGTTTTTATTTATGTTTTATGCTCATACTTAACTGCAGAAGTAGACAGGGTCCTATTACTTGTTCTCTTGTAATAATTAGATTTATTTTAAATATAATTGGTAAAGACTTAGACAAATTATTAAAATTACTATATGCTGAGATAAAAAGGGAAAAAGTACTAAAAACTCAGAATTTAAACTACGACCACAATTAACATTTTTATGACCAAATCAAAATTAAATTATTTTTCTTCTAAAATTATCTTATTCCTTCTAAAATTTAAATACTTCATCTAAACATAAATCTTCATAAAATACGTGTAGTGAAACAAGTAAAAGCTACTAAAAAATTCCCAGAATAAAACTTCCAAATTCTGAGTTCAACACGATATTATCTTTCAAAAAATGTTGAATTTTTGGTAGCCCCGGCCACCCATACAGTACATGTTTTAGGGATTAAAGTCTGAACACGACTTTTAAAACTCAACATGTAAGTTAAAATTTGTCCTTTGGTGTTTAAATTTATGACTTTTGATCACTTGAACCCTTGAGATAAAATCTCATATAAAAATTTTCTCGCCTTAGTTTTTTGTATACTTTAAACTTTTCAGAAAGACCCTCTTAAGTAGTTGTAAGATTTATTGGATTTTGATGAGGTGAGGTTTTTGTTGATCCTTTAACCTTGTAGGAGAGAAAAGTTTGAAATGGGTAATGAAAAGAGCGTGTAGAAAAGGTTAAATTTAATAATGCACGGCGAAATTTCAGTTTATTTTAAGAACCTCATTATAAGCGAAATTTATGATGAAAAAGAGGCTTAAAATAGGGTAAGTCTGTTTCGCCGAATAACTTTTGAGCCTTAAATTTATTTTGTTAAATTCATTTTGAAAAATTAACCCTAGAGAGTGATGGATATACTAGTAGAAACAGAACTGGATAATATAATCGAAGCAAACTATGTTAGTTGTTATAAAATTACATTGCGTTTACGAAATTCAGTATCAAATAAAAGAAAAATTCTATACAAGCTGAAATCAACAAATTCTGGTGATTTTGTTGGCAACTTTTTTTGGAGATACATTTATTTTTTAGCGAATTTTGCGAAGAAAAAATGAGCTTTTTTATTTTAAACATAGCGATTTTAAACTCTCATGAGTTAACTATGTGAGGTGGCACAATTTTTTTATATTGTATTGTATATTTTAAGGCTTTATACCGGTGATTCCTATCTAGGTTCATATCTGGTGGTCTCCTAGAGGTTTCAAGTGGTCTGCGTAATAATTAAAAAGTTCTAATTATTAATAATAATTAATAATCATACAACAGTTAAAAGATAACTATAGACACTTTTGCGGACTACAACGACTACAAATTAGATAGAAACTTGTTGCATTTTAAGAAATTTCTAATCCATCTATAAATTAATTAAAAATAATGTCCATTATTATTTATAATGGACTCCATTCACGCTCACTCTAAGGATATAAATTAATTGTTCTATTTCTTTGAAAACTATAACCGAAAGAATTTCTTTTGAAATTCTTTGTATTAAATCAATGATCTAAAGAGTAATGTTATAGCTATGTGTCAACTCTTTACCGCAAACATCCCGAGAAGCAACGATGATAAGAGACACGCACACACACAATCAGACAGTCCACATGGTAAAAATAACTCAGGAAACATAGAAACATATGAAACGGATAATTAACAATAAACTCAGGTTTCGGATTTGTATAACACAAATACACAATAACGGTAACACAAAACGGGTATATAAGCAATATATAATATAATATAATATAATATATAGTCTCTCCACAAATCCTACCATACCTACTGCATATATGAGAATAAGTAAAATCTTAGAAAGAAAATGTACAGATAGTTTGAAGTTACGCGAGATACAGACAAAACCTCTAAACACATTAAGAGAGAGCTCAAGTCCTTCAGGAATTGAATATTTAAATGCAGGCGGCTGTACAACCCATCTTTTACTTAGATTTGGAAGCCTACTTTCATATTTGGCAGTTTGTATTTTAATAGAAAGACATGAGTGAGCATAAAGAACTTGTCACCTGTTGTACCTGCCTGGCTCCTAGCTACTGAGAGATGGAAATAACTAACTCCTATTTGTTTTAACTTACCGTAGTTTAACCATTAACATACATTGTACGGTACGGTCGCTTAACTCATTAAAGCTGTAACACAAACAGTAGTTTCATGTTTTACAACTTCATTAAGAAATCACCTGTAACGTCATAACGCCGGGTAGTAATGAAAAAGAAAATAAAAAGTTTTAAAGAATAGCGCTTAAGTTCATTCAGTTAACAAAATGATGATATGTTCATAAGTTTGTTTTATTTTGAAGTTATTTTGTTTTTGTATTATAAAGTACCATTTAGGAGTAAATCATATTTTCTGGTCATGTTATGGGTAAATTGGGCTTTGCTGATCTTACTTATAAGTTTGATATGCACGGATAATAAGCCAGTAAGTGAGAAAGGAATTGTACTAAGAGGAAGTATTTACTATCATTTATGTTACCTTAAAAATTATGTGGAATGCGTATTCTTGACTTACCTGAAAAAAGAAAATATGGGTTATTATAATCATTCTATCAAAATCAGAAGGTTAACGTTGATCAAATAGTCAACTTTCTGCTGAGTTCTAATTAAATTTTAGGAAATTATCATTAGAAAATTATGCTTATTTATAACTCGAATAAATGCAGAAAAACCAGGATGCAAAAAAGATAGAATGTAAACAAATTGTTTAGCTTACTTTTTTAGGGTAGTAGTAATATATTTTTATTTAAAAAACATTTTTTTTTTTTAACTTTTTTTTTTTAGTGGTTTTTACCATACTGTATGTCTGTATGTGTCATTCATGACTCCCACTGGTGTTTATGCAACAAAGTTGAAACTTTGCAGTGATGCCCGAATGATGCCGTTTTTCAGACTACGAGAACCTATTTTGTTGAGTCACCAAAAATTTTAAAAAATCGTTAAAAATCAGAAACTTGACACAAAAGTACATCTATAGAAGATCAATCGCTCCACAAAATTTCATTTTGATATTGGTCGCTATTTTGAAAATATTTAAACATCCATGACCGATAACTTTTAATTTCCTCAGTCTTTTTCGATGCACGACATCTCGCCATATAGCGTAAAACAAAGAACAAGTATACTTGAAATATATAATAGGTATTTAACTTTTAGATTGAATAACACCCTTGACAATTTAAGAGGATTATGGGGGAGCCTTCAAGTAATTTTTTATCTTTTGTTGCTTCATCAGCTTTTGAATTAACAAAAAATAAAATACATTTAGTTAAATAATTTGTAATTAAATAATAAATAAAATAGTAAACAAGGATGTACAATGATATAAATTAAAGTCTTTAATATAATTAGTAACTTTTAGTTTGTAAGTATTTGGTTAAAATACACATTTATTGGTACGATTACATGAAAAAGTTTGTTTACATAAAATAAAAATTATGACGATTCTCCACAAGAAATTTGAATCAACTTAAAAATAAATAAATACCAGGATGGCACAAGCATGGCCGGTGCTATTTTACAACTTGTCTAGGTAGAAACTTAGATTTCGTATAACATGATATAATTGCTATTTGCTGTAATAATTTTAAGCAATAAATAATAATTTAGCTATACAGTATCAATGTAAATTATTATAAATATACTAAATTAATTTTTTGCTCTGTTTTAATAATTTACTGTAATTAATAATATTTAACTAACCCTAGGCTAAAACACTTTTTGTCCTCCTTAATAATTCTGGGTTTGAGCGTTGCGAGACCGACGCAAGGCTACCCTAAGGTTTTGGTAATAACAATTATAGGAAGAATAAAACGAGATCAAAGTCATAACATAATAGACCTCAGGTCACTATTTTTCTGATTCCTGCCCAGCAAGACCGAAGTACTACCAACTACCACCTTAAGGATATGACATTGTGGGGACGAGCGAAGCGAGTCTGAAGGTATAATGATAAGTATCGAAGTAGCGGATTTTTAATTGTATTGTGATGAAACCCTGTCATTAAACCAGGGGGGGGGGGTAAGTTTTTTCCTCAAATTCATTGTTATGGCCAGCTTGGCGAAAAACTTCACAACAGTAATATATTTTACTATACGATATAGGTTCCCACAAATTAAAAATAGATTACCCGAAAATCACCGATTATATTCGAGACTTGCTGAGCCGGTAAGTTTCTGAACGCTTCCTAATTAATCTAGTATATGATCTAAATAAAAATAAGAAAATTTCACTATAAAAATATACTAAAATAAAATACTATAATTATGTATAAGAATGTTATTAATGTCGAAACAAATCAAGATAAACAAAATAAAAAGTTTAGGAAACAGCTTTCCTAGACCATCTCTGTTACGTCATCACACTAATTTTAAATTACCTAATTAATTACAGAAACTAGCCGTGTTTTTCGTGTTCTTCTAAATGTTTTGGCTATTATATCCAGAATCTGATATTAGGTTTTGACATGAATAGAGAAATAAATTTGATAACACATAATTTATTGTGGTCATTATATTTTATGTTTTAAAGGTTTTTCTCTTTTTTTATTGGTTTAAGTTAATTAGTTTATTTTAGTTATTTTTATAGTTCTATTTATATTTATGCGCGCGAGTTCGATAATAATGATCGCGTATGATCACTTAAGTATTTTCGAGTCTATCATAAACATCAGGTTTAATAAAAGAAAACTAGTGTAAAGATGTGATTTTGAATGAGCACCAGTGGAGTTGTTCATAATTAAAGGAACAAAGAAAATTAATTTCTTCGTTCTTTTTTTCTTATGACTGTTCATGATTACTTTACATGGTTTTCATGTCTTTGTACTGGCACTGGTGATGGCCTCATGTTAGGTTGAAAGCTCTTTGAATAAATTATTGTTTTGTGGAGAGACACTTTTCTTCGTTCCTTTAATTAGTGTAAAGGTTTTTAAAATATCTTTGAAATTTAATCGATGAATAGAAATCAAACAAACATAATATCCCACTCCAACTACAATTATTCTTTTTTAAGCGAATTTAACAATGTTTTTATGAGTTTAGGTTAATGGAGAGGGGAGGGTGTTTTTCTGAAAGGAAGTGACTCCCTGAACATAAATATATATATATAAATATATATATATATATATATAATATATATATATATATATATATTATATATATTATATATATATATATATATATATATATATATATACTATTGGATAGTTCTAGATTGTTCCTAGATATTTCTATGGCGCACGATTTCTTTCGAACGCTTTCTCGAATTTGATTAAAACTTAGTACAAAAATCAATCTTATTAGAATTCAGAACTCTATAGTTTATGAAATGTGTATTACATCATTCACCCACAATAATTACACGACAAAATTTTACAAATTCAGAAATCTCCAATTTTTTGTGTTGCCTGAAATTTAAAACACATGTACATCTGTTTTTTTAACACATAAACAAACATTTTAAATCTAAACTAATTTAGATTTTAAATTCACGTTTTCCGACTAATAATTTTGGAAGTTCTCTATTAGCGAATTTCCTTTGGGAATAAATTCGCTAATGGGATATTTCAAAAAGAAATTTCAAAATATTATTATATATGTTTAAATATTTTAGATATAACAGTTATTCTTACCCCCCAAACAATCAAAACGTTGATCTATATAAAAACATCTATGCTTGAAAAATCTATATAGTTATAAAGAGGAATGGCTCACCTCTTAGATAACCGCTTTGATTAATTTAAGTTCGTTAATATGTGTACGTAAATACATCATATAATTAGAAAGATGCAGCAACAGAGTGGGCACACCCCATCTCAATACAATGAAACTTAAAACATCTTTATGAGGGCACCTGAGGGCCCTCAGGTGCTCTGCGTAATCTAATTGAAGCCTAATCTAAGAGTAAGTTAAGGTTATAATAAGTCAACCGTTGTTGGCTTCTCAAACATCTTTTGCTTTTGTGTTATAGTTGTTCTGTAATTTCTTTTACAGAATTTCTGTACATTTCTTTTACTTGTCGTTCAGGTTTCTTTTTGGATGATTTCAACCTGTGCAAATAGTTATGTGGGTCGGAGAATATTCTCCGAGCACGGAATTTCTGAGAATATTCTCCTGAAAAATGGGAGCATTTTCTATTTTGTACTTATTTGATAATTTTCTTCCTTCTTATTTGAAATATGATTTTACTTTTGTAATAATGATTTGGATGGAATCTGGATTAACTAAGCCTTTACTAGTTAACATTTTACTATTGAACTGCCTTTCTTTTTATTTTAGTCAACCTTAAAATATGTAGTAGTATATTGAATGGATTAACTTATCAGAAAAGAGTTGTTTGTTTATAAAAATGGTTTGATTGATCGTAAAGAAAAGAGAGAGAAAATGTTATTATTACATTTTAGTTTATCTCTATGATGTTTTATGACAAAATTTATTAAATACAACTCAAATAGCAGCTAATCTTATAGTTAAACATTTTTTAACGTTGTTTTTAAAATTGTAGCTCCAAAAAAAAATGCTCAAATATGCTCGCCTTAAGAGAATATTCTCGAGAATATTCTCTAAAAGATCATGCTCGAGCATTCTACATCACTATGTGCAAATAATACACTATTTTTGTTAATCCTTACAAAAGGCAGCTGCCATAGTTATTAATATTATAGATGAACTTTTAATTATTAATTTGACGTTGGACTTTTAACTAAATACTAATGATGATTTTATCCCTCTGTATTATACAACATAATATAAATTTCTATTTTTACAATATGAAATATTTATATTTTATTCTATTCATATTTAAATTCTATAATCCTTCAGACAGACAACAAAACCTGTTTTGACAAATTATTATAAATGACTTCGAATTTTAAGTTTGTTGTTATAATCAACGTAAGACACGAAAATGTTGAAAACTATTCAAAAATTTATGAAAAAAATGTAAAAAAAAGAAATCATGTAATTAATTAATAATATTTTAAAAGCTTGATGGGGATCTTCTTTTATAAATTGAGTATTTTGGGGCGATAAAAGAAAACTATAAAAGTAGTCAAACCAGTGCTAGATGAATTTAGTTTAATTCTAATTTATTGCAATAAGAGGGTTTTCCTTTTAACTTTTTTTGGTTTTATATTATTTTAATTTTATATCTGCAATAAAGTCGTATCTAGAAAAGTATTGATAACATACATATTTAGGTCGAGATTTTAAATAATGTTTTAAAAAATTTAGAATTAATATCGTAGTGAGGATGAAGGGCGTAAATGGCAGGCAAACCTGCTGAACAAAAAGACGCATGCGGCAGCAGTATACACACACACACACAATATATATATATATATATATATATATATTATATATATATATATATTATATATATATTTATATATATGTATATGTATGTATGTATGTATGTATGTATGTATGTATACATATACACACATATATATATATGTATGTATCAAATTGAAGGTAATTTAAATAATTTGATTAAACATTATTTTTTAAGCGGTAGGTATTTTTTACAAAAAGATAAATGATACAAAAATTAAAATTAAATAAATTATAGTAAATAAAGTAATTCAATTGATTAATACGACATTGAAAGTTGAAGACAAATAAAATTTAAATTAAAAAACTTGAAACTAATACAGTGTTAATTAAAATATATTTTTTTCTTATGGATATATAATTTTTTTTTTTTGTATAAAATGAGCATTTTCCTGCTATTTCTATCCTGACATACTCAGCCACTCACAACACAACACACACCTTAACACTCTCAAAGTTTAACATTTCGCACACGTACATCGCTCAACAGTGTTTTTTACAAGGTATTAATAACTCTTTGTATTTTATTCCAATAATTTCCGATGCATCAAACATTTTTGCTTTTGATATTATTTAATTGAATTAAATTATCAATTATAAAAGTGTTGGCTAAGATGTTACTTGTTTTGTAAAATTAAGATGTTTAAGTTAATTAAAGAATTTATAAGTAACAACTTTATTAATAACTATTTGCTATCTTTGCTTTATTTCAATTTCAGAGAACTTCCTTATTAATTTATTATATATATATATATATATATATATATATTATTATATATATATATATAATATATATATATATATTATATATATATATATATATATATTTATATTGTTATGAGGCAAATTTAAACCGTCCATAAAAATTCAATAAGATAAGGCAGCTGAAGTATTTGAAATGTTAGGAAATTATTATCCATCCACTCAGGAGTAACATTTCTAAAAAATGTACAAACAAAAATAAGCATCAACAAATGATACAAGTTTATTTATTTTAAAATACTTGATCTTAAAGCGAGACAACTGACACCGCTGTCAATAACCCTCTTTCCTTCGGCCACAGCGAAACCTATTACAAACTTACTTTTTAAACTAAGATATATTTGCTTTATCTTAAATATGCAGCCAGTTTGGCACTTAACACATTTTTTCATTGTCCGGTAAGCAAAATTATTACTTGAATTCACAATTTAATATTTTCTTTTAAATTGATAATAAATTAAATTATTGACTATGTTATCTAAAGTTACCAATTTAGGTTTATAGTTTTTTTCGGGTTTTATTTTATCTTAATCACTTTAATACCAAATCTCTCTTGTAAAGAATTTATGTTAATGGCTAACAGATTTAAAAACTATAAATTTTTAAATAATCAAAAAAAAATGTTGTGTTCTAAATTCAACTTAATCGAAATACAACTAAAATAACAAGTTGTTTTTCTTAATTTCTTTAATCCTCTTTGGGTACTTAAGATTGCATAATAAAATAGGCAATAATAGCTCTCAAATATATAGGTTTCTCACGAGAAAATTCCAAAAGTGAATATCATCTGAAAAAGGATAAGTAAGGTAATAAATTGTTAGCAATATTCTAGGATTAAGCTCCCTTTTTCACTTTTACACTTTTAATGGCAATAAACTTGAAAAGAGGATTGTCAAAACTTTATCTTGTGATTTCCTGTCATATTTGTTTATTAACATTTTTAAGGAAAAGTTTGTTACCAAACAAATGATGACACTTTCACAGTGTCATCATTGTATATAAATACTTTATATACAATATAAATTCTTTATACAAAGTATTTTATATAAAATTATAAACCCTGTCTAATGTCAATGTAAATAAAAAATCAATTTACGTTCTGTGACTAATTATTTTTTAAAGTCTTTAATCTTCTATTATTTTCTTTTATTTTTCTTAACTTAATTTAATAAATATTAAGATTATCATCATTATTTATTTTCTAAAGACTTTTATTTTTTTTGTATAACATCAAGCACTCTGTATTTCATCTCTATTACCTGCAGTTAGAAACATGCCTGTTGAAAACATGATATAGCACAAAATTTTAGCTGTGTCAATGCATTACTTACTTATAAATAATTAATATTATGTTTGAAGAATCAAAAAAATCTATTAGATACAGAGTCTATATTACACAGTATAAACACATGATTAACATATTAATGGTTCTCTTATCCACTAATGTATATATTTCAAAACACATACTTATGCAGTGTAATAAATTTGTATTAAGTACAAAATAAGTGCTGATAACTTTTTTTTAAAGGTTGCTAATACAATATATTGGAAATAAAAACAAATATCTAATGGATAGAGCAAATCTTACATTATAAATTCGTTGACATACATTATGCACTTATTTGTTGACTTTTTAAAACCGATAAATGCAATTTTAATGTAAAATTTTACATTGCTCTTTGATTACATTTTAGTCCAACATCTTACTACTTCATACTCTCTCTGTCTCTTAATACTTGATGATGTTTTTAAGACGGTTTACACTTCAACTTTAATACTTAAATATTTGAATTACGCACAAAATTAAAAACAATTGTTTATTAGTTGTATTTCTTCGAGCGAGATATATCATTAATAATTTGGTGCTATCAGTAAAATTTAACCTACTTAGAATTTAAACTTATATAATATATATATATATATATATATATATAATATTATATATTATTATATATTATATATATATTATATAATATATATATATATATATATATAATAATAATATTAGATAAATTGTATTAGATTTATTCATTAATAAATAAAAAATAATTATTCCATAAATTATTTAGACTAATAAAACAGATAATGTAGGATTATCGTTTATTTGTGGTGGTGATCGTCTAGTTCCATCACGAGCTGGATTAAGATCAAAAGGAATATCTGAGTTCTGTCAGAGCGATAGGTGAGTTCCGTCACAGTTTAACCACAAAGAGACTAATACTTTGAGAGGGAGTACATAGCCCGAATAACACAGTGATAAAGAGTCTGGAAGTGAGACAGTTTCCGTAAGATGCCATAACTTCTCTCCTGCCATAGTCTTCTCTCCCTAGAGAGAGACTAGATATTCCCCCATACCTCTACAACCCCATTGCAAACGGTAGACATTTTTTAGTGACGCCACATTAAACTACTTTATTTAATTACGGCACTAAGCTACCCAAGGAATAATGAGAGCTGTTGTATCCTCTCTCTAGGTTTATTTCTCTTTGGTCATCGCTGTGACGGAACTCGACCAACTGGAATATCGCTCTGACGAACCTTAACCATCGCTTTGACGGATCTCGACCATCGCTCTAACGGACCATTACAGTTGAGCAATGGTCGGTAAGATTTTATTTCCTTTAAAATAGTTCCATCACAGGATATAGGTAAAAAAGTTAGTTTTCTTAGGAAATTCGCTAAAACGCAAAATATTTTCATATTAAGAGGATTTTCAAAGAAATAAAATATTAATATTCCTAATAAACACAAAAACATTAGCAATTGTCATAAAAATTCATACATGTGTTGTTAAAATTATTAATGGAGCCCCAGTACATGGTAAATCGATGAAAACAAAGGTTCCCGGACCAGGTTTGAACAAAGAACCTTTAGATTTTCTACCAAGTGTCTAACTGATTGCGCCAAACAGTAGGGCGGAAAGTAAATCACTTTCTGTCCTGATTCTTGTTCCCTCCCTTATTTTTACTAGCAGGCTGTAATACGGGGCTTTCCTTCCAGAAAATAAGGGCGGAAAAGTAATGTTTTCTCCCTTCTAGAAGTAAACGTTATTTTCTTTAGGAAATCACTAAAATCATTAATTCACAAGAGCAGCTCTGCGGCTCTCATTATAAATTTTAATACCTCGAGAACTGGGTAATTACATAAATGATTTAGGTGTTATTTGACTTAGAACGTCAAATTGTAAACCTTTATCTATCTTGAAATCTGTAGATACTGAATCGTAGAAACTTGATGAGATATTTTGTAGTCAATATTTCACCATTAACATGGTTTCCTCGCCTATAATTAGAAGTAGGAATGCAACATATGCTTACCATTAACGTCAATTTTTCCGATTACCTACCTATATTATGTAGGTACAAATCGAAAGTAACCTAATGACCCGGAATATAAAAATATTTATTTTCGGTAAAGTTCCAAAAACATTTAGAAACCACCCGGAGACAAGTAAAAATATATTGTCAGTTTTCAATTATTCTAAAAAGATTTTTTGTGCTAAGTTCCTTGAAGTTGTGAATGGGTACTTAGTCTGTCTTTTGTCCGATTAGTTCCGTTGAAATGGTACAAATACATCATTGTTTGTACATATAAGTGACAATGATGCATGACCGTAGACACTGCGTGCATGTTAATGGACCCAAGTAAAACTATCTTTCTATTGTCAATCTATGAATAATGTCAATATAATTAGAATTTGATGTAACCTTTTTTAAAATATTTTAGTAAAATTTGCATTTGGCAGTACTAACGTTTAATTTTATTTTAATTTTTTTTAGAAAAGTAATTTTATTTATTTCGATTCTTTTCAGCTTTTCTTATTGAATAATAAGTAAATTTAATAGTTCAGGATATTCGTAAGTTCACGATAATTCGATATTCCAATTTTAGAAAGCCAATCGGAAGAATGTACAGTGTGTTAGACAGTCACGCTTAGAGCATAATTATGTTAGGAAGGATTTCATTCATCATTATCTTATTTAATAATAAAAATATTGCGTAATTAATTTCGTAAGATAAATAAAAATAGTAATAAATGAAACTGTTGTAGCATTTTAAAGACAAACATAAAATAATACAAGGAATAGATAAATACGAATAATACTTGGTAAATTAATTATTAAATTTTAAAAATTAAATGTAAATATTTACAGAATGTAATTTATAAATAAAGAGTAATATTATATAGGAAGATATAATATAATTTAGGAAGATTTCCTACCTTTCATCGCACCAATTTTTTGCCATAAATTTGGCAATTTGAATTGTCAAATAGAGAAAAGATCAAAAAAGAATCGAGTGTTTTTGAATTAAAAATTTTTCTCACCACGTTTTGCTCCTCAGTCAAGTTTTTAACAGAAAGTTAAACGTGACAAAGTTGAAAATTGACAAGAAAGTTTGTAAACAGCAGTTGTGTTCTTTGATTAAATATTATGGTGAGACTATACCACAAAATCTCCGTTAAATGAACTAATAATTTATGACAAAATAGTCTCTTCTAGCAAGATCGAAGTAATATTACCTAAAGCATTAGATTATCATGACATTCTAACTAGACGTTGTAGCGAGCCATTTGGTTAACACTTATATTATATTAGTTGTTTCAGCTCGTAGTGAGATAGGAATATAGTTATAAGATTCCAGTCCCCCCACCTCGTCAACCACAAGCTCTTTCTATTCTACCCCTTCACATTTTACTATTCTTCCCTTATTTTACCTCGCAAAGCAACATGTATTTTAATTAAGGCCATAATTGATTAATAAATAGATATTAAATTTTAAGATTCATATTAATAAATTAATCATCGTGTTTGTCTAATTCTTTGAGTTTTGTGTGTTAATGTATTTTTTGTATCTTTATGTATAGAGTTAATAAATTTAAAGTAATTTAATTGTATAGAACTTAAGTCAATTGTTTTCTTCTTTCTCTATTTTATTGAATTTTATTTTAAATTAAACATTACTTCATTTATATTTTAGTTCTATGTCTGATGACTTCTATCGTTATATCTCTATTACTTTACTTTGAATCAATGAATGAAGACACATCTTCATGTCAGTTGACTTCTATCTTAATTATTTTACTTTGAATCAATAAATGAAGACACAGCTTGATTTCTTAAAGAATAAATCAAAATATTTTTAAAAAAGTAGGTGCAAGAGATTAAGCGTTTACAAAAAGAATAATTTGATATTAGATTGACTGTCATAAATAGTATTATGATAGGAAATATCTATTTTATGGAGACGAGCCCCTCTCCCTTATTGGTTGTAGGAGACTCAAGAATATTACTCCCCACCTCTCTCACTGGATATACTCAAATACCTACCTACACAGCAATATATACTTTACTAGAAGTGTTAACCAAATGGCTCGCTACAACGTCTAGTGACATTCTAAGGACACGCGATATGAGTCGATGGGAGAGACTCTGCTAAGCTCTGAGCAAAAGTACAAAGGGACCAAGTACTCGACTTTTTGGAATAGATCCCTTATTTCTTACTCTTAAATTTTCATATGTATCAATATATTTTATTTATTAATTCATGCTTTATGTTTGAATACTTTTTAACTTAGTTGTCTGGTATGGTTTTGTTTGTGTTAGGTTATTAAAAATTACTCATTCAGTCACTAACATTTCTTAGCTACTATTGTTTCCACCAGTTTGATTTTTTATAAACACAACATTCTAACACTAGATACAAGATATTTATACTAAAATCCAAAAGTTACTTTGGGTTGACCTGTCATTGTCACGGTCATGTACACCTAAGCGCTGGCGCCATCAAAGGTTACACCCTCTAAGTGCTCGGGGCAGCAAAAAACTCAGTATCAATAGCTTTGTTTACCCTTCAGCGGCCCTTTTGACCACAACCCTTTCTGCCAGGGAGGTCCATTCAGTTTTCCAAAAACGGGTCACATCTCTAGAAATAGTTTAACTTCAACGGTTTCAACCGTTTACTTTAACCTAAAAGTGATGTTTAAGACACACAATTATGTTATTGTCTTTCCGTGGTTTTTGTTTCCATCATTCGAAGAAGTAGCTCAGCATCACTGAAAATGTTTTCTTCAGTGAAAAAGAGAAGTCAGGAAAATTAATTATCTCATTAATTAGGTTTTTAACCTTTAAATATACCTGTTACAAACCTCGCCTGCTGTTTGATAAAAAAAATCATGTACTAATTACTCTAATACGTATTACAATTGCTCTATCCACGTATTTTTTGCCCACAAAATATGGGACGGTTATAAAATAGACACTACACGTTTTTTTTGTTTACTAATTTATTCAACCACGCAGAATTTATATGAGAGGATCAAATGGTCCTTAAAAATAAATAATTAGTTTACTATTTAAAAATGTATTATTTCCTTCCTGTAATCGGTAGTTATATTTAATCTGTAAATAAATTTTACAGCCAATCTACTTTTAAACAACAATTATGTGTGTATTACAAACGAGCATTAAATTTTACATTTGTCTGTGGTAGGGACTTAAGGTTAATTTTATTCCCTGTTGTACAGAAGGTTAAATACCACATTTGTATTCACTGTAAAAAGATTTTTTTTGTAGGGCCTGCAAACAATGTTTTATTGTACAGCTAAAAGTTAATGTATTTGCCGCGAGGCACGCTAAAAAAGACCGCATTATTCCGCTATATGGCAACACTGTTTTATCAGTATATATTTCTTTCTGATATCTATTTCTTGTTTCTTTACAATCAAAATTAAATTAAAATTAATTAAATGTTTGTATTTAATTAATAGAAACTAATATTTACAATGTTATATAGTGATTTAAATGACACTGTGTTGGTAGCAACTCCACCAGAGTTAAACACTTTAGAAATTGAAGGGGTAAACAGTTTTCTAAATGTTATAATATGTTTTATGATTACTCTTTATATAAGAAAGACAAAACAACATACTTGACTGTGAATTACTATAATTCACTCAGCTCCTTTTACTGACTTGCTTCCCTCACCAGCGAATATAGTCGCTTGTGTAAAAAAATATTTTTTTGAAAATATTTATAATATACTATTATGACGTCATATTCTTATCCAATTTTCAAGAATAAAATAGTGGAAATTACAAATAATTTGTATGCTTCATTAAAGTGTTAATTTCTTCTTTACATTCTCTAAGGTTATGTACAAGCCCTCTCCCCATGTTAAAAATAAATCTATCAGAATACACGATAGTATAGCTGCTTTTCTGTCAGATAATAAAGGAGAATACATAGTTCTCATGGAAAATATGACAGTATAAATAATTGAATATAATATGGCAGACTAGTACTTCCTTAACAAGTTGCAACCATCAAACTGGTTTAAAATACTTAGATTAAATGTTACTAGACTTTTAATTATAGACTTGATCTCGCAATGATACTTCATATTTTATACCACTTTATTGAATTATTATTACGTATGCTATAATATAGTTTATGTGTTAATTTGAGTTAATGTATTTTTATCCTCGATCAATACCAAACACAAATACACACACACCACACACACACACACACACACACACACACACATATATATATATATATATATATATATATATATATATATATTATATATATATATATATATATATATATATATTATATATATATATATATATATATATAATAACTTAATCAAACTTACAGGTACAAAAATCAACCGTGAAAAAGTCAACTAGGTTGTTGTGACGTCAATAACCCAACATTGTTAAAGAAATCAGTAAATTTTATAAAACGCCAGGGCCCGGGTTTAAACCTTTGGTTTGGGATAAAAAGTTTGATCTATATCTTATTACTTTATTCAAATAATTCTGGTGCGGTGGTATGTAATTCGGGCAAATTTTCTTGGGAGTGCTCTTTTGCGCACCAATATAGTTTTTTATGCTTTATAGTCGGAACAATTACTACTACTACTACTACTACTAGTTTCTCAATTTTTCTAGATTTCAAAGGAAAAGCGCTTAACCATTTTGAAAATTAGCTCAAACTTAAGTTTGTATGACTGCCCTAAATGTTGGGTGGAACTGATTTAGAAATTGCAATAATAGTTTTGAACAAAGTATGGTAAGAATTTTTCTTTTAAACTGATAACCTGGAAATAATAAAACATTCCAAAGGAAAGTTACCAGGCACGCGGAAAACCGCTTCACAATTTATTTTTAGAGCTTGAATTTGATTTAATGCCTTTTTTAATATAATATTGCAATCTTTATAATAAGCAACCTTTATCTGAGTTTTACAGGGTAAAAATCATTCTTTTTCTAATAAGGGTACAGAATTACAGAGTGAACTCAATGCATTTTATTTTTCACCAAAAAATAAAGTAAAACAGTGAATATCTTGACGTTGATTTCATAAGCTTTCGATGCAGTATACCTATTTACTTAATTAACTAAATTTTAAACTTTTTAGTAAATTTTAAACACAATGTAATAAATTAGGTTAAAAATCTGACATTACATTGTATAAAGATTTTAATAATCATTTAAGTAAAAAATAAAAAAAAATGTAAATTAAAATTTATTAGTTTATCAAGGTGGTAAACTAATATGCAATGGTCCAACTTACAACGACGAAAATATAAGAAAAATTATGGCAGTAAAAAATACTAGGGTAACAAATATGTTTTACAAAGGTACACAAATATATTAAGATATAAATTATTAAAATGTACGAATAAGTTAAACTAAATCTTCTATAGTTAAGGAAAAAAAGAAATGTTTTAAAACAAAGCACAATATTGTAAATTTGAATTTATTGAGTGGTTTAGGCAAATGTTTTTGCTCTAATTAAGAATTTTGTCAGACACCTTGAAGAAAGAAAAAAAAGTTAAGAATTTTTGAGTGTCAAGGATAACAAGAAATTTAAAACAGTTTAATTATAATAATTTTACAAATATTTAAATTGTTTTTATTTCCTTTTTGTAGTAAAGATAATAAATCTTTACTCTGAGTATCGCACAAATCATTGAATAGATAAGCATTTGTTTTCGTACAATTTTACAATAAACTCATTATAGTTTGACATCGTGAATTTTTCTGAACAGTACCTAAACATCTTTTGTAAAAGCTAAATGATTTGGTATCTACAAAAAATATATGCCTTATGTCTTAATTTAACCTCTACAAACTTCTATTTTGATTTTAACAAATTTCAAGAGGAAAAATGAGCATATAAGGTAAAGTTCATAGAGAGGGACGGAGAAAGGTGGATGTTTTGGAAGGGAAACTCATTAAATAACAATATATATATATTATATATTATATATATATATATATATATATATATATATATATATATATATATATATATATATATATATTATATTGTTAAAATGTATTATTATTGTATAAGATTATTATCGTTCTTCACTAAGTTTTTTGTACTTATTGCATTATAATAATTTGTAAAACTATAAGTCATATTTCATATAATAAATGAAACACTAATTTTAAACAAACTTTAACATTTTTTTTTAAATTGTTCATAAATATTTGGTCTAATATCACAATAAAATGTAATAAATTAGACACGTTTCGTGTCTAATGGAGAAGTTCTAATGATGGAGAAGTTTTCCATCATCAGTATAAATATAAACTAAACTATAAATTTAAGTTTAGTTTATATTACACTGATGATTTTATTGTGATATTATACCAAGTATTATTAAAGCATTTTTTTATATTATAGTGTTTTATTTATTACATAAAATGTGCGATTATCACAAAACCTCGGTCGAAATAACAAACTTTGTTGTATGTTATATACAAATAAAGATTACTATTATTTTCGTTCGTAATAAGCTAATTCTAGAAATAAGTTGCTGTATTTTTATTTATTTTAATTAATTTTTAAAGAAAAAAATGGGGCAATATTAGTTAATCGTAAGAGAGCTCACAATAAATAATATCAAATACATGATTTTATGTTAAAGTGATTAAATAAAAATTAATAGGATTAACAAATATGTAGCTGAAGTATCGAGCTATTAATCATAAACCTTCGATACCTTTTTATTCTATAATTAATGATGTTTGACTTACTAACATATTGATTGTTTTAACGGCTTAATAAATTTAATTTTAAAACAAGAAGCTAAAGGGTTAGTTATGTAGCTATCATAGAGTTCAGATCTAACAACAGATATAAAATTTATAGTTAATAAGAAAGATATTGAGTGTTGTTTTATCCATCAGAGAAATGACAAATGAAGGGTGAAATTGGTTGGGTGAAGCGGTTGCGGTTGATGACACGGTATAATTTATAGTGTTTATAGTTTTAAGGGTTGAATTCCTACGACGTGAGTGCACCTGGTTTTGTTTGTTTATTGGTAGTCTGTTTATTCTTGGCGTAGGTCTGGTATTTAGGCAAACTGGTGCCAGTCCAAGTCAATTAATCTATCAAGTTATGTAAATATTCTTTGATCATTTTACCAGAAATGCCGAAAGATGAAGTGAAGGCACATGTGACACTGACTATACACCAAACACTGGATTAGTTTGTTGGTGGGACGATACGATTTGTATACTCTACGATATGTGTTGTATACTCTACGATATGTGTTGTATACTCTACGACGTGAATTGTATACTTTACGATATGAGTCGAATACTCTACGATATGAGTTGTATACTCTACGATGTTAGTTGTATACTCTGCGATAAATCTAGGGAAATGTGAATTATAACAGTCTAATATAAATATTCAGAAAACCCTGAGTAGGTATCTTTTCCTAGAAACTCATTACTTTGGGCCTCGAATTTTAATCCCTACTGAAGGTTTCAAAAGACAAACATTTCTCTAACTCTACTTAGACACGATGGCAAAGCGTGAGGTGCGAGTTTCACTCTCAGTGCTATCAATTTGTCGAAAATCCATTTAAAATTATTATTCACCTAATTTATAAACATAAAAAAATATCTCGGTTTTAAATTTTTAAGATATTAAAATTGTATTAGGAATTATTTATGGTATGATACACACGAGGGAGTAGAATTATAAGCTATACTTGACTGCCGTCTTCAATCGATCAACCCTTAATCTTTGTTATACGATGCATGCTTATGAGGTTATACATTATGATTTTAATGCGTATTATTTTAGCTATTTATTTCATGTAAGTGAAAATTAAGACATTTACAATTCTGCTGCAGTAATAAATACATTAAATTATACAGACAGCGTGTAATACAGTAATAACTTATGTGACTAACAAATGTAATGTTACTCACATTTTTATGCCTAGCTAGACATTTGACTCTGATAAATATTATTTATTAGCAACTTTTATTAAATATATTTAAGTATTAAATTAAAATTAGCAAATGTATTTTTTGCGAAATGAAAAAAAAATCTTTTTTGGTTCTAAACAAAACTTGTTTATGAATAAATCGTTTTCATAAATGTCCAGACCTTACTTGTTTATAAAATGTGATTTCCCTTAAGTGGACACTTTATCCATGTTTCAATACATACAAACTACACACACACACACATACAACACACACACACACACACACACACACACACACACACACACATATATATATATATATATATATATATATATATATATATATATATATATATATATATATATATATATATATGTTTTTTTATTTTATATAAAAATATTTAAATTAAGTTCTCTAATTTCTTGGTTTATTTTTGTTATTGCTCATTCTTATTTAATTATCTATTTTTCATTTTACACTATCTAAATAGATTGATGTTATCTTGTGTTGCAAAGGGCCCTGATGAAGAATTTGTAGTTAAATTCGAAACGTTGGCTAGAAATAAATATATAGTTTTCATGTAAAGCTGTGTTTTTATTCATAACCTTATCCCGAGATTGATGGAGACGCGTATATATATATATATATATATATATATATATATATATATATATATATATATATTATATATATATATATATATATATATATACACAATTTTGGCGTCTGCATCTTCGCACTTCGCATTTATTTTTCAACTATAGTTTCCACGAATTATTTTTTATATCTTTTTAAGTACAATTAAACAGTTTCGAACATTTTGGAGGAAAGCTGTTTTGGCGCGGAAATTTTAAAATTGAGTGATTTAAAAAATGAAACTGTGAAAGTGAAATGAAATAGAGTAAGGGTAGCGAAGAACCCTTTTCAAAAACAACATGTCATAATAACATATCTATGGTTAGCACAGTTTTCCAGATTATTTAAATGAATGCATTTTAATCCAGTATTTATAATTTGTGTAATAATATTTTTACTTATGTCATTAAAACACCTTTAAGTTTTTCTATTTTTACATTTCATGAATAATTTATTTGCTTTATTAGTTTTGCATTGAATTGATTTTAATTGCAATATAAAGTCTTAATACTTAGTCAATGTGACTTGTTTTTGCAGCAAGCGTTAGACAGCTTGACATATTAAGATTAAGTGTATTTTTAATAGGTATTACAAAGATTGATTAATTTAATTTAATTAATTAATAACATTGATTAAACTATCTTTAAGTTACATTTATAGACAGGCTTACCAATATTCTCCTATATAAATTTCTAATCGTGTTGGTTTACAAATTTTCTTAGTTAGTTTTTAATTTCTATTCTCAGCGAGTCAAGTCAAAAAAGTACTTTTCTTTTAAACAAAAGAAATTATTTGTACTCGCACCACACCGAACTTTTTAAATGTGTTCAGAAGTATTTAGGAAGAATAAGAAAAACTTCCAGTTACTTGGATCACAGCTAGAGACATAATAGACTACAATATTTCTCATTCATTACATTTTTGAAAACTTATCTCTGTAAATCATGGGGATTTAATTTGTTGAAATTATTGACGAAATCATTCGGGTATAAGATGGAGTAAAAATTGGTCTCGTACAGGAAACATTGGCTACGATTATTGTCAACTTCGGACTCGCTGCGCATGTCCATAGAATGGCATTACTATTCAAAGCTTAAGATGATGTTACATCGGTTTCGCAACGCTCGAACTTAGATTTATCAGATAACCTAATTTCTAGGGTGTTACAACTTTAATGTTATTAAAGTGTGTATAGCCAGTGTAACGTCATCATTTTGATTAGATGTAAACAAACCTTTTCATATAATTTTAAGTTTCACGGCAATAAATATACATGTCCACTAACAGTTCAAAACTTGAATTTGAAGTAGCATTTTAATTTTTACAACCAAATGTTTATGCATTACAGTATATAACGATATACTGTACGTCGTAAAACAGCGATTACATTAAAATTTAATGGTCCTCAAAGCATGGAATTACACAAATCAATATTTTTATATCAGAATAAAATTTAGTGGATCAATTTAAAATATTTAATGTACACTTGAATGTAATTTCAACTCGATAGGTCAAATTTTCGATTTATTAAATGTTTTCTAATATTTTGATGACCAATCAAAATAATTTATCAAGAGCAATAGAAAATAATAATCAAATTTAATCTTTATATGATTGAGTCTTCTTTCTTTTTACAAAAAATCTAAAATTTTCACCGAACTCGCGACAATGAGCTTTAGTTTCTAATCAGATAATGTACAGAAATTAGACCATCAGCTTCTCAAAGACATCATTCAACGCCCAGCGTTATTTATCTATATAAATATATGGTGGGACCTAAATTAACCCTCGTTAATTACCTAAACTCACCTATTGGAAATGATTCAACTTATCATTTAATCTAGGAAAGTAATAAATTTTTAGTGACTTTTTGTTCTAAAGCTGCTGTTTGCACAGTATCTAGAGTAAACCCATCGCAGTGACCTTTTACTGGAAAGGGCCAATTATTAAGGGCACTTGTTCAGTAAATAGGAGCAATTAAAATAGAGATGGTTTGAGGAATTACTAAGATTAGTACTGTAAAGTGCTTACAAAAAATTAAGTTTTCAACTTGGGCAAAATTTTCCTTTTGGTAGCTTAAAAAAGAAAACTTAGAACGTCACTACCAGTGACAACAATGTTCCATCAGTTATTCAATTCAAATCTACCGGTGATCAGTTATTAATTATACGTTACATTTTGCGGGAACATATTTCAATTTAATCCTGCCTCAGATGCAACAACAGCTATGCCAATATTTTATGCCACGTGCACGTGCTGCCTTATCTACTTATATTGAATTTATTTCTTGGTTTAACTACATAAAATAGTATTCTTAAATCACTTACTTAGTATTATATTTTTATTTATTTTTAATTCTGTTTATTTATTTTTTTATTTTGTTTGTTTGTTTTACCTATTATTAATCTTAAACATTCTACTCACAATGATTGTTTTAACAATCAATTAATTATTATAACTCACAATTAATATTTTAATTAAATATTTAAATTAATGTTAAGTTATTTGCATGATTGACCTTTCTTGGGTTTACGGCTTATTCTAAGTGACTTTGTCTCATTGCTTGTCGAGAAAGCTACTTAAAGTTATTTTTATGTAAATATAAGTTACTTATAATTTATTACTCGTAAGAATAAATGCATTTTATGTTTGGCGCCGGCGCTACGTTTACTTTGTGGCTCCGATGTCAATTTTATTTTTCCGCTTTTGTCTCTATTATTTCTGCTGCATGTTTTGTATTACATAAAGATATGCATTATGAATATTAAGTATTTATTAAATACAAAGCAGAATTATTTGTTTTTATCTCGGACCGCATTTTAATTTAAATTCACTTTGTTACTTTTATAAGTTTATACAAAATAGAGTAGAGCGGGTACCTCAGAACTTTCCTCACACTTTCCACCACTTTGTAACTGCCTTAGCTCGTCCACAGAATATAAAAAATCACAAAATTTGTTCAGCAGATCGTCTTCGAACTCGCTTCACTCGTCTTGAGAGATTAAAAACATCTATTTTATTCTCGGCGGTCACCCATCCAGGTATTAACCTTGCTCCATACTAGTTAAAATTAGTAGCCAAGAAAAAGATGACACAAAAACCATAGATATACTACTAAAACTAAGGTTGAAATAAACTTGAAAGTGCTTAAAACAACTTAATATACTTATTTAATACATAAAGGAATACACTTGTTCCAAAATTCAACTCAATTGGATTATTTTAAATTTTTCTTCATTTTTACCGCAGGTATAAAAAAGAAGTATTGTTTGCAAATAAAATCCGAAACCGGGATGTCATTAGAATTATCCGTTTCAGGTGTTTTTAAGGCCTCCTAAGTGGCTTCCAGTACATTTTTGCTTGGGAGTTGAAACTTTGTACAAAACTCAGTCTGTTGGTGCATTTGTGCTATTCGGAAATCAATTGTTCTATAACATCATATATATATATATATATATATATATATATATTATATATAATAATATATATATATATATATATATATATATATATATATATATATATATATATGTTTTGTTTATATATATTATGCGTCAATTCGCCAAGCTTCATCTCATTTTAACCATTAGTTTAATTTTTATCAAATTACATGTATTTTTTTTAAAAGAAAATGTTAAGAAGTCGAAAAATAATTTAATTGAGTTAAAATTTAGTTCTATATTCTATCTTTACGTAATAAGTAAGCACGCTAAGTATCGTTTCAATACGACAAGTATATCTATTTTTGTTGGATCATAAAAGTTAAGCAGCATCGTGCTTGGTCAGGGCCTGGATGGGTGACCGCTGGAAATGAAACGAATGTATTAACTTATACGGACGAGCAAAGGGTGTCCGAAGACGAATTTTAAAATAAATATAACGACTTTTCACTTTATTTATGTTAAAATAGAATTTAAAGAAAATAGAAGCAAGGGAGGACAGGCTTAGTGAATACGGTTTGATGAGGAAAAGTTCTGAGGTACCCCGTACCCTTTTATTTTCATTTATGTTTCATACATGTCTAAGAAAATCTAGTTCATGTCTTAAAATTCATGTCATGTCTTAAAGATCATGTCAAAAAGCATGTCTTAGAAAATTAACTAAGAAAATGAAACTTGGCATATATGTTAGTCTTATGCTATGCATGGCTACATGAGCGTGTCATATCTTAAATTGATCACATAATTTTTCTGCGTTCTTTGATATTGCAGGTTAATAGCTTTATAAAAAAAAAAATCCGATAGCACAACAGCACCTATAGACTGATGCTTTACAAAGTTTAAATTCTCTAGCATAAATACACTGGGAGTATGATAACAAACACACACACACACACTTACAGACAGACAGACAACCTTGTGAAAACCACTTGGAAAGTCTTAAAACACATAAAACCGATTACGGTATTGACATCCCGATTTTGGATTTTTTTTGCAAACACAATACTTTTCCTATATGCCTACGGTATAAATGAGGAAAAGTAAAAATCAAATTCCACCCTGAATCAATCGGCTCGTGCGCTTATAGAATGTCCATTTTTGTTTACTAGCAATTTTCTAGTACTTTTTGCAGTTTAGATAGCTTAGAGCATAACAGCTAAAGAGCTTATGCAAGGAACTTTTTAGTACATTACAAATAATGAATTCGATATTATATTGAACTGTATAATAATAATAATAATATTTAACTGTACAGCATAAAATTTAAATATGAATGTTTTGCTATTGTGGTTTTATTGTTTCTATTATTATTTGTTTGTAAAAAGTTACTGCTCTCATATATGATATAAATTTAGATAAATGACAAATAATTATTATTAATGAAATAATAGTAATACGAATAGACTTTGTTGTAAAGTAGGACAAATAACAAGCCAATAAGGTTATAGGAGTTCAATAAATGCAAATTTAAATTATGTGTCTGCCTTTTGTCTGTCTGATTAGATTTAGAGTTGTATACATTTAAATTTTATTGAGTAAGTGAAATTTCTAAACTATTATTTTTATAAAATTTCATGTAAAACCTAAATTACTTTAAATATAAATTTAATCTTCCGATAGCAAAACTAAACCCGGGGGTTAAGATTCTGTTCTAAATTTTTAGAACAGAGTATTTCTCTAGGAGAAATACAGTGGAAGTTTCGACAAAATTGACCAAAAGCGTTTTAAGAATGTGTCATATTTCAAAGTTGTTGGGGTGCTGAATCGAATGCGACCAGTTGTAACTAAATCCGTTCCAAATTGACATTTAAACGTTTCTTTATTTTTGATGAAAGGTTTCAACAATAATTCACATATAGAATAAATATAAATGCATTGTAATATGTTTTTTACATTTCCTCGTTTGTGTGTGTGATCAATTGTTATGGAAAAGTATTGTTTCCGCAAAAAAAATTCCAAAACCAGGATTTTCATGAATTATCTGTTTCAGGTGTTTTAGGTTCTTCTAATTTGTTATCTCAAAAGTTGTCTGCATGTTTTTGTGTTTGTTATCATCGTATCTATACCTGTGTATTTACGCTAGAGAGTTGCTAATTGGTACAATAATCAATCTTTAAATAAATGGTGCCAACCAGAAAATATTTTTTATGACGGCATTAACCGGCAATAATGACTCAGCAAAAATTTAGAAAATTCATAAAACGCAGAAAATTTGTTTTATTGATTTGGGAATTGGCGTGCATGTAGAGTACCATATAAAATACCAAAATATGTACCAAGTTTTATGTCATTATCAGCATTAGTTCATTAATCAGACATGTAAACAATTTTAATAAATGAAAAATAATCCTAATGAGTTGACATTCGTACAAGTACTCCCCTTTGTGTAATGAATACTAATAGTCCAAGAGCCGGACCTGAAAAAATGTGACTCATTTTGTACTACTTCAAACCAAATTTTTTTGAGAATATACCTTAAATATGAAGAAAAAACAGCCTGCCTCTCCAGAGTGGAGCCCTTATATGATTACGCATGCTCAAAATTGTATAAAATCGCACAAATTTTAGTTTTCTTGAAATTAGTGGTTCTCTGTGGTCGGGAGCAAAACATAAAGAGAACATTTTTTAAAGCTGATAAAATGTTCTATAAAACAAGTGTTTAATCATCAAATCGGATGACTGCAACAAAAGTTATACTCTTCAAAAAACACCTAAAAAATGGTTAATTTATGCAGTCAGCAAATTTCTTTAAAAAATATTGGCTTTTTGTGCATTTTTTGGCCATTTAACAAATGTCATAACTTTAGTTTAATTATCCGATTTTGACAAAATAACACTCGTGTAATAGGAAATTTCATTAGCTTTAAAAAATGTCATCTTCATGATTTGCACATGACCTACAGGGAACCACTTATTGCAAAAAACTGGAATTAGTGCGATTTTCTAATATTTTGAGCGACCGCATTCATATGAAAGGCTCCACTCTGCATAGGCAGACCATGCTTTTCCCTCATAATTTAACGTATATTTTTAAAACAATTTGGTTTGAAGTAATACAAAATGAGTTACATTTTTTAGTTCTGGCTCTTGGACTATAGGTTTTGTTTTAATACGGCAAAAGTTTTAAAACGGTATATCTTTGTTGAATCTTATAAGTTAAGCAGCATCGAACGAGGTTATTGCCTGGATTGGAGACCGCTGAAAATAAAATTTATATATCTTCGCTCGTCTGAGGTAAGTGCACTTGTCCTCAGACGTGCTACAGTACATTTAGTAATTTTTATTTCTGACGACCAGCGTAACGATTCCGAAGTAGTGAGGATGAGCGAGCAAATCCGATTGAGTGAAGAGAGAGGTTCCGAGGTACCCCGCACCCGATTTTTTTGTCTAAACTAGATTACATTTCTCATGGCATAAGCATAATAATCTTTATGAACAGTCTCTGGGTAAGTAAATCTCGATTAAAAAGCGACCAGGCCCGCTTTCAACTCATTATAATCATGATGAAATGCTCTGTGATATTAACCTCAGGGTTCTATCGAGGTTAGAGAACATCGTCAGAACATACGATGTACTAGTCCCATTCCAATGTACATGTTAGTACGCCACATGTTATTAATGTACCAAATATCCTATCATCGAACGCTATCCTTGTTACATTTGTCCAGGTTCCTTCTCTAGTCAAGGGAATTAGTTTTGAACCAAAGCCAAATTATTACAATTTTACATCGTCATAGTGAACTGAACAGCATTTACATTATCAAAAATACTTCACACCCAATTATTTTAATACAATACAATATATTTTAAGATATACTTGACCTAAGTCCTTGGTTAATTATATCCTAAGGTAAGAGTAACACTAAGTAACTAATCCTGTCTGGATGGTGCATACCTTACACTCAAGTTCTCAGGGGGCTTTTTTAGCCAAATATATTTTTATTTTGTTTCGCACTATATTTTCTTAAGTATATTTTTTCTACCGACTATTTGACTGTGAGTTACACTATTAATATACTTTAAGAAAAAACATTAAAAAAGTCAACACCAAGATGTGCTTAATTAGTTTGGAATATTGATAAGATTTGAATTAGTCAAAGCCGCCCAGGTGGGGGCAGAGTGGCAGACAGAGACGAGGTAACCCGGTAGACAAACAAGGCTATTTATATAACTGACCTGTCTCTAATTTATAAATATTATGCACCTATTAAAACACAATGATATTGTTTTTAATTAGGGTCAACTTATTCATCATGTTACTGGTCATTAGTTATTACTTTCTATCTTTGTAATCATTAAATGTATGGCACAAAAGTATTTAAAAACAAATGATATATATATATATATATATATATTATATATATATATATATATATATATATATATATATATATATATATATATATATATATATATATATATATATATATATATATATATATATATATATAACCAACTCTTCTCTTCTCACCTTCTAATTTTTCTTTGAAAATTGGCTAATACCGCCGACTCTATCTTGTCTTGTTCAAATCATAATTAAGTAAGGTATTAGGCAAGGGGTAAAAATGAAGTCTAAATGGTTTCTGTTTAGAATGGTAACTCTTAAACAAGTCGCTTGATAACTCCTAAACTAGAAGGCATTGTCGCTTGGTAAATCCTAAACTAGGCGGCATTGTCTCTTGGTAAATCCTAAACTAGACGGTATAGTCGCTTGGTAAATCTTAAACTAGGCGGCATTGTCGCTTGGTAAATCCTATACTAGACGGCATTGTCGCTTGGTAAATCTTTTACTAGGCGGCATTGTCACTTGGTAAATCCTAAACTAGGCGGCATTGTCGCTTGGTAAATCCTTTACTAGGCGGCATTGTCGCTTGATAACTCCTAAACTAGGCGCGGCATTGTCGCTTGATAACTCCTAAACTAGAAGGCATTGTCGCTTGATAACTCCTAAACTAGGCATCGGTAACCTAGTAACTCATAAACTAAGGAGCGGATAGATGACGGCTAGCGATGAGTAATGAAAAAAAGTTTTCTATAAATATAAAAACATTTATTTTCAACTGTTATGTATTATCCGTTTAAATTATCCCGTTTTAACTGTATTATATCTATTATTTATTTTTAACTCTATTTACGCTATATCAACATTTTCATTCTAAGATATGCACTGACTAAGTTAACATATTTCACTGTATTAAATTAATCATCCCTTTCGTACCCTTAGTTAAAATTGTAGAATTGTGGGTACACATATACTAGAAACATTGATCCTAAAAAACTATCAATTTTACTTTTTAAAAAATTAGCTTTTAAAGACTTGTATGACTAAATTAAAATTATAGGGGTTGAACTCAAAAGTAAACAATTACCTAAATATAGTGTTTATGAGGTAGACGCTCTTAACAAAAAAATAGTTAGGGTTCAGTTAATCTACATATGTATGGAATTAGTTGGGCGTTAAATTGGGCTTTAGATAAATTACTCGCTATTAATAAAGTTAAAAATTCATGGTGGGTCCATGTAATTACTACAAGCTAGTCGTGTTTACAAGCTGAATAATGTTTCTGTAGGTTATAGTAATAGCTTCTTCCGTTTGGGTTGTTGGTTTATTGTACCTTTTTTTTTGGTTGCGTAGGGCCTACAAGTTATTATGTGAAAAATGTATGTGTTGGAAATAACGTAACCCTATATAACCCTTTGCATCCGGATCAATAGAAAGACGAATTTTGCTATAAAAGTTTTTATGGCTAAGTATTATGAAATCGACCATAACCTTCTGAAGTCAAAAAATCTGAGATTGTTCTGCTACAACTCTTGATTTTCACTTCAATTTAAACATGAAAGCCGTAATGTTTGAAAAGGGGAAGGTCACATCTTCACCTTACTATATGTCGTGGAACTCATTTTTCATGCATAAAGTTCTGTTGCGGGATTAACATGACCATTACTTGTGTCCCTGCAATAGTTTCATTAAAACGCGGGTTTCAATTCATAATTGAAATATACAAGCTCAAGAAAAATGTTACTCTTTCACTCAAGTCCATCTTCCATACTTTAGTCGGTAATTATTAAGGAACTGCATTTGATATTAAAAACAAAGCCAACTGACTTATAATGAAAAATTAATTAAGTGGTTATAATCATAGAAGGGGGAAGGGGTTTTATTAAAAGAAGGGGACTTAATTATCAAGGATATATATATATATATATATAATATATATATATATATATATATATATATATATATATATATATTATAAAACCCACTATTAGGACTCAAAATTTCAAAAATTCAGACACCCTAGAAAACTTATTTTATTAAAATAAAATTTATTATACGTATTCTAATTATTCTAATTTGTATGTTCACCACATATAAGAAGTTAACAAAAATTATCAGCATTGAGTTCGGCTTTATCTTTTAACATACAAAACTTTAAGTACGTAAATCACATATTTTAACTAATACATTTGAAATTAATTAATAATGTGACAAATATGCTAGTTACATAAACTTGTAATGCGACAAATTAATAAAGGAAACCAAGTATGCGGCCCCAGTGTCGACGCTAACATAGCGGCCCCCAGTGTCGACGCTATCATGGCCCCCAGTGTCGACGCTATCATAGCGGCCAAGAGGCCGAATTCCTTTTATATTTAAATGAGAAAGGTTATTATGTTATCTTGCATTAAAACAATGAATTGAAACACGAATAAAAATATTTTTACATTGAAAAACATGTTGCTAATGAATACTTGTTTCTCTCCGTGAAATGGTGCTAAAGATCATGAGAAGTAAGAGTAATTTTCTGATGAAAATTACTAAAGCTCTTATGAAGCTTTTCTAAATTATAAAATTTATTCTGGTGGAACTAACATTAATAATATTTTTATTTTATTCAAATCAAAGTAAAGCAGAAGTGAATCATTTAATCAACAGTAGAGAAAAAAAGTGAATAATTTGAAGTAGATACACGCACACCCACGTACAAGCCGAGCTGATCATGATTAACCTTTTGACGCCTCTCATTGATAATCATGCCCGCACTCCAGTGAGGCAAGTTATTCAAATATGCAATACTTGAATATGATCAGAATAAATCTGGGTTAGATTAGGGAAGTGAAATAAAACAGATCAGTCTGACTGAATGCAGATTTCAAGACATTCTTAGAAATAATTATTTGAAGAAATACCTTTTTATTAATCTTTTTGGATGAAAAAGCGAGTTTACAATTTTTCGAGCTGGAAAGATTCCAAATCAGTGGTATCATTTTGATCCACGATGTTTCTGCGCTGGTAGTTTATGAGAATGTAGTATTGACATTAAACGTGAGGTTTTCTTTAAAGAATGAAGTGAAAATAATGTTCAGTAGAATTCTCAGAAGGAGGCGTTCGAATCATTTATAGTAATAATTTAGTATTAGACTAAGGTCCCAGTATATAGGTAACGAATTATCGTAAAATAAGTAGTTAATGGTTACCAAATGAATGTCTGAGGATATTGAATTTTTAAATGATTTGTAAATTTATTTAGTGAGTCGTATAAAATGACAAACCGTAAAATATTAAAAAGAAATAAAATATACTTTAGAAGATATAGCAACAAACAAAATATATATTCAAATATGTTCACTAAGCGGTACAAATGATCTCGAGTGCTTGGTTTGGTGTCATGTATACTGGATCATACCGCCGTGTTTTACAAGAGTTATAAGCGAAACATTATACTTAACATTAACTATAAATAACTAATCATTTATAATGGCAACTGTAAAACTAAAACTAACCCACAAAGAGAACTTGCACAAACACTACCCTGTTAATTGCTTGGTTGGCAGTAATCAAGTTGAGAATCGCTACTTAAAATCTTAAGACTCTTTCCGGACCCCCCCCCCCTAAATACCTTTAAATATTAATTCATGATAATAATTCTGTTTCTCCCCAAGCTCAGCTATGCCCCCCTCCACTACTTAATACTACGCGTATTTCTACCATTTAAAATTTAATAAATTATTTTTTGTACAGCTACATGTATTTTTGAACTATTATACAAAGTAAAATTAATGATATGAATAATTTAACTACTCTATTTATTTAGAATTCAATGATGTTAATTTACATCAAGGATAATTTATATATATAAAATAATTCTTTCTTAAAATCAAATTATTTCTGAGTCTATACAATTTTTGGCTTCCACATGTCGTAGTTCTAGTTAGGAAGCATTCAATCGACTCTGATACTAACTGGACTAGACTAAGCCATCTTCCTTGTCAGCAACCTATACAGGTTTATTTAATCATTTGTGAATACTAAAAACTTTACCATGAAAACCACAATGAAATCTTGATTTGTTTTCATTATATTTCTCTTGTATCTGTCTTCCAGACAGAACTGCTAATGTTGTCTAACATCTAATTCCCATGTCTTTTTCTAAAGAAGATCAATTTAGAATTCCAAATTTTTCCTTAAACGAGTCTCATAGTCTAAACATCGTCAAATTTATCTGAACACATTTAATGCTTAAAAAAATTTCAAATTACCATTCTAAGATAAATCTTTACCTCTTAATTCAAAACTATGTCTTGACTTATATTGTGTAAAAAATAGTGGCAGAAATATTTCCTCTCATAATTATTAATCAAAATTCCAAAGATTCTAACTTCAATCTTATCTTTAATCTTTTAGATATTATTGTCATCTTAGATTTGATTTCAACATAAGTTAGATTAGTTTTGATGTGCTGTCAAATTCTTTGTTTCTTAATGAAAAAACTTCTCAGCTTTTACATTGTCTTTTTCGTTACTATAAAATTTAAAATATTTTATTAACCTTTTCAGTGAATTTCTTTTAGAAAAATCGCTAATGGGTGTCTATTTGTAAAAACGCGGAATTCAACTATTTTACAATATAGTCCAGATATTTTTAAATACTTGATTATGAGCAAAGACCAAGCTTTGATTTTATTAGGATATAGTTTACCGTCCTCCGTAATAAGTATCATACCATGTAATAAGTAATCTTTTTAAAACTGTTGTCCTGTAAAAAATATTTTTTATGACGACAAACAACATTTTATTAATGAAAATGCTTTGAATATTTTTTCTTAGATTAAAATCAAATGTTATAAGTAATAAAAATTTGAAAGAATTTTAATTCAAGTTTTATATATTTAAAATAAAATAAAAAATATTTTTAAAATCAATGTCTGTAAAAAAATATTCAGTAAAATGAAAAAGTCGTAACTTAGAAAGCATTATAGATCTTTAAATAAAAATAAAAATTCTGGAATTAGTACTTACAAAATTATTTTTAAATTAATAAGAATAAGAATAGTAAATACGACATTTTAAGTCATAAGGATAAGTAAAAATATAACTTTGTTTGATGTAGGTAACCAATAAATAACCTGTTCTTTCGCTTCAGGTTAAGGTAACACACCGATTTTACTACTTTAGGGTAATTAGTATACAATTTTGTGTAAGCGCGGTCCGGGAGGCGGGAAATTTAAATGTAAATGTTTAAGTTTAAGTTATCGATAAATTATTGTAAAGCTTCTTCAAAAAGTGCTTTTGTAGAAATGTGGAATTCAAGGTATATTTTAAGTTGACAGCGTTTATTGTTTAAGGTTATGTAAGCCCCTTTCCTTTGTTTTTACTTTTCTTTATCTCCAAATTTAAATATTTGGAAAGTATGTTCCCTCTACCGGATATATGATCATTCTAACCTTATTTAATTAGAATTATTTTAAACTCTTCATTGATTTCTTCTTTAAAAGTCATTATTATGAATTCGACCAGGGAAAATCTGCAAGGAACGAAACATGCTAACAATTTTTATTCTAATTTATTTCTGAATTTTAAAAAGCTAACTGGTCAAAACATTTTATTATTTTTAATTATATTTGTTTTTATTAAAATTTATTTAGATAGTAATTGGGGCTGTATCTTATGCTTCATATAGTTAATTTACAGAGTAATTAGAGCTAATAATGTAATTTAAAGATTATTTGGACCTATATTTTATGCTTCATAATTTTATTTAAAGATTATTTAGAGCTGTATCTAATGCTTAATAATGTTATTTAATTTTTTTTGGAGCTGTATCTTATGCTTAATAATGTTATTTAAAAATTATTTAGAGCTGTATTCGTGCTTGCTGTATAATAATGTTATTTAATAATGTTATTTAAAGATTATTTAAAGCTGTATGTCGTGCTTAATAATGTTATTTAAAGATTATTTAAAGTTGTATGTCGTGCTTAATAATGTTATTTAAAGATTATTTAAAGCTGTATGTCGTGCTTAATAATGTTATTTAAAGATTATTTGGAGCTGTGTGTGTATATGCTCAATATTAAAATCATCTATAAACATTTATAAAATATCTATACACGCATATAATGAGTTGCCTAAACCAGAAAAGTAGGAAGCTTTTTGAATTTAATCATTCTGATGATCTTATTACTTAATACTATCCCATCTTACATCGTCAAAATAAACAGCTCTCACATTACTTGGTTTACACGTGTTTGCGAATTGCGCATTTCGAAGTGTTGCTTTAGAAACTTTTTCTCAAACAAATAATACATTGTATAACTTACCATTTTATTTCGTACTTCAAATTCCATTAATGTCCTTTCCGACAAAAATCAAAATATATGTCCGTGTTGCACATTAACAAAAACACGTACGTTAAATCTTTCAAATTTGTAAACTTCGCGCAATCGCTCCGGAAATTAAAATCCATATAAGAATTTCTTAAAACAGATATTTTAATCATTTAAAAGTTACAATATATTGGCTAAAGTTTATCTTATTTTTATACCAATTAATAAACGAACCAGTAGCTATTAATTTTTATGTTATACTTATTTAAAATATTTAAATAGCAGAGTACAAAAATATTAAATATGCAAAAATCAATAAAAAACGATCTATTATAATTTTACAGATATGCTTATTGCCATAAATATATTAACTGTCTATATGACTTAACAGATCACTCTTTCTTTAGAAATAGTTATTTTACAAATAAGTTGTAAATGAAAAAAGTTGGTTACAGAATTTTCTCAGTGATCTTAAGTTCTTAACTATAAAAGAACTTAATTAGATTTTAAATACTCTGTTTAGTTTTAATATTTTTTTAATCTTCAATAATATTTATTCAATTAAAATTTAGCAATGGCTTGGTTTTTGTAATACAATTTATTTTCACTAAAATTTCCTAAAATTAAAAATATTAATAATTAATCAACAACTGTACATGATTTTTAAAACGATTAAAACTTTTAATCAAACAACTATTAAAGTAATACAAAATATAACTTATTACAGATCTTAATGAAATTATTTTACAAGATACCAGGATGGAACAAATATTGTAATCGATCTCGTTGTAAACATAAGATACTAACAGCGCAAAAACTTGCCAGCTGATTCAGGAACTCGTGGGATCAAAGTAGTCTCAATCGAGCTGAGATTGGCGAAATTATTTACAAACACCGCTACGACACTGATGAAGGTTGTAAACAAATAGTAACGTAGTAAAAACGTGGAGAAGAATTAGGTCTGGGTTATTAATGAATGTTTATTTCATTTATTTGCCAGCGTGGCAAAAAAAATATTACAAATCTTTTTAATCGCAGCATCCATAAAACTGATTGGTGTGTTCTTTTGTTTCAGTTACTAAAATTTATAATACAGATGGTTTGGTGCAAAGAATAACACTAAAATCATTAAATTTTTAAGTCTCTCCTCTCATTAAATTGAGTGGAGAGACGAAATCTAATTTAGTTTTCTTTTTTCTGGTTTAAATTTGATTTTGTAATAACAATAGTTTTAGGTTAATCGTACAGTTCTATTGGATGCAATTTAATGGGTTTAAATTATTGAATTCCATCACGTTACACGGCTGAAATCAGTTAACAGCTCGGAAAATAGTGTTGAGGAACAAATAAGGTTGATCTGATTTGAAATTGAAGGCGTGGTTTAACATCCAGGACTAACCTCATTGGCTCCCTACCATTATTTTCACACGCTGTCAACTGATTTTAGCCGTGTGTCGTATTGTAATAATTATTATACAAAGTAGACAATTTTATGTCCATCGTGTGATAAGAAGAAACTATAATTTTCAAACTAACTAATTTTATATAAATAACTAAATGAATAAAATAAATAACTATAATTTTTAAAAATTAATTATTAAAATCAAACAAATACTTTATGCTAGACGTGGTTCTGAGTGCAAGAAGACCTCAATCACTATGTGGTCGCCATTGTTACCGAGATCATGTTTGTTGCGATAAGAAAGATGAGATTCATATTTGGCAGCTTCTTACAGTGAAAAACCAATATCATTGGCTCATTTTAGCGAATTCACATCACAAATGGAGGATGGAAGTGGGGAAAGAAGTTGGTAATCGATTTAAACCAACTTCCTGATTACAAAAATATATTACTTATATAGCAAATTTCCTAAAAATCGGGTACGGGGTACCTCGCATTTAACTCAAATTATTGTATTCATTTCGCCTGTCCTCATAAGACCACACACACACATATATAGACAGAACTAAGTAAAACTATCACAGGAGATCTTAAACTAATAATTCAGGCAAATCTCGGTTTCGGATTTTTAGTGGAAACTCAATACTTTTTCTATATATTTACGGTATAAATTAGGAAAAGTAAAAAATGTGTAAAATATTTCATTTTATTTATTTTTTTTCATTCTATTAATTGATCAATTGTTTGTCATGTAGGCACTAATGATGACCGTTAACGGTTGAAAGCCGGCTCAGTTATATAAATATAATAATGTGTGAAGAGACAAAAACTGTTCTGTTTTTATTCATTATTACGGCACTCCACGGCTCAATTCAACATATAAAATATTTCATGTACCTATTTCTTGTGTGTAAACACAAGACAAGAAGAATTAGATTTTAGTTTTCAGACTGACTACAACATTTTGAGATAAAACTACTATAATGTATTGCGATTCGTGTATCTGTCATTTTGACCTTTTTATCAATGGTCTCGAGCGCTAATGCATTACGACCATAATTTATTGGAAAAATAAATTATCTACTTTACCATCCGGTTTCATTTATCATATTGTCTGACTTTAATGCACTTTGATGTTCATAAAACTTAGTTTAGTAGTCACTAAGCATTATAAGAAGGTAATCTTGCTGTACGGATAGGCTGTAAAAAGACGATGATTTATTAAAAATTTGGTACCTATTGTACTCTTCCTTCAAATAATGCGATGTATTTGTATAGTTTTTTATTTATTTATTGTTTTCCCTGTTTAGTTATTATGTACATTTAATGCGCCTACGTGACGTATGTGCATGGTGATAAAAACATGTTAAAATCGAGAGTTCGACAAAATTACTAGGTAATAACTTAACATTTATTTATTACAAATTTATTGAAAATGAGTGTGTTTTATAAAATTATGAAAATCATACATTTCTATCATGTGTTTTAGATTGTTTTCTAACAATGATTTCTAATTATGTAAAGAAGTATTCTCTGATTACAACTATATGAGGTCGAGCACAGTTTTCAATAAATTTACAAACAAGGTCCGATAGGAGGAACCTGTGTTTTTTAAAGATCTTTAAGTATTGAGAATAAGAGGTTTAATTCATAAGCAACTTATTTTCGGTTGCTAAAATTAAACCTGGTCTCCCCCCCCCCCTTCGCAAAACTATATTTATATTTTTTCAAGTGTACATACTTTAACTTTAGATATTCAAGAAACCATTACCTATCACTATCGGTGACCTCTAGTAACCACTGCCTTACATCAATTACCAATAATAATCACTATAATCTAGCAATAACATAATCTTCTTTTAAATTGTTTTTTTTTCACTCGTTTTTGGTTTTATCATCATAAAACCAAAAAACTCATTAATCTCAAACAATTCTTTGGAACCTATAAGGACTAGGCATTAATAAATATAAAACATTTAATATAAATATTGTAATTGAGTTCTAATAAAAACTGTCAAGCCGGCTACATGAAAGCGTAGTCTTGTATGAAGAGTATTGTAGAACCACACATCTCTTTATACTAACATTCATTACCTATATTTTTTCTTAAAATTAGCCGATACAAGAAACCGCATCAAACGGAACGGGCGCTCTATTGTTCATTGCTCTTGTAGTAAACGAGCCGATTGATTCGGCGTGTAATTTGATTTTTACTTTTTCTCACCCCCTGCCGTAGATATATCGGAAAAATATTGTGTTCACCAAAAATCCTAAAATGAGGTTTAATGGGTGTATTATTAAATATATATTATCACCAAATGACAGAGAATGAGAATATTATCACAAATGACAGAGAATGAGAATATTATCAACAAATGACAGAGAGTGAGAATAGTATCAACAAATGACAGAGAATGAGAATATTATCAACAAATGACAGAGACTGAGAACATTATCAACAAATGACAGAGACTGAGAACATTATCAACGAATGACAGAGACTGAGAACATTATCAACAAATGACAAAGAATGAAAATATTATCAAAAAATGACAGAGACTGAGAACATTATCAACAAATGACAGAGACTGAGAACATTATCAACAAATGACAGAGACAACAAATGACAAGAAGAACATTATCAGACAGAGACTGATGAATGAGAACAAGACAGAGAATGAGAATATTATCAATGACAGAGACTGAGAACATTATCAACAAATGACAGAGACTGAGAACATTATCAACAAATGACAGAGAATGAGAATATTATCAACAAATGATAGATAATAAGAATTGCGGTTGCAGAGAATGACTATTTTTTAATGAGACCAAAATTGTCAGCAACTGTAAGTATAAGGTATACTAAGTATATTTCAAATGATGATAATATTTATTTATGCTCTATTAAAATAACGCCTTGTCATGATAATGATAATTTATCGCAATGTAAACCATATTAGTAGTGTCTATAATATTGGGATTATAGATCTTGGTCCATTAATAATGATTATGATCATACTGACACAAAGTAGTAAATGCAGCTAAAAGTGCTTTGTAACTTTGGGATGCATCCAATTTTTACTTTTTCTCATTCATACCGTTAGTATATTCGAAGAGTAGTGTGTTGCCACTAAAAAACCTAACTGGGATTTCTACTAAATTATCCGTTTCCTGTGTATTTAGATCTCTTGGTTTTTACCAAGTTGGCTGTCTCTACGAATGTCTGTTTATATGCACGTTTAAGTATGTGTGTTATCATCGCAGGCGGTTCAAATGTGTTTTTCATAAGCGACCAACAATTTAAGATCAGCAAATTAGCCACATTTGATCTCTTTCTCACAATTTATTCAACTTTGTTCGAATGACATGCAAGCTTTTTTAAACAATAGTTTCAAATAAAAAAATCATCCATGGTATAAAACACGGTTATAATCAGTTGACAGCGAGGCAAAAATAATGTGAGGGAGACAATAAGGTTAGTCTTGATGTTACACAACGACTACAATTTTATAGATTTAATGAATTATTAATGTCGCCAGAGAAAATATTTTTGGATAGCACAGTTGCACCTAATAATTGATTTTTGTTTTAAGTTTCACTTGAATTGCAGAGACACGCCAGGAGCAACGATATTAACAGACAAGATAATTCAGATGACACGCATATAGAAGTGCCTCCCTTAAGGGCTTTAGGGTTTTACCCGGCCATTGTCCATTCCTGTTCAAAAAACTATTCTATTCAGTGTAATGATTCTAAATTCTAGAAGAATCGTCAGTATGCATCTCTTCGTTAACTATATTTAATCTTTATACATTTTTAGACACATCAAACTAACAACCAGATTAGGTTACAAACAAACAACTAAGTATATAATAAAAATAAGTCTATCTACTTCCATTTTCTTATAACAATTGAATTTCTATTTAAATATTTTACTCGTTTCCTTGACATTTGTTGTATTATCGTTGAATGACTTGATTGGCAGGTATGATACAGAAATCCTGTTCCAGTGTCAATGGGGGAGTTACTTTACAAGTTTTATCTCACTTGGCAATCATCTTAGCCATTATTAAACTTGTCTCGCTTTAGTCTTCGTGTCTCTTGAGTCAGCCTTTCATTCGTCATTTTTATTCTCACTTAAACACTTCAGATTGCTCTAGAAAGTTACAGAATTTTATTATAATTGTTTTCTTAGAATTATAATTTAAGGCCAGTTTGGGAATTATTTGGCAGGTACTATGAGGCTTGCAATTAAAAATTGTAATCATGTCGAATGATTTTTTTTGTTTTTATTTCTTACAGTGAAGGTTTTTCTATAAAGATTCTTCACAGGGAGAGGGTTTCTTATGAGAGGTTTATCAGGTTTCTTATGCTATCTCGAATAAAAATTAATGAATAACAGAGAGGATTACCTTTAGCCATTACAAATATTATTTTCGTCAGAATATTATCTTGGAAGTAGGTAAATAAAGAAAAGAAAATATAAAAAATCTGGCCCCAAGGATAGCACGCCTGGTAAATTTACTTTAAAATATACACTTCTTTGCTCTAAAACGAGTTCATGTCATCATTCCTTATACTTTAAGCAGAAACATTTATACTCGTTACTGAAGCATTTTTATGATTTTCCAAAGGAAAAAACATTTTTATCAATCAGACTGTACTAAACAGTTGTTAATTATTGTTCTCCTATAATCAGCTTTGTACAACATATTCTTTACTTAGTCAGAGCTAAGTTTAGGCTAATATTCTAAACGATTTGGCGGTTTATCTTTGTATTTTTACAACGGTTTTCTCACTTTTATTGGTTTGACTAATTAAATCCATTTAGCCTCATCTACTCAGCGCTTCAAAAACATGAATATTTGCATCCAAAAAGGTTTTTTATGACTTTTTGAAAATTTTCCTGATTCAACATACCGGTAATGTCAAGGAGGTTGATTTTTATACCTAGTTTAATTTTTTTTGGCGCTATCGTGCCTAAAATTGGACAGTCCTTGGTTTATCTTTTGTCATAAACCTCACCCCAATCGTGATTTTTTCAAATAAATTTAGCTTAAAACCAATGAAGACTAAAGACATAACCTTTGTACAAATGTGTATAAGATTTTCTCCATTGAATTGAAAGATTTCTTCCGTATTTTTTCATTAAAAGCCGAATTATATTTCATTAATAGCTTCCGTGACATAAGTTCTGAGAAAGTTGTTCCGCGACTTGAGGATGTTCTGAATTCAGTATTTTCTGAAAAGACCATAGTTATTTATCAGGAAAGAAAGGTCATACGATAGCAAGGTACCTTTCAAGGCCTTAAAAATCAGGTGATACTCAAAATTCTAGGAAGGTGCATGGTACAATATCGGTGTACGACGTGTTAGTACCCAGGTACCTGAAGGATCCCTTCACCGTTAATTTGTCACAGTGTATGTTTTCCTAAATATCCCTATTTAAAGACTTGAGGTTTATCTTATAAGCCCCATTAGTCTGGACGAGCCTTCCTTCACATTCTTTTAGAAACTTCTGTCTATTTTTCGTCCTTAAAACTAACGATATCTGTTCAATCAGTCACATTATCAGATGTAATCGTGTTTTCTCACTAATTGCCAAGACATTTTTTCTATTTAAATCTAAGAAAAAGTATTTCAATTTCTGATATCTCTATTGCGTCTTGCTTTTAAAATGTTTCTATCCTCAGGAATTCTCTAGACGTGACTTTTTATTTCATAGAAATATCTCAACATTTTCCGTCATGATAATGCTATTTATTTATCTTAAACGATTTTTACAAAAACGAAGTGCAGAGCTTTTAATCTAGACCCAGAGGTTTCGATTCAATTCATAATAACTGTAATAAGTACTTAGTCACTATGTTCAAATTTGTTGCTAAGATAAAATATCGAATCTCTTGGAAAATTTATAACTTCATAATTATTTTCTATATTTAAACGCTAAATAATAGTAATAAAACTTTACAAAATCTCGAAGTAACAGACTGTAAAGCCAATAGCCTTGTGTTGATGAATAAAACTTCAACTTATAATAACATGGGCATATAAATGACATGGGGCACGCAGGGACATAAATAAGATAATAACATGGGCATATAAATAACATGGGGCTTGCAGGGACATAAATAAGATAATAACATGGGGCACGCGGGGAATAAACAGCTTAAATGGGTCACGTATGACACGAAATCCTTGCATTTTCATTAATTCTGGCTCTGATATCGATATAGATGGTATAACACAAATGTCTTGTATTATACATAATATATTTTTAGCGAATTTTCTCTACTCAATATATAGATATTGTTTATCCATCTTAGGGTTCATACAGTTCATGGATTATTAATTCGCTAGACCTGACTCCTGTTTGTATGAGTCAGCTTTACGTTTCTTATCGAATTTCCTTAGGAAAAACAAGCTTATGAGGTTGTGGTCATAAATGATGGAGGAAGTGTTAAAAGCGGCAATAATTAGGTATATTTAAATATATCAGTGTGTGTGAGCGTGTTTCTATTCTTGATCCATGAGTCACTCTCTTTCAAAAAAAAACACCTCTCCCTCCATAAGAGCTTCCTCAAAATTTTGTTTTGAAAATTCGCTAAACCACCTCCCTCCTTCCACCAATAACCCACAGTTGTGACAAAAGGAAAATCTCAAATCATAGGAATCCTTAAAATGTAATTTGTACGGGTTGAAATATAATACACATTACAGTACTATGTATAGTAAAATATATAAGAGATCAAATAATCAATATTAGTTGTGATTTTATTGTTGGACACATACAACTTTATAAAAACAAATTTTTTCGACGTTGGTTTTATATAACTAATGTATGTAAAATAACTAATACGTTTAGAAATGAGTTTTTATGTGACCGTGAGGCGGCCAATAGGAAGGGCCATGGCTGCAAAGCGGTTCTCAGCACTGACGCCTCGTAGCGTCCTGATGGTTCTTATTTATTTTACCGGTATTATCCCGAGACCATTTCATCGTGCAATTGGCTGTAATAATACTTCAAGCAATATTTTTTTACATATCGCTACGATGTTTTCATTTTTTGAGAAATTTTTAATTTATAAAAGAAAATCTTTACAGGAAATGTATTTTCTATGGTTATGGTCTTGAGGGAAGGTTTGATCGAATTTCTCAGTCTATTTATTACCATTTTAAAACTTTTTTTTTATAAAAAAGCAGTAATGTCTTGGAGTGTATTAACCGCACTGCATAAATAATTTTATTCTGTGGTTAGCGGGACTTATTTAAGCACCGTTTCATTGCTTTTATCTACCCTTTTTGAAAACGCAAACTGTAGTGTTAGTTGTTCATTTAAAAAAAAATCAAGTATTCATGTATTTATAAATTATAATTTTGAAGAAATTATTTTGTTTAACATGAAAAATATGAGACGTGTTTCTATAAAGGTGAATGTTAAGGTAGAAGGTTGGTAGTAGTAGGTAGAATAAAATAGTTTCAAGGCATCGCAAGACTAACTAAAACCGAGCAGAAAGGAAAGAGAACTAACCAGCGCGATGAAGAGAGCTGTCCTAGAACTAGAATTGAGAAGTTTTCCCATACATCAATTATCGCATTTGCACAGCTCGTCCGAGTTAATAGTAACATGTAAGGAAGATAAAAGACATCTCTTTGCTGTGATTAATTCTATAATTCTGGAAAACTGGTCGCTAAAGTTAATGATCTTCCACCGCATTAAACCGCATTTAATTTAGTTCTGTTGTAATGTTTCTAGTTTTCTCATGCCTCTTTCTTGCTATTGCTATTGCTTTAGTGTTTTTGCCAAACATTCGGGATGTGTGAAATATGCTGCATTTTTTATTTAAATAATACAATCGTCGAAAATTTGGTTGGAACGATAAAATATGTTAAGTCATTAGAATGTTAACCAAAATTTTATCCGTTATAACATTTTAACATACAAAATATCTTTACTAAAAGTCCCTGATGTTTTAATATCGCGTCTTTCACTTAGACCTTCTTGTCAATCAGGGCCTTTGACAATCTAACATTTTGTAAAAACTAGGTACAGGGCTTAGCTTAATAAACCTATAGATTTGGATTAGAATTGAAGGGAAATAATAGAAATCATTCCACCCATAATCTCATTTGGGCGGAAGCGTAAATCAGTAAAATGCATTATGTTGTTTCATTAAGCTTACTACAGTTGATGACATTTTTACCACAATATTATGTAAATTGTTCTACTTGGTTTACTATAAGTAAATCACTGTGGTATGTTAAATATTTAAATTACAATCAAATTCAACCAACCTAATTCCGAGCTATTAACATCCAAATGTTTAAAATTTGGCCCTCTAAAATTTTTGATTGTTATTTATTATTCTTAATTTCATATTTCATTAAATTATGTTCGTCGGCCATTTTCGGTAGTGATCTCTGATGTCATTTGAAATACAAGGGAGCACCGTGTTGTCATAGCAACCAATGTCCTTAACATTATCACTTATAAAAGTGAAAACGATAAATTGCTTTGAGCTTTGGAAATTTCTTAAGAATAATAATTCACCCATGAAAAAAGTGACTCTCAGTCCTAAATTTATATATTATTAAGCATTTTATTTTTTTATTCTAATTGGTTTTCTTCTTTTTTCATTATTTATTTATTTTAGATAAAATAACATTGTGCATAGATGTTTTAAATTAATATCAATGCATTGTTGCAATTATATCCATACTCTTGATATGTTAACCACTTGCTATATAAAACTTATCTCTATATAATTATTGCTATATAAAACTTATCTCTATATAATTATTGCTATATAAAACTTATCTCTATATAATTATTGCTATATAAAAGTCAACGGTCTTTAAAAAATACGACGTTATCTATTAAAAAAAAACAGTCCTTGTGGTATTTAACATCCAACTTTTGTATGTTTCTGTTTTTTTTTTTTTAAAAAAACTATGACTAAAAAGTAAAGTGTCTGCAAATTTAAAATACGAAAAGGAAAACCATAAATCTGTCCACTCCAAGCACTGACTTGTTTTAGATTCACAAGTGAGTCTATTGGTTTTAGATTGTCAAACTTGGGGTCACCGGAACATAACTTACCACAAACTTCTTTGTCATATAAAGTACTTTGGCTACTTTTAAACATTAGCATGTAACAGACTCAAGTTCATTTACCCTACTTTTAATTTTTTAATGGTTTTGAAAAAAAATTCCAACATTAATGCATTTTCTTTAAAATAATAACCGTCTAGACTTAGTTTCAATTGATTATGAATCACACTGGAATAGCTAAGTGGCTTTTAGAATTATATTGTTTATTTTAAATATTGTTTATGAAGTTGATGTGTTCTAATTCTAATTTCAAAAATGTATTCAGAATAAAGTTTCAAATTTTTGTTAGCATGCCAAATATTATTTAAATATACATGTACTTATAAATAATTTATTGCAAGTGAAATTATACTATAATTAACTTTAATTATATTTTAATTCCAGACTGTATCTTTTTGAATACCAACACATACACATCTAACTCTCCAGCTATGGATTAATATCCATGCATGCACAGACGCCAATGTGTATGTAAATATATTCTCGATGGGTAGATCATGATCATGCAGGAGTTTATCATAATTATAAATAGCTTTCATCTAAATTTATATGAAAGCAAATTGAAATTTCGATCAACCTTCCTAAATCATTTTTTCCACATGTTTCACAAGCGTTTTTAATGATTTCTTTTATAAGAATCCTTCTTAAAGGGAGTAAGGGCAGACCAAGCCTGAAGTCCTGTCAGTCATTTATCCGATGCTTCCACTCTAGAGTTGTATTTAGAATCAAGTCTGCAGTTTTGGGCATCCAGCCACTAGAGATAGGGAACGTACATAGTACGAATAATTAATTTTATAGCTATTTATAGTACTTTATTCTTCATATTAGAACAACTTAAACTTATGTTTACCACAATTAGACACTACAGTAAGATCTCCTCTATTCCTGTTTACGGCATATGTGGTGTAGCGTTAACTCTAAACGACCAATTAATTTAATTCAATTTATTCAAATAGTCTAAGGGAAACATCAGAATTTTTTCCTCAACAATCAGGTTCGCTACGCTCATTCTTCTACTTTGGACTCGCTTCGCTCGTCCTCAGATTACTCAGATACTAAATACTGTTAACTAAATATTTGTTTCATTCCCAGGGGTTACCCATTCAAGCACTGACCTCGCTCGATGCTGTTAACTTGTATGATTCAATAAAAACCGTAGATATATTTTTTAGCCGAAATACTCGTACTAGTAGTAAAACAAAGCACTAGTAGTAATTTGTAGTAGAAATACTAAGCACAAGTAGTGATTTGTAGTAGAAATAGTAAGCACTAGTAGTAATGTGTAGTAGAAATACTAAGCACTAGTAGTAATTTGTAGTAGAAATACTAAGAACCTAGTATTTCTAGTAGTAATTTGTTGTAGAAATCTAAAAGAGCCTAATTTACGGTGAATTGAGCTTTGGAGCTCTGTAAAAATAAATAAAAGTAACTGCTTTTGTCTCTCCGCTCATTATAATATTTAAATAACAGAGTCGGCTAAAATACCCTGGGAGCTACGATGATAACAGACACACACAACTAACTCTGTGAAAACCACTTCGGAGGTATTAAAACACCAGAGACGGATATTTCTAGGGAAATCCCGGTTTTGGATCATTTTAAAAACACAAAACTTTTCCTACGGTATAATTGAGAAAAAGTAAATAAAATTTATTGAATAAAAAATATAAATAATATTACAATTTTGATTTACCTCATAAAAAATCACTGCGTTCTCATTGATTTTATCTGGACAAATCAAGTAACTTTTCCACTGGACATTAAAGTATTCGTAAACTTTGCCATAAAACTTTTATTGCAATTTTTAATTTTATTTATTTATACAAGATATAAAATAAATAACTCAATTATTTGTGACTTTTCTATGTAAAAAAGCCGTAAGTAGTAAGTATAAGACTTGATGCCACTATTTACGGATTTATTGTAATATCCTTTACGACTTTAATAAATCCATATATATTTTATTACACATAATAATTTTAATGATATTCTTGACGAAGTAATGTATTATTAATGGATTTTAGTAAAAAAAATAAGAAGATAAAGATTTCTAGTATTTCAGCAAATCCTTAGCATAATTTTTTAGATTGTTTTCTTTACCCTTCAGAATGAAATATTTAGCGTTTGCTTACTGTATTTTGATTCTATTATTTTTTTTTTAGTCCAAGAGTCAGGCTTAAAAAATGTGACTCATTTTGTACTACTTCAAACCAAGTTTTTCTGAAAATATACCTTAAATTATGAATTAATAATTATGTTTTTGAAAGAGTCATAACTTTGGCTGCAGTCATCCGATTTTGATGATTGAACCCTTGTTTTATAAAACATTGTATCACCTTTAAAAAATATTCTATTCGTGTTTAGCAGTGGACCCACAAGGAACCACTTATTTCAATAAAACTGAAATTTGTGCGATTTATTAAAATTTTTAACATCCGCAATCGTATGAAGGGCTCCACTCTGGATAGGTAGGCTATGTTTTTTCTTCATAAAATAAGGTATACTTTCAGAAATATTTGGTTTTAAGTAGCACAAAATGAGTCACATTTTTCAGGTCCGGCTCATTAAGAATACGCCCTGACTGACTGCTCCATTTTAATTCATGCATAAAAATTTATCAATTACATGAAGATAAATGAAATGTTTCATTAAGGTGACATTATTGTTAAATATTTATGTTGACAGAAGAATTCAGAAGAAACGTGTTATCTTGGCGCCTCCTATTAAGCCATTATCTGCCAAATATAATCTTGGATGCCATTTAAACTGTCGGCGTTCCAAAGCTATAAATCTAACTTTCTGCAATTAATTGAAACAACAGTTCTTAGAAATCAGGTATTTTCAAACAGTATAACCATGTTTAAAAATTGTAGAGGTATGTAGACAGGATTGCTCAAAAAAATTATGTTTTCCTGTACAATATAATGTTTCGTTAGTTTTTCTTTTTTTGGCACTTGACAGTTTTCATTCAACCGCATCTAACACATTGTTTTATTGAATAACATATAATTTAACACGAACACATGATAGAGCAGTGTAAATTATTTTAATTGGCTTTAAAGAAAATAAATCAAAAATTTCTTTTTAGCGAACTATTTTCTTTTTTTATTTTTAATGAAAAATTCTTTAATTAGAATCTTATTAGAGTCTATTTCAATCTGATGAACTAAACTGGATAATTATTTTGTTTTTCTTTTATTTTAAATTTAGTCTTTGATATTATAATGGCATGAGGTGATAAATTCTTTTTAAATGATAAAATGATCTGGTTTGTGGTTTAATTAGTTCAGAAGCCATCTTGTTTAGACAAAATACAGTTATTCTTTAATGGATTAAATTTAAATTAGGTGTCATCCATAATGTCTTTGTACATTAGGGAATATCCTTCAAACACAATTTTGTTCTAAGACTTGGTTCACAAAATGTTTCTAAGGAACTTATTAGAAGAAAATTCGTTTTAGGAAATGAGCTCCAGAGGACTCCATTATAATTAAAGTCATTAAGCAAGTCTCTCCGATGATAAAAATACTTCTATACTTAAATAACTCATATATTCGTATCGTCAATAGAGCGAAATAATAAATAAATAAAAATTACAACAAAATAGGAAGAAATAATCGACAGAAAAATCAAAGCTGTATGAAAAATCGATTCTCTTAGAACCCTCGATTTTTAGCATCAAATTAAGTTAGAAACGCAATTATGTTCTTTAAAGAATGACATAAATAATGTAAAATATAATATAATTTCCATTAAAGTTGTAAGCGTATTAATACAATCAACCAAATAATGAGCGCGCATGCTATTTGTAAAGGCTGAGGGTTAAACTCATTGTGATGGTCGTTTGACAATTTTCCGACGTTGGATTTAAAAAGATAAATTAGTATTTCATATTTAATTATAATTGTATTCCATTTAGGAGTCATCGACGGATGCCTCAACATTTAAAAATATTTCACGGTACTGGATATTGTATATATATATATAACTGTAATATATATATAACTGGATACTGTAGAACTGAACATGTAAACCTCGCGGCTCGGCTGGAATCACAAGCTCATTTCTACAGCAACATTAATGCTAATATGAAGACAGTATGGAATGTGGAATTATTCATGGTTTCATGAAGACATGAAATTTAATTTTGGTAATATAAAATAATCTTCTTTACATAAACATCTTGGCATGATCTTGATTCGAGAACATGACGTAGTTATTTCGCCGTATAATTATTCATGGCCTAAGGCAACATCAAACACGGAAAGGTTTAAAATCTTGTTAATGCGAGATTATCAAAGATAATTATGGCATGATGCAACTTATGCAAATATTTCTCAAATAAACAAGACAAATATTAATTATTGATCAGCGTAATAATTAAGTGTAACTTATATCTTACAAGAAAAGTTATTTATCGGACATTTAAGCTGCCCAAATCTATTTCTGGAATAGTTTTTCGATATCCAAGTGACATTGGGATTTGCAAATTGTTATTAAAGAACCGTTATAGTCTTCCGCTATTATAAAAATTCTTGAAAGGCCCATTCAATAAACTTAGATGAAAAGTCATACCTAATCCGAGTAAAAACTGACTTGTCTTTGAGTAAAATTCAATGGCGTCTTAATATTGAATTAATTTAAAAATTTAGAAAAAATAATTTTAGTTGCAAAATATTTTAGCCGCTAACCGGCCCATGTTTGGAGTCAGTAAATACTGCGTAAAAAGATTCCGGAGTGTAGTATACCCCTAGTCAACTCTAAGTCATTAGGGTGCACTCACACTGCCCTTAATCCGAACCCTAAGGGCTTAACAACAAACGATATGAACTTAGGCCAAGAAGGTTATACAAATATAAATAAATAAAACAAACGGAAGCTTTTTTCATTGCCCCATTTATCCTAAAACTATGGGATATTTATTTACAGCACTATTTATAATGCATAATAAGGGCTTTCATTCTTAAGCAATAATATTGTATTATATTATATTTTTTACAAAGAATAATACAATTCCTCGTTACATTCAGTTCTTTATTATATAATAGTAACGCCCGTTTAAATACATGAGGCTCCTCAGGGAAAATACATAAGGCTCCTCAGGGATAATGCTCGAGAGCTCATTGAGAATCCCTGTAAATATATCAATTAAGAAATCACCCTGGATTTCAAAATGACAGCCGGATTCCTCTGCCACAGATACGACTCGGGAGTTTCCAATCATAAATATTCCAACAAGAAAAAAATAAAATATATTGAGAAAATACTCACATTTTGGCGCTGCGGGAAATTCTGGACAATGGAAAGTAATTTGTTTGTAATGAAATAAATATTTTTCACTCACACTAACACTAAATAGCACCGCCACTTTACAAATGCTTATTTATACATGTCAATATTTAACTTTCATTTTTTCTCAAAAAATTGAGAAAATTCTTGAATAGACTAGGTTTAAAATATTTTTTTTCCAAAATTAATAACTAACTATAACGTTCACAATCAATTTAAATTAAAATTGATTACGCTAAACATCAGTTTAGTGTTTGGTTATTTTATTTTATAAAGATCTGAGGGCTTTAAAGCTCGGTTAATTGGACCGAGCCACCCTGTAGTGTCAGGACGGAAAACTAACAATTTTAAAACCGAATTTAGAATCAGGTTACCATGATCAGATATTACAAATTTGATTTTCTTTTACAATAATTTTGATAACTCAAATAAAATGGAATTAAGTTTTAACAAAATCACTTAAAATTTGTTTTTATTTATTATATTTCGAACTGGACTTTGACCGGTATGACGAGAACGTAGACGTAGACGACGTTGCACATACGAGAGCCGAGATGGATATGATCTACTGTAACGCGTCTGTCAGTGCGTCTGATTCAAGACTGGGAATGAACACCCCCTCCCCCACCCCAACCTGGAGGACTAACCCTTGGACGTTGACCAAGAACATCCACCGACCCCCAGACAAAGTCATCTGGTTTACTGGGCCACCAGACTGGTGCTTTCACCCTCGGTGGAAATCATAAGGAAACTTGTTACGCCCTTAATCAATTTGACCTTCTACAATTGAACTTGAACTACGATTGAAAAGCTAAAAAATATCCTGCGTTTTGCCATTATTCTCCCGCCTACTGGCCACGCAACTTGCTCCTTATTCAATGTTAACCAAAATCCCACAAATATACGTATCGAAATGAATCATTGTGTGTACTAGTGTTACTATATTTAAATAATATGTAATATTTTATAATATATAATTTTTCTATATAAGTATATATTATATAAAAAAATAAACTCAAGACAAATTTCTGCCTTAAATGGTTATTTTTCCGATTTTTAAAGATTTTTTAAAACACTGATTATTATATTAGAGTTATCACTGTACATTTCTTCTTTAGTTAAGTAACTATGAATGCCTTTAGATGTTATGCTACTAGACCAACAAGGCAGACTGGTTCAACCTCCAACCCCCTAATTAGGGCGCGTCTTTAAATGAATAAAAAGACAGCACACTTGCTATAATTACAACAACCTTATTTTTGCACTTTAATTTTTTGTTTCATCCAACGAACTGAGATGAATTTATGAATCGCAGGTATTGCAAGACTTAACATCTCCACAGCATTTTTATGTTGTGGAGGTCTGTACCACGGATCTTGAATAAAGTCTATTTGCCATATAACAAAGGGATCTCATTGAGGATTAAAAATAGAGAAGACTATCACAAAACATATGGCAATTAACTGCTTAGGTCCTAAATTTAGAGGCAAACTTACCTCCGATGGTTTTCTATTCTTTTGGTCATTGAGAAGGTTATAAACAAATTGTAAAAAGAAAATATATTTTCTTTAATAAACTATTTTATTTTAATTGACTTAACAAACACCAAAGGTACCTTGAATAGGAACAAACACCGAATAACAAGCACAGAAGAAAGTTGAGGATCAAACTGGGCTTATCCTTGTTACATCACCTGCGTTTCACGCCTTATTTAACTGTAACCATAGAAAGGTAAGTTTGCTCCTATTTCTCTATCTTATAAAACGTCTATGGGGTGTGAAAAGCTCTCTTTTGATCCATTGCCTTTATTTAAGATCCTTGGGCTAAGATCGAAGTAACTTGCACTTATGTTATAACGATACTAAGAGCGCCTTGTAAGTATGCTAAACCTGTTTTACAAACTACTATTTCTGGTTTAGTCGTCCTTAAGAAATGAAGTTGTCGATCTATTATTGATTCATGATAGCTCTTAGTAGTTTATCTTAATATTCTTAATATATAAGCAATTAATTAGGACTTAATAATCTAGTAGAAGTACTGACTGTATCATTAAGAAGGTAGAAGTATCATAAACCATTTAAATACTGAGTTCAAAAACTCTTACCGGTTGGCGATTGTGAGCACCATTCCATTCTTTTTGAAAGGGTCCTGATCCTTCTGGAAACTGGAATTAGTTTTAAACAATTGTCAAGAACCGAATTTATATTCTAATAGGGTTCTGGCTATAACAGTGATTGATTATAAAACCTGGAATTTTGATATTATATCGTCTGAAACACCCATGAAACTCTTCTAACATTTTATTTTAATGGATATCGCACACTCTGGCTATGCCTTGTTTGATACCATTTTTAAATATTTCATGCTACTTAAAATGGGTGTTTGCTAATTAAAAACTTGTTGCTGTTTATTACAATCTTTATACCATTAAAATTTTATATTTTTGTTAAACTTTTTTCATTTTTGTCAAGTAAAAGTTTCTCGTACAAAACAAATTTCTAGAATTAAACAAATTAGGTACATCTTATCGAATCCACTACTTTTATTTGATTCAGCCCCTCTAGATGCATTCCATTCATAAAATTATAAACACTGTAATGATATTTGGTACCTCTAAATAGTAACCAATTTGAAATGTCTACTAATTTTCAGTGATATAAATTCAAACCTTATTATGGATTAATAATAATAAATCAAAATTTCAACGAATAAATCAATAAACTGCATTTTTTAAATAAAAATAAAATGTACAAAACCATATTTTACCCGGTTCTAAAAATATCTGTTGAAACCATTAATATAATAAAAGATACATTTTTTTCCAAATCGTAACATTTAAATTTTAAGATAAATCAAATCTTTTTTCACCACATTATCACAAAATTAATGTTACGTTTCAACATTAAAACGCCTGAGAAAAAGAGCTATATTTTTGGTTATTCCTCGTCATTGTTGATCTATTTATGGCCTCTTCATTACTATAAATTTTGTGTTAGTCTTGTTCTCAGTTTTTTTATATTTATTTTACACATTACAGTTTTTAACCCATTAATATGTCTAGGAGGGATAAAATTATTAATATTCTTGGCTAACTTTTTGAACGTCTTGCAATTTCATTTAAATTTTATTCTTACAATGAATGAGGTAACAGCTACTGTATAGATGAAATAATACTATCTGGAGATCATTGGACCGGTGTTGTCTAAAAATAATTTTTAGTATCAGGAAGTTATTAGGCAAGAAAAGAGTTCATTATTTATAAGTAGTTTATTATATTATTTATTATAAGTTTACTTCAACTTGTGAATACTTGTAGGTCCAGAATAAAATAACCCTTAGTTATTTAGTGGATTAGTTAAACCTCGTACAGTATACAGGGCCTTATCAAATACAACTGGTAATATTGTAGACAAGTATTACACGGATCAGTAGTTCCTCTAGCAAACCGGGCAAACCAGTGTTTGTCAAATTGATTTGTTTTTGTCAACGTCACTTTAAAAATTTTAAATAATTACATTTTTAAAAAACATTGAATTCAAGAACAGTAGTGTTTCATACAGAACACTGTGATAAAATATATATCATTAAAACCTGGTACTAAGAAAAAATAAGCTTATCACATTGGGTCATAAATGGGGGAGGGAATATATATATATATATATATATATATAATATATATATATATATATATATTATATATATATTATATTTAGTTTTACAAATCGTATTTTTTTATGATCAAAGACCTATAAAAAACGGATTTGTGTCATGGTCCGAGGTTCGACTCCCGCCATGACGCCTATCCCATTAGCGATTTTTTCCAAAGGATATTCGCTAAAATCAGTTAAAAATTGAAAATAGTTAAAGTAATGATAAACCTACTATTGTATTTCTACTGATTTTTACGCTAGTTTTCTAGCGCAGTGCGATTTACTTTTACTTGTGACGCAGTTTATGTTATTAATGATGCAGACTCATAGACTCACACAGAACGTCATAAAAATCCTGAAACAGATGATGATGAAATCTCATTTGTTGATTTTTATCGGTTGTAGGCGAGGAAAGTGCAAATAAAATACAGAGAAGAGTAATCAAATTTTTTGACGAATTATCAATGGGATCACTTGGAATCCTTAGTTTTAAGTTTAATCAAAAATACTGACGTTAATATAAATATCGAGCCTATCACACTGAATGCGTCCGGAACGTGATAAAATATGAAAATTTGGTACAAAAATGCAAACAGAATATCCGTTGATCGACAAATTGACAATGTTGCCGGTTTTTCTGTTTTACTAGCAACTGTTAGGAAGAGTTGACCAAGGAAACCTAAAATTGATAAACCTATAAGGATGACACGATGGTTCAACGATGAAGGGATGCAAATTTGGTGGGTCAGAAGAATGTAAATTAGGGACGAAATGGATCCAACGAGGCCCATATGACAAACAACTACTGACCAGTGGAGCGATTTGCATTGACGGAGTGATATGAAGCTGTTCGCTTTACAGAAAGCAGCTAGAATGCCTGATATAGCTCCCCATGCTTCGATCTTTTGAGGAGTTAAAACACCAAAAATACTTTCTGGTTTAGATATTAGTACAACTCCTAAAAACGTTAATGATACAACCATCCATTGATACCAAGAAGATTTTTCATTCATAAATACGACACTTAAAAAAACGACGAATAAAGGAGTGCTAAAGCATAATGATGATGCGTCGCCTAGTGGCATGTGACGAAACGCGTAAAAGCTAAACATGCCTCCAGCTGATCCAGCAAAACTGTGTACACATAGGGCAACGTTTTCTTGCATATTGTCCGGAAACAGAGTTTGACGTTTATAAACAACTATAGGTAATGTAAAGATACATAACCCTAAGTATCTGAACATCAGCAACTCCATGGGGTGGACACTTAGCATGAGTTTTACAGTTAATGATGATAGAGAGTAGAAAAATGCTGAACATACAACGAGAAGTATACCGAAATAACTCGTCCCTTTTTCCTTACCAGCGAATATAATTTCTTCGTCTTCACTTGTGTTCTCCGACTGTATTAATGTTTGCTTATCTTCTTTCATTTTAATGACTATTTTATTTCAAAAAAGAAAAGGTTTTCCTAGAAATTAGGAGAGTGAATAGGTTAGGTATCTGAATTTCCTTCGAAAATTCGCTAAAAGTAACCTCGTAGTGACGTCAGACCAAACCAGATCTATATTGAGTGTTGTTTTCGATCTTGTTTTTCATACGAATCAAAAATTCATCAAAATATAAATAGATCATTTGGTAATGAAATTAAATTAATCATGCTAAAAATGCATTATATTTGAATAATGAATTTAGTTTTATAAAATTAAAAGTATTTTGTAAATATTACTTAAAATAAAATATTAATCTGTGACAGTACACTAATGAGATCATTTTAAGAAAATACCTTTTAGGCAAGGCGAAGAGTTTAATTACCTATAGGTATTAGCAAACTTAAGGCAGACAATCTGAATTTTCTTTGTCAATGATTTTTCACTAATACTGACTAAACGTTTAAATAACTACTCTTAAGCATTCAAAAACAGAGAAATTTAACAATATGTTATACATTAATGTTGTGGTATGATTTAATTGTAAATATAATCTATATTATGGAAACTAGATTGTAAATTTGACGTAAAAACATTACGTATTAGGTATAACTGGCAAATTACACAAATTGTATTTTCAACATGGTAAATGGATTTACTTTTGCTACTGAATAATGTAGTTACTTCATTATTTTACTCAATAACGTTAATTAAAACTATATTTCTTATCAAAACTTTAGAGATAGTGACTTTTAATTATTCTAAAAGGTGTAATTACTTCTATATATTAATGTTAATTATTATTATATTAACAATAATCAAACCATATAACTGTGTTTTTAGGGCCAGAAGATGAATAATATAATGTTTTAAATTAGAGAGGAGTCTTCTTTACGCGTTGCCACGCTCCACGCCCACTAGAATTGTCAATATCTAAGAGACTTATGCTAGAGTATGAAGTATAAGGTTACATACATACTAAAGTATGTAGAGGAAGGTTGCGGCAGTGATAGGGTTAACCTCTCGAATTCAAGTGGTCCGTAGACTGTAGATTTCTTTTTGTTTCCTACAATATAGTGTGCAGACGGTGGTGATTTTTGTGTATAGCGATGGTTGATTGTCCTATGTGTATGTTTTTTAAAAGTCACTATAGCTTGCGTATGTGCAATTTCCTTAATTTTTACCGTGGAAAATTCGGAGGATCATTTCTCACACCAACTTATTTCATATCATTAACTGTGGTGGTACCAGCTTCATCGGAATAGATTTAGATAGAGCACCAGCTTTTTTTTCAGGGCGATGAAAGATGGTGAACCTATATTGCTGTAGCTTGAGTGTCTATCTTACCGAATACCCTGCAACTTAAGTGCCGTAAGCTCAGATATCTCAGTATATTCTTTATCCACGATGCAGGCGGAACTTCTTAACAGCACACAGTACAGCCTAGCACTCTAATGTTGTTGCTGAGAAGTTCTTTTCGCACTTAGTAAGAGAGTAGCTGTTACTCTTCTTCCTCTTCGAACTCCTGAGACTGAGTAGTTCTGCTCTGAGTTGAAGCATCCCACTGAAAGAGAAAGGTTTAGTAAAGTCTGGTCCAGCAAGTATTGGGCCTGATATAAGTTTTTTTCTTGAAATAAGAGAAAAAACTTGACAGTCTAAAAGTCGGGCACAAATCTTCCCTACCGCGTGGCTAAACCATTGGCAGTTGAACCTGGAAATTTAACAATAGCAGACCTTATCTGGACAAACGCGTAAGCCTTGGCCATCTATGGGCGATTGATATCTATTACTTATATTACCTAGCTGGACTGTTGTAAAGTGCGAAAGGAAGTCTTTTGAAATGAAAAAACCCTGATCCAGGTACTTTGAAATCTGTCCTTTCTCGCAAGTTTTTTATGGACGAACAGCGACCAACTTAATTCCTTAGGAGAATACCATCTTAACATTCTTAAAACGATCTGAGATGTGACTCACAAACAGAAGAGGGTAGGCGTTTTTGGTTTTAGGATTTAATCGTTGGTAGTCAACACAGAATCTTAGGTTCATCAGGTTTCTTAAACATGACTTCCGGTGATGACCATTGAATACAGACTTCTTGAATACTTTATTCAAGATCCTTGTAGAACACAAAACAAGCTTTTTCGAGGTAACGCCGTTTTGACTTTCGGCGTTTTGCACAATAGCAGCGTCATAGAGATATATTACTAGAGGGGGCATAGCTTATCTCAATACTTTAAGAGATTTGAAACATCTTTTTGGGTCTCTTAAGAGCTCTTTGTAACCTCCTTTAAGAGTAATTAAGGTTACAATATACATTCAATATAGGTTATTTTTTTTAAGCGAAGGTGGTCAGGTTACTTTTTCAATATTTCAAAATTTAACCTATAGGGCTTCTCTAGTAGTATATCTCCATGAGCGGCGTTCATTTGTTTATTCTTGGTTATTATATTATTGTTGTTCGTGTTATTTTGTATGCGGAAGAGGTTCTTTTATATTATTATTTTCCTTACTTTGTTATAAGTATTGAATATGAGCTCATCCAAAAAAGAAAGCAGCGAATTCAAAGTCCCTTCCAAGTATAAGTTTCAAGATGGTAAGTTTAATCTACACTTGTATTATACTTCTCGTATTACTCGTAACATAATATTCTGTCTTTTGGTATAGTTTACCGAATGACGGCACTAATAATCTAGAGGTTAATGAAACAGTGTACTTTAGTGCTCATTAGGTGCACTTAACTAGTAAATGTAACCTCCTTACACATTTTGGCCAGTTTCGATGAAGCTAGATTTTTATAAATAGTTGCCTTCAGGGGCGTTGGACTCAAATGGAGAGAGTAGTAAACAAGTAAAATTGACAGCAATGCTAAGTGGCTCTTCTGGTGGCTAAAAAATTAAAATGATGAATGTATATTAGGTTTGTTGGGCACATGAGCTGGAGTACACTACTCTACTCCACTATTCTACCTTACACTCAAATTTTTCATTTCAGAGTAAAGTAGAATAAACTCTTTATTAGATGCCTGTGCAAACAGAAAAAGCAAACAAAAAATAATTTTTATTCAAATTAAGCACGTTCATTTATCAGCTTTCTGTTGGGACAACAACAAGCACTTGATAAGTTATCACTGATAGTTTTATGTGAGCATAAAACTATAAAGCAAAACATTTAAGAACAATAATTACCAATAATATTTTGTTTTATTGCCTGCCTCCGTGGCCGTGATCGTAAAGGCGTTCGATTTCGGCACCGGGTTCGCAGCCGGGGCTATGCTCTAAGATTTTATGAATAGGATTTGTATTAAAATGATTTCGCCAACTTTAATTAATTCTTAGAGTGTAGTAGATGCAACCCTCCTGAGGTTTCCCGCAGGGTGAATACCCTGATGGGCCGAAGGCCCTAAGCATTTTATTTTTATTTTATATTTGTTTTATTAATTTAATACAGGCAAATAGAGTTTTAAAATTAGGTAATATTGTTAAAATACATTGATAACTCAAATTATTGTTTCTTATCACATGTGATTTTTCACCAGAACTTTATTTATTCTTCTTTACTTGGTTTTTAGGAGAAGTAAAAAGTACAGTTTAGTGTAAGATTCCTCTTGCCCCAGATTCATCATGAAACACAGTGTAGTGCAAGTTATAAGTTGGATTGAGAACGTTCCCGAACATAGTTCTAATGTACACTGGAGTAATGTGCTGAACATACCTATTGTTTTTATTTTGTTTATGCTTAAACCCGTAGGTCATATTAGTATTTCCCCTGACTCAAATCTTCTCAACTAATCCACCCTAGAATTTGTTCACATCCAATCATCTAGGAAGCACATCCACCGTACATGGCAGCACATATGACTAGTCAACAGTGTGCCCAGTTCATCTAGCCCAACCATACTCTATCTAAAATCACCGCTCTGGCTTGCGCCGGCTATTAGTTCACAGTGAGCTTAGTTCATCTAGTTTTACTACCTCCTCTGATCACATTAGTCTCACTTGGCCCACTCTTTTTATCCTGTCTCACCAATCCCATCACCATCACTAGCATCACCAGACTCTAGCTAGGCTCACTGCTCTGGCTAGTCCAGTGCCACCTTACAAAGAATTCTAATAACTCCAATGTCAGAGTGCACAAACTCATTCTTTAGCCCTGAACTGAATGTCAAAGTTCCTGTCAAAGTCTCTGGTAAATACTTCGCATTATATTCTGCGGTGTTTAATTGAAGGTCAGGGTAAGTTCAGGCTTTGTTGGTACCCTGATGAGATAGACGTTACAAAACAGAGTGGGACATGACATTAAGTCAAGCCATAAATATGTCAAATTTAAAAATATGCTAAAATATATTTTAGCTATTTTGAGCCCATGTTATCAATTTGTAAATTCTAACTTTAAAAGGTGCATTTATTTAAAGTACGGCCATAAAATACGTTTTGCAAAACGTATTATTTTGTGAATAAGGACCTGTGAAACGGATTTTGCTCATGGTCCGAGGTATGACTCCCGCCATGACACCTATCCGGTTAGTGAATTTTTCCCAAAAGATATTTGCTTAAAGGCAGGATTATCAAGGTGTCAACGTTAATTCTTATTTGTCTGTAGTTCTTATGTTGCCTCCTAACACGCAGTTGTTTCCCTTGTTGATCAGCTCTCCCCAATGTTAGGTTAAATGATGATCGGTGGCTGCAATCAGGTATCGAACAGAAAAAAATGTATTTAAACTGTCAAAATATTGTGGAAAAATACCCTCCATGTTGTTTTATTTCTGCCGGGAAAAATAAATAGTTAGTATTGTTTTGCTAGAATTTTTGTCACACTCTACTCTGTGTACACAAAGTGTAATAAATCTGTGGATAAGTACTCTAGTTACGCTGTATGGACCATGAGGAAGGAACAAGGGAGATGTAATCATGTTCGCTCCCCCTATAACCTTTTCCCCTAACTATTGTTTCACTTAAATTATTCTGGTTTTTACTAAATAACTTTTCAATTATTATTTTGTTAGTGTAAATTTAATTATTATGCAAAGAAATCGTAATTAAATTCCACATCTTTTTGGTTTTAAATTTTTATAATCAGATTTTATCTTCACTTTTAAAGACATGATGTTTTGGGTGGTTCCGACATTGTACTCGGAACCACCGAAAACACAGGCAACCGAAAGACAGGCAACATGACATTTGCATTTCCAAACGGATCCAAGAATTTGTTTCTTGCCAAGAAACAATGTTCATTCTGTTATGTGGCTGAACTAATGCGGTGCATTGGAGTGTATTAAATGCGATACAATCACCTGTTAAATACGCTGAATGTTCATAGTAAATGACAGGCAACATGACATTTGCATTTCCAAAAGGATCCAAGAATTTGTTTCTTGCCAAGAAAACAATGTTTATTCTGTTATGTGATCATCACATTTATATTTTCTTCAATTCTTTTTGAAAGAGCCTTGAGCCAAAAAGATATCATGTAAACAAAGCTCTGCATAAAGATCTGCTTTAGTAATTGCTATCTCCGTCATAATTGTATTTTTATAAATATATTATGTTCTCCTTAGTATTAACCATATCAGCTTGATCTTTTTATTTTGGCAAACTTTTTCTTATGGGAAAAATGTTACCAAAAAGAAGAGAGAGAAATGCATTTACACATTAATACATTTGTCTGTCAACAGTATTGGACTCAGGGTCTGCCTCATACCAACTAAAACTCACTCCACGAAACACCTTGAACCTTGCATGGAACTGTTATTCTCATAACTTCGGGCTAGGTCTTATCTTGGGCTGTTCGGCTCCCTCCGGTCTTACCCTCTCTTCCCCTTTTGTCAAAGCTTTATATTGGATCCAGGACTTTTCTAGAAAACTTGCAAAGCCTAGGACCAAATCAGCTTGATCTTAGACATCTTTGATTTGTCATGGATTTGAAATAGATCTGAAGTACCTGTATGAACCAAATATAAATGTCTTTAGTATGTAAATAAATTACATAGATATAATAAATTATTAATTATAAATAAATAATTAAGTCATCTCTCTGCTTAAAGGCTTATGCATTGAGCGGCAGTGAGAGAGCCTTTGTTGGCTTTCTACATTGATATTTGTGAAGGGGATGTAATAAATCACCTGGCAAGTAGGCCATGTTCTTGGGCCCATTTAAAGGCAGACAAGGGTTCTCTTCTCTTGGAACCATATGGCAGAAACATTCACAAAATCACACACACACACACACACAAAAGACCTTAAAACACACTTTATTCATTTATTGAGGCAATTGATGTAGATAAACTATGACCAGAATAAATTAATATATATTATTTATATTAATTTACATTATATTAATATATATTAATATAATATTATTATTTTTCATAAGATACAAATATATCCAACACAGGAAAAACACAAGACATTAAATTTAAAAGAAAATTATTGTTTAGAAGATTCAAAATTTTACTGTAGGAAGAAAAGAACAGCATAAAAAAAAACATTTCTCAAAAAAAAAAAAACGAATTAATGTTCAAATATCTATTGTTTTCAAAAGCATGTAGTATTTATATGGGACATGCTGATAATATACGGCCTTTTAGTAGGGTTACTACTAAAAGGAAAATTAAAAGAAAAACCACACACACACACACACACATACAATCTATTATTGAGGGTCCTAAAGTTTGCCTTTATCCAGGTGTATTTGTGTTTAGGGATCTTTTACAAAATACCTGATATTACACAGGCTCATAACCCCAGGCATAATGTCTCTCATTTAAAAAGACTATATTGGAATTCCTTTTTTTGATAATAAGAGCTTTGGCCAGTATGAACCGGATTGGTCAGGGCAACCATGTGCCTAATTGACAGACCCCAATAATGAATATTGAAAGTATTAATTGTGTTCAACTTATTTTCAGGAGAAGTGCTGTGTTTTCATGGCCCTCTGATGAAGCTTGCCTCCTGTAATTTGATGGAAATACCTTACCTATCATAATTCTGGCTGGTAAAAGTAATAGTTTTTCACTTATTTTACGTAGTGAAGTTTTCATTTAGTATGCTCTATTAAAGATAAGTCAATTGATTTGTTATGGTCTGTCGTAACAAGGCTAGAGGAGTGGAACAACAGGTTGACTCAGTGGCAATGCTTGTGGAAGGACTTGCCAGACATTATTTGCATTGACCCTCATAAGTAGTTTCACCTTACTTTATATGTTTCTCATTAAATAAATCATTGTTTCTATAATATTTTGTCCTTGTTTCAAGTGTTGCACTTTTGATATTAAAGTGTTGTATCATCCTCAACATGTTTTAATAGACTTGCAGGTTGTTGCAATTTGCAAAAAAAAATTGCATGTAGTTCAGTGCTCCCCTGCTAGACACCCTGGAGTAACATACCTTCCATGTTTACCTTGTATTATTATCTCATCAACATAATCACTTAAAATTATTTATTTATCTATGATTTGTATGGTTAACAATGAATTAAAAGATTTCAAATGATATGTTTTTAGATTTTAAAAGGTTTAGCTATTAACAAGTTGTTTTTGTTGCATATTTAATGTTTATAGTTGGGATGAATGGGTTCCTGAGAGCCGTGTTTTAAAATACAATGATACCAACCTCCAGAAACAAAAAGATCTCCACAAAGCACAAAAGGCTGAACCGTAAGTCTCCATTATTTATTTCTTTGTAAAGTATAGAAAATAATTTGAAATATATGAATGATTTCTAATTATTTTCACCAAAACATTTACCTGACTTTATAATTAATAATGATTAAAATGTGGGTTAAACTATCCTATACATATGTTTAACTAAGAAGATATGGTGCAATTTGAACAACCAAACAGTTCGGCTTTCAGCATTTGTTTCTTAAAAGAGACCAGTTGAGTTCAAACTTTACTCAAATATATCTCTTTGAGCTGCAAAATTCAAATGATGGATAAATATAATATGATATTTAAATATTTTATAGCCAGTATTCTTTCAAAGTATTAAATTAATAAAAACTATGCTACCTAATATGATGATAGATATTCAGCACACACTCCCAAGCATTTATTGTATAAATGGTAAAAATAGAATTATGAGGACAACAGTCCAAAGTTGTAAGAAGCCAGTGCCCGATTGTACAATAGACTTCCAGTTGCAGTGCAAATGGGGTCTATCCTTGACTCCAACCCAAATCAACATCAGTGCCCGATTATTCAAACAAAATTATGTCTAACTATGAAAAATTTAAATCTATCAAAAATATATGTAGAAGTATTAAGTTGTTCATACGTTCACAAGAAAACTGGGACCTTATGAATCTTATGGTTATTATATCTTATGTGAACAATTGAATCTGGCATCTGGCGCTGTCCAAAATAAATCCAAGATTGCCAACACCTTTTTTGAGACAAAAAGTTTTGTAGTTCTAAACTCAACAACACTGAATAATTACTCTTTCATTTAAAATTAAAACAAATGAATTTAAAATGAAGAAATAGTTATAAATTTGTTAAATCATTAGTAATGGTTAACTTTATCAGTATAAGGTATTACTTCGTATAGTTTACTCCATGAGTTCACCTCAAATAGGGCAATTTATTTTAGCATAGTTGGTACCAGTGTGTTTCCTCCATGAATTATTGTCGGGATCCAATAGGAGCCCTGAGATATCATGTAATCCATTTGTTAAAAACTATAAGGTATACTATTGGTTATTGAATACCTTCACATACCTTAAAATCCAACCAATATTATCTTTAATTACTTCATAGCTTGTTCATTCATTAACATTTTAAATAAAAATTTTACTAAATTTCTTTTTGGGCTTTTCAGTGGAAGGGATGATAGTTCTTCGAGGTAAATACATAAAATATAAATTTTAAACTTATTAGTCGTTTTGTTTGTTTATTTGTATCGCTCACTCATATTTATTTGTGCCAATGCTATTTGTTTGTCTTAACCATTCTTATTTTTTTTAATCAAATTTAAAGTTTAAATTATAGATTTATAGTTTTTAATATTATTATAAAATAGAATGTTGTTTGCTTCAGAAAATATGCTAATACAGTTATTAAAATGATTCTCAATGAAAATAGTTCTACTTGAAATAAACCTGCATGATTAAAATTTTTTAATTTTTATAAATGTGAATGCTGACTGACTTGACATTTTAATAATAAAGAGCAGACAATCCAGTTACTTATTTACCTTTTGTCATAGGTGTGGGGACTGTGCAACCAATGCCTTTTGTCATAGGCATATGCACAATGAATACCGTGCCACTTGCGGTAATGTTTGAGGGCTTATTTAAGTTACCAGATAATGGCCCAAAAATTTGTTTACATGGCAAAATTAAGAAATTAAAGAAATATAATAAATAAAACAGATTAATTACACCAAAGTCCTATATTTTTTAAATATATAATAATAACTAAGCTTTCAACTAAAAATTAGTCATCATCAGAGTTTAACAAATATAAAATAAAAAATACAAATTTACAAACTACTTCATATTGCACCTTGGTATGGTTTGGTTAGCTATTTTTTATAATTTTTTTTGTAAAACATAGCTAACCAAACCATACCAAGGTGCAATATGAAGTAGTTTGTAAATTTGTATTTTTATTTTATATTGGTTAAACTCTGATGATGACTAAGTTTTAGTCGAAAGCTTAGTTATGATTATATATTAAAAATATAGGACTTTTGTGTAATTAATCTGTTTTAATTTATATATTTTTTTATAAGTCACAAAAAGAAACTTTTTAATCATTTAGAAAACTTGTTTTAACAATTTAAATAAAAATCCCTTATTATCCCCTCCCCCTGTGATTCAAATATTTAGCACCCTCATGATAAAATTCTGTGCACACCAATGCCTTCTGTAGACCCATCATTCACATAATGCATTACACACTAAACTTGCAAGTATATGGAACAATGCTCTATAACTCCTTGAGACCTGTTTTGATCTCAATTGTTTGTTTGTCTTAGTTTATGACTATCAGGAAACTACAAATAATTTCTGCTTGTATCATAAAAAGCATCTCAGTACAAAATGTGTACAAATTTTGTTAGTAATGATCCACCTTCTTTGATTCATTTATTTTCTGCAGTCTCATTTTTATTTTGAGATAATTATGAGAGGGTATTTGTATATCACTTTATACAAACACCATATTATTATCATTTTATTGATAATACACTTTAGCTTGGAATACAAAAGCAAATTCCGGAAGAAAAACTCTTTCACACATTGCACTTGATTTGCTTTTTCTATAATTTTCATCTAACACTGCAAAAATATTGTTTGTACATTGTTTGCAACTATGTTGGCTAACACTATGTTTTTACTGCACTAATACTATTAACCATGATACTATTAAATATTCAATATTATTTAGAAATGCAGCAGCGTACCACTCCGCCAAGTCAAGAAGAAATGTTAAAATACCCCTCTTAGTCAGTAAAAAAAGTCAAAAACCTATTAAGCTGCCACCAGTGTATATTATACTGTACGCAATAAAGTGGGGTTTTTGAGGGTCTGTTGCATCTAAATGGCTATTTGTACATTCATAATATTATAATATCTTTAAAGAGCGTGCCTTGTAGATCAAACATTAAAAAAAATCATCCAAATGGGCCAAGCAGAAGTAGAGAAAAAGAGGTTTGAAAATGACATTTTCGACGACTTCTTATTCTTACTCTTCCTGCACCTTTTGTTGACGCACCTACAGCCTAAACTACTGAACGGATTTGGATGTATGAGGACTTTTTGGATTAATTTTGTGCTCGTGTGCATTCCTACATAATAAAATATCAAATTCAACATTCCTACGCTAAACATGGAACGAAAAACTAAGCTAGATGACGATAGTTTTATATGTTTACGCACCTTCAGCCTAAACTACTGAACGGATTTTGACGTATGAGGACTTTTTGGATTCGTCCTATGCTCGTGTGCATTCCTACTTAATGACACAGAGCTAATGTACGCTACTATTATATAAATTGAGCACTCTTTATTAATGAATGGGTTTTGGTGTTTGGGGACTTTTGGATTTGTCTAATGCCTATTAACATTCTTGTTTCAATACATCCCAAATCCATAATTCCTTTGCTGTAAACAAAAAACAGAGCTTAAGAGTGGTGTATAGAATACCTAAATTCTCTTTACAGCTTTATCTTCAACACGTATCTTGTTTACTTCTGTTTTTACTGTAAACAGGAGCCGTACATATAGTCATTAAATCTTACCAAAAACCACTTGCGTGGTATAAAACTCCCCGCCCAGTCTTTGGTCCAAAAAAGGAGGGAAATCAACTTTTCTGTGCCACCAAGTCATGTCCGTATTGGGTGGAGACGGTCATTGCCGTTTCAAAGTGAAGTAGCTAGGTTGTCAATACTAAAGGGCCTTATTCAAACTGTGAGGCAATCATCAGTCAGAAAATTGTAGTGTTGGCATAGGTAGTGTTGGCAAGGGTATATTAGGTGTAGTGCCTAATTATATTGTACCTTTATTATTTCATTCGTTCATTATCAGTATTAGTTCCGGTTTTATTGATTGGCATATATATGTCAAGCAAAACAATATGTCATTAATTGACATAATGTAAACAAATCTTGGTTTTTTACTAATACATTTGAAAATTCACTTATATTGTGGCAGTATGCCACTTATATAAATCAGTTATATGGTAAAGTACAACAACTATATGGCTGCAAAGCAGCCACAGGGTGACACGCTGGGGAGTGGCAAAGAGGTTATAGGCCTCTTGTCTTATTAAATGTTAATATTTTAGTGGCTTTTCTGTGGAAAAAATTGGCTGAGTAAGTGGGTGGTATTGAGGGAGTTGCATATATATAATAATAATATATAAAATAAAATAGTTTTACCTCTAGGATTCTCTATCTAGCATTTTTAAAATTGATAATTTTAAACGCAATGATATTTTTTTAATTGTGATTTTGGCCTGAGTATAGGTAGGGTGATATGACAACCACAATTATTTTTGTGGAGCAATTTAGTTTTAACATTAATGCCGGTCTCACATATGTTATTGTAAATATGTGTGAAGTGTAAAGAAAGTAACAATGCAATCAATTGTTATTATTTTGATTCTCCTGGACGCAGCCTCGCAACCTCTTCTTATTTTCTAATTAAAGTTTGCGGCTTTTATTTATGATTCTGTTATTTCTCCTCTTCTACTTTTTTTGAGTTTATTAATATTTTTATTGTGATTATTTAAAGCCAAGGACTCTGTGCTAAAATAGAGTATTATGCCCATTTATTCACTGTATTTTGTTTTTTTTCACTTAAAAAAATGATTATATAGGAAAAATTGTATAGGTTATCATTTAAATTAATTTGTTTTTAATTTTAGTTATTTTGATTTTAATAATTTTAGAAAAGGTAAAAAGGCCAAGAAGAAAGCACTAGGAGTGGGTGGAAAAGAGGAAAAACCTGAGAAAGAGCCAGAAAATAGAAGTTGGACACCATCGAGTGAGAAGCGAGTTTCAAGCGCTGCTACTTCCTCATCTCAGGACTCTTCCAGTGATGTCCCCAAGAGAAAGAAATTAAAGACTGATCCCACTGTTGAGACAGTAAGTCCATCTCAAGTATGTCTCTATCATTTCTTTTCTTTTTCTTTAATTCTATTGTTTTCTTATTGCTATCAGATGATTCACCTCAGCTTAAATTATTAGGTCCAATCTATAATTTTTAGTTTAATGTATCAGTATTTATACTAACCTTTGACACCACAGAGGTCTGGGGTTCGCATCCAAGGTTACGCTTTCAGTTTATGAAAAAATATTTTGTGAAATAAATTATCACCAACTTTCGATTACACTTTGAGTGTAATGGTTGCCACTTTCACATAAGATGGTTCCTGCAGGGTTTATCCCTGATGAGCCGCAAGGCTTTAAACAGGCATGGTTATTATTATCATAGTTTAATATATGGTTTATTTATTTATTAGCTTACAGTTACTTGCTGTATAGGGAAAATGCTGCTATAAAAATTAATATCTTCTTATGATATATAATACCAGTAATAAAAACTGTAGGCATTCATTCCTCAGTCCCTACAATAATTAGGTCCAGGTGTCAGCTGGCACGAGTGTATAGAAGTTTGAAAGTGAGAATGGTTAAGTAGTCGTGGCTCCTCTGTCTGTATTTAGATTCTACATGCTTGTGAGATTTTAAATGTAAATAAATAAAATACACTTGATCCTATTAAAAATTTATAACCATCATCAATGTTTGGGTTTTGGCAAATAGTGCCTGACATTGCATGTGTGTCGTGTCCATCCAATACAGAGAACTTATGAATTAAAATTTAAAAATATTATTTTTTAGGAGGAGCAGTTTTTATCAAAAGTTGAGATCAAAGTTAAAATACCTGATGAATTGAAGCCGTGGTTAGTGGATGACTGGGAATTCATCAATAAATCTAAGAAGGTTGGTCATTTTTCATTGTTGTTTTGGAAAGTTTAGGGCACCTGTTGCTATATAACAGTTGCTGTTTAAATGTTGTGGCTTGAACTTAATGATTTTTATCTGTGATTGTTATGTTGTGGAAACTTCATTGTTGTTTACATGCTTGACAATTACTTGCTTCAACTGTATAGGTTACTTCATATACCAACTACTGTGCTTAAATAAATAATAAGAAGTGACAAACATAATAAGACTTCTTCTAGAAGTGAATTCATAACTAACACTTAGTTGGGTTGTTTTCATCACACTACTTTAAAAAATGAAGAAAATTAAAAAAAAACTTGCTTTGTAATTTATTTGTTATTATTCTTATCTGCAGCATCAGTATTTGTCCAGGAGCCGGACCTGAAAAAATGTACTACTTTGTAAAATGTACTCATTTTGTACTACTTTCATCTAAATGTTTCTAAAAATATACCTTAAATTATGAAGGAAAAACATAGTCTGCCGATCCAGAATGGAGCCCTTCATATGAATATTGGCCCTTGCTCAAAATATTGGAAAATTGCACAAATTCCAGTTGATAAAAGTATTTATCTGTTGAATAAAATTGAGTTTGGCATTCTTTTTACTATCATTAGTTTTGAGAAAGTCTATTTGTAACCAACAGTTTTTATGTAGTGTTTACACTGTTTTTTATTACTTAATAAATTGTATTATTTACAGCTATGTCTGTTACCTGCTAGAGTAAGTGTTGATAAAATTTTAGAGGATTTTCAAAAATCAAAATCGACTGGGAAAAATAATACTACTGATAAGTAAGTATGAAATTGAATGTATATTTATCTGTAAGTAATCCTTGTATTGGGTATCTTGTGATTTTCTTTCAGTGATTTAAATCTAATTCAGCCAAATGATGTGCAACTAATTTTAGTTCTATTTATTTTCTGCAAATTTCTAAAGAAAAAATATTATCTTCCATAATTTACTTTATATATTTAAAAGTACATTATCTATTTACTTGTAATATCTTGACAATGGGTACAATGAACCAATATTAGAGGTTGATTTTATTTAAGTGCCTTGGAAATTTATATTTCCACTGCAAAAAAAGAAGTAAAAAACAATTAAACTGTCTAAAGTAGTTTTTAGATTTCGTAGGTTAGTACTGAATTAGTCTCAAGTTCAAATATCTGTTAATAGTTTTCCTCATTCTGTCCTTGTATTATTAATAATCATTATTTTTATTGTTATGGACATTACGTAAACAAATGGTTGCTTTTGGTTTTCAGGGTGAACTCAAGATCAGAAATGGTGGAGGGTTTAAGGGATTATTTTAATGTGATGCTGGGTCCTCAGCTTCTTTACAAAATAGAGAAAAAACAATATGCTGAGGTAATTTCTTGATTTTATTATAAATTCAGTATTTTTGCTTACATTTTAATCATTTCACTATAATCTATCTTCCATGAATAAATATAAGTTTATCTTAACTCGCTGACTTTTTATGCCAAATTCATTTTAGAAGAATTGATAGAAGCCAACGAACAAAACCAAAAGGAAATTAATTTTGGGCCGCAGGACCATAAGTTATAAATTAAACTCTTTATAATTTTTGGCAGGGCAGCCTGGGGGAGTCATAACTCTGTACTAGTCAGCTGTTTTTTTGACAAAGTTTCATTCAAAAGTTGTTTTATTTTTTGCATAATTATTATGCATAAATATACTACATACTATGCATATGGAGAATAGTTGTTTAGTTTTTATTTTCTGATTCAAATTTTGTTTAATTTTAGCTGGTGAAGAATAATCCCAACACTCCTATGAGTGGTTTATATGGAGCAATCCATTTACTGAGGTTATTTGGTAAGTTCAGTTTTGACATTATGATGAGTTGCTGTTATTTTGTTTAGCTAATAGCTGTATGCTATCTGTCATCTTTGTTTTCTTTGTAAATGACCTTGTACTAATATACTTTGATATGTCTTTATTTTAGTGAAAATTGGTCCTGCTCTTGCTTACACTAAACTAGAAGAAAAAGTTTTACCTGTCTTGCATGGACATTTTCAAGAATTTTTGAAGTAAGTCTTTAGTTTCTCTAGCTTAATTTTTTACTTTTCCTCGTCTACTGTAGATAGCATAAGTGTAGAAAAAGTTATGTGTTGTTAATGTTGAGGTGCACTTGATTTACCCACCTCTGTCATCGAGGTCATGAGAGTGTCAGTATTTATACTGATCTTTGGCTACAAGGTTATATAAGATTGTTTTGGGTTATGTATAATGGATCGCAAGGCTCAAAACGGGTATTATTACTAGAGTTCAGTGCAATGGCTGCTATTGAACAGGGGTTGCCTGCAAGGAGGTGTTCTCTCCCCTCTCTTGTAGTGTTTCGTTATTGACAGCCTTATTGTATTATTCAAAAGAGAAAACTTCTACATACTGGCTTTTGTAGCTCTCCATATATTGTTTGTTGACACTGTCTCTGAGCTTGCCTAGAGAGCACTCCGCTTGATTTAAAGGTGGTTTGTAGAACATGGCCTTCAAAGACTGCTGTCGCACCGTTCTCTAAGAAAATAAATATGGATAGCAGTTGAGATTTGTTGCTCAGTAGCAAAATTCTTTGCCTTTCAACCAGTGTTATTTTACATATATTCATCCTACTACTCCAAGATATTTATCTTGGAGTAGTTCTTGATGCTAAACCAACTTGGGAATCTAGAAGCTTATTTGGATAATGGGAGGAGCTCAAAGCCAAAGTTATAAACTAGATCTATACTGCTATGTTTAGACCTTTTTTAGCTTATGCATGCTTATTTTGGTGGCCTAGACTGTCTCAAGAGCTGAAATTTTTGCTACCCTGGCCTGCTTTCAGTCATTACTAAGAAAAACCTTGCTAGGGTTCCCAGATCTGTTCTGACAGCCAAACTGCCATTAAAACGTTGACTGCTTTTAAATGCTCGTCTAAACTTGTCAATTATGATGTCCTTCATCTCTGAAGATACTTCCCATTATTTATCATCATCAGAAGACCTAAATTTTTAAGCTGATAACTGTCTGTGAATCAATAAACTTAATCAAGGGGTAAAAGAAACTGGAGGGCATCCTTTTACTTTTCCAGTTTTGTAGGAAGAACCACCTGTGCAGTAGTAAACGCTCTGGTTTAAAACCCCTCAAAAATAACTTGAATTTATATTATTATATACCATCTATGTGTATCATTAGTGTTTGTTTCTAACAATTTATTTATGATTTGTTTCAGGTTTCTATATAAAAATAAATCCAGTTATTATGATTTGAATAATGATTATGTACCAGTTCCTATTGAGTATTTAAGATAAGTTAGTTAATTTTACTGTTAATACATTAGTGTATGGTTTAATTAGCTTGATATGTTTACTCGGCAAAAGCCTATCAGATGAGTTGTTAAATAGTTTACTTAGTGATGTGATAGACAAATCTCTGGTACTCCCATCCTCTCACTGTGACATGTTTGATACAAGTCAATCCACTCTAGATCACCAAACTTTTTTACCTTTACTTTGAGATTATTATGATACATGGTGTATTTGGTAGGTCTAGTTCAAAACTTTTAACTGATTACTTGCATAAGAATTTGTAGGAATTATTCTGTAATAATATATTATGTTACTAGGCTGTAAAGTGAATTTTTCTTAACCGTGCCAATTATTTTTACCAACAAAAGGTGAAACAGTAAATATTGCCAAGGTTAAGAAAAAAATACTTCACACTTAAGAAGAATATGTTATTTTTTCAGAAGTAGTTAAGAATGAAAATTATTCTCCTTAGAGGAGGTAAAAATAGTTACTTAAAAGATTGGTTATAGGTTACTAAACATTAGAAACTTGTTTTGTGAAATCTTAAGGAATCTAGCTTGGAAGGTTAGAATTGTACGTTGGAGTTCTAATTCTGGCTTATTTTGACCAGATCTATCGTTCCAACCTAAATTCCAACAATTTACACAATGCCCAGGCTAATTCCAGGATATTTACCTTAAAAAAACTGTTGGCGTCTTATAACTATCTTATCTGATAGTTAGTTATAGGTATCAGCTGAGTGTAATCTCAGGCCAATTTGCTCTTTACTTGTTTTTTTTTCTGTTTTGTTTATCTTCTAAAACCTTCTCTGATGTCATTGACTAGTTATCATATTTTAGATTTCTTTTGGAAAATTGTTTAATCTAACTTTGTTATTTGGAAGAATTATGTATAATATTGTATATATATTACTTTAAATATTTATTTATTTTCATTCACAGTTAGTTATAAGATATAAAAATTTATCTTATGTTTATTTTTTGTACATATCAACTTAGTATTATTTTATCACAATTTACTTTTCGCTTACAGTTTGTTTTGTTTTAAAATTTTGTAAGGTTTTTATTATTTTTATAAAGATTTTTTTTTAAATTATGTCTTTTATTTGCCACTTTTTTTGTTAAAAATTAAAATGAAATAAAATTGTTTGTATTCATTCATATGATTTTGTTTCATGCTTAATAACATGATGTTTAGGGTTGTCCAATTAGGAATAAATTTGTTTTAATTGTTTATTTCCATTTGACTATAAATTAATGTTGGTAATTGTACTATTACTTTAAGACATTTCATTTAGATTTTAGCTGAGTAATGATGTCAAAAGAATCATATTGCTTTGATGTTTAATTAATGTTGGATTTCATATTCTTTGAAATTTTGCTGATTAAATCACTTCATTACTAGTTGTATAAATATCTAGAGGATAAACTAAATATTAACTAAATATATAAATCTTGAGTTTCTCCTATAATTTATAATGAAGTTTATTCATGATGTTCATATCATATCACCATTTATTGCAAATTTTGATTTTACTAATTAAAATTTACATATTCTTTTTTCAAAGCATCCATGAAAAAACTTGGACAAGTTCTTCTTCACACAAGAAGAAGAACAAAGTTCACTTGGAACAAGTTCACTTGGCCACTTCTTTTTTTCCAGCATTGAGCTGTTGTTAAATAGCTATGATGTTAAATTTTGTTGTTAATTGTTAAGTTTAGCATGATGTTAAATGGGGCTAAATAACTTGAAACATGTTCTGCACTGCCTCAATGTAATGTAAGGTTTACGGAGGGGGGGGGGGTATAAGCCTGATATCAGAACTATACACTAGAGTAATCAACATTATTTTGGGAGGATCTTTGCATAACTTTAAGACTCTAACAAGCAGGAACAAAGAAAGATGGAGAACTTAATAGATATCTGTGAGTACCCTCTTATATTAATAAGTAGATATAATAGATTGATATGCTCTATAGCAAGCGTATGCTCACTATGGAGGTAGAGTGAAGTAGAGAAAGCATTGAGGCACATTTAAGAAGGTAACTATGCTCATAGAGATATTATTACAAGAGGGGCCCTATTGCTTGAATTTTGAAACATCGAAAAAGTAACCTGACCTCCTTCGCTAAAAATTAATCAAATAATCAGCACAAATTTCCTGTAACTTATATAGAAGAATGTTAAAAATACAAATCAAAACAAAACAATGTGCAAGAAGCCGAAAACAAGATTTATTATAACCTTAATTCACTCTTAAGGGAGGTTTCAATGAGGTTACACAGAGCCCCAAAAAGATGTTTCAGGCATCTCAATGTATTGAGATAGGCTATGCCCCCTCTAGTATATATCTCTATTACTATACAGATTAATTGAAATAGTTTAAAGCAAGATTGGCCCCTTCAAAACCTCGCTGTATTGGTACTTTAAAATAAAATTGCCGAGTTATTATTGTGGGTTAATGATGTCATAATTATTTCATAAACAATATAAATATTTCAATAAACAAAACACAGAAGTGTTTTTACATGATAGATTTTTGTAACAATTTATATACTGATTGGAGAAAGCACTCAAAAGCGATACACACACACACATGTATGTGTGTATATATATATATAATATATATATATATATATATATATATATATATATATATATATATATATATATATAATATATATATATATATATATATATATATATAATATATAATATATAATATATATATATATATATATATATATATATATACAAGGTCTGTCCCATAAAATACATATAAAATAATTGTTTAGATCTAAGCAGGAATTGGAGAGACGAGACAGTGAGCTTCCCCCACCACTAACAACCCAAGCATGTAATTTTATCTATGATGTAAAAACACAGAAGTGTTTTTCATGATAGATTTTGTAATAATTTATATACTGATTTGGAGAAAGCACTCAAAAGCGATACACACACATGTATGTATATATATATATATATATATATATATATATATATATATATATATATATATATATATATATATATTATTATATATATATCTATTTCTGCCCTCTGGGAAAAATCTCCTCTTCATGACCTCTTTTTCATAAATTCATATTTTTAAGTTCATATTTCCTTGGAAATTCACTAAAAGTGAATATTTAAGTTTAATTTAAATTTAATTCAATGCACAGCTGTGTAAAGTGTCCTTACATCCCATAAGGAATTAGTAAGAAGCGTCCAAGAGACTTAATTGCTATAAAATACAACTTGTGCTTCTCATCTCTCTCTCGTTACCATTAATATATGTATCTTCTCCTTTTATTTTATTTATAATGGAGCTTAATTCACTAGTTATGAAGTTAAATGGGGGAAATATCTGGAAGGCAGTCCTAAATCTATAAGTACTCCATTATTTGAGGTCTCTGGGGATGGGCATTTTCCCTCTCTAATTTATCTAATAATCTAATTTATTTATCAGGAAGATAAATCTTCCTCTACAATTTATTTGAATAAAAACAAATAACTCTGTTGTTTACTTTTACATTACCTGTTTTCTCTCACCTTGGTAAATGTGAAAATTTATCATTGAAAATTATTTTTATATTGATTTTCTTCTGAAGAGGAGTTAAATGACAAACCATGACCTTTACAGTTCCATTGATTTTTTTTGTTTTTTCTTAATTTCAAGCTTATCTGTTGTCATACTAAATCTTAATGTTTTATATTCAAGTTGACTTCTAATTTTTCTTTTATGTGTTTTGTCATTTTATAATTAAAGCAAAAAAAGTATTATTTTGTGGAAATATGGATAAAATGTTAAAATCGGCTATAAGACCTGCCGTTTTGCTTTCTGCTTATATCAAGAATGATGATATGAGTACTCATTCAGTCCAGCGTTTTTCAAGAGCTTTAATCGCTCAAATAACTAATATTGTTTTATCAATTATCGTCATAAGAATCTTAAATTTCACTAGAATGGGTAATATAGTTAGAATGTTGAATAGTTTGACTATTGTTTTTGGAGCGGCTTCTTTAGTTTTTTCACCTGTTTCCGTTGAGAAAACTGTCGGTCACTTTTCTCATGTTTTAGACGGCATTAGTGTGGATCATTTTAAAATACCATCTTTGTATCCGAAATTTATTAGTTTTGTTGTTATTATGATATTTTTTTGCTACAGAACTGCTCTAGTTAATGGTATCAATGGTCCTGTTACAGTTCTGATAAGTTTGCACCCTAATTTTGTTTTAGTGTCGATTCAATATCAGTTTTTAGCTTTAGTACGTTTAACATCATCAATTTTAAACAAACTCACAGATGAGTTAAAAAAATCAAGAAATGATTTACAACAAGTTTTACATTTGCTGAAACTATACAGGACCACCGTGAAAGCAGCCGAATGTTTAAACTCTTCTTTTTCCTCTGCAAACTTGTTTATAACTATTATTTCCATTGTTGTTTTAACATCTACTATGTACTTTTTTATAAGTGATTTCATTAACTTTCTCATTGAAGAAAACTTAGATTTGCTGTTAGATATATTACTAACAGTTGTGTACTTTATTTTCTTTTTCATTCAATTAAATCAAGTTGTGTCTGTTTGTAACGAAGCTGAAGAAAAGGTAAACACGCTGAATAGATTATTTGTAATTTTAATTCTTTTCCGTTAAGAAAATGAAATAGATATGTTTCAAAAGTGATATTAGGCTGCACCCCAATTATCTTCCTCATTTTAGTGAACAGGTGGGAATTCACCTTAGGAATTACTGGTGGGAATTCACCATGGGCATTATAGGTGGATATTTTTTAAAGAAAATTCTCTGTATCAATGTACAAAATGTCGTGTTCAGTTTATTTTGAAAGAAAGTAAAATAGGCCTCTTGTTTATAACATGAGCTTAAAGTTTTTTGGGTAAACAAAAAATATAAAAATTAATTTACCATAAATTTGGTCAAAAATGTTTGAAATTTGTTGGCTAAAACACAAAGCTTTGTGGATTATTCTTGGCTACAGAGATTCTAAGTGGTGGCTAAAGCAAAAAATCTGTGAAAAAGCCCTTACCATTTTCTTATGAATGATACTTTACTTGTGTTTTTACTTCATTCTTTGGACCTTCATTACTTGTGTTTTGTACATTCATTATCTGTGTTTTGTACATTCATTACCTGTGTTTTGTACATTCCATACCTGTGTTTTGTACATTCATTACCTGTCTTTGTTATTTCAGGCCATCAAATTTTGTGACGAATGCAATAATCTTATTTTAGAAGATACAACCAATACTATTGCTCGCTCGGTAAATTATTCTTATTTTTTGTTCTATCTTTTCAAAATAGAATATATACAATATGCATAAAAATAATGTTCTAAGAACTTTTTTTCTTAGATCAAATTGTTTTTAGTAAAACACAAAACCTTAATGTTAGTTACCACCACTGTTACTCAGACTGGCTAATTAAGTTTTTAATTTGGTTTAATATTTATAATTTATCTGCCTTCGTAGCCGCGGTCGTATAGTTCTGGACTTTGGCACTGGAGGTCCGGGGTTCACAGCCCGGGCTATGCTCTCAGTTTTTATAAATATAATTTGATGTAAAAAGATTTTGTCAACTTTGGCTTTACTTTGAGCATAGTAGATGGGACCCACTAGAGGTGGTTCCTGAAGGGTATGCGGTGACAATTATTATTATTTTCATAATATTTATAATTTATGAATAATAAAATTCATAAATTATTTTTTTTTTAATATAATGCAGGCTATTTCAATCAAATTTGTTACTTTTTGTTTAGGATAAAATCTGGATTCACAATCAGTATAAACCATTAATAAAATTTCACGCAGGAGAATATGTTAACCTTGATTCTATTCTTATAAGTACAGTATGTATTTACTATTCATTTTTAAATACTGACTCTATTAATTAGCTACCTAAGAATATTTATAAAACATCTGGAACTTGTCTTGTAAAGGCAACATATATGGATAACATAGTTTCATCTAAAGTCATTTTGAGGAGGGATTGCAGAAGAAGGGGAAGTCTATTCACTCTATAGGGATCCTGTGTTAATAAAAGAGGACCCCGTATATTTGGTTAAATTTCAGAAATTATGCTCACAACTGTTTTATATAAATTAATTTTTTTATTCAAAAATTGTAATTAATTTCTGAATTATACTTGAGAATTCTTGAAATTTAACCTTTAAACGTTTTAAATAAAGAAAAAATGTGAAAACCCCTTAATTAATTTACCTCATTATTAATATGTCTCCATGGCAACATTATCACTTGCCCAAATAAGGGAACCTCTGTATTTTGATTTTACACGTCCGAATTGTGAAATGTTATTTATTTTTAAGAAATAATAAAATAAAGATTAAATAATTTGTATGTGTTTACACTTATGCATTAGACTGATTTATAAATGAATTTGGCATAAAAAATTAATGAGGTGCCTATGGGCACATGAGTGATTTGATTTTGTTTTGTTTATCCTCTAAATTTTCAGGAGTGTGTAGACTTCCTCTTCTCCTTCCACCTCCCCCCCCCCCTCAAATGATTTTAGTTTCAACCAAAGCTAGTAATACAATAAAGTATACTTATTCATTAAAGAGGCTTTAGTTTTTTATGAAAGACTTGAATTTTACTCTTCAATAATGACCTTCATTGGTAAGTTAGGGTTCTTATTTGAGCTGAAGGGGGACCAAAGTTAACAGACTCTGCATAGGCAACCTTTTTTAACTTTGCAAACTACATATACAATAACATCCTATTCAAAACACCACCAAAAATATCTTTTGACAATCTCAAAAAAAAAATAAAATAAATAAATAAAATATAAAAAATAAAATACCCAAACCAAAAAATATAAAATTATCCTTGACCCAAACAAACTCCCTCACACCCCAAAAAAATAATCAAAATTTTTACCACAAAAATAACAAATAAATAAATAAAATAAAGAGTCACAAATTACCCTAATCAATAAATAAAATATGGCTCCGGTATACACAAAATAAATATTTTATTACTATTGCCAATAAAGAACTTGTTAAAAAAAAAAGTCAAGATGAAACATACCTAGAGTAAATATCTTATTTTTAGCATGGTAAATATTCTATTTTATATGTCTTATTATAACTATTGCTTGATAGTAGTTCAAAACTGGATGCTTAGGCCTCTCTAGCCCCATGAGCATCAATTTCTGATTGAAATTTAATAAAATTAAGAAGTTCAGAAAGGGAATTTAGGGTACACATCTCTATTAGCGAATTTTCAAAAAATGAGCTTTATTATATATATATATATATATATATATATATATATATATATATATTATATATATATATATATATATATATATATATATAAATTATATATATATATATATTATACAATGTATTTTATATATATGAGATTTTTGTTACTAGACATTTCTATGAGACCTTGTTATTGTCCCAAACCCTATTGTTTATTAAATATGTGTGACTTCTTTAACCCATAAAAATGACCCCACAAACATTTCAACAAATCTCAAATATATTATTTAGATTGAGCTAAAATGTTTTACACGTGTACTACAATGTAGTTTTGAAAAAATTCAGTATTGGCGACTGCAAAGTTTCATTTTATTATTAGTATTGGCTCTGGTTTTATTAATTTACATATATATGTCAATCAAAACATAAGGTTAATTAATTGACATAATGTAAACAAATCACGTTTTTTGACTAATCCATTTGAAAATCCACTTATATCGTGGCAGTATGCCACTTATTGAAACCAGAAATATGACGAACTGATACAGTACAACAACCATGTGACTGCAAAGCGGCCACAGACAAGCCCCGGGCGGCAAAGAAGGCTTCTTGTTTTATTGTTAGATCATAATGGTTTTTGCTGTGTCCTCTCATCCTAACTATTGACCAACATCAGAAATAACAGCTGAAGGTTAGAAGAATGCATTTTGATCAAAGATTTGTGGTGAATAGAATTTTAAGGCTGATTTATTTTGCATGTACCCACATGCAAAATAAATCAGCCTTCAAATTATTATAAATTACCTTTTATATGCCAATTAAGTAATTTGTAAAAAATCTAATTTTAAGCTTCAAATACTAGTTGATGGTTTAAATCCTGCTACTTCATTTTTATAATCTAAATTTCCAATTTTGAAACCTCTCATTACAGTCTATCGTTTAGTTTTAAAATCTTGACAGGTCAGTTTAGGCACCACTGATTCTTAAGAAAAAAATCCCTGCAGGAAGGGAGCGGAAAAAAATATATGTAAACAAATCAGGTTATTTTACCTGTATTTTCTTGGCGATTTTTTTACATTTCTTTTGTGTAGTTTTATTTTAAAATATCATTTTTAAGATTAATTTGAAAGTTGTTTTCAAAACGATGTAATCAAAAGAAGAACCACAAACAAAGTGAACGATTGCCGTGAAGAAGGTTTTTTCCCTACAGCGGTTATGGTGGTAAGGATTTTTTTTCTCTTTTTAAGTGAGAGGTTGGCAGTGGCTTCTTTGATTGGTCAATCCCCAAAATACTTATGACTTTGGGGATTTTTAAACTAAACGATAGTAGGGCCATGACTGAAGATTAAAATTTAAAAGCCATATATAAGAAAAATTCTTAATGTATTATTTTATTATTTTTCATGAATATTTTATTTTTTACATTTTATTACAAATACTTGTGTTGTGCAAGTCTTCTTTTAATATCTGCCAAAGTGTTCTCTGGTAAATTATAATCCCTGAAAAGAAATAAATTATTAAAGTGTTATGAATTTTACTGAAATCATTAGAGTTATTATACTTTATAATTTCTCTTATGAGTTTAGTATAAGAGAACTTATAGTTCCTATAAGTTCTCTTATAGGAGTTTACAATTGTATTGTGTTTTGTTTATTAGTGGTTCCAACTAGATTTCTAGTTCCATCTATGCTTAGAAAATGTCCATCTCTGCTTGACCAAAAAATGATATCTTCTTGTTAGAGGTTAAAGTTGACATTACTTTGACTTTTGTTAATAATTATCTAGATTAAATTGCATCTCCCCCAAATAATATATAGCTAACAATATTTACTACTTTAAGGTGGCCAATTAGGCTCGCAAGTGCTCTATATTATGGTTACATGCAGTATGTTAACAAATGCATTACGAAGTGGAGGAATCAGAATTCAATTTAATTAATGAATTTCATATCATAATAATTGACTATCTATGGAAGTAAAGTTTTTTTTTTATTTAATTCCCCTAGTGTTAATACCTTAGTGTTTGTATTTTCTTTTCAAGATGTTCTCTAATTTCTTTCATTTCAGCTGCGTTTTTATCTTTTAATTCTTGTCCTTCCATGAATTTCTTCTTTCTTTCTTCAATAGCTTCAGCTTCTCTTTGATTTATTTGATTTATAAGTTCTAATCTGTGCTTAAGTGTTGCCTGAAATAGTGCAAATAGAGTATTTTGTTAGATTATTATCATTTGACAGCTTAGAGTAATACAGCTGTATGGGTATGTTACTTTATTTTTTATGTTAGGATTCTTGTGTAAAGACATTGCTAGCGTGTGTTATATCAGGTAATCTCAAGTACAGAGTTTTATCTTTCTCATAAAACTAGTTTAGGATTGAGTGTACACCCATTCAAGTACCTTGGCCAATACAGCCTAATTTCTGTAATCTAACTAGAATAGGCCTTACAGTATCATAGGGTAGACAGCTTTAAAGTTGTCAATAATACAACCAAAATCTTTTGTTAAATCCTCTCTGACCATACTTACAGCTTTTCTAGCTTCTTCCTCTTCTTGTTCCTTGCGTCTTTGATCGTCAAATACTTTCAATCTAGCATTAAATTCCTCCCTAGCAGCTACTGTTTCAGCTGCTATTAATTCATTCTTCATCCTCCTTTGTCTTTCCCTAGCTTCCATCATATCCTTCCTATCTTTTATTTTCTTTTCTTGAGCCAGTCTTTCTTTTTGTCTCCATTGACGTTCAACCTTTAAAAAAAGCTCTATGATTTGAAAATAAAAGAATATAGTGTTGTCTTTGAACACACCCTAAGTTTTAAATTGTATGTATTTCCAAGCAAAAGCCTGGTGTTTTGAAGGTTGTTGCTATGTCTGAATCCAAATTTTAAGTTTATCATTTAATATCTGGTATGTAGAGCATTTGAATACCATTTTGATAAATCTAATAACCTTTTTTTAAAGTAAGCCTTATTCTTTTAACATTTCTTATTATATAAATACCAGCTATGTTTCTTTAAATCTAAAATTGGCTTTAAAATGTTTAATTTTAGGTGGAAAGTGGATTTTGTTTCCGAGATTTCACCCAAATACACATCATATATATTGTTTTTGTCGAATATAAATTAAACTTAAATTTTATTTTTATCACTAAAGGACAAGAAGTTCAAACCAAATTCAAAAGCAAGAAAGGAAGGGAGAGCCTTTTCTAACACTGAAGGGTAGGATAGCTCCCTTAGAACCTCCAAACAAACAAGATTTCACTATTTTCACATTATTTCTGCAATCTTATGACAGATAGCTGATTTCACAGACAGAATGTACAGTAAATAAAATGACAATAACTTCAGTCAGGTATTACATTTAAGAAATCTCAATATACTAAGTTGTGGAGAAAAATCTAGCAAATGTCTTTACACATTTTGGAGATAGCTACTTCTCCCTATTGTATAACACACTGTTACAACCAGTTGACAGTGTGGGGAAGTAATGTCAGGGAGCCAATGAGGTTAGTCCTAGATGTTAAAACACGCCCCATTTGCATATCAGATCAACTTCATTTGTTCCTTAACACTATTTTCCCACGCTGTCAACTGATTGTAACCCCGTGTTACAACTTAGTTAATGGCACATTATAGTATAGGAGATTATCATTAATTAACTGAGGAAATGATTAATTTATATGTAGATAATGTGCTACCATCCGTTATTGTAATTTCATGGAGTTGAAGTGTTAAAAGCTTGAATAAACTTACTAGATCCTGAACATACTGCGCATGCATTTCCTCTCTCCTGTCTTCCTCCTCTTTAGACTTCATGGTTCTATTGCTGACACTATCTCTTATTTTTTGCTTCTCATTTTCTATTCTTCTTTTCTCAGCCATCATTTCTTCTGTTTTCCTTTCCTTTTCTTCATTGTATTCTTTTATCTATATAAATCAAAGAAGAAATAAAATAAGAAATGGCTTAGTGATGTACCTAGTGTTCTCTCTAGTTCGCTCTGGAGAATTTATTGTACAGGCCGGCTATACGAGGCGTCAACAATACCTCTGTCTAAGTAGTTGTTATCAGAAGCCTTTAATTTTACAGGAAACGTTACCCTTTTAAGACCCCCCCCCCCCAACAAGTTTTACCTGGCTATGTACTTGCTATATTGTACTTTATGAATATACCATCGAATTTTCACAATCATCACTATTAATGGTAAAACATATGTTGCATCATCCATAATGATGAAACATTCTCAGGTATCACCTCAAATGTTGCAATACTAGCTGCCTCCCACACTATTTATGTTTTGTCCAGGTAATATAGGGAGCCATACAAAATAACTAATAGTCAATAATAAAACATGCATATTGAATGACATATCTGTTTTCTAATGTAGCTTGATATACTTGCAATGAAAGAATTTTGAAAATAGATATGACAAAGAAATTTATTTATCTCGACACTGGTGTATAATGTGAAGTTTAATAACTAGTTTTTTGGGGAGTAAAAATGCACTCTTCACTCCCGAGGGAGAAAAATTTATATTTTTATGATTTTGGTTAGAACTACCAAATCTTATGAAGAGCGGGTATTTTTTTTGGGAACTGCATCCCCTAAATGTATGAAGGGAAACGACCAACTTTTTTAACTATATTTTAAAGGAGGCACTCCGAAAATTTTATAAGAAAGACCTGAAAAAAGTATTAGCTCAAAATCTGTTTTAATAAAATCTTGGGCCTGTTCCTCCTAAATTTATAAATTTAAAATTAAAAATTTTAAAATAACAAAATGTATGAATATAACAACAATTAAACGACGTCTGGAGATACTATCATGTATGCACCTTGCTATTTTTGGAAAAATGCTATCTTTCCTCACAATAATAACCTCGGCTATGCCTCTGGAGTTAAATGAATTTGTTCCCTCAGCTTTCGCCTTAGTATCAAAATTACTAATCAGGGAATTTTTCACTACCTTGGCACATTAATAACTATTATTTCTTTGAATAGTTGTATTGATGGTTCCATACTATTTTGCTGACTTACTTTTCTTTCCTCAATAATATTCTCCTCGTTTTCAACTGCTTTCATAAATTTTATTACATTTTTATTATAATCATTTATTTTCTTTGCGGCTTCAAACTGTTCCATTTTCTTTTTATTTCTTTCTTCAACAGCATTTATCATTTCTTGACAGGATGCTTCTCGATTTAATTTCCCTTCCTGAAAATTATATTGTAATAACTTATAGGAGTTAATCTCTGGGGAGTAGTTTCTTTAATTAAATTGACTAAAAAATCATTGAAAAAATAATAATAATAATAATTAACATTGCAAATTTAGATTTAGAAAATTTTAGCTTTTGCTATGTAACAAGTACTGGAATACTGGTGTATTTTTGTTAGTTTATACCAAGTAATACTCCCGGTGAAACTGAGGACGTGTCTTAGTTTTTCGTAAAAAATAATAAATAATAAATAAATACTTTATTTCATTAGATTTTATACAGTATAAAACATTAGAAATCGTCAATTTTTACAAACTTAATCAATGGCATCTTGCCAATCAATATAAAATATGATATATAACAATTAATTATGATATTAAAATCAATCATTTAAAGGATCTAAATTAATTGATTTCATCGTCACAGATACAATATATATATATATATAATATATATATATATATATATATATATATATATATATATATTATATATATTAAAATTACACACACACCCAACATTACATTCATACACTACATACTGACTATTTTATTTAATTTCTAAATAAAATAAAGACAAACACAACATAGAGGAACAGGTACAGTAACTTACGACTTAACACTTACTAGTTTATCTATATCAAATATCACAGTATCTTCTAGGAACTCTTTATTTCTATTACGTAATAAATAAGCACACTAAGTTTTTTTTCAATACAACAAGTATATCTATGGTTTTTGTTGAATCATAAAAGTTAAGCAGCCTTTAACATGGTCAGTGCTGTATGGATGACCGCTGAGAATGAAACGGCTGCATTTACTATCTGAGCGTGCCCAAATACCTGTTGCAGTATAAATTTGTATATTCTGAAGACGAGCAAAGCGATTCGAAAGAAGGGAGGATGAGCGTAGCGAATCCGATGTGATGAGGAAAAGTTTCGAGTTACCCCGTACTCGTTTTTATATTTTTATTTACCACTCGCTTTATATTTTACTTACCACAATTATCTGTTCCTGTTCTACAACCCTTCTAAGTTCATTTTCTTTTATCTGAGCATTAATTCCCTCCACAAATTGCTTTTTCTTAACCCCTTGGACCTGCTTCTCCTTTTCATAGTTAAATGCTTCTTCTACGAGTTTTTGCGTCATCACTTCATTTTCTTGCTGCAATAGCTTCTTTTCTTCTTTCCTTTGAAATGTGTTTAAGCATAAGTTAGTTTCTATTGTAATGAAAGTTAGTTTTAATTTACCATTTATAGGAACTGCACTTATAAGTTTTTGTGAAATACTTTGCAAAATATTGGGTACGGGGTACCTCTGAACTTTTCCTCGCTATATTAAATTCGGTACTCTCATAGTCTCCTCTTCGAACTCGCTTCGCTCGTCCTCAGAATGTGTTAATGACCTGATGTATATTTTACAGTACGTTTGGGGACCCGTGTCGCTGATAATAAGATAACACATGACTCATTTGTTGCTCTTACGAGGTCTGTCCCATAAATACGTATAAAATAATTGTTTAGATCTAAGCATTGGAGAGACTAGACAGTGAGCTTCCCCCACCACTAACAACCCAAGCAAGCCTAAGCTAGATGGACAGCGCCTCATGAGTCATCAGTCAGTATCTACTGTCAGTTGGTCCGACCCCTTTCTTAATAACTCGTCGGCAAGGAAATCTCTCTTACCGATCAGCAGCGTATCAATATCACATTTCTTGCTAAACTCGGCAAGAATGGTCGAGAAATTCATGTGATAGTGTACGGAGAAGATGCCTTGAAGGAACCAAAGGTCCAGTGGTTAAAGCGGTTTAATGAAGGACGAGAAGACTTCAAGGATGACCCTCACCCCGGACGCCCCACCACTTCGTCTTCTGACGAAAATGTGGATCATGTTCGATCAATTGTCTTCAAAAATTGTCGATCGACAGTTAGAATGGCGTATAAACTAAATTTGTGTAAAATAAAAATTACCTACAAGCACGGGTTGCTCGAGTCCGCCCGGCATTGGCTCGCGAAAAACTTTGGATCCTTCATCACAACGCTCCATCGCACACGTCATTGGTTGTAAGCGAATTTTTGTCGCGCAACTCAATCACAGTCACTGACCAGCCACCATATACACCCGATTTGCCACAAAGTGACTTTTTTGTTTCCTAAATGTAAAATGTTGCTTCGGAGGCGCCATTTGGGGGACGTGGATGACATAAAAGGAGCGCCGACGAGGCAGCTGAAGGGCCTCAAAGTAGAGGACTTTGAAGGATGTTTTCAACCGTGGAAACGGCGTTGGACCAAGTGCGTTTTATCAGGGGGGGAGGAGTCCTTTGAAAAGGACAAAATGTTATTTGATGATTAATTGTAAAATAAAATGTTTATGATTTTTTATACGTATTTATGGGACAGACCTCGTATATATGACTAGATGCGTCCGAAATTCCAAATTGATCAAAACATTTTATTTAATTACTTTTGCTTGGTTAATATTTCTATGACGAATGTCGTCATAAAAAATATTTTCTGGATAGCATAACTAGACCTAAAGATTGATTTTAGTATCGTCTCGGTTAAACACGCTAGGAGCTGCGATGTCGATAAAAACAAACATACACTTGTACAAAACAAACAACTTTATAAAACCACTGCAAGACGTCTTAAACTGGCATTCAGGTAAAATCCCATTTCGGGCTTTTAGTGCAAACATTTTTTCACACAATACTTTTTCTATATCTACGACGCGAGGAAAAGTATCATCTTATTAATGTTGCCATTGTGAGCTTAAAGGCCAAAAAGGGTTGGTCTTTTAGCTTATGAGATTGCGGAATACATAATATATTACCTGTGGACATTGTTTGCATCTGTTAAAGTCAAGGCGTTTTGCCGCATGAAATTTAAATTAACAATCATATCATATATTGATAAAATATAGGGCTATTATCTTACTAAACTAGACTGCCAAAACTGGTCGGGGTGATTATTTAACTTAAGGCCATAACACCCTAGTTATTTGGTTACTTAATAATTCTGAGGTCGAGCGTTGCGAGGCCGAAGTAATAATCTCTTACGCTTCGAGTAACCATGACATTTTTATGGACGAGCGAAGCGAGTCCGACATCATAAGCCCCTAGACTTTAAATAACCTCTTTACTCTGAGGTCGAGCGCAGGAAGACCGAAGTAATGCTAACTTAGGCTTTGGATAACCATTATATTCTGTGCGGTCCAGCGAAGCGAAACCGTAGGCTTATCACCCTAAATTCTGGATTACCATTTTATTTTGAGGTCGATCCTTTATTCTATGGGTCGATCGCAGCGAGACCGTAGTTGTGAGGAAAAGTACTTTGGTGGCTGACTTAAAAGTATTATTGAATGTTAATATTGACATTACTTGATAAGTTCTTTTTCAACTATTTGATCTTTTCTTATCTGTTGACATTTAGCTTCCATAATAAATTTATTACACATTTTCATTTCTTCCTTTTGATCCAATATTAGTCCCTTAGCTCGTTTATTTGTATAATCTGCTATTGCATTGTCTTCTTCTTGCAAGTCTTCTCCCTAATACATATATAATACAGATATAATACCTGGCTAGTTCTTAAATTAAAAATATTTGATAAATGGGCCAGATTTTTTGTAAAATTTAATAAATAAAAGTTTTGAAGTTAAAGAAAATGTGTCTATAAAGAGGAAAAACTATTATAAACAACTTTATAAATAATATCATAAACATCTTAAACTTAAAAATTTACTAAAGGAGCTTATAATTCTATGGATAAATTTATTTTAATTGATGTGTTTTAATTAATGTTTATTTTAAGTTTCGTTTCACCATTTAAGAGCACAACATGTTAACCTCAATGTTTACCACATGTGAACCACGTTTAGTATCATGCCACAAGCAAAGATACTAATACTAAATAGTATTAGTCTCTTTGGCCACTAGTCATGGGATTTTTAAATTGAATCATACTGTCTTTAAATTGTCAAACAAGAAATGTTTTTGGGAGTTTATTCTCATTTTCTGTATTAAGTCTTATGTAATCTTTTCAGAAATCATCACACGATGGTGAATAATAAGGCAAATAGTGATTCATCATCTTTTTACTGTTGCTAAATAGTCAGATGTTTTTATTTATTATAGTTAACGGCGTGAGCCAATATACAAAAATCAAGATACACAAATTTACAAAATTAAGATAAAAAAAAAAATAATTTAAAGCATAAATTAGTAGAAAACATCAAAATGGAAAATTTAACAAGACTATAAAATAAAAATAAAAAATTGCATTCAAAAATGAGGAAAGTAAATGGGGAAAAAAAGAAAAAAAAGCTATAACATCAAAGAAATAGTGATAAATGTGTGATATGGTGAGAAAGATAGCAAAAACACACAAATAATAAACGTTAAATAAAAGAATAACATAAAAGATAATAAATAATGTAAAAAAAAAAAAATATATAAATAACATAAAATAAAAATAAAAAAAACATAAAATTCGAAAGGATTTTACTACGGATCAACACGAAAAAGAATAGAGAACTAAAAATAAGTTAAAATTATAATATAGCATATGCAACCAAAACAATTAAAAAGTATACTTTATAGAACTGAGAGAAGATGAGAAGTAACAAATGATTTGAATTTAGAAATGGAAACGGTAAATTTTAAGTCAGGAATAGAATTTGCTAGACGCATCATTCGAGATATAGGAGAATTGAAGAGGTAATTAGTTAGGAGAAAAGGAATGTTAAAGTAGATACCCTGTAGCTCGTCTTTTCTTTAGCCCTTGCTTTATCATGAATTCTTAGTTCCTCCACTCTTTTTGAAGACTCTTCCATCTTTCTGTTTTCTTCTTTCTTTATTTTTATAAATCTTTCATCTCTGTTATCTTGTACTTCCTAAAAGGTGATCATAACAAGAAATGATTACTCATCAATTTACATTATTAATTACTGATCAGTGGCGTATAATGTGGATTAAATATAACTATCTGTCACTAAATATTTTATTACCTAAAGGTTAATTCAGAAAAAAATACTGCGAAGTATTTGAGTGAAGACTTTAATTTTGTCTGATAAATAATTTATTAATAACATGATTTTATCATGACTATGAAGGAGTTCATTACTATCCAACAACTTTAGAGCGAAGTAATACTTGATCCTTTTTGCTCACGGTTTCGCGTTATGTTTCATATTTGGAAAAGTTAGGTTTTCCTAGATTTTCCTTAATCCCTAAATCATAAACCCTGGTCAATTTACTTAAATTTTCAAAGGAAATCCTTAAACATTTTAAAGTTTAGCATAAACTAAGCTTTCTATAGTTATAAAAATCTCACCATGTTGTTTATTAAAAAAAAAAACTCTCTAGAATTAAAAACAATTAATATATTGTCAAGCACAATAGTATAAAAAAATTATATTATTAAAAAAATTTAGGAACCTGTTTCTAAAACATGAAGTTTGAAAACTCAGTTAAATAGACAGATCTGTAGAAAATGATTGCGATTCCTATACTATCTAACAGTGACTTGTAAATTAGCCATTTATATACCAATGCATACTTTTGACTTGTTTGTTCTATTAAGGTTCCATTCTTTATTAGACCCAATTAGTTTTAGGGTAATGATTTAGGCGTTCCTTTTGATTTGTTTGGGAGTTATTGGGACAAGTATATCCACAATTTTTATAGGATCATAAAAGTTGAGCAGCATTGAGCGTATATTCTGAGTATATTGTATATTCTGAGAACGAGCAAAGCGAGTCCATAGTAGTGGAATGAGCGTAGCGAATCCGATGTGATGAGGAAAAGTTCCGAGCAGCCCGTATCCGATTTTTTTATTATAATCGAGTATAAAGTTAATATAAAGGAGTATAAAGTTTCAAGTGCTACGAAAACAAGGTCTTAGTACTCACATTAGCATATTTATTAATTCTGTTATAAGTATCTCTACAGAAATACGTAGAGTTAACATTGCCACTTCTATCCGGTATCAATATGTCCCGGACTCCTCTACTGTCAACCACTCTCTCATATAATTTCCCGTTCTTCCTGAAGTATCCTTTACTTGGAAATGGACACTCTTTTGTTGGTTTGTATATTTCGTTGTCTTTATTTCTTCTCAGGTTCGTTTCATTACCTCTATCTCTTAACGATTCTTTTTTCGTGGATTTTAAAAACAGACATTCTTTAGAATCCATCCTATTGTTGCACACGATTGAGGAAGCAATAACTTAAGCTAAATAACTAAACAAAACAAAGGAAACGTCATTTTTTGAATACACAAATTTATTAATCTAATAACTTGACTTTCTAACAACTACTGTAAAACAGGTTAGAGCAGAGACCATAGATATATTCGGTTTTTGTTTTTGAATTTTGTTATGTGTTTTTAAGGTCCCTATGTAGTTTTAGCGAATTTCCTTTGGAAATTCGGCTAATGGGATAGGCGTCATGGCGGAATTCGAACCTCGGACCACGACACAAATCCGTTTCAGAGGTCCCTAATGACGAAAAAATACGTTTCGCGAGACTTTATATATATATATATATATATATATATATATATATATAATATATATATATATATATATATATATATATATATATATATATATATATATATATATATATATATATATATATATATATATATATATATATATATATATTATATATATATGTATTTCTAGACACTTTCTGTAAACACTCTATCTTCGAACGGATTAATATTTTTTAACCAAACTTGGTACAAAAATCAACCTTTGGGAGGACACGAACCCTATTGAAAACCAGGTTTTTGTGACGTCATTAACCCGGTTTGCTGAGTCAGCGAAATTTTCAAAAAATCGGCAAAATTCAAGGTTATTATTTTTTGCCGCGAAAAAGGTCAATATTTATGTTTTTTGAGACGCTGAATCGAATGAAACTGGTCCGAAGTCGATACGACCACTCTAAGTGACCAGTGACCAAAAAGTCCAAAAAACCATTGTAAATTACCAAAAACCAAAATTTAGGCCGATAAAAAATAAATTTCAAGTACGGTGTCGTTTATGATGTATTTTTAGGCGCTGAATCGAATGAAACCGGTCCGAAGTCAATACGACCACTCTAAGTTACAAAAAAGGCGAAAAACCACAAAAATTATCGAAAAACCAAAATTTAGGCCGATAAAAAATAAATTTCGAGTTGGGTGTCGTTTTCTATGTTTTTTGGGCCTCTGAGTTGAATGGCAGTGGTCCGGAGTCAATACGAGCACTCAAACTCAGGGTACCTGGGTTCAAATCCTGGTAGGGACGATCAATTTTTATCGTTTTTTTTTTACTTAATATAAGTTTACAACTATAAAATAATTCTGGCGCGGTGGTCCGCATGTCGGGCGAATTTCCTTTGGATGCGTGTTTCCGTGCTTTTTACACTATATAAGTTTACAACTACTAAATAAATAATTCCGGCGCGGTGGTCCGCTGTCGGGCGAATTTCATGTAGAGTTCGTGTTTCCGTGCTTAACAACCCATTTCTTGCTTAAGTTTCCGGTTTATGCTTTAGAACCTAAGCAGTTACTCGATTGTCAAGCACTGCTCGTAACTCATTTTGTCTGTATTTTTCAAAGGAAATGCGCTAAAACCTTTAAAGATAACTGACTAAGCTTAAATATAAGTAACTATTAAAGCTTAGTTAACTAGTGGAAATAATAGTGTGTACTTCTAATTTTAGAGGCATAGTTTTGAACAACCAACTGGATAATTATGCGCATTTCCTAATTTGTATTTTAATTTTTGTATATTAATTTGTATTTTGTTAGGTTTTGTGCTATCCGTAAAATATTTTTTATGACGTCACTAACCCGTAATAATCACTCTGTAAAAATTCATAATAATACTAAGAATTCAGTTATTGTTAAAATTAATGAAAAAGAATCAAGGACTACGTACCTGGGTACCTTTACGTAGAAATTTTCCTCACCAAATCGGATTCGCTATGCTCGTCCTTACTACTTCGGTAACTATTATAATCCCAATAAAAACCGTAGACTTACTATCCAGAAACGAAACTTAGGCTACTTATTTACTACATTAAGGGCTAAATCTAATCCTAAATTAAATCCGACTGCAATCAAATTATTATTATCATCAAGATTAAGTAATATGAAATTATTTGTTTTTTCAGGTCATGTTCAAAGCGATAGCATTTGCCATTCTTCTGCTACAATTTGGAAAACCTGATGTTAAGGCAAACTGTCCTGCTATGTTTGCAAATACCACAGAATCGGCGTTAGAAAACACAACCATTCTTGACAATTTATCTTCTGTTAATAATAAATAAATAAATAATAAATAAATATTTTATTTCTCCAAAATAAAAACATGTACAAATCATGGTATTGTTATAATTATAAGTTGTTTCCCTATTTTGGAGATCCCAAAAAAGGCAATGCCTTGAGCCGGGACTAAAAGTACGTTAAATTTAATAATGTTTTTGAAAATACTTCTACTTTGATTCCCTTGGTACCATTATTATAAAATAATGTTAGATATTCTTTAAAACTTTAATTACAAAAATCTATTCCCAGAGATCACCTATCTAGATGATGACCTCGCTCGATGCAGCTCAACACTTCTGATCAGACAAGAACGTAGATATGTTGACTGTATTGAGATAAAACTTAGTAAACTTATTTATTACATTAAGGGATACTTTTGTATAAAATTTCAACTTAATTGGATTATGTTTGGATATACTTATTTTTATTTTGTTTTGGATATATTTATACTTACTTATTATTTACTTATTTATTACTTGTTAATTGTTACCTTCGTAATTGTTTGTATTTTACCTTATCTTAATCTTAGTTATATATTATATATATATATATAATATATAATATATATATATATATATATATATATATATATATATATATATATATATATATATATATATTGTAAATGGACAATAGTCCGTATATTGTTAAAGAAATAAATAAAAAATAAATATAAAACACGCGCGTTTAATTAATTATCGAACTTTTTACTGAGTCGGTAAATAAAATCAATTTAACAAATCTAGCTTAAAAACAAAATACACACACACACACATATATAATATATATTTGTGTGTGTGAAAAGCATTGAGGTGTTTTTCACCAAGTTAAAGCAGTCGATAAAGCAAGTCTTAATAGCACCTGTAACGGATACGTCAGATACAATCCCGGCTTCGGATTTTTTGCGTCAACACAATACTTTTCCTATATACCTATGGTATAAATTAGCAAAAGTAAGTAGTAGGGCTTATATAGAACTTAAATATAATAATTTTATTAAAGTTTAACTCCAGTGATATCGTCGAATTGATTTTTGTGTGTAAATTTACAGAAAATATTTTCTTCAAAATATTAAAATCAACCAATATATATTGCAGATCTTCTTCAGGCTCCCTTTCCTTGTACATCAAAAACATTAGTTTTATTCCCAGAGGTTACCCGTCCAGGTACAGATCTCGCTCGATGATACTTGAGGCTTGTTATCCAACAAAAACCACAAATATGCTCGCATAAAGGAGTATACACTCGTGCCTTACAACTTATTTTGTAATCACCAGTTTGAAGATCTTAAAAACATCAGGACAACAGGATTAGATCATAATAAAGTAATCAAGTTTATAAGCTTAAACTAAAATAAGGAGGCTTAGCGTTTTGTATTTGAGAGTTTTTGGTCATTCAGAGAAGAAAAAATCGGATACGGGGAACTTTTTCTCATCACATCGGATTTGCTACGCTCTTCCTCCTTGCATCGGACTCTCTTCACTCGTCCTCAGAATATACAATCCGCCAAATTTATACTGCAACATGTTTTCGGACTCGCTTCGCTCGTCCTCAGATACTAAATGCATCCGTTTCACTATTAGCGGTCATCCATACGGCACTGACCACGCTTAATGCTACTTAACTTGTATAATCCACCAAAAATCATGGATATACTTGTCGTATTAAAACGAAACTTAGTGTACTTATTTATTAAATAAAGGTATACACTCGTACTAAATTTCTACTCAATAATTGAAACATTTTCAAAATTTTTACAATTTTTTAAAAAAACGTACACAAGTCGTTCGATAAAAATTGAACTAATATTGATAATGAGATGAAACTTAGCTTATACATGGCTACATGCGTGCCAAAGTTCAATTGGATCGCAGTATTTTTCCCCGTTTTATGATTTTCAAAATTTTCGCTGTCATTATTGCGGGTTAATGACGTCACAAAAAAAACTCGGAATAGCACAACTACAGCGGTAGACTGATTTTTGTACTAAGTTTCAACTCTCTAGTATAAATATACTGGGCGCTACGATGATAACAGACACACACACACATACAGTCAGACATCTTTGAGAAAACCTCCCAGGAGGCCTTAAAAACACCTAAAACGGATAATTCTTGTTTCATCTTGGTTTCGGATTTTTCACAAACACAATACTTTTCTTATATACCTACGGTATAAGTGAGAAAAAGTAAAAAAATGTCGATTCGCCTAAAATCTTGTTTACGTTTCTGGAATAAAATAAATATATTGAGTTATATTTCTAATATTAGAATATTTCTAATATTAATAGTATTTCTAAAAGGCCTAGAGCCGGACCTGAAAAAGCGTGACTCATTTTGTACTACTCCAAACCTATCTTTTTTTAAAAAATTAATCATCGAAATCGGATGACTACAACCAAAGTCATGGCTGTTATAAACACCAAAAAAATGTTAATTTATGCAATGTCAGCAAATTTATTTGAAAAAATATTGGCTTTTTGTGCATTTTTTTGGTCCTTTAACAAATGTCATAACTTTAGTTTTGGTTACCCAAATTTGACGAAAAAAGACTCGTTTTATAGGAAATTTTATCAGCTTCAAAAAATGTTCTCTTCATGTATTGCACACGACCTACAGGGTCCACTTATTGCAAGAAGATTGGAATTTGTGCGATACCCTAATATTTTGAGGGAGGGCATTCATATCTAGGGCTCCACTCTGGATAGGCAGACTATGCTTTTCCTTCATAATTTAGGGTATATTTTTAGGGGAAACATTTGGTTTAAAATAGTATAAAATGAGTCACATTTCTTTGGCCTGGCTCTTGGACTATAATGAAATTAAATTTCTTGAAGATTTTTATATTTTAACAGTCTCTAGTGTTACAATTTAGTGAAGTTAATTATCTGTCTGCGACGCATTGATTAAAATATTCTTTTGATTAATATAACTTTCACTGTCTTTTTCGAATAATATGTAAGTTCTAATATGTTGTTTCGAAAATAATACAAAGGAACAATGCGAAGTCTAAGAACTTTCACACTTCTGACTTCGCACGCTGTTTTATTCCCTTGAATGAACTATTGACTGTTACGTAAGGTTTTTAGATTAATTAGCATATTATAATAGTATTTTATTCAATTGGTATTAATAAAATGTTAGTCATATTTCAAAGACCGAGGTAGTTTAAGAATAATAAGATTTGTAGGTCTACGTATAGAAATGAGTGAAATGAACAGATGATCGATTTTATTTTGATAGACAGTGCTGCTTTCTATCGGTGATTATTTTGTTATGTAGTTGTTGATCATTCATAAAATTTTCTTGGAAAGGGGGGTTGTTTGTTCTGTGGTTTTTCCATTCATTATGACATCTCTGTTTCGTGATAAGAATTTAGGATATGGCTGAATTTATTCGAGGGGTTACGGGCGGTAGTAATATTATTATTAACAAAGAAAAATTACACGGAAGTCCGAGTACAGGAAGTGATGAAGGGCAAGACGGTCCTACGGTCGACGACTTCGATCCTTTCGTTGCCGATCATGAAGATGAACCGTGCGAAAATGAAAAAGTTCACGGTGCACCACCGGAAATTCAGTAAGTATTTCCTTAAAACACACTTTACAAGGAAACATGAAAAACGTGTTTGAATGTTATCTACGTTGTTGTTATTCATTATCAATTCCACCCTATTTCGTTGTCAACTCCCTCTTATGTTTATTTTTAACCTTTAGTTTCCTACTTTCCCATCAAAGGAGATAAAACAAATTTAAAAATATACAAACTTGAAGCGCAAATTTGATAGGTGCAACTCAATAATGCTTAATTGATTTAATCGATGTATGAGAATTCAGATTATATTATCCCTTGTATGTGTGGGTAAGTTGCATTTTGAACCCCAACTGTAGATATAGTGGATTTTAACCCTTTATCGCTAGAAGAGTCTAATGTTGGAGCTTTCATCTAACCCAGTGTTTATTTTACTTTAGTCTTATCTATTATCTTATCAACTGTTAAGAGTTGGAGGATAGCTGTTAGATTAGTCTTTAGAAAACCATTTTCAATTTTTGTTCAGTAACTAGTTACTGAACAAAAACTTTAACTTACAAAGCTTACCAAACATAAATGAGTGTTGAAGTAAAAAGAAAAATATTCGTGAAGAGTTAAAAAGTATATGGATGAGATGGTATTATAACTGAATATTCTTCTAGTTCCTACTAACCAGTTTGATAAAGGAAAACCCATATGCCTCAAGTCCAATTATTTAAAAGTTGATAAAGATCCTGGATAAAACTTATGACTGACGATAGCTTGATTTTAGTTTTTCCATAAGCCGACAATGCAAAGACTCTGCCTAGTGTTCTATGCCTTCATTTCATCAGTAGAGACACTTAGAGCACTTATTACCTAAATTATGTTCATATACCTTAATTATTTTAAATATTGAGTTAAACAGTAAAATGGTTTGACTTGATTATTATACTTTAATTGGTCAATAATAAAATTTTAAAGATTTAGGACATTTTTCTAAACGTATCTCATTATTTTTTATACTTATTTATGATAAACACCTTTTTTATGAAGTAGTAAAACAAATTTAAATAAAATATAAGATTATAGTATTATATTGACCAGTTAAAGTATTATAATCAAGTTTAACAATTTTACTATTTTATTTATTATAGAAAAATGTGTAACTATTTTATAATCTCTGAAACAACCAATTTTTCATAGATATTATAGTTGTTGGTCTTCTATTGGAGTATTGAAAAAGACCATCCCAAGTCCATTCAAGTCAAACACTAGAGGCAATCACAGCAATAGTGTTATATTGTGTAGCTGGTAGTACAAACCATGCAGCATTATTCATTAAACAAGATCCAGGGACTCTCAAATCTCTATAATATTGTGAAAGACTCTTACTTGACTCTAAAGTAAACTCTAAAATGCTTCTTACAGTACTAAATTGACTCTTTACTAAAACAAGTTAGTCCTTTACCTAGACTCTAAATTGAATTTTCTTCTTTTAGCATCTGCCTCGAGGGTTTGCCATTGGAAGATGTTATCCCCTATCTTTTGCTTCTAGGGGGTGGTGTACAAGTTCAGGTGCACCATCAGGTTACCTTTAAGAATAATTTGTTCAAAATAAATTAAAAAATATTTCTTTACTTTAACAACATTTAATTTACTTTGATTAATTTTTGTGGAAGATATTTTTCTCAAATCGTTACTTTTTTACACTAGCTGTAACGTTGAGACATGTGTCTTTGAGTAGGGGGGGGGGGTTATGTCAGTCTAATAATTATAAAAAAATATTTATTGGTACTGTCAGAGACCTCTCATGTTTTTATCGCTGGATATAACTTTAATATTGATGGGTTTTGAACTAACATTAGGTAGTCAATTGCTTGGATATACTTGTTTTTATTGATGAGCGTTCCTCCTACCTTGTAATGAGTAATATGTATATATCTTTCAATAAAAACATTTTACTGTTTACAAACTACTGCATTGAAAAAATATAAAAAATTAACACCAAAAAAATTTAAATGTAGTAGCTTTAAATTCTACTACATTTGCAATTATAGATACAAATTAACACCATGAAAAATGGAAATTTTGGAGGAATCTCATTGGTTATTCAATAAAATAGAGCTTGAGTCCATTTATTGTCAAGTCTATTGAATGAGTCTAGTATACTTGAGTTACCCGTGATCCAGTTGCATGTTATGACACAATGCCTATTATAATGTTTGATACAAAACATAATAATGTCTTTTGTTATCTCTATGCAATATCCTTGGGTTTACTTGAAGAAATGATTAATTTCTTTGACTTTTGAATGTAAAGTAATGGAGTTTAAATATAATGTAAAATATTGAGATTTGTAAGGTTTCTCTCTTATTCTTATACATGTAATAATTATCGTCGTTTTGCTTGTTTAATCATATACAAATTATTTATGTTTATGTTATTATTTATTACAAATTAATCAAATTAAGCAATTCTGACTGATAAAAAAGATGTGATAGGAAGTAAAGTATACTTAGTGAAATGCATTCAGGCCCATAACTCGCATTGAATTCTGCTAAAAATAACTTTACATAATTTGATATTTTTGGCCAAAATCTGGTCATAAAGTTATTGTGTTGTTGTTTTTAAGAAAGCAGACACATATTTTATAATAATTAAGAATGGGTAGTTTTGATGTTAGATTCTTTTATCTCCTGTTATTTTATTATCTTCTTTTTATAATTTAAAAGTATAGAATTTTTGTAGAACCAGTTGAGAGAAAATGTTTATTTAATTATACTGCTTTGAGGAAGTGTAATTTTATTTTTTTCTGAATAAAAATAAAATAAGGAAAAATGAGTTGTGGAGTTTCAAGTAATGAAATAAAACAGAGTCTCTCCACTAATGATATATATTTGACATAGCCAGCTTTCAATCTTAACAGATCATCATCAGTGCCTAACCAACAAAGTAAAAAATATATTACAAAAAATACTCTAAATGAAAAATAAAAATAAATACAATATAATGAGATGAATTAAAATAGAATAGGGAAACAAAATAAAAACATAGACCAAATAAAAATAATAAAGAAAACGAAATAAATTAAAATATAAAACATTAAATGTATAAAAGTAAAAAAATAACTACCGGCGAGCAGCGAAGAAAAGAGTTAGGAGACAGCGGTTACAGTTTTGTCTAGAGGCTTGTAGCTGACTGACGGGAACCGAGTAGCCGCCGCCAACGCACTTTGTATAAGCGTTATCTCGCCACTTTCGCCCCTCTTATTAAGTGCCTTATCACCATTTTCTTTCACGTTCTTTAAAATCTCCACATTTTCCAAGAAGTTCATAGTATTTCCTTTCTGTGTCATGTGGAGGAAAGCAGCCTCATGTTGAAAGTTAACATGGCCTTCCTCATGTATGTGCTGGTAGAACTTACTGTTCGTTCGCCGAAAGTGCTCTTTAAGTCTCGTAAAGTAAGCTCTACCAGTTTGGCCAACATATGTGCTGTTACACCCTCCACATCTCAAAGAATAAACACCACTCTTCTTGCTGGAGTCAATTTTATCTTTAGCGTGAGATAATGAGCTACGAAGAGTTAAGGCTCTTATAACCCACACCAAACCCGTTTCTTTCCATAACTCTACCAATTCTCTCAGACACAAGCCCCATATAAGGTATCGAACGCCAACTTTTCACTTCTGATGCAGGAGCATCTTCAGTGCCTATTTGGCGTAACGCTTGCTTCCTCTTGTATCTTGAATGGTTTGATCTACTATTGCAGCTTTATATCCATTGGAAGTAACTATGTGATATATATTAGCTAGCTCTATAGCATACGCTTCAGGTTCTAAGGGCACAGCTAACAACCTATTAACAAAAGCATAAATAGCCGCCATCTTGTGGGTCCAAGGATGAAATGAGTTGAAAGGAATTATGGAGTCTGTAGTGGTAGGCTTCCTGTAAATACCAAATGAAAGTCTGCCCTCTGACCTGGTGATATTAAGGTCTAAGTAATTTAATGTACCATTAACTTCTACTTCAAAAGTAAAGTTCATGTTAGGCAGGCATTCATTAAGGTAATTTACAAAGGCGTTGAGTTGGTCTAATGTACCATTCCAGATACAGAATACATCGTCTACGTAACGTTTCCAAGTAAGAATATTACTACGAAATGGATTGCTGCGTCTTAAAATAAATTGTTTGTAAAAATGGTGCATAAAGATTTCCGCAGCAATACCTGATAAGGGGCACCCATAGCTAACCCATCAGGCCCGGAGTAATATTTACCTTCAAATAAGAAGTAATTCTGTTCTAGACACAGTTCTATTATAGACATCAATTCTTGAACTTCTTCCTTAGTCGCATTACTCTTATTAAGTATTCTTGTAAATAAAGGTAGACATTGTTTGAGGGGGAATGCTTGTAAATAAGTCTGCGACGTCGAAAGAAACAAGAATCGCTGTTTCAGGGATTTTCATGTCTTTAACTATACTAATAAATTCAGAAGTATTTCTTATCGCATCCTTAGCCTTAAAGTTATTTGTGAATTCATTGATAATGCTATTAGAAGCCTTAGAAAGTTTTTCACAAGGAGAAGAAATGAAACTAACAACCGGTCTTATAGGTATACCAGACTTATGAATCTTAGGCGCTCCGTATAATCGAGGTGCTAAAGCATTCATATTAATACATTTTAACTTTTGATGTTCATTGTTAAAAATAAAATTAGTATTTCTAAGCGCTGACGAACCCTCTGGTCAAAATTAGCTGGGGTCATCCTGGAGCTTAGTAAAAATTATGCTTAGCTAGAAACTCTTTAACTTTCTTTACGTAATCCTCTTTGTGTAAAACAACACTACAGTAACCCTTATCGGCTTTAATAACTATCAAGTTATTAGCTGTTATTTTCTTCTGCAACCCTAACATAGTTTTATAATCCTTAGATCTGGCACGTAACTTGAATTTTGATCGCTTATAATTGAATTGACTCCGTATAATTACCACCAGTTAGCTCAATTATCAGCTTCTATTGAACTTTCTGGACTTGACTCTGGTGCTATGATTGAGTGCGCGTCTATTTTAAATAGATATATTAAAAAGAATTCTAAGCGATCAAAATTCAAGTTACGTGCCAGATCTAAGGATTATAAAACTATGTTAGGGTTGCAGAAGAAAATAACAGCTAATAACTTGATAGTTATTAAAGCCGATAAGGGTTACTGTAGTGTTGTTTTACAAAGAGGATTACGTAAAGAAAGTTAAAGAGTTTCTAGCTAAGCATAATTTACTAAGCTCCAGGATGACCCCACAGCTAATTTTGACCAGAGGGTTCGTTCAGCGCTTAGAAATACTAATTTTATTTTTAACAATGAACATCAAAAGTTAAAATGCATTAATATGAATGCTTTAGCACCTCGATTATACGGAGCGCCTAAGATTCATAAGTCTGGTATACCTATAAGACCGGTTGTTAGTTTCATTTCTTCTCCTTGTGAAAAACTTTCTAAGGCTTCTAATAGCATTATCAATGAATTCACAAATAACTTTAAGGCTAAGGATGCGATAAGAAATACTTCTGAATTTATTAGTATAGTTAAAGACATGAAAATCCCTGAAACAGCGATTCTTGTTTCTTTCGACGTCGCAGACTTATTTACAAGCATTCCCCTCAACAATGTCTACCTTTATTTACAAGAATACTTAATAAGAGTAATGCGACTAAGGAAGAAGTTCAAGAATTGATGTCTATAATAGAACTGTGTCTAGAACAGAATTACTTCTTATTTGAAGGTGAATATTACTCCGGGCCTGATGGGTTAGCTATGGGTGCCCCCTTATCAGGTATTGCTGCGGAAATCTTTATGCACCATTTTTACAAACAATTTATTTTAAGACGCAGCAATCCATTTCGTAGTAATATTCTTACTTGGAAACGTTACGTAGACGATGTATTCTGTATCTGGAATGGTACATTAGACCAACTCAACGCCTTTGTAAATTACCTTAATGAATGCCTGCCTAACATGAACTTTACTTTTGAAGTAGAAGTTAATGGTACATTAAATTACTTAGACCTTAATATCACCAGGTCAGAGGGCAGACTTTCATTTGGTATTTACAGGAAGCCTACCACTACAGACTCCATAATTCCTTTCAACTCATTTCATCCTTGGACCCACAAGATGGCGCTATTTATGCTTTTGTTAATAGGTTGTTAGCTGTGCCCTTAGAACCTGATGCGTACGCTATAGAGCTAGCTAATATATATCACATAGTTACTTCCAATGGATAAAGCTGCAATAGTAGATAAAACATTCAAAGATACAAGAGGAAGCAAGCGTTACGCCAAATAGGCACTGAAGATGCTCCTGCATCAGAAGTGAAAAGTTGGCGTTCGATACCTTATATGGGCTTGTGTCTGAGAGAATTGGTAGAGTTATGGAAAGAAACGGGTTTGGGTGTGGGTTATAAGAGCCTTAACTCTCTTCGTAGCTCATTATCTCACGCTAAAGATAAAATTGACTCCAGCAAGAAGAGTGGTGTTTATTCTTTGAGATGTGGAGGGTGTAACAGCACATATGTTGGCCAAACTGGTAGAGCTTACTTTACGAGACTTAAAGAGCACTTTCGGCGAACGAACAGTAAGTTCTACCAGCACATACATGAGGAAGGCCATGTTAACTTTCAACATGAGGCTGCTTTCCTCCACATGACACAGAAAGGAAATACTATGAACTTCTTGGAAAATGTGGAGATTTAAAGAACGTGAAAGAAAATGGTGATAAGGCACTTAATAAGAGGGGCGAAAGTGGCGAGATAACGCTTATACAAAGTGCGTTGGCGGCGGCTACTCGGTTCCCGTCAGTCAGCTACAAGCCTCTAGACAAAACTGTAACCGCTGTCTCCTAACTCTTTTCTTCGCTGCTCGCCGGTAGTTATTTTTTACTTTTATACATTTAATGTTTTATATTTTAATTTATTTCGTTTTCTTTATTTATTTTTATTTGGTCTATGTTTTTATTTTGTTTCCCTATTCTATTTTAATTCATCTCATTATATTGTATTTATTTTTATTTTCATTTAGAGTATTTTTTGTAATATATTTTTTACTTTGTTGGTTAGGCACTGATGATGATCTGTAAGATTGAAAGCTGGCTATGTCAAATATATATCATTAGTGGAGAGACTCTGTTTATTTCAAAAATAAAATAGTTTATTAATAATTTTGCATTAAAAATTAATGATCATGTAACATACATTAGGATCTGTTTCCTTCCCTCTTAATTCATCCTTCCTTACAATGTTTGAGGTGCATTGCTCTTTAGGTGTCAAGAACTGTTTCCATCATATCTTTAAATTGGAGTTTATAAAAAAGGTCTTTCTGCTACCCTCCCCCCTCTCTCCTGTACCATCAATTATTGATGGTCAAACAACTACCATGGTCCTGGTCCATGGTAACCGTTGTGACAAATTTTTCCATGGAAATTAATCAGAGATTTGAAGCTGACTTAAAGGGTTGAATTTTAGTTCTCAGCTTACCATGTTATAATTGTTTTGGTGTTTGAAAAAGTTTATGAATTGTATTATTACTGCAGCTGTTTTGATAAGAAAGTAAATAGAAAGATTATCAAAGTAATATGTCTGTTATTGCTGCACAATCAATATGGCTATCACACAGCTGCTATTTTCTAAAATTCAAGGTCTTTTCCTTTCCTTGGTTTTTTTTTGTTTCTCAGTTATGCGATGTAAGTTAGGAATAATTACAATACATTTATGAAAATTTAGACCTCATGCTGCTTTTATTTAAATTATGTATTGTGTAGAAATTATGACTTCAGTTTTACATATAATTGAAAGAGCTTGTTACAAAATACCTTCAAACATTTTTTGCTACGGCATTTCACCCAGTTCTGTGGTCATCTTCAGGTATAAAACTAAAAACTTCACCCTATGGATCAACATTTCTTTCTTTGTAACTAGCTTCCATCCTTCCTCACCAAGCTAGCTTAATTAAATAGCTTTCTTCACTCCCAAACTACCTTAATTAACTAGCTTTTTTTTCTCCCAAGCTAGCTTAATTAGCTAGTTTATTTTCCTCCTAAGCTAGCTTCAATTATTAGCTACCTTCCATCCTAAGCTTGCTTTATCAACTAGCATGTTCTCCCTGATAAAAGCTTCATCTAGGACTATATTCCCTTAATGTCATTTTTAAGAAAAATGAGAAAGAGTTTAGATATACTGTATGTATGTATGAGCCAGTTAGAGGAACAGTGATATAACTTAATTTTTACTAACTTTCAGATATAAAAGTTTAGTGTTTGACCTAAAATAAAAATGTTCCAAAATATTTTTTGTTTAACTTTTGGTATACATTTGATAAAATATTGAAATTTCATTTCATACCAAAATTATTAACATAGAGTATTATTAACACAGCCATTAAAAATTAATTTGCAATGTAGGGTTTGATACTCTTTCAGTATCATAATTGGGGTATATTAATTAATTAATTATGATAAGTTACTAATTATATTAATTTGAGTTTGTTATATATATAACACAGAGAACATATTTATTTCAAAATTATTTTTTTTAAATTGAACAAAATTGAAAAGAAAATATCATTTTACTACAAAAAATCTATCTAAAGACAGATTTCATCTTTATATTCAAAAAATAATCAATAAAGCAGTCCGTTAAGAATTAGGAAATTTTTATGAAATATTTTTGCATACACTTGCTTTGGTTACAATGTAATATGCATGTTTTTGGTTTCAATATGTGTTTATAAGTAAAAAACTGACAGATTACTAAATACAAAACAACTTCAAATAAATAAAACAATAATTATTCCTGATGAAAACACTCAAAAGAGGGTTTAGAGGTTTAGTAGCAAGCTGATAGAGTTTATAAGGTGATTCAATGGCAGGGTTTTTATGAATGAAATCAATTTTTTTGACATCTTCGGTTATAGTTTGGAAGTGACGTCATTGCAGGAATAAATTTTCAATTTTGACCGCCTATACCAATTCCTGGAATATTGTCTCACATTGTTCATAGAAATGTCTGTTTATAACCTCCGAATACGTTTGGTTTGTTTACATCTAATTGAATCTTACAAACAGCAGGGATTTTTCTGTGACGTCATATTAAATCACTTTATTCAACACAGATAATTAAAGAATATATGGGATAAATAACTATTAAAACTTTTTTAAATTTAATTTACTTAATTTAAGACAAAATATTGGGAAAATAATATAATGTTTACATTGGATTGTAATTATTATGAAAAATAAAAAAATTGAGACACCAATGTACACCTAGCTACCCGAGGAATGATAAGAGCTGTTGTATCTTCCCTCTAAAGTATTATTCTCTTTGCTTCTTTTATTATATTCTTATATTATTCTCATTTTCCATAATTTTACTTCATGACATTGTTACAATCTACAATGACTAACTACAATATTTTTTAATGTTTACAATGACATACTACAATGACTAAACTCAATCTTCTGTTTTAAATTCCTCATATACCCCTTGATATTTAAAAGTTATACTAAACCCTCACAAAATATCCTTAAGATATAAAGTAAATAATATAATTTAAATTGTAATACATGTCACTTAAACCAAATATTATTTGAATCACTTAATTGTCATTTATAGTGTGCCTGAATAAAGTTTCAAGTCTTTTCAACAATAATTGGCTGTGATTCAGCTGCACCAACTCATAGTTTTTCCTTTGGACTCTTAGAATTCAAAATGACGTCACAATATAGAAGACTAAATTACCAGTCCTAAAGAGAAAATGGTTTATATTGATGGAGCTAAACTTTTAATGATTTTTTGTAGCTTATTTTCAAGTTTAGGAAGCCTTTTATACATTGGTTGTTACTAAAACTGAGGCATTAGATACAACATAGAACTAGTAGTAATATATACATTTGTTGTTTCAGATGGTATCATGGTAGGCTAGACAGATATGCTTCAGAGGAGAGACTATGGGCTGCTAACAAACTAGGAAGTTACCTGGTTAGAGAGAGTGAAAGGAAACCTGGTTCCTATGTCTTGTCTTACTTAGGAAAGACTGGTATCAACCATTTCAGGTATTCATTTGTTTATTCCATGAATCTGCCAGATTCATTATAAACAAATACAAAGATGCCAAAAAAGCTTTACTCAGCTTTATCTCTATTTCATTCTTTATATGTTTTGCCAGATTTTCAAATTCATTTTAGCATATTTAAGTTTATAACTACAAAATAATTCTGGTCCGGTGTTCTGCAGGCTGGGCCAATTTTCTTTGAAATGCACGCTTTCTTGCTTATCAATACAATTTTTGCTTAGTAGTAGTGTCACAACTTGTTATTTATTTTTTTCTAATTTATCAAATAAAATTCACTAAAAATTAGATTGAACTGAGCTTCAAGCAAGTGCAAATCTAGTAAGTGCATATTTGCTAAGTAAGTGTTGTATATAATCTGTAGGATAAATATACACATTTTCTTTGAAAAATTAAAAAAAATAAAGTTACAACTTGTGACTCTACTTCTGTGTATTGAATATTTACCAAAAAATTAAGCAAAAATTGAATTGATTGGTAAGAAAGCGTGCAATTCATAAAAAAATCACCCAGCTTGCGGACCTCTGTGCCAGAATTTTTTGACCATCACTTTTAAAATTACTATAATAATATGACCTACTTTTTGAATTAATAGCAACAGTAGCAATTCACTGATTGCCTTGGATGCTTTAGAATTGGGTGATGTCCTCATCATATTTTTTGAGAGAGATTTTGAACAAATAGTCCTTATTTTTCAGTACGAACTATAAAAAAAGAGAAAACCTAGGTTTTTACCCTCACTATATATTTGCCTCACAAATTTATTTTTAATTTTATTTTAAAATGGTACCTTAAGGTCACAACAGAAAGTTGTATTGCCTGTCTGTACTTATTACTTGAAGTGTCTAAGTAAAATTAATTATTTATTTATTATATATTAATAATAATTTAATGATAGATGTTTTATTTTGTTTGTCAGGATCACAGCTGTGTGTGGAGATTTCTATATAGGGGGACGTCAGTTTGACTCTCTCTCTGATCTCATAGGCTACTACACACATGGATCTGATCTGCTCAAGAGAGAGAGATTAGTTCATCCCGTTCCACCTCCTGAACCTGTTAATGACAAGAAGAGAATGGTTGCTATATTACCTTATACCAAGATGCCTGATACTGATGAACTTAGGTATGTTTTCCTTAAGTTTTTTGTTAAATACACTACTAGAGCTCTGTTAAAGACAACAGCGCTCTGATTGGTTCCCATCAATCATTTGTGGAAATGCACTGCTGCCAAACAATATTAAATGTCCAATATTATTGTTGGATGCCAAAAACTATAAGATATAGCATAAACCGTTGTCTTAGTGAATTCCTAAGGAAAGATGAGCTAATGATGTTATGGTCTTGTTTGAACTTCTTATAAGCCTAATGCCTATTATTTTTAAATTTTATTTTGGGCTATTTTTCTTGATATTTAAGCCCATATTCAAAGACATTTTCCTTAAGGAATCCTTAAGGAGACCTAACATTTTCCTTACCTAAACTGTAAACCTAACATTTTCCTTAAGGCCTCCTTAAGGAAAATGTTAGATTTAGGTTAGAAAAATGTCTTTGAAAAGGACCTTAGTTAAAAAAAGTCATGCAAAAACATGGTTTTCTCATAATTCAAGGCTACAAAACAATTCTACAATGCTTTATGACCTCTAGATTTCTAATGATCAAGCATTACATGCTGCTTAATAACCTCTAGACTTCCAATGATCAAGCATTACATGCGACTTAATGACCTCTAGACTTCCAATGATCAAGCATTACATGCTGCTTAATGACCTCTAGACTTCAAGATCAAGCATTACAGCTGCTTAATGACCTCTAGACTCCAATTATCAAGCATTACATGCTGCTTAATGACCTCTAGACTTCCAATGATCAAGCATTACATGCTGCTTAATGACCTTTAGACTTCCAATGATCAAGCATTGCATGCTGCTTAATGACCTCTCTAGACTTCCAATGATCAAGCTTTACATTCTGCTTATTGACCTCTAGACTTCCAATGATCGAGCATTAGATGTTGCTTAATGACCTCTAGACTTCCAATGACTTCATTTTACATGCTGTAAAATGAAGTATCTCATTGACTTTGCAATATTTTTCGAATCCATTGTTAATTGGTTTCCTTAGAAATTATGATCATCATTTTGATGAAGCTTCAGATTTGTTGTGCCATCCCTTTTTCCTTTTTTGCCTCTAAAGATTGATCAATATTTAACTTTTGTTCTTATTAGTTTTCAAAAAGGAGACATATTCTTTGTGCACAATGATATCGGAGATGGGTGGCTTTGGGTGACTGCTCACAGGACTGGAGAGCAAGGAATGATTTTTAGGGATCTAGTGGAAGATTTGGATGAAAATATTGATCCTAATACAGTATTTACATGGTTTCACCCCAGTGTTAGTAAGAATGATGCTGTTGATGCTTGTCATAGTAAGTATTATAGATATGTTTGTCAAAAGTAAGTATTTATAGATATGCTTGTCAAAAATAAGTATTCATAGATATGCTTATTGAAAGACTTACTTATTTTTATGTTTCTTTGATCAACATCAATAACATATTGTTATTGATGAGTTACTGGTATATTTTTAAATTATTTTTTAATGTAAAATTAAAACCTCAAAAATGTTTATTTGAGTTTTCTGTGTATTTAATTAAATTTAAAAGGTAGCAAAAAATTGTTTGTCCATATTTATTATTTAAAGTCCGTAGCAATGCCACCGTCCCAGATAAGAAATTGATAACGGAAGGAAAATGATCAACATTATAACATGGATATGGGTTCCTTAATTTTTTCTATTTTTTGATGATTTACCTTTAATTTTTTTGTAGTGATTTATTTTGATTAATTTTAGGGCTTTTAAAGTCACTCTTTTATTGGATAAAACCCATTAGATGGGTTGTCATGAGTTTTTAAATAAACTGATAAGAAGGTGGAAATCACAATCACAAGGTGTTTTATTTTATTTATTGTTAATTAATTTTACTTTTGAATAATTTTAGTTAGTACAAACACAAAGTTACTCTTTTATTGCATTAAATTAGTTATAACAATAATTTAAAATTATCTGATAAGATTATATTTTCCAGCCTTTATGTTTTATTTTATTTATGTTTTGAAGTGTTACTTTTTGTTTAATATTAAACAAATATTATAAAAAATATTATATCACAGTTTAATATTATCAGAGTTATGGTTTGTATTTAAAAAAATGTAACTATGATATTGGTAAATACCAGCTTTAAAAATGAACAAATCCAAATCTGTTGTGGTTAGAGTTTGATTCCAAATTTAAAATCCTGGAATAATCAAAGCATTTATCTTTGAAATATGGACAATTTTTATTGCTCCGATGGTCATTCTATTAATTTTTATCACAAATTAAGTAACAATAAAGAAATAAATGTATCATTTCGATCAGCTCCCGTGCTTATCCTATAATAAAAAATGTTTGATCACTCTTTTGTTTTCCTGCCATTGGTATTGCCAATAGCAATAAGTGAATCACAGATTGCAGTCAAAATTTGATCTACTCTGTGAAATCAAATTAGTAATTAATTTTTTTGTGATACCATTCATAATTTTTCAACTCTTTAATCAGATAGATTGTATTTTTCTGATGAGAATGGTTTATAACACTGTGTCTGAGGCTACTGGTTCTGCTGTACAAGTCAAAAATGTCTTGTTAGTTTTTTTTAATTTCTTTATTACACACAATTTAAATTTTGTTTTATTTTTTATTGTTGAATTCATGCATATTTGTTGTGACTCTGATTGTACGTGGTGTGCTTAGGTGGACCTGGTAGTTTTCTAGTTCGTCCAAGTGATAACTCTCCTGGTGATTATTCTTTATTCTTTCATATAAACAATCAAATTCAGAGGTTTAGAATCGAGAAGAAAGGAGTGAGATATTTAATGGGAGGCCGGACCTTTGAGTGCCTGGATGCTGTTATCAATAGATACAGAAAGGAACAGATTGTCGAAGGCCATACTCTTGGTTTCCCTGTTTGCAAGGTATTTTTTATCTGTAATTTTTTATTCTTGCTTCATCTTTTTCAATTTTTTTCTTTTTTTTTTACTTTTTCTGTGTTATGTCACTTGGTCTTAAATACACATCTAGTTTATTTTGGCTCTTGGTTTTAAAGTAAAAGAAATTGGTTGCATAGGAAATGATTTCTTAAATGTCACGTTATTAACTATAGTATAGAGTGGCAACATATTTGAAGGAATCATTCTGATGGGTGTGAAGGTATTTTCTCTTCTCCATTTTGAGTTTTCAATCAATTAGGATATTTCGCTCACATATTTTCTAGGGATAATATCACAATTTATGTCTAAAATGCTCAGCGACAAAGTATGATAGGCTTATTATAGCAAGTGAGTAGCAAGAAGGGGGATCCTCATCATTCTCTGGCTGTACAAAGATTTAGCTCATTGATATCAGGGAATGATTCTAATGGAACCTAAGGGGTCTTGCTGTTATACTTGCATGAGGTACAAACATAAAGACTGGGAACCAGGGATTCCAGGTATATGTGATAGACTTAAGTGGCTTACACACTTTGATAAGCATATTAAGGGAAGCATGTTAAGGAAGTTGTTTCTACTTGCCTGGTTGAGAACAAATGAGGTTTTGTCTCCTACCCCTTACAATTACTCCTTCAAATAATGGTTGTTATGATGATATGTTTTATGCTTTAGGATAATGGTAATTATCAGAGTGAAGTAGATGGAAGATATAAATCTAAAGAAGTGCAGCATGCAGAGAAGATTTACGCTACTCTCAGAGAGTGCAGGGAACAGGTTGGACTGAAGAAAAATAAAGGTAATATATTTTACAATTAACTGTAGTTTTTTCCCTCTAGGTTTCCCCTCTAGATCCTCCATGTCTGTTTTAGCTTATGAAAATCCATTTCAGAGGTTCCTGACCATAAATGGCTATAAAAACTTTATGAATAAATACAATATTAGGTTTCTGCTTTATAACCTGAGAAGTACCATTGCTACTTGTTACTTAATTTTCCCAGGTCTTTCAAAGAGAATTCCCTGAGTCATTTTAAAATTTAGCTTAAAAAAAGTAAATGAGTGGGATTAATGCTAAACAGTTCTCATTTATGGAATGATGACTGTATTTTTGTACAACCTGTGGAATTAATTTTCCATTATCTTTTAAAAAAATCTAGAAAAACTAAGTATCAAGTTGTGATTCTACTTCTCAGGTAACAAAGCATAAACTGCAAACACAAGCAAGAAATACATGTTTGAGCAAGAGAGCTCGCATTTCCATGAAAATGTTTCCCGCTTGTGAACCTTTGAGCCAAAATTAGTTTGTAGTTATAAACTTTTATAGTGTAAATATTACGATAAAAAAATTGTCGCCGGTACCAAGATTGGAACCTGGGAACCTTGGCTTTGAGTAGTCGTATCGACTTTGGACCTGTTTTATTAGTCTGATTTGGGTACCTCCGCACTCGATTTGTTTTTCTTCTATGGACTTTTATTACAATGAATGATATTCCAGGACTCAAGATAAAGCATCAATTTGTCTATATTAATGCTCAAATAAGTCATACATTATCTCAGTTTATTATGAGTTTAAAAGTTGAATTAGGTTTTTTTTTAAATTTGCTAAAATGGGTGAATATAAACCAATTTTTGTCTCAATATCCCTGCCAATGGTTACCAAATAGAGATAGAGTTTTGTATGAATAATAAAATAGTGTTATTATTTTGAAGAAAAAATCTTATAGGCTTAAGAAAGACTATAAGTGTTAGTAAATTGTATAAATTGATTATTGTCTTTGAAATTTTATGCTGTTTAAACTTTATTTAACTTTCCTTCAAAAGATTTGAAACTTTATGTTATTATAATTTTGTAAAAGCTCTTTCAATTTTTTTAAACAATGTGTTCTTTTACTGAGGATATTGGTTTAATGTTGCCATAACCTGTATTAGCAAAGTATAATAATTTACTTAATACAATGTATCTGTTTGAAGGTATCAAGATGCAGGGTTATGTTTGTAAGAAGAGTGAAAAGAATAAGAAATGGAAATCTATGTACTGTGTTCTCATGGTGGATAGTTCTGATACTCATCTATGTTTCTATGACAACCCCAAGGTACATATTATTAACATTTAGACAATTGCACCCACTGCAGCTTGGTCTCATGTTGTTCTATAGTTAGCTTTTTATTCTATTAGTATTTTTTTCTAGGGCTAATAGTATTTTTACAAAGGTTCCTTAGAAAAGTCAGTTTATTTGCTTTTCTTGTAAATGTTACTAATATTTTCATCAATGCTTTTCTTTGAAAGTGATGATTCTGAGCCAATGCAGTGTCAGGTACTTGTAAATGTTCTCTAACTCTAAATGAACCTGGGTTTTGGAAAAATTTAGGGTCCTCATCTGTAGCTTGTATATGATACACTTGTTCCTGCCTTAAAGTTTCCTGAGCAGGAATGTTTAGTCTTTTTGAGGGAGGGGGGTGGGAGGTAATTAGTTTTTAATTAAACTTATATAAACATACAGCAAAGTCAAGACTGCCTGATGGGACCCGAAATGCCTACTTTTGGAGTCTTGAGGTATGAAATACTATCTTTTTTATAGCATAAAAGGCCCAATCGATTAACCATATTTGCCTAATTAATGTTATTATCATAGTATTTAAATTATAAGTGCTAGTGTATTTTATACCATAAGGATGTAAATAAAAGTCTATCCAGAAATAAATTTCAACCAATGTAATGATGACTAAAAAGGCTTTCAACCTAATACAGGTTATCTTAAGTGCCCGTGAGAAGAAGCTAATTTTTCTTCTAGTTTAGTCCTCGAGTCTAGATACGAGATTTGAGATTTCTGTAATTTGTGTGAATTCGTACAAATTATAAATATGTTGTTTTCAGAGAACGAAACCAAAAGATTTGATAGATCTTAGCTGTGCTTACTTGTACCAAGTGCATGATAGTGTTTTTGATAGACCTAACTGCTTTCAACTTGTTGAGAGAGCATTGCCTTGTCTAGCTACTATCACATATCTCTCTGCTGATACAACTGATTCCACTCAGGTAAGACAAATTATTGATGCATTTAACCAGCGGTCTGGTAATTCACCAACAACTATATGGTAAAATTATTTAACAGATTTTTGGGAAGAAAATTTCTTCTCACAAATGTGTCAGAATGATTTGGAAATCTTCTATTCAATAGAAGTGTAAACAAAATCTAATTATACTGAGATTGGGATGTGTTGTGACTCCACTTGAAAACAGTCTATCGTAACAAACAGATATTGTTCTTTTAACTTGAACGTTTTCTATTAGAAACGGTCTTTATAAATAAGGTGAAGATCTTGATATTATGTTTTCCTTGTTTGAAACAAGCACCTAAAGTTACTGGAGTGGAGCCTGGTTCCAGCTCTTACATCTGCTAGATTTATTTTAAAATCTGTCCTCAGTTCTATTCTTACTCAGGGAACTTCATTACTTTATACATTGATAATATGCTAAAGGTGTTCTGTGCATAATTTCACTCTAGTATGACATATTGTGCTAATCTCTGGGTAATATCCCCTAAAGCTATAGATATCTTTTTTCCAAAAAAAAAACTTAAAGAAATATTTTTAAAATTTCTTTCAAAGATAGTTATAAAGATTATTTTTTAAAAAAAACCTTTATATTAACGTTCCCTTCTCTAGTGTCTTAAATTTATTATTGCATATCGTATAGATGATAAATTGTTCAACTTGAAACACCTCGGCATCAATATGATACAAGAAGATATAATTATGTTGCTATACCTTTTTGTAGACTGAGTAAAACTAAAAAATCTTCTAATGTTGTATCTGGTAAATAGTACACTTAATCAGCTGATACTAACATCCTAAAGTCAAAATCATCTACTAACCAAGGCTTACTATTCACTTCAGGAATTCTTTGAAAATTGTAATTTTATTTGCATAGTTTTTTTATGACTTGACTTCATGAAACAGTTTTGAAATTGCAATCACAATGGTGTAAATAAATGAACAATTTGTGAACTTTAACGTTTTCATCAATCCAGTCACCACCTGGATCATCATACTTGTTGCAGGCTTTGCACTTGAGGTTTTTATTTTCTTGCTGTCTGGTTTTCCATATCATAAATTTATTAATCTGTTTCAGGACTGGGTTTCTGCTATAAAACCCCTTTGTATAGCTCAGATGACAAGATCTTCAAAAGTTCAGAGATTAAGAGAATTACGTTGTTTACAGCTACATATATTTGATGCTCACAGGTATTCTATTATTGATCATGCACTAAGTTTTATGAAATAATGCCATGACAGGTTAACTATGTCAATTGGTAAATGTTAAGACTTTGTAGTTAAATTATTGCTCTCATGTGTTTGAAATTCATAGACAACTCTCATGACCGTTATCATTAATAAACCCTAATGTAAAATATGATGGTAACAATTTACATAACTTCACTCATGTATTTTCATAGAAATTCTGTAAGACTGTTGAGTATATTAATCAGCCAGTGCGTGTGTTGCATATTTTCATTTGATTTTTTTCTGATAATGTAGTAAATCTAAGGGAAATCTTACATTTGGTAATAATACTGATTTCGATTAATTTTTCTGACCTGAGAAAAACATTTCTAGACTTTCAGTCTTCTATAGAGGATCTAAAATAAAATAGTGCTACAACACTGAAAATGCTTTAAAATTAACAGAGCTGAGCTCATCAGGGAATGCATGCTTGCCTCATTCCATCTCTACGGAGAAACATTTCAAAATATATTTATATTATATTAGTCGATACTTTTTAAAATTAATATTCTCTTAAAACAATTGATCCAAAGCTATTTATTGAAAAAATTCATGTCTTTGATTGATGTATATAATTTCTTGTTTTTTATAGGTTACCTACAAAATTTGTGCCAAATCCTTTTTGTATAATATCACTGAATCAAGTTAAAGTTGCTCGAACTAAAGTGAAAGCTGGGGCTAATCCTGTTTGGGACGAGGAATTCATTTTAGAGTAAGCACACCTTCATTTCTATTCAACTAGAAGCGTTCTCATTTGCATTATTATTTATTCAACGAGATGAGAATCTATGCTTTTTCAATGTATTGAATGATGAAGCTTAAATTGAGTGAGAGGATGTCATACTGAGGCTGCTCGATACAATTTTATAAAATAGTCAGAGCCTAGTCACCTAGAATTTAACTTTGTAATTCTTTCATATCCTATGCTGACTAAATTCTATTTTTTTAGGTTACAAAACTTAAGTTTTAAAGTTTTACTTATCCGACAAATATTTTCACTAAATAAGGTTCATGTACGTCATGTATATATGTACGTTATTGAATGTTTAATTATTAATTTTTAATTATCAAATTATTATATTTTTCAGTGATGTGCCCCCAGACGTTATCACGTTCACAATCGGAGTTTATAATAAAGGTAAAAGATCAAAAGACGAAAAAGTTTGTGAGCTGACAGTTGAACTTTCTTCTCTTTCTAATGGAGATGAGGTGAATATCTGTTGTATTTCTTTTAAACATTTCTTTGTATTGAACTTTTTCTTGCTTACTTCTCAATTTTAAAACACATATAATTTAAAAAAAAATATATATGTATATTTTTTTAAAGAAACAGTTATTTTCATTAATAATGACTCTTACATTTTGATTCTAAGATACAAATATGTTTGGTTGTTATCCAGATTGAGGACAGGTATAATCTAGCAGGAATCACACCTATAGGGGACTATGGTTCTATTAGACTGAGTGTAAGATACCTACATGATCTTATAATGCCTCAGGAAGAATATTCTCCAATGCAGCAACTTATATTAGATCCATCCCTTGAAGCTGTCAGAGCTTTAGCTGATATTTGTCATTTAGATAGATTACCTTTAGCTACTTCCCTTCTTAGAATATTTAGGTAAAATACGATCTGCCTTTATTTGTCATAGTTTTGTAAATCCATCATCCAGGACTCTATTTGCTTCTGTTTCTATGCTTTATATTATGTGTGTATATTATAAATATTATATATATATATTATATATATATATATATATATATATATATTATATATATATTATATATATATATATATATATTATATATATATATATATATATATATATTATAGTTTATGTAAACAAATATATATATATATATATATATATATATATATATATATATATATAATATATATATTATATCGTTTTAAAACAAATATATATTTGTTAATTTAAAATAATTTATGCCAGTTTATTTTCTAAATTAACTGTATTTTAAAACATTTAATTCTATTAAAATCTATTAAGATGTTTTGTATTTAAAATTTGTAGTATTTATTAATTACTAAATAAATGATAAATATTATTTAAATAGAAGATTTCACTAGAAAAATCAAAAATACTTTCAAAAAAGGAGATGAGAGAAAAACATGTGTGAAAGCAGTGCATATTTAAAAAAAAAGCCATAGCAAGGCTACTGCTATGGTAATATTTAAGAAATGCCTAGTAATAAATGTCATAGCTTAATGCAAACTGTAGTTTTTCATGGCTCAAACTAAGCTTTCAAAAATATTTATATAATATGCACGGAGTCATCATTGACTTTGACTTGATTTCTGTACCCTTGGCTTAGAAATGTCAACATTTCATGTTAACTTGAAATTTTTGGCTTTATTTTTGAAATGAAGTGGTAAGTTTCAGAGCATTGAATGTAATTGCATTCATGTTGAGGCACCCAGTACCCAATTTATTTACAGTAATTTAATGAATTATATTTTGTATATTTTTTTTAAATACTTTAAATGAAATAATGATTACAAATATTTAATCATAAAAATTACAACCCTACAGGGGACATCCAGAGCGTAGGGTTGGAGTCAATACATAGTTAGTATCACAAAAAGACTATTGTTTTTAATTATTGGTATACATAGAGATATTTCACTAGAGAGGGTATAGCTCATCTCATCACATTAAGAGGCTTGAAACATCTTTTGGGGAATGAGTTTGGATCATTTGAATATTTAATAAATTAAATATTCAATTAATTTATTGACTATTTTGTCAAATGTGCAGGCATGAAAGGAAAGAAGCAGATTTACTGCGAACACTAAACAATGCAGAGATAGAAAAAGAAGAAGAAACATCGACTCTGTTCAGAGCTGCTTCTTTAACAACAACTCTCATGGATTTGTATATGAAATCAATATGTACTGGCTTCCTCCAGTCTGCCATACAGGATACCGTCCATAAATTACTGGAGGCTAAGCAGTCCTGTGAGGTTGGCAATCTTTCTTTCTAAATAATCTCTTTTGCTTTTGGAAGAAACTATTTTGATTGTTTTGGTTTTGATCTTTTGGAGCTTGGCAAAGATCAACAATGGAAAGACTTCTATAAAATCATTTTGATTCTTTCTCTTTAAGAGATAACTTTGTATCATTCCTTTCTCTTTTAGAGATAACTTTGTATCATTCCTTTCTCTTTAAGAGATAAGTTTATATAATTCTTTCCTCTTTAACAGGTCTATGAAATGTGTAGAATGCCTTTAACATACAATAATGACTCATAAAAATTAAAAAAAAAACACAAAACTTAGAATTGTTATTTGATCTGGCTGTATTTCAGTACACATAGCTATACTTTTATGCATGTTGTACTCACATACTGAGGTAAATTTGGAATAAGTTAATCTAAAGACATACTGCAATATAAATTAGGTGATTTTAATTTTCTGAGGGTGAGTAAAGTGAGTGCCATGCCGTGTGGTGAGGATGGGCATAGAGAATCTGATGAGGTGATTAAATCAAATCAAAACTTTTGTATTGTTGGACAATCGACCATACAAATAATAAGGTTATAACAATAATCCATTTTTTTTAGTATCATTGTATCTAATTTTGATAAATGTAATAATTTGGCTCTATATTGTTGATTAATTTGAATGTGTAGTTAAATCCAACTAAAATGGAATCACCTGATGATGCCTGTGCAAATGCTGAGTTTCTCCTTCAGGTTTTAGATGAAGTAACTCTTTCTATATTTATGTCAGCTGATGCTTGTCCCAAGTAAGTAAAAATAATATAATGTTTAGTTTTTATGTTTCCCAACAAATACAATAAATTACTCTTTTTCAAGCCACCAATTGAACCTAAATCTTGCACGGAACTTGGAAATAAATTTTAAACATTGTGTGGATTTTCAAATTGTGGATGTATTAAACTTTTCGAACGTTAACCTAACATAGTGGAATTTTGAAGTTTCCTCGTATGTTTAAAAAGCCTGGTGAGATAACAATCAAATTTTGAGATGATTTTTGTCCCTACATATTAGCTTCATTACCTCCGGAGGAAACATAACCTTCCTCCAGGCATCAGGGAAGTTTCACAAGATAACCCAATAACTCTAGACAACCTTTGGAACTTCATCTGTGAATCTAAATTAGATAAAGAACTCTAAATGCATAGTAACTGGATTATAACAAATTTTATTGAGACAAAAGTGATTTAACTCGAACTCGGTATCAGTGACTCAGTCTCTAAATTACAAAACAGGGCTTAAATACCGTCGATGTAAATAGCCTGAAACCCCCCTTGAAGTTCACTACTCAATTTCTTAGTTGATAATTTGAAATGGGTTGCAATTGTTACAGAACTCTCCGCTACATTTGTGGTTGTCTCCAGCGAGCTGTTGCTGGTAAATGGCCTCATGAAAGATTTGTGCGTACTAGAGTAGTCAGTGGATTTATATTTCTTAGACTTCTTTGTCCTGCTATATTAAACCCTCGACAGTTTAATCTTATTGCAGGTAATTTTATATTTATGATTTTCTACAAGCATCTATTTGTCAATCATTTTGTTTCTGACCAGTTTTTAAAGTTTTATTTATTTTTCACCTTGTTTAGTATTAAATATGTTTAGTTTTTAATTGATTTTTAGAGTGGTTAACCTTAGACACTTTGCTGTCTTGTTGGTTTGTCGTCTTAAAAGAGTGGGCATTTTATAAACATATTGAACTTCAGTCAGTTACGTTTGAATATTTGTTGCTCGAAATATTTAGAAAAGTGATGTACACTTATGAAAAAACATGTGAACTCAGCAATAGAGCAAGGGGACTTTTTCAATACAACCCCCTTACATTTTATATTAACAAGTTTCAATCAATTTTTGTTTTAACATGTGTAGCATTTTTATTTTACATTAAATTCTTTTAATAAATAAAAATGTTAACCATTTTCTAAAATTTCTAAGTACAAGTTTTAAAACATAAGTATATTTTTTTTAGATCCTCCCCCACCAATGGCTGCTAGGTCTCTTATTATGGTTGCAAAATGTTTACAAAATTTAGCCAATCTAGTCGAATTTGGTGGCAAGGAACAGTACATGGAAGTTGTCAATCCTTTTATACTTAAAAATAAGGAAAGGATGGTTGTCTTTCTGGATCAACTTTCAGTAAGTTTGTTTCAGATTTACATTTATTTATCATCCATTAGCCTATTCTGTCTGTTTATGGTGTTGGGCTGATAGGTTCATTTGATCAATTTTCAATGGATCCATCAACACTTTTGCATGGGTTTAACTGAGAGAATATATTTAACTTTTGATTAATTAGTTTTATTAATTTTAATTATTATTCACGTTTCATTTACTAAATTTTGTTTTATTTTTTCTGCCCAGTTTGAAAAAATTGGTGTCTGTAAATAAATGAGACAAAGTATTTATTTATTTATTGATTGTCAAATCTTCAGTGGAAGGCTGATCCTATTTGAATGAAACTTGGCTTGAAAATCAAGTCCTATGAGAATATGAACTGATTCTTGGGCTTAATCCAACATGCTGTATCAAAATGGCAACACTAATAAATTAAATATAAAATTAAATGAAATTAAATTTTATTATTCATTTAATTTAAATATTTTTTTTTGTTTTAAATTTAAATTTAGGCGACTGATTTCTTGCTGAGAGTCAGCTCGATTTAGGTTTCTTTTTATCTTTGATTTCCTTTAAAGCATTGTTCATATCAAATTCAATCATATCATTTAGCTTTGACAAACCATTGACATCACCAAAGATAATTTAGTACTGTCAACAATAATGTTGCAGTTTCTAACTTGAACTTTAATACTTAGCTTGGGCATAGCAATTTTCCAAACATTTTAAAATTATAAAAACATATTTGTTTTGTAAAAAGTGTTTCTTGTGATGTTTTGAAGTTTTCTGACTACAAAAAGTCCTTAACTGTGGCTGGCATAGTCCTCTGGATATTTATATGAATGGATGTGCTTGTTTCTTGTATATAATTAATTTTTAATTACCTTTTCTTGTATTTTAATTTTTAAGCCTATCATGGAAGTCTTGTTCCATGATTGGCAGCCTGTTTTATATTTATTTTAATGAATATATTTGTTAATAAAAAATTCTATGCCTGCTAAAGTTAAATAACTTCAATCTTATAATCTTGCTGTTAATGGACCATATTTTCAGCTATAGGTTACAAGCTTGAATAATACTGATAAGAAATAAAAAAAAATGACTGATTGTGTTATTGATATTAGATATCCATTCTTACTTTAGATGTAATGAAAATGAAGCAGAAAAAAAATCATTGGGAAAATATAACTTAAGCAATTTGGAGAAAAGATATCTTGAAGATTTCTATTCATCTTGAGGCTGGAGGCAGTTTTATTTATTATTGTAATAATAAATATAACTGTATAGTACCTAGAGGTTTTATTTTTCTAGAATATTCATGAGAAACCTGAGAGTGAGGGAGAGAAAGGAAAAGGGGATCCTGCTCGAGACCTTGGAACTCTACATCACATATGTGTTTCTCATCTTAAGGAATTACAGCAACTAAGTAAAACTCAGGTATCACTTCTATTCCTCACTTGTAACACTTATTTGCTTACATCTCTTTTTTATGTGAATTATTTGTATTCCAAGAGAAACATTATACTTCTTTTTGCTTGAAAAATTATTTGCTTAGAAACATTATACTTCTTTTTGTTTGAAAATAGCACTATAAAATAATTTATTCTATGGTTTATGGATTTAGATAGTTTGGCAAACAGTCAATAAATGCAAACATATGAACTTAGTTGAATGTATTTTTTTTCGTAATTAGAACATTATATGAATCCATAGAGTTCAAAATTATTACTGAAAGAGATACAATCACAATGAAAGTGTTTGCCAAATTTAAAGGGTACATGAAACTTTATCAATGGAATGTATAGAAACTAGAACTAACATTGAACGTATCGCTATGCACAACCTCATAATAATAAAATAACTCAATGTCAAGAATCTTTGTGTAGTGTTCTATGTATAATGAAAACACTGTTAAGCTTAAGTCTTGTTTATTGTCATTAATAATTAAGCACATTATATTATAATACGACACACTGCTAAAATCAATTGACAGTGCGCCAAAAATCTGTGAGGGAAAGAATTCTATTGATTCAGACCGACCACGCTCCTTTCCCTTCCACCTCATGCCAACCTCGTAAATAAAATTATAAAAAGGCAACACTGGTTGTAAATATTTGTAACCTCACTTTTATTTCCCTCATTGTGCGTATTGATCTGCTTGAGTTCGTTTCATTACATTCCAGTCTGTTTAATTCATCCAATTATTGCGGAGTTGTAATATGATCTGAGTGCCTATATTTGACACATAGACATTGACGTATTCTTCAAGCATTTCTTGCTTTATTGAGTGCAGTGCAGGGTTGTGGTTTGACAACAAAAAGACAGCATTTTTTTTTTTTTTGGAAAATCTCATGTCTTTCAATAGATGACAGTCTTGACTTTTTTAAGTCATGAATGCATATTGTATACGCATTCAAAATTCATATGTAAATGCATTCGATTATAGAAACTTGACACAAAAGAAGCAGTTTGTTTTGGAAAAAAGTAATTATAGCAGACGATTTATTTAAATCGTCCAACTTATATCATAGAACTATTACAATCCATTGCATTACGTAATTAACTACTTTAACTCCACTTAATTGATATTTCCCAAACAAATTTAAAGCGACACTTATTTGGTAAATTTATAAGATACAACAATATTCCTACTTAAACAGTAAATAAATAATTTTAAAAAAATAAAAAATACAATATAAAATAAAAACAAATAATTCAATTCAAAACATAACCTGACTTACGGTGTTGCCAGAGAAGGGAATTTTTTTGTAACTTAAAAGAAGGGATTTTTTGTTAAAAAAAAGAGGGTTAAAAGCATTGAGATTTTGGCGGGCTATCAATTAGCCGAGTGTTATATTTTAAACTTATGTATAACTAAGTGGTAAAGCCACAAGGGCTACATGACGAGGGGAGGCTGTGTGCAGAACACGCGGCCTCTACGTTACAGAGAATAGAGATGGGCATGGACACACCATCCTTGGCGCTAACAAGCATATTGTACAAACTTATAACACTTAGTACTAGGGTCGTACTTGGTCATAAGTGTAAATAATTAGCAAATTATTTTATTTTCTTTAAATTGAATTATTACCCATGATCTGAGTATTTATCTGGAAAACTGTGTTTCAGGTTAATCTTAAGAAACTTGTTACTGTTACCGAAATGTTGAGCAAACATAAACAAAAATATTTAGAGATGATCAGATAGTTTCTTGTTTTCATAGTAAGTATTATTCAATTATTATTCAAACTTTGTAGCGATAGTTATTTACCATTTGAGGGCCCTTTAAAAAGTGCTGTGCTACCTTCCTACTGCCTTAACATTATGAATTGTATGTAAATAATTTTGTTGCCTCGGATGGCCTCTCATGGCTAAAACCAGTAGTGAACTAAATATAAAATGCAATGGCAATATTTTTTTTAAAATTTTGTTGTCCTTAATTGGTTAATAGGTAAACCAAACTTTCCTGACTTTGGTCCCAAAACTATTTTGCTTTCCTAATCATGTTGATTTTACACTATTTTCACCTCTGCTGTCAAACTTCTTGTTACTGTTTTCCTTCTGTGGTTTATATATTGTAATATATAAGCTGGATTCTTATCATTTCATGTAAACAAATGTTTGTCAATATTTATTGATTGATATATGTTTTGTTTATGTGACATGTTAACACAAAATTGTTGATACAATATCGCTTGCTTGTGTGAACCAAAGAGGGTTAACAAATGAGGAAAAGTATGGATTTGATTATCGTAAATTGCTAGAAATCAGTGCTGCGGCGGACCTGTGTGGACTACTCATGAACTAACTCCGATAGCTTTCCAAAAATTATCGATTACATTTTTAACTTTAAATTTATGTAAACCATGGCAACTATTGGGTTAAAATTATGAAGGGACCCACCCGCAAAATCAAAACAAATAATTTCCCTACATTTTTTGACATAATTTTAAACATAAATAAATAAATACATCCGTTCTCGGATGTATTTAGAACGGCTTTGGGGCTTTGAGTAGGGCATACATAAGGGAGATTATGGCAAAAATGTATCCAATAACAAGGCTTTACTTTAATTGAAGGGTGGGTCTCTTATCATACTATCTACAATGGGGTAAGAGTATTATAAGGGACCCACCCTAGAAGAATACAATACATCTTTTCTCAGGGTTGTAGAAAGGCTTTGGTCCTTTGAGTAGGGCGGATATAATACTCTCACCTGCTAAAATAGTATGGTAAGATACCACCCTTCATTTAAAGTAAAACCTTCTTATTTGAAACATTATTGCTTTTAACTCCCTTATATATGCCCTACTAAAAGCACCATAGCCTTTCTTCCAATCCAATAACGGGTATATGATATTCTTCTAGGGTGGGTCCCTTATAATACTCTTACCCTTTGTAGATAGTATGATAAGGGACCCACCCTTCATTTAAAGTAAAACCTACTTATTTGATACATTATTGTCTTAATCTCCCTTAAATATGCCCCACTCAAAGCCCTAAAGCCTTTCTACAAACCCGAGAAAAGATGTATTCTTTACGGTGGGGTCCCTTATAATACTCTTACCCCATTGTGGATAGTGTGATAAGGGACCCACTCTTCATTTAAAGTAAAATCTACTTATTTGATACATTATTGTCTTAATCTCCCTTAAATATGCCCTACTCAAAGCCCCAAAGATTTTTACAAACCCGAGAATGAATGTTTGTATTTAAAATAATTTTTGTATGTCAAAAATTTGTTGGGAAATTTATTTGTTTTGATTTTGGGGGTGGGTCCCTTATCATACTCTAACCGATGACTGGTAAGTTTACATTTCATTCAATGATTTAATAATTTAATCAATATAATCTAGGTAATCACATGTGCACATCTAAATTTAAAAAACGTTATTAAATTGTTTCAGGCTACATTAAATGCCAAAATCTATCTTCTAGCACGTGTATAATTTAGGCACTATGTTCATTACTACCTGATTAAATTATTAAATAAATTGAATGTTCTGTGGAAATTCAAAGATAACGATGACCACCGCGCAAAGCGCTTCAGCTAGTTAGAAGTATGACTAGAGAGTATAAAAAAGTTAATTTCAAATGAAATGTAGGCAAAAAGCGGGGAATTAAGCCACACCTACTTAATTAAAAAGTAGGTCTGCCGCGGTGCTAGAGTCGATCGGAATCCAAATTTTTCCACCATTGAGTTGACAGTCTTATTGTTTAAATATCTATAGTCTCTGGTGTGAACTACTTATTACATAATATTTTTGACATAGTTCATAAAGAAGAAATTATCTTATTAATACACGTATTACGATAGTAATTTTATATTATGAAAGTAAAATTTTGATAAGACGTATAGTAAATATAAAAAATACGCTTTGTGCCATGCCTGCCATAGTATTTGTGTTAATATTTTTCATTTTTTTCAGATACGTTTCTCCCTCTCTTACCTCCTTTTTCTGGTGGGTTAAAGCTGCTCAAAATGAACATCATGAAGCAATTCTGCAATATGTCTGAGCCACATTTACTGTTTCTGGATAAAATACAAGTGTTTTATAAATATTGGTTTTTATGTAAAATGGGATTATGGAGTGTAAGGCCTCATTTTTATGCAAGACATGTGTCAAAAAATTAAAATCAATCAAATTGCCAAATTTACATAAAAGGCTGCTTACAAGGTTGTGTGCTATTTGATTAATTTTGACATCAATTTTATTACACTGATTATTTGAAATCTTTTAAATTTTGTTATTACCTACAAATATATTTAAAAAACTTATTATTTAATTTTAGCTGCTAAAGATTTTAATTTGTATATTATGTTTATAAGCGTTATTTTTTTATTGTTGTTTCTTTTTAATATTGACACTTTTTGGTTTGACATGTTTTTGTATAAATTAATTGTTGTAATGTTTTATATTATTATTTTTTAGGTTACTATTTGTATATTTATCCTTATAGGTTAGAAATGACTTAATAGATCGTTTTTAATTATTATTTTTGATATAATTCACTGTGGCAAAGATCCGCATTGCTATTTTTCAATACCAAATCACCCAAAATGCTAAAAGATTGAAGTATTGGTGTAAGATATGTAATCGCTACAACTTCCATGTAGTCACCAGTGGCGCATCATACTGCCACTTGGACATAAAAACTGTATCTGATCCCCATTTAAAAGAGAACTGCCGAGTACAAACGGTAATGTTTAAACATAACATCATTACTTTAAATGCTGATTTTTGTTGATCTATTCTTCATAGCATCACTAAAAAATCTTTATGTATAGCCAAATATTTATATTGACGATTTAATGTATTTTTACTTGTGTTTCATTTTATCAGAGGTGCGTTGGCGTAGGGTTTGATAAATACACTATTATATTGTATAACACTAAGATGTTACTTAGGTATGCATGATACTAAAACTTGTGAAGTCCCTTTATAATGTTATATTTTTAGATTCAGTTATAATGAATTTTATTTAATCAAATATCTAAAAACCACTGAAGTGGTTGAAACCTCCTCTTTGTATTAATATCAGCATTTACATTGTAAATTTTAACTTTAAATATTTTTTAAGTCATTGTTTATATTTGCTTACATTTTTAATATATTATATTGTATATTTATTATATTATTAAAGTGCCAAAATTTTTTTGTATTTTTTTTTAATTTTTAACTAAGCAGGTTCTTTTTTCAGTGAATTTCCTTTGAAAAAATTTGCTACTGGGTTATTTTTTTTTTAATTGACAGGTATTTTTTTTCATCAATATAACTTATAATAGTTTTCTTATATGATTGACTAAGAAGTTATGTTTGTGGAAATTTATATTAATCTATCTTTCTCTTCAAAACCTTTTAAATGTTGCGACAGTTTCAGCGACTTTTCATAGTTGTAAAGCAAATAATAATTTCTATTAGGTTTATAGCACCAGAGTGTTCTTTAATCATAATATTTTAATTTATGAAAAATTTGAAAAATTATTTTTTTCTCATTTATACTCTAGGTTTATAAGAAAAGTATTAAGTTAGCACTAAAAATCCAAATGAGTTCTGCGTTTCAGGTGTTGTAAGACCTCCTGAGTGGTTTTTTACAAAGTAGTCTGCATGTGTGTATATGTTATAATTGAAGCTTAGAGTATGTTTATGTTAGAGAGTTGAAATTAGATATGAATATCAATATTTAGGTCTAATTGAAGAAGTCATTAACCATCATTAATAAATCAGCAAAAATGTTAAAATGCATCGACAGATCAATTTAAAATGCTGCACGCATGTTGCCTATGTCAGACCAACAACTTTGCTAAGTTTCATCTTACAATCAGCATTAGTTCATTTTTTATCAAATGATATGAATGTTTTTTTTAATTGTTATAAAATAATGCAATTGAGTTGAAATTTGGTTCAAGTGTATCCCTTTTTATGATGATTAAATATAATGATTTTCTATTTAATATGGCTTGGATGTCTATGGTTTTTGTTGCATCACTAATATCAAAAAGCATCGAGCAAGTTCAGTACATGGATGGGTGACTGCAGGGGAAAAAAACAGATGAACTTGCTGTTAGGTTTCAAAGTTTTCAATGGACTAAATCTATATATTTAAGGATTAAGTTAATAAAAGGAATAAATCTATTTAGTTACCTTATTAGCTACCCATTTATCTTATATTTTCATGACTTTGTGGTTGATCTTTTTATATTTTTATTAAATTAATGTCTTATCATGTCATTGATCCATTTTGATTTTGGTTATATATTGATTGCTTTATTTAAACTAATAAAACTGGATTTAACTGTAGCTCAATTAAAACTCTTTCCTACTTTATATTTTTAATAATAAATTAAATATAATGCACAAAATGTATTATAAAACATACTAATAGATTAATTAAATACATTTCAATTTAGAGTAGAATTTACATTAAAGAAAAGTGTATTAGCCCTATATTATTTTTATTACCAAACTATTTAATGTTATTTTCTTAGGTGTTACTAGGATTTTTAAACTCAATTAGGGTTGGATGGGACTGCTTATTTTTGTATTTTTCTCAAATAATGTTCCATCTATGCTATTCAGGTGTGATTATGCACATGGTAATTCTAAAAATATTACACAAACATGCTGATTTTGAAGCCACTTTCATTATATTTATATATTTAAAGAAGCATAAATTAGGTTTTGGATTGGGTTCTGCAATTATTTTAAATTTTTATCACTAGTGGATGGTAGGTAAGTTATTGGATCATATGCTTGTCTACTACTTCTTAGCAAATTATTTCACTGAGCTGGTTGTTATAGCTTTGCTAGCAGCATATATCTAAACTCTTAAGCTCACAGGAGAGTTGAATAAAACGATCATTTAAAATCTCTATTTCTAAACATTATAAATCTCAATGAATCTTATCCGACTTGATGTTGTAAGAAGCAAACACAGTTTGAGTAAACATTTTTTTAATTTATAATTAAATTTATCATTCCATTTTCCTTTAATGGAATTATTTTGCAGGTGTCATTGTTTATTTAATTGTCTCATGCTCATTTTCTCATTCACTGTATTGTTCTGTTATATTAACCCCCAAATAGGATAAGTCATAAAAGAACAAGTTTATAATAACTGGCGTTTATTTACTACAGAGTAAAATGCTTTAACGCTTTCTCTGTTAATATTTGCTTTAAGTTTTCTTTAAACATTTTGCCTTAACAAGTTCTGGATTTAACTTATTAAAAAATTTGATTCCCAGAACATCCAAGGCAACTTTTTTAAGTGTTTAAAGGAAACTTCAAGCAAATGTTAACAGAGAAAGTGTTTTACTCTGTAAATGACTTTTTAAATTGCCGGTTATTATAAACTTGCTCTTCTATGACTTGTCCTAATGTTTTAAAAAAAACAATATGGAGGCAAACTAAAACTAAAGTGACCCACCAAGCCATTGAAATTGACTTGTAAAGCTAGTAGACACATCTGTATGATTTATTTCAAATAGAAAGTAAGTCTTGATAGATTAATTCACAAACATGAGTAGTTCGTTTATAACTACATTTACCCATGTGAATGACTAACTAAAACAAAGAAATATGTTTTGAAAAGTTCTAGAAATATATACATAAGTAATTATATATCTAAAATAGAACACTTTAAGCCTAATAAGATGCCATCATCAGTGCCTAAAAATTAAATAAAAGTTTAAATTTAAAGTCAAAATATTTTCTTCTAGATGGGAGGAAAAAAAATGTCCGCCTTTATTTTGGATTTTCCAACCGCATAAGCTCATTTTTCTTTTGAAAATTCACTAAAATCAGTGTTGCCATTAACTAAAAAGTAAAGATTAATTGACAATATGTATATTTGTTAAAATAATGACTGAGCAAGCCAACCCCTTTTTTTGTTAAATAAATAACAATTCTGTGGTTTTTATGAGTATTTAGTGTTGTGGGTAAGTACTTACAAGATTTTAAATAAATCGTTTTGATTTATCAAACGTTTTGTTTGATATAAAAATAAAATGTAGTTACAACGAAAGTTTGATTTATTTTAGTTTTCTCCCTCCTAGAGGAAAAAACTAGTGTATGTTCCTCGGGGAAAAAACAGTCATTACACCTCTCTTTAATTAACTCCTTCGAGATTGAACTTCCTTGGTGTCCTCGGCTGCTCTTCAGGAACCAAAAAAAACTCCCTTGGTACGTAAATACCTATTTATTGGCTTATTTATTTTTTACGCACGAATACACTCTTGTTTTACCACAAAGCACTCTGCTTTGTTGTAAAATAAATAATTTCCAACTTAAGTTTAATTTTATTTCCATCTGGAAGGAAGTCTCCATTTGTGCCCAACTTATATGTTATGTATTTTATCATTTATACCATAGATTGCTGCAGAATATATGAAAACTAATGTAATTTTAGCTATGTTCTGGTCTTTATATTTGTATAATTATTCTCTTAGATCTTTGGTTCAATCTTGCAGGTTTGTGTGTACATAGAATAATAGCTGTTTTTTTCTTTAATTATGTTCATTATTATCTCCCTCATTAAATAATATATAAAGAATACCTGAATTTAGATTAGTAGAAATGAATTTATAAAATACATACAAATATTGTTTTTTAAACACCAAAAATTATTTAAAAAAATAATGTGTGAATTTTTTTATATAAATGTGTAGATTTATTATTAAGAATTATTGGAAATTAATGACTAATTTCTTTATACCTCCTTGAAAAATGTTCTTTTTTAAGAAAGAATAAATTGTTTTTAAGAAAATAAACTGTTTCCTTGTATTATTAACTTTAAATTTTCAGCTGAAAATATTCCTGTATTTTGCAGTTAGTGCTAGCAGTTCATTTGCCTTGTCTCTTTTTTTCAGAAGAAAAAGAAATTAAACTGAAATGTATTAATTTAAGTTATACAACATTTTATGATTCAATCTATCAGAAGTTCTTGGATTTAAAATGTTTAGTATTTAATCATCAAACTTAATAAGAAGTTCATTATGAATAAAAGAAAATTACAATGGAAAAATCAAAAACTGAAACAAAATGAAAATGCCACAATACTTCACGATAGGAAAATAACAGGACCAAAGGTCTTCAGCAGCTTAGTGGGCCTCTGGTCCCTAGCAGCTTTTAGGGCCTCTGGTCTCTAGCAGTTTCGGGGCCTTTGGTCCCTAACTAGTTTTCAGGCTTTCATCCTGCTCAGAAAAAGTATCAAGTGTATTGGTTGATGTTTTATTATTATTATTTATTACAGAGCAATTTTTGTTTTTTATTACAAGAACATTTCACGTTGTGTAACACTTGTTTCAATAAGTTTATTATTAATTATGTTGGAATGTATTTTAAGAGACATGTAAAAAAAGAGCCGCCTAGCGTAAAAAGTTGTGAGATCATTGAATAAGTCTAGTCATGGTTCTTGATAATGCTTGTAATTATATTATGACTTGGCCATTACGCATCTTAAGGTAGTGTGGTGACTTGGCCATTACACATCTTAAGGTAGTGTGGTACTAAAGAGACACAGTAAGTGTACTAAGTAGACACACCATAATAATATATTTAGCCTATTTAATCATTTAATTTCTTTGTGTGCTGCGTAATGGCCAAGTCACAAAGTGAAACCGCCAAGATCTCTTTAATTTACAAGCATCATTGGGAACCTACAACTTGGCTTATTCAATGATCCCACAATTTTTTACGCAAGATTTAGCTCTTTTTTGCACACATGTGTTTTTGTTGGGATTTCATTCCTTTTTGTAAAAAAAAAAAAAAAAAAGCCCGTTTTAGGGCCTTTCGGCCCATCAGGGTATTCACCCTGCGGGAACCACCTCAGGTGGGTTGCATCTACTACACTCTAAGAATTAATTAAAGATGGCGAAATCATTTTAATACAAATACTATTCATAAAATCTTAGAGCATAGCCCGGGCTGCGAACCCCGGACCTCCGGTGCCGAAATCGAACGCCTTTACGATCACGGCCACGGAGGCAGACATTCCTTTTTGTAAGCATAAACATTATTCCTTACAAAAATACCTTTTAACTTAGGTAAAATGAGGATGTGAAAATAGCCTCAAGATGCTTTCTGTAAAGGATGGTACACCTGCGACCGCTTGACTTGGCAGATTAACTCCAAAACCAATATATAATTAAAAAAATAATGATATGAACATGTGTAGTCAAGCAGTTCTTATGAATGAATCTTAACAATAGGGTGGGTTACATATTTTTTACAGGGCTGCCATTTGTTGCCAACTATGTTGAACTTATTGATCGACTCCACAGCTTAATTTATTTATTTATTAACTGAATTTAAAATAAAAAATGAAACAGTTTTTGAATACGACCCTTAAACCTTTTTATGAGATAATCCATACTGTCAAACGTGTAGAAAGATGCTTAATTAAGCAGAAGCAAGAAGGGAAAGGTCATAGAGTAATATAGTAAAACTATCTATAGTACTATAGTAAAACTATCTATAGTACTATACTAAAACTATCTATAGTACTATAGTAAAACTAATTGGTGAGGAAAATAAGAAAAATTAAATTAAATTTTCTTTTTAATGTTTTATTTATGTAAATAAATAAATAAAATATTTCTAAAGGAACAGTATTTAAGTCTTTCACAATTATACATTTTTGTTAAAACCATGCAGAAATCATATTCCTAATATATCATTTTTAAAATTGTTATATTTTCATATTTAAATTGTTATTTACTTTTGACAGAGGCAACCAAATAGTGTAAAAACCTAGTGACATATAAATACATACAACCACTCAATGGGTTTACAATTTATTTAATTTTCAAAGTATATCTGTTTATTTGATCTTAATATTCTGTTTATAGGTTTGCCGGACAATACAACCAAAGCAGGCATACAATATTGTTAACTGGTTTAATTTATTTAAAAACAGACTTTATAAATTACTCAAAGCACATTCACATTTTTGTTTTCTTGGTCAGCTTACAATAGTCAACAAAATGCCTATGCAATGATCAATTAATTATTCATTTTTGTTATTTACTGAGTTCACTTAGCAAAATAAATATTATATAAACTATTTACATAAAATTATTCATAATTTTGGTCTTGATTTATTGCTGATTTATATTGACTGCATAAAAGAAATTACTTTTTACAATAATAATAATTAACAAACGCCTTATCCATAATTCAAGTTGTAAAAAACATGCTATATATTTTAAGATATAACATGTTTGTGCTCTGAACAAGAATGGTCTTTTCAACATTGTTCAATATTTTTCTACTTTGATTCACAATTCAAGAATTACTGAAAATAAGTATCATGAAATATTAAAAAATATCACAGTCATCTGTCACTCTACCTTTTACATCCTCCCCAGTGAAAAAAATCTCACTTATTCTCATTTACTTTTCATTCATTAATCTATATTATATTTCATTTTATTTTCCATTTTACCAAACAAAAACTATTTAAACTTAAAAAAAAAACAAATTCTCTGATAGATTTTAATATTTTATAACAATTTTATTTGATAATTATTATTTTTAAATATTTCTTGTATTGAACCATTTAAGAAAAAATAAAGAAATTTTTGAAAAAAACATTCTCGTTTAGAAAATTATGTTAAACATAATGTAAACAAAGTTTATCGGTCTGACATTATCACAGTTAAAAATAAAATACAAAAAATGGCACTTATTTTATTCTATTGTGAAAGACTATGAGTATTTATTTATTATTTCAATGAGCTTTCGTTATTATAATAGCTTTATTTACTATGTTACAAATGGTGACAGCTGTGATGATGAATCTGTAATTTACGCAGATGCTGTAGCTTAACCACTTCATTCCTAATTAAGTGATCTTAGTCACAATATAAAAAAAAAACAAATCAACTGTAAAATTTATCTTCAAAAGTGATAAAATAATCCAAAGTTATTCTTAGCCACAATGGCCAAAATTTGTTAGATATTGAAATACGACTTGCCATTATTTTTAAGAAATCTAATAAACTATAATATTATATTTTGTCTAAAACGTTTTTATAATTTATTTTTTTATGCACTAACTTTTTCCATATTTATGCAGAGATTAAAAAAATCTAAGAAAATTATGCTTATAGGAAAGAAATCTTAAAATATAAACTAATTTATATTTCTATATTAAAATGTATCAAAATAAAACATTTAATAATACCTCTTATATACAATATACATTAATCAAAACAAAATTTTGATCATCAAATTAATCATAAAATCACTGACTCTAAGGTAGTGATCCAGAATACTCACAATAAAATGTTAAATTAGGCTACTTTATAGGTTAGAAAGTGTTTTAAAATTAATAAAAATGTTATTAAACATTTTTTTTTAAATTAAAACACATTCCTAAAAGCAGGCTGTTATTAATTAACTGATATAAACTATTACTTTAGTTTTAAGTCAAAATGCCTGAAATTTCTATGTTGGCTAATATGTTATTATTTTAAAACAGTAAATTAGAATAAGGATTGTACACAAAGTTTTTTAAGTGAAAAATTAACACTCAGATAAATTTGAGGTCAGTTCACTAAAGCTGCAGGTAGACCTCAGGATTTTGGTTATCTCCTGTGTAAAATTTGCTAATCATCTCATCAACACAATTACATTGTAATTAATAAATCCAACAACTTTGATCATTTATCTCTGATTTTAGTGATAAATAATAAATTGAAAGACATAGGTAATAAAGAAGCATATTGCAATTATTCTTGGAAAACTTAACATGGTGGCAGTAAACAACAACTCATATACATATTTTGTAAGACCTATCGATGAAACAATGTTAGAGATAATTTAACACTAATTAATCAAAACACAAAGCTTTAAGTCTTTGTAAATGTAGCATAAATGCCAGGAAAAAATTATTGATATAATATGGAACATATTATAATTCAAAAACTGCATATTAAGATTACAGTTACATTTTGTTGGGCTGGGTCCTTGTTGGTGTTGCATGGCCAGAGGTGTCTTCAAACCCTGTTACTTTGACGTCTCTGAAGTTATTGTAGTTCCATAGTTATGTTATTGTAGTTCCATTACTAATGCAGATCCATTAGTAGTTTCAAAACCATCATTGATAAATATTATAGCAACTAAACTAACACTGATCATAATCAGTTTTAGCTTTTTTTACTCTCATCTTAAATAATTTTATTTAAAAATTATTTTCACTACCTAATTGTTTGAGCAAACTTAAAAAATTTTTCATTTTTATACAAAATGTTTGAGAGAGTTTTAATGCCTGCAAAAGTATCGGCTCTGGTACCCAGACACATTTTCTTTTGTATTTCATCGAGTTTTGGATCACATTCTACTGAATGGAAAACATGGACCAATTCTGGATCTGCACTGCGAAATATGCTAATTTTGTCTCCGTTTTTAATAAACCTGAAAATTAACAGGGTTTAAATTAACTTAAACTTAAATAAGTTTAAAATAAATCAATGGTTTATACTTCAGATGAAATACATAAATGGTTCATATACGCTCATAAATTATTTGATGAGTAATTAGGGTTCACCACAAACATAATAATGGTGCAGCTCGTATTGTACAGAATTTAATTAAGTTTGAGAGAATAATTATTATTTTGAGCAATTATTTAGATTCATGTTTAGTTCTTGAGATATATTGTTCTCCTGTTAAGTTCTATTAGACTGTTAACTATAATTTAAATGATTCTTAAATGATTATAGTTCTATAATTCTTAACTATAATTTAAATGATCAAGACAATAACACATTATTTGTCCTGTTTCCTAAAATTCTGGCAATTATTTAGTTATCATTTTAAAGTGTACACAAAATTAATCTTACCTATCAAAGAGATCAACATCTTCTTTACCCCATCCTTTAATCGTTGTGTTATATCCACCAACCTGTAAGAAATGCATATGATCAACTTAGATCAAATAAACATTCCAAGAGGCTAAGCATTATAAGAAGACTCTGTTGACAATAATGAAAGACTAAAACTCTTGTCATATCTAACATAATTGCATTCTTCAATAGACCCTTCTTACATGAGTGATCTAGTCCCAGATTTGATAAAACATGATTTTAAAAGGTTTAGAGATCATTGGAGACTTCATTTGGTTTATTAAATAAAATGTCTTGAATGAATGGATGATAAAAGGGATTAATTTATCTATGATAAATCATGGATCATGATAAGAACATACTTATATAAACTACAGAAAAGTATGACATTTCTTTTAAGTTTCAACTCTCTAGCATAAATACACTAGGAGCTATGATGATAACAGACACATACAGACAGACAACTTTGTGAAAACCACTTAGGAGGCCTTAAAATCACCTGGATTTTTTTACAAACTCAATACTTTTCCTATATCTAAGGTATAAATGAGGAGAAGTAAAAGATGGCAAAGACATTTTTTAACATTTAATGTCAGTTTTTACTTTAATGTGACAAAACAAATTATTAAAACATTTACATAAAAATACTTAAAACAAATGTTAAGTTCCCTGTTCGAAATACCTTAATTAAATCAGTCTTATAAACGGAGGCTATGCCAAATCCAAATTGCCTCCAAAATCCTGTTTCTTCATTAATTAGGAAATGATTAGGTGAGATAGACGAATTGAAAATAACACGAGGATCATATTCACTGTAGACTATAGGGAAGTAAACCTGCTTCCCTCTTATTGTGTTAGTTCTTATCCTGTAAATCACAATAAAAAATTGTTTAGATATTTATTATAAGATTTTTGAGAGTAGGTATAACACCCATGCAATGCGACTGTAAGTTTTCTGTACAAATAAAATAAAATATACATCTGCTATTTTAAATCATGAAAAGCCAGCCATCTGATCAAGAATGTTCGGGGATACTTTATATATTACAATTGATAGGTAGTGGAATGGAGGACAGTTTTAGAGCTTCATGCTCTACCTTATGGCTAAATGGCAATACCAATCATACCAGGGTCCTTGGTCAATCCTCATATGATGAGTTGATTGTGATCTACAACCATGGGATAGTGAAAAGTAGTAAATAGGCTACTAACTAGAGTTAGTAGCTAAATATGGTAACTCTTCTTAGAATGTAAATCTTTTACAGGACCTAAAGGCCTTTTGTCCCTCATCTCATGAAGAGATTAGATTTTCTTACATTACTAAAGACTTAGAGGAGCACTTCATCTTATCAAGGGACTAGATTCTCTTATCTCATCAAAAGACTAGATTCCCTTATCTTATCAAAAGCCTAGAACCACTAATCTCATCAAGGGTCTAAAGCCCCTTTTCATGGAGAGACTAAATGGGCTTAATTTATATGTTTACCTGTGTAAAACTCCTCTATCAAATACCATATCCACATCTACAAAGAACAGCAAATCATTTGGCTCTTTAACATGTGTTGCACCTATATCAAGTGCTTTAGCTCTGGAGAACTCTTCAAACACAGGTACGACTGTGATGGATGTGTAGTGATACTTTTCCTGTAATCTTCTTACCACATCTAGGCTACTTTTAATATTGGATTCATCATTAGGAAACAATACAACTCTTAAAGTAACCTGGAAACAAAATTGAAATCATTTAGAAAGAATATCTGTGGGGCAAACCCTAGTTGGGTCAAAGAATGAAAAATGCCTTCTTAAAAGGAATCTGGAGGCAAGCAACAGTCAACTTATACTGGTCATTGTGATGCTTGAGCCACTAGAATAGAGCTGAGAGAGCTGGATGAGTCCTCAGGATTGAGTCGTACTCAACATTAAGGGGTTTGAGTGTGAGAGGTCTCTAATCTCTTCATTTCTGCATCTGAAACTCTCCCATTGCTCTATTTTTAAGACAGAAGCTAAATTGCAAAACATAGGTCAGCTTAGTTGGTACAACCAAATATCTTGAGATTAAGAGTCAATATAAAGTTTACAATGACTATTAAGGCTATTATGAGAAGATTCTTTGAGGGCTTACGTATGCTGATACTTGCCTTGCCAACAGAAAAAATGATGGAGTTGCTTGCCAATAAATACAAGTAAAACAATAGACAGGCAAACTTTTGAAATTTTTATTTTTTGGTTTTGAGTTATTTTTCATTATATCCAATCAGGACAAAGCAATAGGCTCGATATTTCAGACCAGTGCTCCTGTACAAGAAATTTTCAATCAAATGTAAAATAATTGTTCACTTGCTATTGGGTAATACATAAAATTATACATATTAATTTATTTTACCTTTTCATAATTACTTAAACAGACATCTTCAAAAGTTTTGACAAATCTCTGAAAAGTTTCAAATCTCCCAGACAGTGGTACAATAAAATTAACCACTTTATCCTTGACAGTTTGATCTTGGTTATGCTGCTCAGCCGACGGAAGGAGTATTGATGGTAAATTCCCAGATATTTTCATAAGACCTGTCTCAAATGCTTCTTTAAATGAACCATTGTCATTTGTTTCTTCCTCTTCTTCAATTTCTTCTCTGTTTCCTCCTACTTCTTCACCTTCAAATACTTCTCTGATTTCCATGCCTGAAACATTTTTTTTAACTTTGAGTTTATAAATTAAATTAAATAAATAACAGTAATACAGAAATAATTCTGGCACAGTGGTCCACATGTTGGGTGAATTTCCTTTGGAATGCGTGTTTTTGTGCTTAACAACTCATTTCTTGCTTAAGGTTCCGGTTTATGCTTTATATCCTTAGCAGTTACTCAATTATCAAGCACTACTCGTAACTAAATTTTTCAGAGGAAATGCGCATAATTCTCTAGTTGGTTATAAAAAACTATGCCTCTAAAATTGGTAGTGCACACTATTATTTGCACCAGTTAAAAGCTCAGTTAGTATTTATCTTTAATGGTTTTAGCACATTTCCTTCAAAAGATAGTGTGTTTACAAGAGAGTGTTTAGAAATACAAGCACACAAATATATATATATATATATATATATATATATATATATATATATATATATATATATATATATATATATATATATATTATATATAAATATATATATATTGGTAGTGCACACTATTATTTGCACCTTAATGGTTTTAGCACATTTCCTTCAAAAGATAGTGTGTTTAAAAGAGAGTGTTTAGAAAATACAAGCACACAAATATATATATATTATAATATATATTATATATATATATATAATATATATATATATATATATATATATATATATATATATATATATATATACATTTACCTCCTTAAATGTACACTATCGTATTTTAGATAGATTAAATTTAGGTTATGCAGGTATTTGAATTTTTCTTTCAATTGTTATATGTTAAAAGATTCAGTAATAATTAAAAATAATTTCTTGATGTTTATTTATACTAATTTTAATGAAACCAGCATATTGATTTTTATTCAATATACTGCAGTGATATTCTTATAGAATTGTACCTGTAAATTGTTGCTGAAAGTAAGTATGTCTTCTGACTGGTACAGTCATTTTCTTTCCTCTATATTTCCTGTATATTAATAACATATCTAGTATATAGTCAGCTCCATAGAGTGGATTATATCTGTGATATCCATACAATATATCCTTGAAATCTATTATTCTACCTCGCTGCTTTGAATACATGTTGATTTTTTCCATGGCCTAAAAAATGACTTTAATACTTTAGTAACAATTTGGTTTTGTTACAAAGAATATTCTTGTAAAACTTTCTTGTCAAGATCTGAGTAAACATCAACACCTAATCTAGATTTTTTAACTCTTTTTTTAAGGTAGTAACCCTACCTAAAATGCATATATTCTTATTCAAATGTTCCATATAAAATTAAATTTTTAGCTCTAACAGCAAATATCTCTCTTTCTTTATCTTTAACATTTTCTGATTTTATAGTTTTTTCATATCTATTGGAATGCTAAAATAAAAATGTAAGTTGATCAACAACTGACTCTGACCAGCTTTATTAAGACCTGATAGTAATCAAACTTCTAATATAAAACTTAGTCAACAAGTTAAACTGTGTAAGAATCAGCAAGTTATTGTCATGGAGATTTAGGTCTTCAGGAGGTCACTGCGTTGATGTGGATGATGAATCCCCACATCAATGTTTCCCATCCACTATGGGAGACATCTCATTGATGTAGTGAATCATGGATGAAAACACATGTTTAACAAAACTGAATCAAATAGTTCATTTTTGTACTGCGTCCATGGTGCCCTACATCCCTGAAGATGCCTCTCACAGTGGAAGGGAAAAGTTGGATTCATCTACATTCATGGACACAGTCACCATCTACTGGAAAACCTAAATCTTAAAGTTTAAATATATAAATCTAAATCTTAAATAAACCATACAAATATACATGCATTTTTTATTTCCCATATAGATCATAGAGTAATATAGTATACTAATCAGTGGTTTTGACAATTAACTTTGTCAATATCTACCATTATAATATATACCTACCATGCTAGGGGCACAATTCAAAAACATGAATGACTTAATGTACCAAGTAGACATTGGTATAAGTCCCACTCAAACTAAAAATTCGATAGATATTCAAAATAATCTAAGTAGTAGATTCAAGCAATTATCAAAATAAATTTCACTTCATACTTTATTGGAACTATTGACCATTTGTACGATATGCAGTAAAACCTTTTGAGTATTTGATAAAAAAATGTATAATCTTTTAATACAGAATAAATAATTCAGCTGACCTCCCTAACAATGTCGTCCAAACCTTCCTTTAAAGCCGATTCTATTTTTCTTCTTGGATTTGAATGAGTATCAGAATAAACAGATCTCTGAATGAAATCCCATACTATCAGATCATTCATTGATCTGCTCAAGTGTTTATTTAATCCTGGTTTTTGACCTAAAAAAAGAAATAAAACTAAAGACGACAAATCATTGTTCAGTAAACTAATCATTCATAATCCAGGCATGATTTTTAGTCCAAGTAACTTTTAACTTACATCACTTTATATTCAAATAACTTTAAAATCTTGAAGTTAAAAAATATAATGAATGCAAGTGAGTGAGAGATAGTTAAGAAAGAGAAGGTAGATGATATTTCTATGCACTGTAAGTAAAAATGATCAGGGCTAAAAATGTTTGTTTTTCTTGATAAACAACACTTCAAAATAAAATAGTTGTAATAATTTAAACATTTTGCTCTCTTAATATACCATGCAGATCGTGTCCTTGCACCTTATGGTAGCAAGCAGGTTTGTGTCTTTAGATGTTTCTATTTAATTCAAACTATAACTGTTTAATGTGAACAGAAAATCTTTCATGGAAAAGGTTATGCTCTATAGTATAAAAAGTCTTTTTTGCTGTCCAAACAAAACTTATCTACCTATCCTTTAACATGATGTTCTACAACCTGTCTCTTTTAATTAATCAAATAATAATAAATAATGGTTAGAAATAAAGGCCCGTATTCAAAGACATCTTCCTAACATTTTCAATATGTCTTAGGCCCCCTAACATTCTCCTTAAGGAACAAGGAGAATGTTAGGAACGGGCCTAAGACATATTAAAAAAAAAAAAAAAAAAAAACGGGCAGAGCTAGAAGTTGCAGACTTGCTAACACCCATAGAGATATTATCACTAGAAATTTATAATAATAATAATAAGTTGTTTATTAGATAATAAGTTGTTTTTGAAGGCCGTTAAATTACCAAGTAGAGATGTATCACCAAGGTAATCCCTGCTGTATGGTGAAATGTGAGGGAATGCTTCCAATGCAGTCATATTTAGTAAATTACTCATACTCAGCATATCTCTATGAAGGTTTATAGACTCTTCTTGTAGTTCTTGTATTTTGAGCATCTGAAATAATCATAACATTTCATTTTATATTAAAAATGCTTAATAATTTATAATTAATGTACATACAAATAAAGTTATAACTAGTACTGTGTTACATCATGAAATCGCATAACAAATGTTAACAAAATATAAGTTAAACAACCTTAACTGTTACATGGGAAAGTTTACGGCTTCTCGACTCTCGACATTTCGTAGGAAATCTTGGTAATTTATTTTTTAGAAATATTTATATTAGATACGCTTTTATAAACTGAATTAATGAATAGATTATTAAATACATTGGGACATATTGTACTTATACTTTTCACACAATGCGAGTTTTGTGCCCCCACTAAGTTGACCAATGAAAATTCAAACACCCAATCGTCTGGCATGTATGGTGATCTGATTACCAAAAAGTGTTTATCCACAGAAACAAATTTATAACATATTCTGTGTAATTTTCCCTGAAGTATCGTTTGGCATACATTAGGACTATTACCTATTGATAATTAAAATAAGCTTACTGGTATACCAGAATTTATCACTTATAACACATTGTATGGGAAAAATAAAAGCCAGGGGAAAATTACCGGAATTTAGCGATATTGGTATCAAATTGTCTTGGATATGACAGAGTTACAGAAGTGATGCATATAATGGTATGCTCTAATATAACTTTTTTAAGTTAGTGTAGAAAACACATTTTGGTGACCAGATTACCCATACATGCTAGACGATAACAAAAAATAATTAGATATTTAAACTTCCAATGGTCGGCTTAGATAGCAATTTTATCGCTCTATCTCCATACCGAGCTGAGTAGTCAGGGATGTATTTGAAATTTACCACCCTGTAAAATACAGAACCTGACAATGGAAAGCTTAACGCTTTCTTCATTAGTACACAACATGCAAGGATTCCCATATCTAGCATGAAAATCCTAAAAGCCTGACCAGGGCTGAACCTGGACAGTTTGACCGACATTCACATATGCTATCCAAAAACCAATAGGACCCCTTAATGCAAATTCGAAAAGTATCATACATATAATCATTTAAATATTAAAGTTATGGCACGAAAAAGAGGTAAGATAAATAGTTTTGTCAATAATCCTGTATTAAGTTTAGTATCGGTTTTAAATTAACTTTTTGGTATTATAAGTGATAAGCAATTATTATCCTTCAATGATTTATCCGCTAAGTAAGTTAGATTATTTACCTGCATATAGTTATGTATCCTGAACATATTACTGTGCTGTTTAACAGGATGCAATGTTATGGCTCTGTGAACTTCTTTTTGTTTTAGGTTTCCAGTAAAAGCATCTTTGCCACTACTATTGTGATAAAATATCGTCTGCATCTAAAACAACAACAAAAGAGAAATTTAAGTGGAATTTGCGACTGAAAGAGTTATTACAGTAATATATTGTGATGCACCGCAACTATTATTGCCATTACTACCTAAATATGTCCAATTTCACACAGGTTTTGGGTCATTTTTACCTTCGTGGATAGGGTTACCATTTACCTGTTTTTATGGGGAAATTCCCCCGATTCCAAACCCCCCGAAATAGTAAAACCCCCGTTATTAAAAAAAATATATTTAAATTTTTAATAATTGAACTTATTAATTCAGATGATACCACAATTTAAAATTATAATTTGAAAAAAATGCTACCAAAATATGAAAAAAAAAAAAAATAAACATAGAATAAATGTAACTTGAGTCAATCCACTTTTTAATAAAATTATTATTTTTTAACAATATGAAAATAATAAAATTAAGTGGCAAAATTGTATTTAAGTATTTGAAATTTTATAATTTAGGCTGATGCTGACATGATGCTGAATCATACATCACCAGCTTGGTTATATTTAAAATATTTCTTACTAAATCATTATTTTTTAAGATTTTTTGTTCTGCAGTGAGTATCATTGAAATTTTATGCCGAAAGACCATTATATAGGTGTAAATTCAAAGAAATTTATAAGGTAGAGTTTAAGTTTGTAAAGAAAGGGAGCAATTCAAATGAAGCTGAATGTACTATAAAGCAATTTATTTTTAAATCTATAATAAATAATAATGTATCCATTAAGAATTGATGCATGAACAAAAACAAATTATTTTATTAATCTATGGATTGTCAGTGGTGGGCCTAGAAGAGAAGGAGGTGCCCTCGGCCATGATCTAAGGCAAAGTTTTATAAATAGAAGTATTTTATTTATAAAAACTTTGATCTAAGGCACCATGAGGATGAAAAAAGGGAAAAGATCTTTGGTAAAGTATCAATAAACTTATTCTTTTCAATTAGTAACTTATCCAGATTTGATATAGCATTATTATGACATGAAACTGTTGACTATATATGTGACTAAATATATACAGGTTACTTTTTCGATGTTTCAAAATTCAACCAATAACAGGTCCCCTCTAGTAGTATATCTCTATTTGTATAAATACCCCTTTAATTGACACCCATAATGAATGGATAGGGAAATGGTTACTTAATTGAAAACTAATTAAAATACTTATAATAATCATTTAAAGAATACCTATAATAATTATTAAGTATTTATCAATTATTTCAAAAAATTTCAGTATTCGTCCATTTTAATAAAAAATTAAACAATTAATGATAATATAATAAGTAAACAAAGGTTAAAGACGACAAAGCATTGCTAAAGATTGATAAAGACAAATAAAGAATCACAAAGAAGCAAAAACATATGTTTTTTTGAGGTAGTACGTAATTGAGCACTTTATTGGACCGTTTTTAGGATGAGAAGTCAATCATTATTGTTATAGGAGGTTATTTAGTACTTTTCACCTCCGAGGACAATAATTAATGTAAAAAACCTCCTAAGACGTAAAAGTAATTCATTTATTGCCGCCATTACTGTAATGTAGCGTGTTCAAAAAACAATCTGTGTTAAACCTTCATGAGCTTTATTTAAAAACGTTCATTTTGTTCTGTTTTTGTTCGTAGACTAATTTTTTTTTCGTTTTAAAAGGTTCTAATTGACAATTTTTGTGTGTGTTTATTTGTAAAGCTTTTACATTTTTGAGTAAAAGTGTGAAGCTATGGATGAATTTAATGATAATATGGAGTTAATAATAATTGGACGTTTTTTTTCAATTAAGTATATAGCGCAGTTTAATGAGTGCTATTTTTTGATTTTTTTAATGAGTGCTTTATTTAATGAATGCTACCTCAAAAAAAATAGTGTATGCCATCCGGCTGAGAATGTCTTCATGTCTTGGCAATTTTTCCCGACTCGCTTCGCTCGTCGGTAAATCTAATTGCCGTGACATAAAGACACACTTCTCAGCCTTATGGCATAAATAACTATTTCTGCACTTCACAATTATTGTCTTGGTGGGGAAGAGGAAACCCTTCTGATTCTTCTAATCACTTTATATAACTTTGTAGTCAAAGAAACTATTTAATAAAATATTCATCTCATTAGCCATTTTGCGTCAGATATTGTGCATAATGGTCAGCCCAAGTAATAGGTTAATTACTTTGGCCAACCGCTTTAGTCATTATATTGCATAATGACTAGATATACTCGTACTCGTATACACAAAAGACATACACAAAAAAGTTAGCAAATTAAATATTAGTCCCAGGCGCATAAGCCTCTTGGTCCATCTCTGCGGATTATTGATTATAAATATTTAATTAAAACATTAACAATAAGCCTTCACTTCAGTATCTTAGCCGCTCTGCACCTCTCCGCTACGAGGTGACGGCATTGGGGTCCTGGGAGAACACCGCGCCTCCCTATAGCCGCATAGTTGTTGTCTTGTATCAGTTTGTCATATTACTAGTTTATATAAGTGGCATACTACAATGATATATTTATGTGAATTTCCATATGAATTAGTGTAAAAAACGTGATTTGTTTACATTATGTTATATACCTATGTCATTACTACCATTTCTAAAAAAAATCCGGAGGAGGACTCCCCTTTGGATTTCCCCCAAATTTAGGATATGGTAACCCTATTTGTGGACTCATTGCCACAATGAGTTTTAGAAACTTTCAGTTGTGTACTCAACAGCAAGGCCTTCTTTTCTACACAAAATGACTAAACTAAAAATTATATTCTTATATTGAACGTAAATACTAACTATAGACGTCCTTGACTAAGTCGTTTTAAGCAGCGATAACATTTTAGAATTAATGACTCAAAAGAAAAATAGATAGGACCATCATTCAAAACGGTAGCGCTAGAGGAGTTCATCGTATAATGATAAATAAAAGAGTCTCTCCACTAAATTAGTTTATTAAAAGAGATAGGACCAGTTAATTCTATTTTAAGAATTTATATTCTGAAAGAGAATGGGACTCTTTATTTATGTCATGGCCCAAAATAGAGTGGAGGGCGTGAAAGCCGCAGAATATTTTCCAGCTCCAGCTGCTCTGGGGTCCCGGCCAAGAGGTGTGTTTTTTTATCATTGTGGTCTAACACTTTTCGACCAGAAGAAAGCGAAAAAGAAACATCTGTCTTTAGTTTGCCTTAGAAACTTATTTTTATATTTCCGGTATGTATCACAGAACAATTTATTTGACAATTAATTAATGCGTACTTTCCATAGAAATTGGGTACCTCGGAACTTTTCCTTACCACATCGGATTCGTCACGCTCATCCTCTCAACTTTGGACTCGCTTCGCTCGTCTTCAAACTTTTATGACCAAGCGAAAACCATATATATACTTGCCGTATAGAAAAGAAACATAGTGTACTCATTTATTACGTAAAAGGATATACTTGTACCAAATTTCAACTCAATTGAAATATTTTTAGATTTTTTAAAAAAAAAACGTATACCTGTCATTCGATAAAACTTGAACAAATGCTGAAAATGAGACGAAACTTGGCACATATGTTGGTTTTATATGAGGCTACATGTGAACACACAAATCTCAGCGTCAAATCGCGTAAAACATTTTTCCACGTTTTATGAATTTTCTAAGTTTTTGCTGAGTCATTATTGCGGGTTGATGACGTCATAAAAATATTTTCCGGATGGCACAACTAGACCTATAGATTGATTTTCGTACTAATTTTCAACTCTCTTGCATGTATACGCAGGGAGCTTCGATGATAACAAACACATGGACACACATACAAACAGACTTTTCCTGTAAACCTGTGGTATACAGTAAAAACAAATTTGCGAAGCGTTCATTTAATAATGTGAAACTGTTTATTTCAAACGATATTTGCGTTATGGCAGCTCATTTCAGGTTAAGTTTCAAATCTTTTAACGTTATTTTCGAGAAGTCGATGTCTGTGTATTTTAGCGGATTTCTAAAGTAAAAATAATAAATAAGGATGGGGCCAAATAAAGAGAAAAAGAAGGAGGAGATGGTTATCCATTATTTGAAGGAGTAACTCTAATGTCTTAAAACCACTAAGTATGACATCATTAACTCATAATAGTAACAGCAACAATTTCTAAAACTCGTTAACCTCGAGAAGTTATGAAAACGGGCTGAATTTCAGTACACATATACTACTATCCGCTTGTCTTTTCACTTATCTGAAAATCCACATGGTGGGTCTGTGGTTGGCAGAAGATAGGAGGAAAGAAGGCAGCCCTTCTTGTAACGTGGAAGGTGAGAAGGTTTAACTATTGTCGCTACCACAGATCTAAATGAGGAAAAGTAAATAAAAGTATAATGTGCTACCGCACAGTTCTATAATGTACTCATTATAGAACTTACCCAGAAGCACACTATCTTTGCATTATAGAACTTATCTAAAAGTTCTTTATCTTTCCAATGTAAACCTTATCTAGAAGTAAATTATCTTTGCACTATAGAACTTATCTAAAAGTACTTTATCTTTGCAATATAGACCTTATCTAGAAGTAAATTATCTTTGAATTATAGAATTTATCTAAAAGAACTCCTTGAAGATTTAGGTCTTCACAATGCTTAATGCTAAGAAGCTGAACTGAGTTCAGCTTCGTAGAGCATTGTGTATCTATCCATGATGTCCTACATCCCCTGAAGATGCCTCCTACAGTTGAAGCAAAAAGTCGGATTCTTCATCAACAATGATGCGGTCATCACCGGAAGACCTAAATCTTCATGAAAATAACCGCGGAAGCCTACGCAGTTTATTAAAAGTATTATCTTTGCAATATAGACCTTATCTAGAAGTAAATTATCTTTTCGTTATAGAACAATATGTAATTCTAATTAATATGATGAAAAAATGAACTTAATAAATAATTAAATTTATATAAAAAGTAAATGCCCTCGCATGCATACTCATATTTAAAATTCTTTAGCCCCACTAAATCTATTTTATTACACCAACACCAACCATAATTGTTACTGTACACTGTAAATATAACTTATATTTGAGTAAATTTTGTAATTCTTTTATTTTTGTATTATTGGAAATAAAAGTATTTGTATTTGTAAATTAGATAATGAATGCGACTGACTTATATAATTTATTTCATAAAATACTCGTTTCTTTTTACACTTTTCATGTAGGCTAAGATTTTCAACAAATTTTCTGATAATATAAATTAGATCAAAGAAAAGTGTTGCTTGTTTAGTCTCACTAAAACATAAAAACGTTTGTTTACGTTGAACCTATTCCATCGCAACTTTTACTTAGAACCAAAACTACGGTATTCATGTCCCAGCGCCTTTGTTTTGTTTTACTATTAAATTCATGTTTTTTTCTTATTGAGCTTAATTTTTACTATGAATAAGAATTTTGTTTCGAATTTGAATCGGAAGTGAATCAAATTGCCTCATCATAAAATGCCGGCTTTGCGAATCCTTATTAAGTAAATGTTTACAGTCTATCGTTTAGTTTAAAAATATTGACAGGTCAGTTTAGACACCACTGAATCTTGAGAAAAAAAAATCCCTGCAAGAAGGGAGCGGGAAAAAACGATGTAAAAAAATCAGGTTATTTTACCCATATTTTCTAGGCGATGTTTTTTTACATTTATTTTGTGTAGTTTTATTTTAAAATATCATTTTTAAGATTAATTTGAAAGTAGTTTTCAAAACGATGTAATGAAAAGAAAAACCACAAACAAAGTGAACGATTGCCGGGAAGAAGGTTTTTTCCTTACAGCGGTTATTGTGATAGGGATTTTTTTCTCTTTTTAAGTGAGAGGTTGGCAGCGGTTTCTCTGATTGGTCAATCCCCAAAATACTAATGACCTTGGGGATTTTTAAACTAAACGATAGACTGTAGTAAGGTGATCTTATTAAAGCGTTAAGATGTTCTGATTTCATTTCATCATCCTCTCTCTCGAATGTGTAACGCCTGACTCTCGCTGTGTTTGTGCTAGAGGTGACACTTGGTACAAAAATCAACATAGCTCCACTATTAAAAAAAATTGTAGACCCCCCACTTTAAACCCTTATATCTTGTAAAGTCCGATTTTAGTGAACGAAGTTTACTTAGTGTTGTGACAAGCTAGTTATATTTTTATTATTTTTGTAATTTTCATAAAATAAATTTAGTCTTTGTTCAAATTGACATCTGGCGACCGTATGACAGATAGAAGAAAAGATTTCAAAAAATTTTAATAAGTAGGAAATCGAATTCAAAAGGAAATTGAAGTTTCAATAAATTATCAAGCAATTTGTAAGTTAGTTTAATTCTATGGAGGAGTTAAAAAGATCTAGAAAAATTTTCAGAATTGGATTTAATAAGGTAGTCAATAACTGGAGCAGTTAATGTCCAGTGAGCCTAAGGACATTACGGCGATAAGGACTTCCTTAACGCATGTAGATAATAAGTATGCGGCTATCAAAGAATTAGATGAAAGAATCTATGAATTAATGTTATATGATCCTGATCAAAGTTTTTCGGACGATGACTTAGTGAATGAAGTTGCATCTGCAGGGGAGTATTTTGAAAAATATGAATCAATTAAGATAAGAATGGAACACATAGTTACGCCCATCATCAACTTAAGTATTCAGTCTGATGAGGTACAGTCCAGATTGGAAACTGCTCTTTCTAAGGTCCTTCCAGTTCATAGTAAAAGTAGCAAACTACCAAAAATAGAACTCGTAAAATTTTCTGGGGAGCTAAAAGATTGGGTATTTTTTTGGGGACAGTTCAAAAAAATTCATGATGATCCTGTAATGAGTGAGGACGATAAATTTCAATATCTCTTACTAGCTACTGTACCTAACTCAAAAGCTAGGGAGGTAGTGGAAAGTTATCCACCAAGTGGGGAACATTATAAAAATGCCATAAAATCCTTGCAAGATAGGTTTGGCCGTGAGGATTTGTTAATAGAATATTATATTAGGGATTTATTAAAATTAGTAATTCAAAATTGTTTGGGGCATCAAAAAATTTATTTAGGGTCTCTTTATAATAAATAAAGTCTCATTTAAGAGCATTAGAAACAATGTGGGGAGATGCTCGTAAATGTGGTCCAATGTTTATACCCTTTGGTAGTCATGTGTTCCAGAAAAAATGTTAGGGCGTGGCACAGATCACCTAAACCGAACGTTCAAATTGAACCCACAGATAAGTTGGACAATTTAATGAAATTTCTATTATCAGAAGTAGAGGCGGATGATAAGATATCATTGGCAATGTCAGGGTTTGGTCTGAGTGAGGGAGAGATTAGCAGTAAGGACAATGAGTTAGTTCCAACAACCGTAAGTTTAGTAAGTTTGGGAAAAAAATATAAAAGTAAAGCCAATAACCGAATATTTAAAAATTGTATATTTTGTTTAAAAAAATCATAAAAGTTTCTGATTGTTTTGCTGCTCAAAAAAATGACTTTTGATGAGAAAAAGAAATAGTTTTTAAGAATAGATGTTGTTATGTGTGTTTAGGTAGATCACATTATGCGAGAGTATGTAAATCTATGTTGCGATGTCCAATGTGTGGAAAACGGCATACAATATTAATGTGTCCCGATTTACCGGCCAATAGCCCCGAAAAAATTGAGAGAAAAATGAGAGTGTGAATGAGAGTTCTCCGAGAAAACCGGATAAATTTTCTTTTAGTGGAATTAGTGCTGTTATGAGTTCATTAAATGAAGAGTCAAAATTAACTAAGTTACAAAATTAAATTTAGATCAAAGGGAGAAAAAAATTCAAAAGAAAACAGACATTGTCACGGAAGAACAGTTTAAAAGAATAGTAGTTGATAAACATATAGCCAGTGAAATGAATGATGAATGTGAGAGTTCAATGGATAGTGAGATTAGAAAAGAGAGGGTGGACTTAGGGGTAACTAAATTTAATAGTAACGGGTTTTATGAATCTTTATATTTTAACATAATAATAATAGCGATGACATGGTTTACGTTTATTATATGTGGAGTTTTTAAAATAGTTTATTTAGAATCAGTTCTAGGATTTTCGATTGAATGTTTTATTATGGTTACGTAGGATTATGGTTAGACGAGAAAGGCTAGGAAATATTTTTAAAGGTGATGTGACAAATTTTTTAGGGGTAAATAAGGCATTTAAAGCTAAAAAGAGTGGAGATAGGAGGATCAAATTGGGTTTTAATCCTCCCACCGCATCGTGGTGGGGTGGATGGTGGAAACGATTACTAGGCATACTAAAAATTCTTTTACGGCATACACTTGGAAGGTCCTTATTAATAGTGGAGGACATGAAGACTGTACTAAGCGAGACCTTTGACTTTCATATGACAAACACTAAATAGTTTCCTGATCGGCCAAAGAAGTACGACCATTCAGTTTAAATCGGAGGGTTCGTCAACGAAATAACGTGATTGTCCAACTTAGAAAAAGGTTCAGAACCGAATATCTTGACAGTTGGTCCACCAAATAGACAGTGGACTAAGTACTACAGTCAAAGTTTGAGAACTGTATTTGAAAAACGTATAGACTGGCCGCTTGGACCTGTCCTGGAGGTGTATTCAAGATGAAGACTCAAGGAAAGATTCAAGGGAATATTCCTCCATTCAGTATCCTTTGGAAGGATCAAGGGACGACACTTCTCAGGCGGGGAGTGTTGTGACAAGCTAGTTATATTTTTATTATTTTTGTAATTTTCATAAAATAAATTTAGTCTTTGTTCAAATTGACACTTAGTTTCAAAATTCAATAAAATTTTATATAATGTAAATAATATTTTTTAAATGTATTTTTTTATGCTTTTATGATCGAATAACTAAAAAAAAGTGCCGGTTTTCGGCTCCCGTTTTACAAAAACCCGACTTTATTCCATCACTGCTTTCGAAATTTGAATCGGAAGTGAATCAAATTGCCTCATCATAAAATGCAGGCTTTGCTAATCCTTATTAAGTAAAAAAATAGTACTCAGTGTAATGACTAAAATAACTGACTAGGTGCTTTAAAATTTGAAGCAAAGCGTAAGAGATGGGATAAAACAAAGTTGCATATTGCACAACGGAATACTTTTTTTTATCTTTAAAATAATATGAAATAATGTAACATAGTAATTTATAAAATATGCAGTTAAGAACTGTGTCACTGGAACAGAATTATCTAAATTTATTATCTTTCAACATATGGTAGGTTAATAAGTTGTTTATACAACCACAAGACTCGATTAAATTGATAACGCTTGTTAAGGAATGTTGGCTAACTTTTATATTTCCTTGTAGGGTATAATATTTATTTTAGTGAGAATGCATGTTCCCAACACAGACTATAGTAGCAAGAGTGGAGAGGCCAATACTAGTAGAACTACACCTTTGGGTTCTTTTAACGAAGACCTCTATCGAGCGCGTGCAGATAAAAGAATTTACTAAGTGGATTAACAAATTATGGCACGAACAAATTAGTAACACTAGATATTTTCATAGTAAACATTTAAGGTTGTACTGAATGTTGGACACTTACAAAACATTTCGACAAAAAATATACAATTTATTTTTTTAATATTTTTTTTATATATTTTTACAAGTATTAGGGTTGATGCAGTTTTAGTGGCATGGAAAGGCATGTTAGAGAAACAATTCGGTAATTGCACTCAGGCGAGAGAAGTATCATGTACTTAGACATTGTATTGTTTTTTTCAGATACTACCGGTGGTGATAGATAAAATATGGAGATAAAATAGAGATAAACAAATTTTGAGTGATAATAATTTAAATGAAGATACACTGGGGAAAAGTGATTAAATAAAATAATATCAGAATTAAGATAATAAATTTATAAATATATCTGGTCTCGAGGCCACTGTCTCCTCAGGCGTCGTATAGGATTATCAGGAAGGGTGTTTGAGGAAAGGGTTTGAACAATAGGGTTAGGGTGTTCGCTTAAGGGTTCATGGAAGCGTTTATAGCGGGATATGGAAAGATCTCGGACAAAGGAACGTTAAGGTCGCAGTGGAGTGTTAGATTTGATACGTAAAAAGGAGCATTCGTGATGGTTCCGAGGATTTTGGACTGTAGGACCTGGAGACGATCGGAGTTGGAAGGCTTGGTGCTACCCCACACTTCTAGACCAAAGGCCCATGCAGGTTTCAATACGACATTATAGATGCGAAGTTTATTACATAGTGATAGCTTAGTCCTACGATCCAAAAGACGTGACAGGAACTGAAGGCGTCGTGATACGTCAGTACGTTTTGTCTTTGTGTGGTGTTGCCAATTTAAGCAACGTTCAAAGTTAAGGCCATGGTATCGGACACTAGGAATGTAAACCTGGTTGAGGGTGACTGGAGGACAAGTGTCTATACGAAGAGCAAAAGTGTCATGAACACTTTTCTGTTCGTTTATCTTTATCAGTGGCGTAACTATGGGCCCGCACGGGCCCACACTGCGGGGGGGGCCAACAGTTAGGGGCCCACAAAAAGATAAAGTACAAAAAGTTAACTTATTAGTAAAATGGTTCTATGCACCAGTAGAGATTACTATAGTCTGTCTTGAATTCATTAAGTCACGGGGCCCCTAAAGATTTGTATACAATCTATTTACCTAAAAATGGGGCCCTGGGTGTAATCTTTCTTAAGAGGATCCCGTCCCGGGCCCCCTTGTTTGAGTTGTATATAATCTTTTCACCTAAAAATGGGGCCCTGGGTGTCTTTGATAATCTTAGTATAGTTTTTCTTAAGATTATTAAATTACGGGGCCCCTTGTTTAAGTTTTATACTATCTTTATACTTACCCGATTTTTTTGGAATAATATAATATACATTTTACAGAAAGTATATTTTCCATATATATATATTGTCCTATTTATAAGTTTAAAAAATGTTAATTGGCCCCAGCAGCATTATTTATGATTAATAATATTTAATATTAATTAATTTAATAATTATTTCTTGATTAGAGATAATGTGGTTCTTTTTGAAATTAATCTTTTTCAAGGTTTGATTAAACCTCTTAAGGAACTCCCATGGGCCGCAGTTGGTAGGAAGGCCTATGTCATCTTATTTTGCAGATTCATCAATAAAATAAAAAGATATAGAAACTTATATTTATTTAACACACACACACAAAATTAATTTCATTTATAAAAACCCTCTAATTGAATCACCTTTTAAATTCTAACAGCTTGAGCTTGGGTAACATATTGGATATGTCAAAAGTAGTGTGAATAAATAATAATAAGAAAAACTGAAAAAACAATAGCAGTATCACCAATATACTGCTGTAACTATATCACATGCAAACCTAACATAACATATTTTATAATTTAATTATTTAAGAACGGAGCCTTCAGTTCAACATACAGAGTAATACTAATACTAAGTATCTTAAAAAAAAAAAACATTCACCATAAAAACAAGTTTTTAAAATATAGATCTTAATATAGTTTGACTATTCTCAACACGAGGAGTCCGAATAATGAAATAAAATGTATAAAAATGAAAGTTGTCGCACATAAGAAAGCACAAATGGCATTTCTTAGTGTGAGACTGTTAAAAAATCATCTGGTAGACAGATTTTCTTTTTAAATCAATACATCCATATAAGGCCTTCGAATTTTTGAACCCGTCCTTAACAGCTTCTTAGTTCTTTTTATTTCTTTTTAAAACAGTCTTAACGAACCACAGATGCCTTTTTCACTTAATTATTTAAAAGCCCTTAAAATGATCCTTCACTTAAAACATTATTTATAAGAAAACGAACCCTATAGTAACCCTATGTAGAGTTAAACGCCGTACAAGAGATCTCCGAAAAGGGTTCTTAAAGATTATAAACAAATTTAAAAATATTTTTTCGGCACATTAGTAAGCTTTTTAAGATACTTTATGTGCACAGTAACACATTCAATAATAATTATTTTTGTAGCTAAGAAGGAGAAATATTACTCACTAGTTTAAAATATTGACCCCAAGCCGAAGACGCTACATAAAATACCTGCAGATGCGAAGCCGAGGCAGGTTATTTACAATATAACTTCCAAGGCGCAGTCGAAGAAGCATATTGCTTTATATGTGTCAGCTATGTTTCCTTTCTGGCCTTGGTGCATAAAAATTTTTATCTAATCACACTCGTGGCGACCACCGAAAATTCAATTTTTTTTATTGCTCCCAACGATTTCTTTTGACCTGAAACGGATTGTAAGTGATTGAAAAGTTTTTATTCGGATCTAACTCCTACTCTAATTAAGTCTCCGTAATCAATATAATTTTCGATTATGATAGAGATGTTTATTCTTATGTAGAGAGATAATCCTTACAAATTATATAATAAAATTGTATGCAAGATATTTTGTAAAAATCTATTTTGTAAAAAAAGGCTATGTTTAAAAATAAAAAAAAATAATAATAATTAACTAATTTTGCCTACAAAAAAGGATCTATCAACTTACTTCACCAGCCTAGGCTGGAAAATCAGTAAAATGTTATTTCCCAGCCAAAAGAGTTTCGAGATATTTATGTATTTAGCCCCATCTATAACTCCCTAGGCTGGTAAGTATGAATTCCCTGATAAATGTCATAAGCCTCGGAAATGCTACTTTCTGTCCGAAAATAATATTAAAATTAATTTTTAATAAATTTTGTATAATAATAAAATTAATTTTTGTGCCGTGAGCAAATAAAAATAAATGCTTCCACCCGCAGATGTAAACTGTAATTACAGGTCAGAGGATTGTTCGAAATTCGTGATTTTTAAACACTTAAACAAACACTTTGTTTAAGTGTAACAAACACTTAAATAAACACTTTGGTGATTATTAAACTAGAACTTGAAATTGAACGTATTGAATTTGGGTCGATTTAAGAAAAGTTGTAAAAATTACACTTAATGTAGTTTATTATTATATGGAAACAACCCATCACTAGTAGCAGGTTTGATGCAATTTCGAACACGCTAATAACAATCACAACAACCATCTACTTCAGTCCATAATCATTTACTACGTATCAAATTATTATATGCTTAAAATAATTATATTATACCTCACATAAAACTATTTTCCTATTTTATCTCCTCTTTATTTCTTCGTCTTGAATGAAAGAAATTATTATTCACAACATGAACGTAACAATATTGTCCATAACTCGCCCATAAGACGTTAACAATATTTATACAATAATAAAAATAAATTACGCAAAATGCGTACCAAATTGGGTCTTATTTGTATTCATTGCGCATTATTACGGCGTCGGCGTTGTGTCGTTAACGTAGACCAAGCAATGTTAAAGGAAATATGGTTAAATGAGCTAAATTAATATAGTTTGGTTTTTATGACAGGAACTGTACCAGACAAAGTTAATAATTCGCATTAAATTTTATTTAAAGACATAATAAATTAAAGAGTAGGGTTGAAACAAGGATCACCGCTCGAGTTTGTATTGTTTTAGTTAGATCCTGTTTAATATCTTCAGTTTCTTAATACTGAACTCGTCAACTACTCTAAGAAATAGAACATTCGGCTTATAGAACAATACAAGGAAAGAAGAAACGATTAGATTATTTTTAATTTTCTCATAGCAAGCAACCTACGGTAGGTCGCTTGCTATAAAATTGAGAATCCAGAATTTCAAATTAATTATGCGTTTTAGGTGTTTTATCAAGTTTTTTGTCGACATGCGTGTAAGTATGTATTATGACAGAAGCCTTCTGTCTACGATAGAGAGTTCTTTAGTAAAGACTCTTCAAGTCATTTATGCTTTCCAGAAAATAATTTACGACGTCATTAACCTTCCTTTATGAGTTATTAAAAGTTTCTAAAACTCGCGAATACGCGAAAAAAATAGTCGGGATAAAATAATAATAATACCCGCACTGACAATAAATATTGCTAGTTCTGTCGAAATGTTTTGATATGTGGCGCATGCAAAATTGCATGTAAAGCAATTTCCATCTGGCTCATAATCAAACATAATAAGTTAAAAGTTTTATTGAATGACATGTATACCTTTTTAAAATTGTTTACATCAGTAAACTGCCCAATTGAGACGAAATTTGGCGCGATTGTATCCTTTATACTAAGCAAATATAAAAAGCTCAATTTTAATCTACGGTTTCTGACGGATCCCTAGTCAAGTAACATCGAGTGAGGTCAGGGCGTGGATTGGTGACCGCTGGGAATAAAACAACTTTATTTAAAACAGTAGAACAAGCGAATCAATCCGAAGACGTCAGCATAAATCAAGAGAGTTCTGTAGGACGAGGGAAGGGAGTCCAAAGTGATGATGCGAGATACCCCATACGCTAATTTTTGATAAATAAAACTCAGGTAACAAATGATAAATAAAGGGTAAGGTTTGATTAATGCAGGTAAATACCTTAACATCTTTTCAAATTTCTTGTATTTGTTACAACAAAATATCACTTTTCTCGTTAGCACAAAATAGCACTATTTCTCCGATAAAGCAGCATTTTCAAATGAAAATTCGCCATAACGAACCAATACAATAAAATGGCTTATTGCAACAAATTATAATTTTAACCTCGCAGCCTTATGATACAGTTGAACCGGCTAAAAATAACGAAGTAGCATTGACCCTCAAAAATACGAATGTAATTTTATAAAAATAAATAACCAAGTAGAGGGAGCTGTACCTACGTACGGCATTTTTGCCTTCAAATCATTAAATTTGGATCATGACCAAATTTCACAAAGAAAACACGTTTGTACATTCAGTAGGAAATTTGGAACAGAACTTCTAACGTGTTTTAATCGATTCAGTAATAAAATTGCATAAAATATAAAAATAGTTTTTTTTAATATTATCTTAATATTTGTTTAGTTTTATATATACATTTATTTTTTGGTTCAAATAAAATAAGTTCCAAACATTATGTTTTAAAAATTGCTTTGACCGAAGATGGTGATTACAAATAATATGAATAAGTGAAATTGTGTCCTTACACCTGCTATAAACCAGGTACAACTATTAATCATTAATTAGGTTATTATTATTATTGTTCTCTTAATTGATTCGCATCATCCATGGTAAAGGTTAGATTATAATTTTTAAATAATTATTATGAATCTAGAAGCCTCTTGGTCTTTCGCGGCACCCTTCTGGGGACCCTCACTTATAAATGAGGGTCTATATACAAGCAATCAAAAGTTTAAAGATCAAAGATAGTCACTTTGCAGGTTGGTGTTTTACTACCAATCTTAATATTTACACCATTAAAGCCATTTACTAATTGTTCTGATAAGGTGATTTCGAGTCAAAAAGATAAATTCGATTGTCCGAAGTGATTATTCTAATGCTTCTAACGTAGAGAGGAATCAATCCAAATATTTTATTAAATCAAATTTTACAAGTCAACAATGTGTAAACGCGCATGTATTTATTTTAGGTGCGAACCTACCTCCAAACAGGTTACTCGACTAGGTTATAAACAAATGGTTCATTGCTGATTTTTTCCACGTATTAAAACATACTTGTTCAGAATACTAACATTGAAAAGAATATCAATTCTTTGCCTCCAAGTTTTTACAAATATCTTTATTAAAGAAGAGTAATAGCAAGTAACATAACCTTCAATTTAAGGAAGATTGATCGATCAAGTTGAAAATTGACGGAAGAACGTCTGTAGGTGGTGAATCTAATACACTTTATTTTGATCGTGTTGAATTTACCAACTTTGACGACCTATAACATTAAATGTTATTACTGTCATTTGATGTTCGATATATTATATACTCAGACAGGGTAACACATAAAGAACTAGTATTATAAATTTTAAATCTATTATTTAAATTTAAGTTTTTAAGTTATTATCGCAAATATTAAAAATTACAACGCTTAAAATTATATTTTAAATTATAAGTTTTACCGCGAAAATTGGATCAATACTCCATCGGACGAGCATAGCGAGACCGAAGCAAAACTACTTGGGTTTGCTAAGCTAAGGTTTGAGTTAATGACATGAGAACGAGCAAAGTGACTCCTAAGTTAACACCCTCGACTTCGGATTAATATTTTATACTGAGCAAAACTGAATAAATGCTACCTAAAGCTTTGGATAGTTATGAAATTCTGAGGACGAGCGAGTCTAATGTTGTGTGGAAAATACCAAGGTATTCGATTATTGTAATATTCGTAGATAATATTTAATGTCCTACAATGATGGAAGATTTGAGCTCTCCTATTATCTGTTGTGTCGGAAGCTTATTAGTTTTGTATAATAATTTTCTGCTTGGACTCTGCCTCAGTAGAAAACTTATACTTGAGCTGTAAAACCTTTTTCCATCCCCAGTTGCGTAATTAAATATTCTATGTAAGGAATAAAATATTGTTTACATTTAATTATTTCCTCCGTATAGTTGATAAGTTTATTGCTACAATTTTATTACAACAAGACAATGCATTAGTATACGACTATAAAAAAACAGTCACCTGCGGTGATTATTAGAAACACAAGTTTTAAGGCATTAAACGGTTTGTTTTCATTTATATCATAAATATTTCTGGAGACTGTTGTTTATATATAAACTAATACAAACTTCTATGCTGAGAGCCTGAGATCTAATAATACTCAATAACTAATGAGCGAGCTGGTTACTGTGATGAAATAGAATAAAGCTGTCACCTTTGATAGTAATTGATAATATACTACTTTCTTTTCATCTCTAATCTAAATGAAGACGCGGTATGACATTAGTTACTAGTATGACCTGTAGATAGTGATAGCCTACAAGGAAGAGACCAATTCCGCTCAAGGTAGTGCTAATATGCACTCGTGCTCTCCTCTGTATTCTTTAGGAATGTTTAAGATACATGCAGGAGATTGTTGCCAAACATATTATAGAGAGCAACCATTTTTTTAAAAAAAGAAGAAGACATTTGGCATAAAAAAATTTGGTAGAAAACCTTATGAAGTCAATCTTTCAAGTAATAACCCATCTACCAACATTTTACTAAATATTAACAGGTTTCGACCTGTTAATATTTAGTTAAGGAGACTTCAGTCTCCTTTAGTAAAGAAATTTCATAATAGATCTCTATCTCGTCAGGACTCAGTTTAAAGTCAATTTGTCAATAATATTGTCCAAAGTTTAAGGATTTATTATATGTATGTATGTAGAGTATGTATTTATATATATGTGTGTATATGTTTGTATATATTATACATAATATTTGTGTCTATGAGTATAATAATGAATGCATGTGTATATGTCTGTATGTATGTAAAATTAAAAATTTAAAAATTATGTTAAAACAATTTTCTTTCACATAGCAACTCAAGCCTCCCCTTTGAAAAGGGTAACCACGGGATAATCCCGATTTTTATAGGATTAAGTAATTATTATAATGTAATTTTAGACGTTGTTTATCATATTCACTATAATAAATGGTTTATTAATTTAGGAGTTATTGTAGGTTCAAAAAAAACAAAAATCAATTAGGTTCTAAATCAATTTTTTTCATGCTCCATTTTACATGAAACAGCATCAGCATGAAAAACGCTAAAGTTACAAATCAAATAATCTATCGTATAACTTAAATTTTCGGACAAAAATTACAAACAGATTAGAGTCTGAAAATCTTAATCCCAATTTTAACCTGTTTCAACCCCTTAGGAAATTAAGGTTTTCAAACGTAAGCCAAATGTTTGTCCATCATACACAAAATTTTGGGATCCTAATCCCAACACGAATTTAATCACATTATAAATTTTATCGGAGCTTCAAACATTATAAAAATTATGTTTGTCTTAAACTTAACTTAATTTAAGTTCTATATTTTCAAAAATTGGCTCCAAGTCGTATGTCTTAATCTTATTTAAAACGTTTAGTCAAATATATTATATTGCCTTATTCCTAATCAAATATACTTTGATTACATTTTTTTTAATATGCAATACAATTATATTCAATAAAACTCTATATTTTTTATTATTGCCGCCAATAAAGAACTGGTTAAACATTATAGTGAAAGAGAGGGTTTCATTTACATATTCATAATTGATTCCTTAAGTATTTCTTTCATTTTTGAACACCTCTCTCATGGCACAAGGAAAATATTTTTTACGGATTAATATTATTATTAATAATGGTATTTATCTTTACCCAAATTCCATTAGTTTAACCAGCTACTACCGACATTTAAAAAAGCTCGGGTAAAATAAAGTAACAAAGCTCTCAAGTTGTTTTGTACTAAAACACTTGTTTTTTAGCATCATCTTGACTTATATGGTTTCAAGATTGCGGGGCATCGCCCTTAGATTCCGGTATTTTGTAAGAGAATAAGATACAAAAGAACCGTCGCCAACTTGTTCGCAGAACTTACTACCAAATCAAAACCCGTTACTCCTTCGAAACCTTTTTGGATTTATTTTTGTCCAGTCTCAAACCTTTATATAAAGGAAAGAGGAACTAGTTAAAGGGAAAAATAATAAAGAAAGAAAAAATAAAATCATTATAAAATTAATGAATTTTTGGAAAAATAATATTATAAACACATAATATTTTTAAAAGGATATCGTCTGATGATATTTAAAAAGAAATCGCGTACTTGTTATCTGTATTTTTTAACACCTTATCGGACTGCGACCATCACCACTCCGGGCTTGCTTGAGGCAGTAAGAAACGCTTTCACTCCGGATAATAACTACGCTACGTGCTGCTTAAAACACTGGTTATCTGACAAAACCGTGGATACACTACCCGTAATAAATTATACTATAGCACATGGTTATAATCAGCAGATATCATAGAAAAATAATGTTAAGGAACCAATGAGGTTGGTCCGATATGAAATTGTGGGCGTAGTATAATTCCAGGACTAACTCATTGACGCCTCGCATTATTTTACCACGATGTCAACTGATTATAACCGTGTGTTATACAACAGATCTTTATGTAAATATTCATTTTATAAAGGGATAGTCTCGTGTCTTTCAACTCAATTTAAGGGTATCCCGATTTTTAACTTTTAAAAAAACTTATGTACGTCATTCGATAAAAATTTAAGCAGTGTTGATAATTATGTGATAAAACATTTGGCAATTTCGCTACAACAGGACTACTGGCGTCCTCAATATCAAATCCATCCCCTCATTGATATTTACGTTTAATGAATTTTATACGCATACATTTTAACACATGGGTAATTTTAAATTCATTAATAGCATCAGCATTAGTTCCCAGTTTTTTTGTTCGAAATATGTAATCGTACAGGGTGGTACATTTCAAATACATCCCCTGATAACTCAGCTCAGTACGGAGTTATAGGGATAAAATTGCTATCTACCCCTCCCCTCCTAAGTCGATCACTGAGTGTTTAAATACCTAATTATTTTTTTGATAATAGTCTGGCATGTATGCTAATCTCATTACCCAAATGAGTTACCTATGACTTTAAAAAGTTTAACTAGAGCATATATGGATAATTTCTGAATTTCTTCTGGACAATTTGACACCTACATCGCTGAATTCTAATTTCGCTGAGTTAATTTTTCCTAGACCTATATTTTTCCCATACAATGTATTAGAAGTGATGAATTCTAGTGGTATCAACTTGTTTAAGATATGATATTGAAATAATTAATATAAAGGTATGCTCTAATTTAACTTTTTAAAGTTAACGTTGAAAAACACATAAGGTTATCAGATTACCATACATGCCAGACTATTATTAAACAAATAATTAGGTATTTGAACTTGCAGTGGTCAACTTAGAGGGGGTAGATAGCAATTTTATCGCGATATCTCCACACCAAGCTGAGTTAATCAGGGTGATGTATATGAAATGAACCACCCTGTATTTAAACAAACTACTGTTCTCGATTAATCAATTTGAAAACTCGCATATATCGTGTAAGCCTCACACACATCTACTACGACAAAACTGTTACAAGACAATAACCATGTGGTCGCGATACAGCCACAGTGAAGCGGGGGGAGGCATTGAAGTAGTTTCAATGCCTCTGAAACCGGGCAGCGGCAGAGCGACTCAAGACCTCTTGCTTAGATAAAATAACAACAATTATAGTAGGTATAATAGTAGCATACTACAATGAGAATACAATGAGGCTTAACAGTGCTTAGGTAGTGTGATAAGTTTATGTCATGTGCTTGAAATAACCTCAACAATAAATATAATCTTGCTTATTAAGCATTTTGTAATTTATTACATTAATTATAAAGACATTCAAGAGACTTAAAATTCTTTGTATATTACCTTTAATATAAGTCAAACTCCATTACCATGTAATTATTAGACATAAAGTATAAGATTATTTAGCTGTCCCATAGAAACTCCAAATATATATATATATATATATATATATATATATTATATTATTATATATATATATATATATATATATATTTATATTAAATAGCTTTTAAGAAATTGTACTATTCAAATTACAAGTAGAAAGTATATATTTCTGATTAATTAAAAAATTAAATAAATTTACAATTGTCTGCAAGACAAAAAAAATGAATCTAAGTTTATTTCAATCATAAAAATATGTCCCAACTTTAAAAATAAATGATAGTGTATATAATCCTTTATTTTTTATGGACCATGCTGGAGTGTTTCTAATATCATCTTTATGGAATGATGTTTTTTATGTTAATTTCTAAAGGAAAATAAGCTTATGAGGTTGGGATGGAGGGGTTTATATATATATTATATATATATATATATTATATATAATATATATATATATATATATATATGTGTGTGTGTGTGTGTGTTCCTTCCCCGCACTAATTAATTAACGTACCCTTCTCCTCCTCTACATAGCCCTAACCTCATTTTTCAATGAAAATTGCTAAAATAGGGTTATGGACATTTATGAGGTTGGCATTACTTCAGTCGCTGTAAGACTAAAAATATGAAATTGCAAGGTCGAGCGAAGTGAGTCTGAAGGTTAGAAGAAAAATGACAGTGTTCTATACTATATTGTTTACGTTGTTTATGTAGGTTTTTGTAGGAAAAAAACAAAAAGACACGCGACAAATTATTAATCACGGATTTAACTTTCATTTCGGTTAAAACTAACTAATTTATAAATGATTTTAAATTAATTTATATTAAAACACAACTTGACAACGTAACTGCAATATTTGTGACATTTAAATAATATAAAGTCTATAAATAAATAAGATATTGATGAATAAAAAAGATGAGCAAAAACAATTTAATAAACAAAGAAAACACATTTCGCAAACAGTAAAATTCATTTGGTAGCGAAATCAAATTTGCAACCCTTGAAATATCTTTCGCAATCCTTGAGTGAATAATTTATAGAAACCAACCAGATTTTGAAAATTTGGATTCAAAATGTATTTCGTGAAACAGCCGTTAATGGTCACAAATTATTCTTAAGTAAAGCATACTAAAACATTATACTACTTGGGATGAAGGAATTTACTCAGAAATTACCTTAAACACGTATCTATCATATTGTTAGTTATGGCCTAAGCACCTACGGTGCTTAGACGGTTGTAAACTTGATGCCAATAAAATGGAACTGGCCTCTAGCCAATAGAATGCCAGTGACCTGCATATTCAGTGTTCATTCTTGTTTTAAAGTCATATCCCTAAAGGCTACTTATAGAAATGAACTCAAAAAGCTCAAAGAAATGAGCTTAAAAAGCTTGATCTTAGGCAAAGATCAAGCATTTCAAATGGAATTGACACGATTTGTGGATTCCAGGGCCAAAATGATCTAATCCACGCCAGCTTATGTATTCCGAATATTATAAAAAGTATAATTGTAGATATATAATAACGTATAGAAAGTACAATAAGTGCGGTTAATCATCTTTTGTTTGGTAAATAACTCAGAGCATATAATATCCTTTTATTGCCTAAAAGAAATACTTCCAAATAATAGATGTTTAAAAGAAGACTGTTGGAAAGCATGTTTTGTAATAAAAGTAATTTAGATTTAAAGCCTCTATCTTGAGGTGTTTGAGGTTGTTTTGAAGGCAGGTAGGTATTATAGGCCGGAGGATAGGTAGGATGCCATTGTCTGGATGTATAATGGTTGGATTCGTGCCGACATATCGTATAGTCTGATCCTCAGGTTTTAGCAGGTAGAAACCTGAAGGGATTACCTACAGGGATAATATAAAAGAAACAACTTACTCAAATATAAATTATCTAATTATAATATTATTAGAATAAATATGTGATTATAGCTAGCATCGTGAAACAAACTTAGTGTTAAGAGGAGCTATGGCTTCTTGCCGCATATTTAGATTAAACATTGTAGATGTGTATGTGCACCCAAGCTCATGGGAATTTGATAAAATATCAAGAAATTATTTAATTTGAACGTGGCACGAGTGAAATTCAAGTAATTTTCATAGAATGAGCAAGTGCAGAGATGTAGCTGGAGCCTTAGAGCACTTCCGAAAAAATGTTTAAGTCTGCCGAAACCTCCTCCCTTACTTTAATTTAGATGTAAATAGTACAGTAGGAGAGAGGAGGTAATGACCTAGCATGTAGCCCACCTTCTTAGACTCCATTTGCTAACTCTCTAAGATAGTAAACAACTTATTTAACTCTAACAATATAGCAAACCATTATAATCAGTTGACAGCGTGGGAAAATAGTGTTGAGGAACCAATAAGGTTGGTCTTATTTGAAATTGAGGGCGTGGTTTAATTTCCAGGGCTAAGCTCATTGGCTTCCTCGCATTATTTTCCCACGCTGATTATTACCGTGTGTTATACTTATAGTAAAATCACTGGGAATAACATGAAGAATAGAAGTGTATGTTATACCTAATTTCTTCAATGCTTAATATAATGTAACTAGAAGCATTGTTGTCGTATCATAGAAAAAATACATGTCTATCAATAAATGTGACAGGTCGACTCAAAATTTAAATTGTTATGAACAAATTCTTACAATTAACGACGAACATATTCTAGTCGTCGATGATCTTTTTACCTGCGGTATTAAAATATTCACACTTTAACAAAAGTTGTTTCAATTTTTATCATTAGAAAGCGTGTCTGTCAGTCTGTACAAATGTTTGTCACCAGTTTTTTAAAACTTAAGGTCGGTTAATGCGCTCTAATGGGGCCTCAATTATTAGTGAATAAAATAGTAAACTCAGACAGGGACAAATTATGATACGTCAAATTATATATTTTTCTCTATCTAAATTTTTGGGACCCCATAGACCGGGCACCTCTCCCGCATTGCGGGAGAGGGGTTATGCCATAGTTACGTCTCTAAGCAACTCTTCGCCAAATAAATACACAAACATATTCTAGATAGTACGGTTGATTCAATTTTTAAAGGACCTTTATTTACCTCCGCATATGCTTAAGGTAACCTACTGTTTTTACTCTATCTTGAATCTCTTTTACGTGTAATCTCATTTGAAAGCGCCAGGCAGTACATCTTTAATTATATAGAATGCTTCTTTACAATTATCTTTTAAACTTATGTAGAATATTTTTGTTTTCTAGTAGAATCTAGATTTTTCTTAGAACTAAATTTTTCAAGGATGATTACCTAAATAATATTAAGTACTTAGTCACGCAAGTTTATAAAAATGTTTAAAGATGCATGTTTTGATAACAAGCTAAGTATGTCCGTCTTTACTATTTACTATATTAGAAAAATATACAGTCCTCGACATCAATGTCATTTCAATTGAAATTAGAGAAATAGTAAATGCATGTATTGTTCGGTATATTACACAGCCTACTAGGTACATACTTAATGCAGGGTCAGGTAAGGATTGGTTCTCAGACCTCTAGGGCTTATTAGCCTATTGTCCAAGAGCCAGGCTTAATGTGACTCATTTTGTACTACTTCAAACTAAATTTTTCTGAATATATACCTTAAATTATAAAAAAGGAAAAGCATAATCTGCCAATCCAGCATAGTGGAGCCTTTCTTATGAATGCGCTTGCTCAAAATGTTATAAATTAAGAGGTTACTTGTAGGTCGTGTGCAAAACACGAATAATTACCGAGATGCTGTTTGGTGTGTTCACAAGAATAGAGCTTTCATCTTCATCTTGGTTGAAATTAGAGCTATCGCAAAAGATATGGCTTTTGGACCAATAATCGCGATTTTTTGTAAACTGGTGATTTATAAGGCATTATTATTATTTATTGATAACGATTATAATTTTCTTATTTATTAAAATTATTGCTTTGCGTTTTTATCATAGGCCACTAGATATATTTGGGAACAGTAAAACGTTTGATTTCTGTTGATGGTTCATTTAAATCGTCAAGATCAACTGATAAAAATAAAATAAGTTTGCAAGTTAATTGAGCTGCTCCTAATCCCACAATCCAATAAGTTAAACCCAGGAAGGTCAAAGATAAATGTACATGTATTTATTAGAAGGGGTATCAACAAATATAGGGGGTCCGCAAAGAACAATTCTGAAATGAGGCTCCGCAGGTCTCTGATGTTTGCGTAACCATGACTTAATGAAATAATGCTAACACATCGTATAGCTCAATGCCTGAAAGCTAATACTTCGTAGCTCCATGCTATCAATCCAACAAAACCAAAACTGATAACCTGAATTAATGAGTTATTCAAACAAGCATAAAACTAAACGATAAATCAATATCAAATGAATAATGTATTAAGGAAATAAACACATAAATTAACATTAATTGTTTCTTATTAGGAGTGGCAGGGAACCTCTACGCGTTTTGTCCATAGAGACATTTTCAAATTCGATTAAATAATCATCTACAAGATCAATCAATTTTTGGCTAAATTTCTGAGATCTTATATATGCAGTTTTTTAGTATAACTTGTTTTAGTTGAAAGTCTGCTATTAATAGGTTTATATTCTAGTGGAGTTTAGGAAATAGCTTAGCAGGATATTTAGATAATAAGAGAAACGAGAACCACTTGTTCACGCCATTAACTTCTTATGGAAGTAAGACACGACAATGTCAGCGTGCAAACACTGGCTGGCTAATAATCCGACCATACATTGAGTAAGGCATTGCTGACAAAACTAATTATCAGTCCAAACTCCAAACTATCAACATATAGAGAAGCCTATGTAATCATTTGAAATATAATACAAGGAAAATATCAATTACAATCTTTTTGAAGGAACGTAAACACGGACCGCGTAGAAAATGTTAATTCTGTTAGCATGGCGAATATTAGCAATATAAATATTAGCTCTAAAGTCGTAAAATAATTGTCATACATACTAAGGCCTTTTAATAACCAATACATAAATGCATTAGGATTAATTGTACATTTTTGAAAGTTATTACAGCTTATATAAAATTTAATTGTCATGCCGAACTGCCAAACATACCTAAAAAACTTAGGACTTGGAGTGGCAACTATTTATGTTTCCGTCAAATTATGATGTATCATTAAAACAAGATGGGAGTATAATTCATACAGGTATGTTATTATAAATATTATTATATCTATGGTATCAAGCAATTTCTCTATTTGTAGAAGATAAGTCTGAAATAACAATACATTATATGAGATACAATTCAGTCTTCAATATGGGGTATAAATGAAATGCAAGCATATATGACGGAAATATTGTACATATTTGACCTAAATAGCGTCACTCACTTGTTTAAACAGAATATCATCATATTTGCTCGAGTCAATAACAACCCAGTTTAAACAATACAAGAGGCAAATAATAATAATTACTACAGCAGAAGCATACTAGTAATTATTGATAATGATTGCGACAATCAATGAATATTATTAAAAAATCGGGTACGGGAGGTACACTGCAGCCATCTCTCACCTTATAGTACCTACTGCCAATGCTTCGCTCGCTCACAGAATAATTTAAAACTTTAGTCCATCTCCGGTCTCGCTTTCTTATCCACGCAGAAGAGAAAGATCAGTTTCCACGTTCAATGGTCCAACACCGTTGAACCGTACACACACCGGACACAAACCGTAGAGATGCTAGCCATATAAAATAAAACTTTCTATAATCGTGTATTATATTAAGAAATACTCTCCTCCAAAATTTCAACTCAATCGGTCTTTTTCGGATGTTTAATGATTTAAAGAAACATACATTTCATTCGGTAGAAATAATGCTTATTTAGATTAAACTTAACACGTTATCTAGCTTTTTTTTAGTTGAACAAGCGACTTGATTTTCACATCGATCCAATCATGTATTTAATGAATGTTTACAAATGTGACGTTATAGAAAAATTATTTTCCAGGCAGCACAACAAGACTAAAACATTAATTATTTTACTAAGTTTTGACTCTATAATTACACTGGGAGCTACGTCGATACACTACATTATACGTCGCACATATACACAGACATACAACATTGTAAAAACGTGAAACCGATGGTTATATCCAGGTTTCAGATTTTTAGAGCGAACACAATAATTTTCATTTACACATGGGATATATGAGGAAAAGTAGAAATAATAAAACAATTGCAATAATTATGCGTCGTTAATTGAGTTGGTTTTTTAACTTGTTGTTTTAACTTGTAATTTGTTGCAAAATAATTGGTAATACTATACGTATCAACAAAGCCTTGGACTCGTTCGTAATTAAATTATACTGGCTATTATATTTTATCTATATAAAAATATAATTTATTTAATTTATCAAATAAATATAACAAAGACTTCACGTTAAAAAACTTAAGATCATCAAAATCTAATAGTAAGAACAGCATTGTTAATTTCTTCTGAATCAACAAGTTCATGGTTTTGAAGTTCTCGTTTTGGATAGATAAGATGTAAAGAGAACACCGTGTTAGCAAGATTCTGAATACATTCCTTGATGTATTCTTTTACTAGTGATATAGTACTGGATGCGTTGACAGTAAGTTGGAAAGTCTGTCCGTCTGGTACTCTAATTTTAAGATTTATAATTCGTTCAGTTCCATCAGAGAAGTCAGTTCTGCTAGAAACATTAAACTTAAAAGTTTTCTCTTTTCGGATTCCACGTCCTACAGTTACATTTGCTGGAAGGTTGTCAGGAGAGTTTAATTGCGAATTCAGTATATAACCTTGAAACCCTCCAAAATTTCCAGTTTGATCTAATTTAACTGGGACATCTTCAAAATCTAGAGAACTGATGTATTCTTCGGATAATGGATCATCGGGAAGACCTTCAAGAGGGTTTGATGTAACAGAAGGCTGTGCATCGATTGATTCACTACTTGATGAAGGATTATTTACAAGAGCAGAACTATTTTTAGCTTCAGTGCTTTTAATAAAAGCATTTTGGGATTCTTCGACAACAGTAGATGTTTCTCTATTGGAATTATTATTGATTAACTTATTATTACTACCAGAATCTGTTGTCTCACTGGTTTCATTTCCAACTATATTCATAGATATTTGAGTCTGACCTGTAGTGTAATCCTCGACAGTACTAAAAGAACTTAAATCGCTATTTCTTGACTCTTTATCCACATTACAGCCTATAAACGGAGACATTCTTTCTAATGCACTTCTCCTCAACTCCCCGTCTACATTTCCTTCGTCAGAATAACTATCTAAGCCGCTCTTCTCACAAGATCGATCACTATCGTTCTTCACATTAGTTGTTAAAGTTGGTGTTAGACCACCTAATACATACCCGGTTCCACCAAAAGTGGCTAAAGTCTCTGTATGCTGCTGTGAAGTGTTATCAATCACAGTTAAATCTATATGAGGATTAACCGGATGAGCAGTGTTCAAACCCGACACTATTTGCATTATAATGTCTTTAGTGCTCAGCCCTTCATAACTACTGAGCGGTCCATCATCAACGTTGTATCCATTTTCCCACAATGTTAAAGTGACATTGACTGGCCCAGTCTGATCAGTCACGTCCTGAGAAGATCCATGGGTCTCATTAGAGACAGATTCTGTGCTACCTAATTTATGACCAACGCCCGAGAACGAACCATTTTCTCGGTTTGAACCATGTCCTTGATTATTCCCGACTGACGCGGCTCTAAAAGTATTTAACAACTGTTCCCTGATGTGACTTAAATTTGGATTGTTCAAATCATTACCAAGAATTTGTTGTCCACTTGACAATGAACCTCCTGCAAAGAATGCTTGTCTACTTGAATCTTCATGGCTTCTTATAGAATCTAATGTAACAATTTTTGGACTTGACGAAGAATTTTTATTCTTATTTTTGCCCTCCGGGTTTTTATTTTTATCATCCATTTTTATAACCTTTTGTTTATAAAATTTTATGACAAATAAAAGAAAACAATGTTACATATGTACTTCTCCCCATTTTTGGTCATTAAAAAAATGATCAATTACAGAAGTAATAAATTACCTATAAGTATGAAACTTAGACCGCATGACATTAGAGGTCGAAATAGCTTTAACAAGGTTTAGCTTTACAGGCGTAATGAACTTAACTTTGGTACTTCTTTACAATAGCTGACCCCTTGGTTTTTTATGTTTATTTACTTTTGACATTTATTAATAGTATCAAATATTATGTCGTGTTATTAAATATTAAACCAAGGGTCATCTAATCTAAAGAAGATGACCCTAAAGACTCTTAAAACGAAGTTTAATCTTAAGAGTACATCGTAAGTTAAAATATTATGAAAAAAGCGGCGTAAATTTTCTTGTAAAAAAAGGACGCAGCAGTAATAAGATAATCTTCTCATGGTAGGAATAAGAAAAACAATGTGTTGCGTAGAAACCCGACCGAGGCACTGACGTATTTATTTCTTAACGTCTGCCGTATAACTGAAATTTAGGCTATTTTAAATTTAGCTACTTAGGCAGTATCATTAAAGTGAGAAAAAGTTTTGAGGTACCCACGGCCCAATTATTTTCCTGTTTATGCAGTGAGAAAAATGCGGAAGCAGGATCTTTACTTAACAAGACCTAGGTTACAAACTCTAACACCGTTAGCTTTGTTAACCTGTTTGTTTTGCGTCTTGTTTGACAAATATTTGTAAAGGACGGACCCCAAGACAAGACCCAGAATGCCGTATTTAAACACCAGGTCAAAATACAAGTTTTTTCTAAAACATTTTAAACAACACCATTCAAAGGAGTAGTAGTAATTATTTTTACTATTTTTCGGAAATATGAATTCCGAACAGCGGGACAGGCATAACTATGATTTAATTCTTTGTAAAGAATTATTAGAATTTATTTCTTTGCAGCTCCATTGCAAGCTGAGAAAAATATTAACCGTGCACAGGTTTACACTTCTTTTGCTGAAAAAGTGTAATATTTTCAAAGTTCCTGCTATGGGAGGCGGTCAAAAGTACCTCCTCATACTGTGACGAGCAACTTCGTACAAATTTCGTCATTAAAATGCGTTGGGAATCCAATTAAATGAAGGCGAGGCTAGGTGTATGATCTTATATAAATAATCTGAAAAATCTAGGTATAATAACTTGATTTTATTAACCGATTAATAACATTCCCAATTTATATTACGGGTTTATATGAATTGGAAAAGAATTGCGTTTGCATATAAATACGAAACTGGAATATTACCTGTTTTTAAGACCTTCTGAGTAGTTTTTACCAAATTGTCTACCAATATATATTTGTATATGAGTTAATTATTATCATAGAGAATTGAAAAAACTAGGTACAAACCTTACTCATTATGTTTACTTGAGCTATCCGAAAAATATTTTTTATCATGTACATGTTTTTATATTCTAGGTTAATTAATGAAGACTTCAGTCATATAGAACTATAAAAAACATGTAAAAAACATGTGTTTACATGTTTTTTACATCATCTACATGAGTTTTTATCACCTACATTAATGACAGAAAAAATATTGAAAATTCGGGAAAATGTTCACAACATTTCATGTTATTTAACAGGTAAAAGTTATATTTAAAAACAATTGGGGTAGAATTAAAATACGAGAATAGCTTGAAGCTGAGAGACTAGGCGACCCCGGCTAGCAAGTAAATCGGACAAAGGTCGTAACTAGATCTAATTGACTCTTCAAAACAACACAGTGAGAAAACTAAACAATAAGCTAAATTATGTTAACATAGATTCTGTTATACTATTGTTTGTGTTACAACATTATAATGACATTAACAGCATACTATTGTTTAAAAACAGACGTTAGTTAGACTAGACAGTAATAAGTAAATTATCTAAGCTGGTTCTAAAAAGTATTGTCGTTAAGTAAATCCTACAAGTTACAGATATATATATATACTATATATATATATATATATAATATATATATATACATATATATATATATATATATATATCAATAATAATAATATAATAATAATAAATTAAATATAATATATATAATATTTGATATATATTATAATATATAATAATATATATAATAATAATTATATATAATATATTATATATATATATATATATATATATATATTATATATATATATATATATATATATATATATATATATTATAAGTATTAGATATACTATATATGGTTGAGTTTACAATTATATATATATTATATATATATATAATATATATATATATATTATATATATATATGTATATATTATTTATTTAGAATACTGCCTTTTTTGAAGAGATAGGGCATAGCCCCTCCTCCTAAAAATGTGTCAGCGGAAGTCCCTTAAAGTATGTGAAATATCACCCTCTCAAGAATAGGTCCCCCTTCCCTCTAAAAGTACTGGCTGGCTATCGGTTCGCTAGGATAAGAGGCTCAAAATTGGAATAAACTTTTTGTTGATCTCAAAAAAATCATGGTTGATATTTAGCTACCTATTTTATCCGTGCCGTACTTGTGAACGCATCATGGATTTTGGTTTTTATTGTATAGACCTAGAAAATTATAAAAAAACATGCATTTTTCACATGAAATGACAAACTTTAAATCATCTTACATAAGAAGTGTGATGATCTCTATATCTAGGACAACACTGTATTACTCGTAGTTTGATTCATAAATCTGTCGGTATCTAGACGATAACATGGAAAACATGCAATTTCAAGAAATTGTTGTGTGTCATGTCAGAGTACAAATTAGTGATTTTTGTTATATTTTCAGTAATATTTGAACAGTTATATCTCTGGTTCTACTGCGCATATTGTGACAGTTAAAAAAATAATTTACAAGAAATTAATAAACCTAAAAAAGATACAATATCAAAATGTAAAAAATGATACAACAAAACTAACAGAAACACTGTGGGAGAAAACAGAATTTGGGTCCACTTTCTGGACATAAAAAAGAGCCCAGGGTTTTAAATTCCCCGATCTAAAATGGTAAACCACCGGATCCTTAATCGGGGAAGTCAAAGAAAGTCATTGAAAAATGTTGAAATAAATTTCATACCAGTTATAGAAACGGGTTTTACAGTTTATTGAAATAAATTTCACTCAGCTAGAAAATAAACGAGTTCCAAGTAAAAATATAAAGTAATGAGGTATATCATCCATAGATATATTATGGCACTTACGTATCGATGACGGTGTGGCAAAATATTCAAACAAGAGGATAAGATTTAAGAAACATATTGTTGGATATAAATGTCCCCGGTAGGATGTTGTCTCGCCCGCGCCTTATGACAGAATCAAAGATAATTTTCACCCATCAAGAAGTATTAGAGATAGCGCAGAGTCAGTAACGTATGTTGGAAGGTTTAATTTATAATTTTTCATATTAGCAAGGTTATTGAAAAATAAAATGAGAAGGATTCATTCTAGCAATTCGGTTACAACCGCAGGATGAAGCCAAAATCGAGTAGCCACCGTTATAGAGGGCCGTGGGCAGGGTTGAACGAATCCAAAGTATTGGAGAAGCCTATAAAGATTGCGTTTTTCATTCCCTATGCCTCACACGCTCAATACCAACATATTTTAATCTCAGTATTTTTACTTTTCCTCAAGTATACGTCTACCGTAGGTACATAGGAGATGTTTGGGAAATCCTAAACCGGAATTTCCCAAGAATTGTCGGTTTCAGGTAAATTTTAAGACCTCCTGAGTAGTTTCACTAAGTTGTCTGTGTGTGTGTGTGTGTGTGTGTGCGTGTCTGTTATTGTTGTTACTGTTGTTTGTTGTCGTGCTTTAATTGTGTTATCCGTCTCATATTCATATATGAAACTGACATGTATGCCATTTCTTTCTGTTGATTTATCTTATCATCAGCATCAGATTCATTTTTTTCGGATGACTTGCTTTTTTTAACAAGTTAAAAAATAGAAATACTCTATTTGAGATGAAATTTGGTACATGTGTACCAAATTGGTGTGTAACCAATACTAAGTTCCGTACTATAACGGCAAGAATATTTACGGTTTTGGTTTCATCATAAAAATTAAGGGATAGGTGACCGCTGTAATTAAAATAAATGTATTTATTGTCTAAGGGCGAACGAAGCAAGCCCGAGGATGTGCTTCAGTACTGTTGGTGATACACTTAGGACGAGCTAAGCGAGTCCGAAGTTGTGACGCTGAGCGTAGCGAATCCGATGCGGTAAGGAAAAGTGCCGATTGTACCCGTACCGATTTATTATTTATAAATTTATAACTTATTGGTTTTAAACAATGTAAGAATTGCATTAATTATGTAAAATTAAATCACTTTACTATAATAAAGAACCAAAATTTGGCTCGACACGTTTGTAACCTGACGATAAGAAGGATGTAGACGAGTTATCAGTTTCCCAAGGAATAGGGGAGGAGCTGGTAAGGTTTTTTTACACTGAATGTGTGATAAGCTCCTTCTTTCTTATGAGAGTTCCTTAGTTAAAACTAGGACCCTCAGGGCTAATTCAGCCCCTCCAATGGTATTAAAAAATGTAATAATATCTTTATCAGTATACAACAATTTTAAAATTAATTGGGAGTTAAAACTCCCTTTTTCGCGAATTTCCTTTGGGTATTTATCTTATTTCATCGCTCCATAATCTTTAAGTACTCTTTCAAACTTAAAGTAGTATACCTATAAAGGATGTTCACACTATCTAGGCCAGTAGGCAAAGCTTAAGATAATTTTAAGGTCATTTAATAAAAAAATAATCTTTTATGATACCACAAAAGACCAGAATATAATTAGCGAAAAAAAGTCTAAACAGCCTTGTAGGATAGAAGTCATCTTCAAAACCGGATATTCTTTGTAACAGTATAAATACAAAATTAGAGAGACTTGACTCTATTCCTATTAAATACAAAAACTCTGCCTGCTAATACTCCATCTCATTTTTCAAACATAATAGAAAATTTGATTTTCATTTTCACAAATAGTCTGCAGATGCATTTAGCGAATTTTTGAAGAAAAATGAGCTTTTGAGGTCGGGATCATGGCAGGGGGTAGGTGATGGGGGGGATTTTTTGACGGGAAAACTCACTGATCTTATATATATATATATAATATATATATATATATATATATATATATATATATATATATATATTATACACTGTTGATGCATTCGTTTTATATTCAGAGAAAGTAGTAGAGATTGATTGGGGGGGGGATCGATCCCGCTTGTTTTACTATTACAATAATAAATGTGCTAGGTATGTGACAGGTATTTCCACATATGTGCGGAGAGAGATCACGTTTTTATAACATATTATTTATAAATACAAAAAATATTAGCACATATGGTCATACTTTACATCTACACTTACTTAGAAAATAGCGCAACATCCTATTAGCTTATTAGCTAAAATTAGTTAACATTCAATTAGCATTATTTAGCGAATATTTTTAACTAAACATCGACTGAACGGACAGAGTTGTCCTTTACAGAATCAGTCTTTTCTTGACAGGCATTAGTTCTTTACAACGCTTTAGAGCGGACTCTTTAATAATAATTTGTTAGGAATAAAAAATTATCAAAAGATAGGAAAATGAACAGTTACGTGGCGGGTGCGACACCGGTAGTTAAGACGTGCTCTAAAGTAACTTGATACTGTAAGATAAGTTACATTAACTTCCTTTTAAAGTTTACAACACCTCATAAAGTAGTCAAACTTCCAGATATTTGCTCGTAAAGGTAAGAAAGGTTTAATATCAGTCAATATTTTACTTGAAATAGCCATACATACAAAGAGGCAGTAAAATGGCATTTTACTGACTAGACTAGTTGTTTTAAATGTATACCTTAGGTTGTAAGCGAGCTCTGTTATAACGCTGTTTAAAAAAATGCCTGTATGGCTGCTAAAAGCCTATGTAAAAAAATGGACTGTGAGTTGATAAAATGTATTAGTTTATAGTTTTTTCGGACGTCGACTACAAGGTCATATTCTCTTATGTATAGCAGAAAAGCCAGTATTAGTATTACTTTTAATATTGGTTTAAAGAGGAAATAAGACGAACAAATTATTTACTATAAACGATTAAAAATGTAAAAGGTCATGATAAACTTAATAATCAGAGTTTAATGATCATGTATTATAATTAGGAATCGAGCTTTGTCTATTTTAATTTGACAAAGAAAAATAATACAGTAATTTTATTATTACCTTTTAACATTTTTTTGTGAATTTTTATCAAATAATCTTTTTATTTAGGCTACTTTTAAGCACGGAATTTGGCAAGCATTGTAATAAAACCTGCAGACTACGCTTACCATCGTTAAATTTGCTTTAATAAAGAGGCTATTTTCGCCCCCTCGTATCTTTTTATTAGGACATTTAAAAATATAATTTTAATATTAACTAAAAGATCTTGAGCTGATCTTGACTAAGAGCTGACCCATTCGACCGAGTTTTCATATCTTTACCATTCACTGGTGTTGAGATATAGTGGTTCAAAGTTAGGCAGTTTTGACACTCACTCATTAAAATTCTATGGCACTTGCAGCAATCGTAGACACTAGAAATTTAACTTTGCTTATTCATTGATCTAACAATTTTTTTTACACGCATGTGTTTTTGTTGGGATTAATTTAATTAAACGTAACATGAGCCTAAGATGAATGGTATGAATTGTATCTATTTTTTTTTGGAGAAAGCAAAAAATATGTACTGCAATGACGTCATACACATTTTCTTAAACAAAAAAGGGGTTATGAGGACATTAATATGGTCAACTTTTTTTACAAGTTACATTTTTATTGAAACAGCGTTAGTAAGTCATCGTCTCCCATAGACACTTTTAGAAACGAAATTTCGTTCATTCAAACATATCAATCATTTTTATTAAAGTTAAAGTTAATAAAAGTTGATGCTTTATATATATACTTTATATATTACATATATATATATATTATATATATATATAATATATATATATATATTATATTTATATATATATATATTATATATATGTATATGTAATATGTATAGTATATTATATGTATATGTGTGTGTGGTGTGTGTGTGTAAGTTATGACATTTGAGCCATAACTTTGGTTACAGTTATCCGATTTTGATGATTAAACACTCGTTTTATAGACATTTTGTCACCTTTAAAAAAATGTTCTCT